>CM040912.1:7200000-7892500 GCA_023029165.1 Gobiocypris rarus
CTCAAGCGAGAGGATAAGACACAGAAAGACATTTCTGATCGAATAGGCTGTTCCCAGAGTGCTGTATCAAGGCACCTCAGTGGGAAGTCTGTGGGAAGGAAAAAGTGTGGAAAAAACGCTGCACAACGAGAAGAGGTGACCGGACCCTGAGGACGATTGTGGAGAAGGACCGATTCCAGACCTTGGGGGACCTGCGGAAGCAGTGGACTGAGTCTGGAGTAGAAACATCCAGAGCCACCGTGCACAGGCGTGTGCAGGAAATGGGCTACAGGTGCCGCATTCCCCGCAGGTCAAGCCACTTTTGAACCAGAAACAGTGGCAGAAATCAAGGTGCCAAAGTCTGGAGGAAGACTGGGGAGAAGGAAATGCCAAAATGCCTAAAGTCCAGTGTCAAGTACCCACAGTCAGTGATGGTCTGGGGTGCCATGTCAGCTGCTTGTTTTACCAAGGGCAGGGTCAATGCAGCTAGCTATCAGGAGATTTTGGAGCACTTCATGCTTCCATCTGTTGAAAAGCTTTATGGAGATGAAGATTTAGTTTTTCAGCACGACCTGGCACCTGCTCACAGTGCCAAAACCACTGGTAAATGGTTTACTGACCATGGTATTACTGTGCTCAATTGGCCTGCCAACTCTCCTGACCTGAACCCCATAGAGAATCTGTGGGATATTGTGAAGAGAAAGTTGAGAGACGCAAGACCCAACAGCTCAAGGCCGCTATCGAAGCATCCTGGGCCTCCATAACACCTCAGCAGTGCCACAGGCTGATTGCCTCCATGCCACGCCGCATTGAAGCAGTCATTTCTGCAAAAGGATTCCCGACCAAGTATTGAGTGCATAACTGAACATAATTATTTGAAGGTTGACTTTTTTGTATTAAAAACACTTTTCTTTTATTGGTCGGATGAAATATGCTAATTTTTTGAGATTTAGGGTTTTCATGAGCTGTATGCCAAAATCATCGGTATTAAAACAATAAAAGACCTGAAATATTTCAGTTGGTGTGCAATGTATCTAAAATATATGAAAGTTAAATTTTTATCATTACATTATGGAAAATATTAAACTTTTATCACAATATGCAATTTTTTGAGAAGGACCTGTGTATATATATATATATATATATATATTCTAAATATATATGAAATATTCATATAAAATATATAAGGCAACATTACTGAACCCCTCACCATCCCCCACTCTAGACCCCATGAAAAAAATAAATCTAATTTTCCCATCTCTGCCACCAAGCGTCATTCCCCTCCCGCAGGCTCCCCCACCACCACCTTCCTCTTATACCACGCACACCTCTTTTTTCCTCTGAGCAAGGCTCCATTTTGTAATAAGTTCTGATCAGTGTTTCTACCAATTTGCATTCTACTGAGGAAATGGAGGAACATCCCTGATGAGGGAGAAAATGGAAAGAGATAGTGAGGAGAGAGAGAGAGAGACAGAGAGAGACAAAACAATCAAATATCCGATTGAATGAGTGTGTGTTGGAATAGAGGGTGTGGTGTGTATGTGTTTGTTTGCGTGTGTCCCCGGCTGCGCATGCGCAGGTGTGTTTGTCCGTTTCCTCTGTAAGGCTGCTGGAATGTCAGGAAAGCTCATTGTACTATTTGCTTATTCAAATTCAATCAAACAGCTGCGCTGAGCAGGAGGGGAGACGTGTGAACATGTGATCGTCAGACCTCCAGCTCATGAGGTCAGGTCTACCAGTGACAAAAATCAACATCACCCATTGGCTGTAGCCATTAAACACACTGTGTTAGAAAATAACTTACATTCCACATAGAGACGTGTAAGAAACAGTCACAAACATTGAACATTTTTTACACAAACAAACAAATAAAAACTACCATGGGCTTTTGGACAGGTAAATATGTAAATAAATATATGAATATGGTCATCAGTACCAAAGTAAGGGAGATGACGTTTGGTTGGCACCGATTCCACAAAACTCTAAATGTTCGTCTCCTTGATTTACACTAATTGATATTATCAAGACATCAAATAATCAAAAGTAAAAGCATTGATTGATTGATTGGTTGGTGTATTGGTTGATTGAATGATTTTTAACATACGCATTATATACTAAATATGATTATTTTAACATATTCATGTTTTGATATAAGGCTTGAATTGGGAAGTTAATTCTACTGATTGTTTTAGTAATTAAAAAGTGCATTTTAAAGACAAAAACTATTTTTCATACTATGCATATGTGACCAATTAGAAGTGCTAAGATTTTTCTGTCTCATAAAACTAAAGACAAGTGCACACCATTACTTTAGTATATAAATAAAAAATAAAATAAAAAATAAATATGAATCAAAAACAAACAAACAAACAAATATATATAAATAAACAAATACATATAAAATATATATAAATAAAAATAAATAAAAATATAAATAAAGATAAATAAAAATCATTAAAAAGAAATAAATAAAAATAAGAACATACACACCTACATAAGTATTCTTATATACATTTTATATGAAAAGTTTGCCAATTAACCCGGTATATTATATATCACTAAACAGCCATGAAAATATTCTTGTCGAGGGCATGCCTTTTTTTTCTTTTCTTTTTTTCTTTTTTTTTTTTGACTTGCATTTGCAAAATTTGGGATGTACATATTGCATTTTCTACTACAAATTCATATATTAATTCAAGATTCGAAGAAATATATATACAGATATAACCCATATATATATATTGATAGACATTAGGACTAGATTGTAGGAGGCTCTGGGGCAGTTTTGGGGATATTGTTAATGTGTGTTCGGGCTGCTCTCAGGATTGATGAGAAAGATAGAAAAGTTAATTACAGCCTGGTTGGAGCGACCCTTCCTTTGTCTGTATACAATACGTTTTTCATTTATAGTGTGGAGATCAGCGGTTATCTTCACCTCTGGAGGGACAGTGAGAGAAAAACAATTGCAGATTCTCTCACACAATTTCTCCATCCAATTCCCAACCATGCATTTCTGAGCGAAATTAATTTCCGTGACTATCTAATAAATCAGAAACAAGTGATTGCTGTTGATGTCAATCCAGATGGACACAATGAAATCTCCCTCTCTGTTCGACACTGGTTAAGACTGGCTTGCCCCTGGCTTTTTTCTCATTCTCCTCTCTCGTGTTGCTGACTGCTGTGTCATACGGATAGTAGGTTCTGATTCACTTCAAAGTGTGAAAATTCACTTGCATCAATACAATAATATACATAAAAAAATGCACAGCACGTGATTGTTGAAGCCAGCCAGTCAGCCAGCATTTCATCATGAGATTATAATTATTCATGGCCAAATATTTTGTACTGCATGCTTCATTACACATGGCTTTGCTTCGGGGCGAGCAAATTCATAGTACTGAGGTGTCATTCAGGGCAACATAAAGACGTCCATGGAATTAAAGTTGTGAGCATGTGATCCCCGTGTGCCACACAACCAAGTCCTTCCTTTCCAGCAGATGTGCAGCAGGTCTTTGGACAGGGTGCAGGAATGCAGCCGTTATAAGGGAGAGGTTAAATGATTCTGCCGTAACACATTGATCTGCCTCAGATCCAGAGTTAGATATCCCCAATCCTCCTGTCCACACCACCATTACAGAATTAGCCTAACTGCTGCCTCACCATGGCTCAACAGAAAGGCCACACTGAACACTTCTCCACCGTCTTATTGATTTTCATGCCCAGAGACGCCGCGCCCCCAAAGGCCACTGAATTACAGGCCATTTTTCAGGGAATTACACCAGCACTGGAAACTTTACAGAGATATGGGTGTCAGGGATCAGTCACAGTACAGGCCCTGAAAACAGCAACTCTATCCAACCTCTAGTGGAGATGACAGACCTTCCAGACATAAACACTGCAGTCATCAGTCCAGCAGCATCAAATATTTAACATAATAAAGTTAGTGAATCCTTTCACATTTGTGTCACAAGCAGCAACCAATTGTAATAATAACAATTACCCTTGTAAAAAAGAAGTGCACTTAACTCTCTGGTGCTCTTCTGTTGACTATAAGTAATATTGCAACAACGTTAACTAACTCTCATAAGAGTAGACTGTCTGCTTAATATCTGCTAACTTTATTGTGATTCTCCCTAACAGACATTCTACTAACTATAAGTAACTTTGCTATTACATGTTAACTTTAGTCTGTCCCTCACATAAAGCTATCCTATGGTTTCTAGAAACAAGACGTATATGGACCACATTTATTTGTTTGTCCTTTTTGCAGTTTGGTCAAAGAAAGAATGAACATTCTTCAAAAAATCTATTTTTGTGTTCCACAGAGGAAAGGTTTTGGAATGGCATGAGGGGCAAATGAAAGCAAATGCTAGCAGAATTCTTATTTTTTGATTAATTATTTTAACCTTGAAAAAAATTCACGCTTCATCTTAAAACAAGTTAAAGTATAGCATGAAATGGACTGCATTTTATGTAACGCTTTTAACAGACCCATGGCCATCCAAAGCGCTTTACGTGTTGCCTCACATTCACCCATTCACACACCAACGGTGGTGTCAGCCATGCAAGGCGCCATCCAGCTCGTCGGGAGCAGCTGGGGACTTGCCATGTCTTGCTCATGGACACCTCGACACTTGGTCAGGTGGAACCGGGGATTGAACCACCAACCTTCTGGTTTTTAGAAAATCTACATGAACCACTGAGCCACTGTCATCCCTAAGTAGAAAGGAGTCTACTGGCAGTTGTCAACATACCATCTTCCCAAACTGCAGTTAAGCAACAGATGCGCACATAATGGTGGCCATATGAGAAATATGGACACAAAAAAAACGACTGTGTTTCCCATAAGCCTGGTAAAGGTTTTATCTGCATCATAAGATGTACAGTAATCAGGTCACCCTCCCATTGATCGCTGGGCTTTAGATGAAGGCCTCTCCTAACCCCACCTCCCAAGAACACAAGAAACAAGCATTCTGCAATGCTAATACGCATGTTGTACAGGTTGGCGTTAGATCTGATGACATGTGGTGACGTGCAGCATTGTATCGTAGTGCTGCTAATGTCTGATTTTCTGATTTTATTTACGTCTGGGGAGGGTGTTTGATCCAAGCTCTGAAGCGCCGTTTACAACGGCGTGTGTCACGTCAAAAATTGTGTGAGGCAAAAGCCCTGAGGATAGAGGTTAATTCAGGGAGGGGAAAAAGCGGCTGCTGTCTCTTTAATGTGATAAACAAGATGAAGCTGGAGAGAACTTGACATGTGTAGATTTTACATATATTCCGTTGATAAGTAGAATGACATAAAACATTGACAAGTCTTATTTTTGTTCCTTTTGAGTGAATGCAGAAGGAAACAAAGGCCCGTAAGACATGCTGAGTGAGCCAGAGGGACGACTCAGAGTTGGCTGACTAATAAAAATCTTTTTCTCTCTCTTTCTTTGTCTATCTCTCTTCTCTCTCTCTCTCTGTGGCACCTGGCAATCTCTGGCAGTGTTACATTTCATTTTTTCTCTAGCTTTGGCTTGTAAAACTCTTTCTGTGCACCAGCTCACATTGACCTCAGTGGAGACCCACAAACATGAAAGGGCCTTTATTTGTTCCAGGTGTGTGAGCAATCACATCTCGTTATAATATATGTGTGTTTTTTCACAGGGGCCTGTTTCATGGTGTGTATGTGTGTTTATATATATATATATATATATATATATATATTGTTTCTAATTGCTTCCACTTTGTTATAATAGCACTAACAGTTGACCGAATAATATATAGTAGTTAGGAAATTTCACGGATGGATTTATTGCACAGGTGGAAACCTATCACGGTAACATTTATGAATTCACTGATTCACCAAAAGTGGTCCAAGGAAGGAACAATGGTGAACCGGCTACAGGGTCATGGGCTCATTTATGCACGTGGGGAGCGAAGGCTGGCCTGTGTGGTCCGATCAAATGATGAGCTACTGTAGCTCATACTGCCCAAGAAGTTAATGCTGGTTTTGATAGAAAGGTGTCAGAATACACAGTCCTTCAAGTTTGTTGTATATGGGGCTGCATAGCCGCAGACGAGTCAGGGTGCCCATGCTGACCCCTGTCCACCGCCGAAAGATCCAACAGTGGGCATGTGAGCATCAGAACTGGACCACGGAGCAATGCAAGAAGGTGGCCTGGTCTGATGAATCACATTTTATTTTACATCATGTGGATGGCCAGGTGTGTGTGCATCACTTACCTGGGGAACACATGGCACCAGGATGCACTATGGGAAGAAGGCAAGCCAGCGGAGGCAGTGTGATGCTTTGGGCAAACCTTGGGTCCTGCCATCCATGTGGATGTTACTGACATGTACCACCTACCTAAGCATTGTTGCAGACCATGTATCAAGAAAACGGTATTCCCTGGTGGCTGTGGCCTCTTTCAGAAGGATAAGCACACCGAGTTTGGGGTGTTGACTTCCCCAGATCTCAATCCAATCGAGCATCTGTGGGATGTTCGAAGAACAAACAAGTCAGATCCATGGAGGACCCACCTCTCAACATACAAGACTAAAAGGATCTGCTGCTAACATCTTGCTGCCAGATACCACAGCACACCTTCAGGGGTCTAGTGGAGTACATGCCTTGATGGGTCATAATGTTATGCCTGATCAGTGTGTGTGTGTGTGTGTGTGTGTGTGTGTGTGTGTGTGTGTGTGTGTGTGTGTGTATGTGTGTATGTGTGTATGTGTGTATGTGTGTATGTATGTATATATATATATATATATATATATATATATATATATATATATATATATATATATATATATATATATATATAAAATGTAAGCAATTATTTAATTATTTTAAATTGTTTTTTAAAAATATCACAAAAATATGAAAAACTTGCATTATATAAAAAGTGCATTATATAACATTTTGTGTCATTTATTTCCACACATAGTGGGTGCCATTAATTAACTACTGGAGTATAGTTTCGAATGGTGGTGAAAAGTCAATTTCTGGACCCTCACAAATCATTGTGAGGGTGGAGACGGCAGTGGCATGAAGACTGGCAGCGAAACAGATAGAAATCAAATCATCTTTTAGAAGAACATTTTTCATGGAATCTCAATCCTGAACCAATCAGGCCACACACAAACCCACAATCAAGCTCTGTGGCTCCTTACAAGGGCTGATAAAATTTCAGATAAGTGATGGCAGGTCGAAGCAACCCATCCCATTTTTCAGCTTTGTTACTTTTTTGCTAGACTCATTATTTCACCCGTTCGGGGACCGGACTGTCACACACAGCCCACGTTTGATATATGAACATCGGTCCATCACTAAGATCCCCTCCTGCCAGAGCCAATGAGTTGTGTGGGTATGCAGCCTCCCCGCCACGAGCAGACAGAGACTGATAGTTTGAGCTGGATGTGGTGAGGGGGAGCAGGGGACTCTGCTCTGGACAGGTTACAAATAGGGCTGAGAGTGAGGAGCTCAACCTGAATAAATGCTGATCTTCTATTGAGCCTCTCTCATCCACTAACTGTCATTGCAGCCCAGCTGCGCTAGCATTAAATAGAGTCAATCAGCACTGGAGAGAGTGAAAGTGGAGAACTAGAGCGGGCCTCAGACAAAGACTTGGGGAATGCCACAAACCACAATTACTGCACCCCTCGTTGATGTAACACAGGTTAATCTATTAGCAACTGGCAGATCTGAGGCAAAAGTGAGTTTGAGAGTAAGGTAGACAAAAAAAAAAAAAGCTAAATGAAATTTAGTGCCGTACATGCCTTAGTTTCCTGTTCTTTTGCTGCCAACCCCAATGTCTCTTTTCCCCACAATCAGTGTCAGCGAAAAGCGGTTTGCAAGAAACACTAATCTAACGTAGTGGTAGAGCCCTGTTCCTACACCCTTTATCTCTTCGGGAGATGGACTTCAATATACAAAAATCCCATCTTGCAACTGCAGCCTGCTTGCACCGGAGAGAAGAGCAGGGTTGCCAGGTAATTGGTTGGCAGTGGATGAGCACAAGGTATGAGACTACCCACGGCGGAGTGGAGAGGGTAGGGAGGGAGAAAGAAGAGGTGTCTTGACAACCCCTCCAGCACCCCAAAAAAAAACGACGGCCCCTCCTCTCTCTGTATAATGTACAGCCCCCGCTGTACCCTGAATGCGTCTGAGGCTCCTCAGCTTCAGTAATGATGTGTGTCACACCGCAAAAGGGGGAGCAAGGAAATGGCAGAAATTTGTTTCTTTCATTTACAGCTTGTTTGATATCCACATCATGCATTAACTGGAACTCACATACATGATATTAAATAAAAATCTCTCCAGATTATGCCATAATAAGAAGCTGAACAATATCAAAGAGTAAAATGTGGCCGAAGTGGTAGCAGCCGAAGAGGCGGAGCACACAGGAACACTGCCGGTACGCCATTTGCTCGTTTCTACCCAGATAAATGAAGCAGAAAAAGGAAAAACAGAAGAAGAAGAAAAAAGAAAGAAAAAAATGCATTTCTCAGATTTATTTATGATGCAATAAAGGCATGTTGAACGCATCAGAACAGGCAGCAGTGGTCAGACTGTCAAAGAAGATGAAGTGTCTTCATAGTTGAGCAGGCGAGCAAAAGAGAGAGAGAGAGAGAGAGAGAGAGAGAGAGAGAGAGAGAGAGAGAGAGAGAGAGAGAGAGAGAGAGAGAGAGAGAGAGAGAGAGAGAAGAGCAGAGCCTGAGGTTGTGTTGTGGCAGGGTGTTAACCATCTCGCTTCCACACACACCCAAACTACAGACCACCAGAACCACCATCAGCTGTCTCATCAACACATACTCTCAATCAAACACATGAGCCCACAGAATATCAAAACAGTAAGAGGTACAATAGTGCCTGACTACCACTGACAATAAAACTGTTTTATTTTGAGAACACAGCGTGATTACTTGCAATTGCCAGGACTAAAAAAGCTAACCATAGCATTTGGTTTTCTTATCTGTAATTTTTCAAGCATCTGACAACGAAAGCCTCAAAAATCAGAGACATCAATTGGAATTTCCTACATTCGACTTTGAATTGAATGCTAGCTTGTAGCTAACTATTAAACGAGGGCTGTAGACTGCAAGTTGATACAGTATGTGAAACAGAACACATTATGCAACAATGAATGTTTCAAAAAGTATCTTGCTGTCATCATGACCTTGTTTTATGTGAGTGCTGCTCAGTTGTCAACGTGCAACTTGCAGATTCAATTACTTTTAATTGACACATTTGGCAGTGTGGTCAAGTGAAAAGAAGACAGAGACAGCAGCTGGTATTACTTCCAGTCAAGTACATTGCCAAAATGTTGCAATCAATACAGCTCTGTTGTACTCTGCAAATTTAGTTAGATGTAGATGGACATTCCATGAAAACAATTTGCATACTGTGCACAGTGCACTGTATACGTACTATACACTGCAGAAATAGTAATATCATGACCATACACTATTCTGAACATAGCCAATGTGTATGTATGGAGGAGAGATGAGTAGGTTTATGTAAAAGACAACATCGCCCTCTGCAGGTGGAGGACAGAATCCTGAGCAGACAGTACTATAGGACATACAATCACAAAGAAGCCATCTGCACAATGGATTTCTATAACAATTTACTATAAAGAAAGATAAACTAAAAGGACAAGAGCTAGAGGAGACGTAGACATTCATATATTAGAAGAAAAAATTGAGATGCAAATTGTAAGTACTGAGATGTTTTCAGCAGCAGCTGAGATACAACCTGGTGAAACCTAAAAAAAACCCAAAATAAGCAAGCAAAAGCAAAAAGTCCTCTACCCTGTCTAATTCAACCCTAATTCTGCCCACTTTACCTTATCATTATTGGACGAGAGCAATTTCCACTGACAGGCTGAAATCACCTTGACGAAACACTCATTTTTACGTAACCACTGCTGCTCATCCGCAGATTATTAACAGTTTTCAACCTTGCATGTATTTGAAAAATACCAGTGATTTCATATAATTTAATGGGCTGCAGATGGGCCAGATTCAAACTGCTCGGTCAGAAAATACAGCCCAAAATTGCTGTGCTTTCTAATATTGCCGGCACTCCAGGCAGATGGGAATAAACCGGAATGGAGCACAAATGTACTTTTCATATTTGCAGGTCTGCTGTGAATCTCCACCTCTAAGGTGATAAAAATTGGACGTCTGCGGCACAGATTCAAATAAGTCGGAAAGGCATAGCACACATCTATCTTAATGCAGGGGGCAGGGAGCGAGTAAGAGCAAAACGGGATAGTTGTTAGTGCCACTCTGGACTATTTGGCATTGCATTTAGAATCGCTCTAATTTTCATTCAAATATAAGAACGCAATCATCATCAGCATCATCAACATCATCATCATCTATGTATGAGACAGCTTCCAGCTGTAAGAATTACCACAGGCCACACGTCTCAACATTAACAATCATCCTCATGCTCTCCACGCAACCGTTCCATTATCTCCCATCGCACAAAATGGCTTCCTCCCCGTAGAGCAGCCTACTGACCCGCAAAGACACAGGGGGGTTGGATTTGAAAGATCTCCTCCATCGCCTGCTCCTCCGTTTCATGTGTCGCATTACAGAAAATTCCAGAAATCAGCTTGACTAGATTGGGTCTGAAGCAAGCCCTTTGATAGCGCCATGTGTCCTTTCATGTCTGTGAACGGTTCCTTCACTTTAGTTTACCAGAACAACACTTTACACACTGGGGAGAATACCCTTGAAACTTGACAACCAAGCTGCCTTTCTTGTGAGCAGGCACAGGGAATATTGGAGGCTTCTTTTCACGTTATTCTCCTCCCCAACAAGTTTTCGAGATGCAACAGTGATACACAGGAATGTCATGAATTAGTTTGCTGGAACTTTTTTGTTTAGAATGTAAACAGACATAGGTTTAATCCGGACCTGACACAAATCAGGGTATGTTTACGACAACTGTACCAAAAACTTTTTTCTGTTTTTTTTCCGCATACAACGACCCCAGTTCACACAGGGATCCGCGAAAATTACTAAAAACGCTGTATTCTGCTGTCAGGCCAGTAGTTGGCGATGTCACTTTGTAAAGAAACACTATACCACTACCATGTAAATGAACGGCTAAAATGCATAAAAAGTTTTCTATTTTTACTCGAAAATGTTGTCAATCAAATGGCCCCATATGAACTGGACTGACAAAATGTACACATGTATATAAATAACTTCTCCCAATACATTAACAAAAACATACAAATTTACATGTATTTTTTATGTAATGTATGTATCTATTAAAAAACAAACTTATTATGTAGTTTGGAAAAATCTTTATTATTATTATTGTAAGTATTATTTTAAAAATGCTACACTGCTAATTATACTGGAACAAAAATGTGGTTACCAGAATGTTAGCATAAAAAAATATGCATTTTTACAGACTGTCCTTTAAAGTGTTCATATTCTAAAATTAGTCTTTAACCACCTTAAAAACAAACATGTTAAAGAAAAATATATATTTTTACTGATATGTATATTTTACTGTAAAATCTCACTTGATCTATACATAATAAGGGAGTGTAGAGTAAGGGAACTTACTGTTAATTAAGTGCCTTTAACTATAATGTACTACAAATTTAAATTAATTATATTAAGTCAGCACATTTTTACATTGTAATTTTATTTAAAAATAAATTTAACCAGGACTATCAATGACATCATACCCATGTTACCCTTGATTTATGGTTTTATTTTGTGGAAACCATGGAAACACCAAAGATACTTAAATGTATTATGCATTTTATTAGACAGCTGAGCAAGTGTTTGGATACATACATCAGCAGAAAACTAATCATTATTATATAGCTCAACACAGTTAGTCTTATTGTTTAAATCTCGTTTTCATGATTTACCGTGAGTACCATGTTTTACCATGCCTAATATCGATCTAGCTTTACTGCAGTGTGCAACAAGTGCCATAGCAGCCGCAGAGCGAACGCACAGAGTAGCATTATAACATAACGTTCAACACACTCAAATAATGTATCTACAAACCCAATTCCAAAAAAGTTGGGGCACTGTACAAATTGTGAATAAAAAAGGAATGCAATAATTGACAAACCTCATAAACTTATATTTTATTCACAATAGAATATAGATAACATATCAAATGTTGAAAGTGAGACATTTTGAAATGTCATGCCAAATATTAGCTCATTTTGGATTTCATGACAGCTACACATTCCAAAAAAGTTGGAACAGGCAGCAATAAGAGACCGGAAAAGTAAAAAGTAAAAATATAAGGAACAGCTGGAAGAACAATTTGCAACTTATTAGGTCAATTGGCAACATGATTGGGTATGAAAAGAGCCTCTCAGAGTGGCAGTGCATCTCAGAAGTCAAGATTGTCAGAGGAACACCAATTCCCCCAATGCTGCGGTGAGAAATAGAGGAGCAATATCAGAAAGGACTTTCTCAGAGAAAAATTGCAAAGAGTTTGAATCTACAGTGCATAATATCATCCAAAGATTCAGAGAATCTGGAACAATCTCTGTGCGTAAGGGTCAAGGCTGGAAAACCGTACTGGATGCCCATGATCTTCGGGCCCTTAGACGGCACTGCATCACATACAGGAATGCTACTGTAATGGGAATCACAACATGGGCTCAGGAATACTTCCAGAAAACGTTGTTGGTGAAGCCAATCCACCGTGCCATTTGCCATTGCCGGCTAAAACTCTATAGGTCAAAAAAGAAGCCATATCTAAACATGATCCAGAAGCGCAGGCGTTATCTCCGGCCCAAGTTTCATTTAAAATGGACTGTGAAAGTGTCAAAGTGGAAAACTGTTCTGTGGTCAGACAAATCAAAATTTTAAGTTCTTCTTGGAAAACTGGGGCGCCATGTCATCCGGACTAAAGAGGACAAGGACAACCCAAGTTGTTATCAGCGCTCAGTTCAGAAGCCTGCATCTCTGATGGTATGGGGTTGCATGAGTGCGTGTGGCATGGGCAGCTTACACATCTGGAAAGGCACCTTCAATGCTTAAAGGTATATCCAAGTTCTAGAACAACATATGCTCCCATCCAGACGTTGTCTCTTTCAGGAAAGACCTTGCATTTTCCAACATGACATCATGGCTGATTAGAAGAAGGATCCGGTACTGAAATGGCCAGCCTGCAGTCCAGATCTTACACCCATAGAAAACATTTGGCGCAACATAAAGAGGAAGATGTGACAAAGAAGACCTAAGACAGTTGAGCAACTAGAAGCCTGTATTAGACAAGAATGGGACAACATTCCTATTCCTAAACTTGAGCAGCTTGTCTCCTCGGTCCCCAGATGTTTGCAGACTGTTATAATAAGAAAACATGGTCTTGTCAAAACTTTTTTGAGATGTATTGATGCCATGAAATTTAAAATCAACTTATTTTTCCCTTAAAATTATACATTTTCTCAGTTATTCTGAATAACTTCCACATCATTGCATTCTGTTTTTATTCACAATTTGTACAGTGTCCCAACTTTTTTGGAATCGGGTTTGTAATATGATAAAACAGTGCAGCGTACGAATGACCGAAAAAAGCGGAAGCGGTCGTCAGCCGCATAATAAAAGGTCTAGAAAATCCAGGCATCATCAAGCTACACCTTTGTTTAAACATCTAGCAACCAAAAATGACATATTGTGACTTTAATACTACTCAGTGAGTGCACAAATGGCTTAAGTATGCAGAGCATTCGCAGCTTATATGGACCACACACCCCTGATATATATATATATATATATATATATGTATTGTATATGCTATCCATATATATCATCCCATCTAATGAGCATTACACAGATGCAATTCCATCGATTTTTCCCAATTTGTCTCTCTCTCTCTCTTCTTTGGGAGAGAGAAATGAGAAATCACACAGTCAAAAGCAGGTTTGATAGATTCACAAACAAGGACTTCAGAGGGGCTGAGAGGAGCATTTTTATCTCCAGCTCAAGCTCTCCATGCATTTAAATCATTTTTAACCAGTTATCTGAAAGTTCATCTATCGATCACTATCATCAGAAATTACCATTCAGCCCAGAAAATATGAATTTGATAGGATCTTCTTTGCTTACATTGGCTCTTTCTTTCCTCTCAAGATTTATCCTGAGATTGACCTGGTGCTTTCTGCGCCTGTGTTATTGAACACCTGGCAGCTGAGCCCTTTGAGTCGACTGATGCCTTTAGCAAGACCGCTCAGACTCCAGGGTTATTTCAGCAGGATTTCCTTCCAGAAAGACTCTAACAGTCCAAATACACATTAAACATAAAAATACAGCCAAATAAACTAACAAAAGTTTCAGGATCGCGTGGCATCAAAGGGGTCTGACGTTAAGCCAGACCTGGCCGTGAGCCGTGCCTTTGTGTGCAGTACCTGGAGAGATGTTCTTCATGTCTCAATGCACCTCTCTGCTTTTTCACGGATTACAAGAAGAACTTTGAAGCCCCAAAACCCACCTGGTCCAATCTCCACACCATTGCTTGTTCATTCACATTGGATGAGAGCAGCTCAGGAGAGGAGCTTCCTTTTAGCGGGATCCATCACATGTAGCAAATGACACACTAACATATAGACAATGGGGGAGACATGGTGCATGGTGGATGGTGCATGATGCATGGTGGCACTTGTGAACGGGCATTGCAAGTTATGATCCTTAGGCTCTTATGCTCACCATAGCTTCATTTATTTGATCAAAATTATAGTAAAAACAGTACTATTGTGGAAAAGTATTACAATTTATAAAGGACTGTTTTCTTTAGCAATATACACCGATCCTAATATTGTGTTGGTCCTCCTTTTGCTGCCAAAACAGCCCTGCCCCATCAAGGCATGGACTACACTAGATGCCTGGAAGTGTGCTGTGGTATCTGGCACCAAGATGTTAGCAGCAGATCCTTTAAGTCCTGTAATTTGCGAGGTGGGGGCTCCATGGACCGGAGTTGTTTGTTCAGCACATCCCACAGATGCTCCATTGGATTGAGATCTGAGGAATTTGTATGCCAAGTCAACACCTCAAACTTGTTGTGCTCCTTAAATCATTCCTGAAACATTTTTGCTTTGTGGCAGGGAGCATTATCCTGCTGAAAGAGGCCACACCACAGCCACCAGGGAATACCATTTCCATGAAAGTGTGTCTTCATGCAACAATGCCTGGGTATCAATGCCTACGTGTCAGTAACATCCACATGGATGGCAGGACCCAAGGTTTCCCAGCAGAACATTGCCCAAAGCATCACACTGCCTCCGCCGACTTGCCTTCTCATAGTGCATCCAGCTGCCATGTGTTCCCCAGGTAGGTGACGCACACGCACACGCACCCGGCTATCCACATGATGTAAAATAAAATGTGATTCATCAGACCAGGCCACCTTTTTCCATTGCTCCGTGGTCCAGTTCTGATGCTCACGTGCCCACTGTTGGCGCTTTCAACGGTGGACAGGGGTCAGCATGGGCACCCTGACTGGTCTGTGGCTATGCAGCCCCATACACAACAAACTGAGATGCACTGTGTATTCTGACACCTTTCTATCAGAATCAGCATTAACTTCTTGAGCAATTTGAGCTACAGTAGCTCGTCTGTTTGATCAGACTCCATGTGCATCAATGAGCCTTGGCTACCCATGACCCATTTTGCCGGTTCACCACTGTTCCTTCCTTGGACCACTTTTGATAGATACTGACCACTGCAGACAGCGAACACCCCACAAGAGCTGTGGTTTTGGAGCTGCTCTGACCCAGTCGTCTAGCCATCACATTTTGGCCCTTGTCAAACTCGCTCAAATCCTTACTCTGCCCATTTTTCCTGCTTCTAACACATCAACTTTGTGGACAAAATGTTCACTTGCTGCCTAATATACTCCACCCACTAACAGATGCTGTGATGAAGAGATAATAAGTGTTATTCACTTCACCTGTCAGTGGTCATAATGTTATGCCTGATCAATGTAAATCATTCAAAAGTTTGGGGACGGCTACATTTTAGAAAGTAATACTTTTATTCGGTAAGGACACATACAATTGATCAAAAGAGGCATTAAAGATATTTAAATGTTGCAAAAAATTATTTAATATAAATGCTGTTCTTTTGAACTTTCTGTTCACCAAATAATCTATCATGGTAAGAATGCATCACTCCAGACTCCAAAAATATTAAGGAGCAAAAAATGTTTTCACTGTTGATGATAATAATCATGATTTAAATTTAAGCACCAATAATAACTGAGGATGATAATTGGGCAAAACAGCATATTGATTTCTTATATTGATCATGTGACACTGAAGAATAAAGATTCTTTGCATCACAGGAAAACAATACTGTGGCGAGGTGGACGAACGAGTGACATGGGAGGAGCGAGTGGAGACCGGTGCGTGACTGATAATGACGCCGGCTTCACACCGCACGCGCTAGCAGTGTGTTGGCAGGGCAGAAGCGGTGCGTATGGAGAGCAGGAGCCGCGCGTCCGTTGTGCTTTCACACTGGCAGCGTTGGTCTCGCGCAGCTGAACCGCTGCTCGTATATTGCAAATACAGACGAATTTCGTTCATTCTGTCACTTTCCCGGTGTTCTCCTCCGACCCCTGTCTGTCTCGTGCTTTGATTAATGATGGGCAGCGTATATCTGCTGCAAATGCGACTGTGTTCCCCTCTGTCCCAAACACACATGCATATAACATGCTGTATAAAGTAGTTTACGTGATAAAAGTAACCTTAAAGTTAAAATTAGCCTCTAGTTTTAATAATTTAAACAGGCCTTTGAAGTTTGAGCAAAAACTGGCAGTGATGTGTTTTCGAGTATTTTAAATCACAGCGCCGGATGGTGTTTGTGAAACACACAGAACACTTCACTACATGATTTCAAGGTGAAATTAGTTATTTGACATGTTAATCAGGTCAGTTTTGATCAGAACAATGCACTGTGGCTTTAATTCAGCGTGAGCAGCGCGTCAAAAATAGACCCTGCCTCTGCTGCCGGTGGGAATGCACTAATCTGTTAACATGAGCGCCGAAAAAAATATGCGCTGCTTACGCCCTGCTTAAGCCTGGGTTTTGTTTACGTTTTGTTATGTGTGTGCGGGCAGTCGTCTGTTTTTGATCATACATCCTCGGTAAGCATGAGACTTCTTTCAAAAACATGGGGGAAAAAATCAGAATTATTCCAAACTTTTGACTGGCAGTGTGTATATAAGCATATATAGTGTATATAGACAAAATAGAAGAGAAATGAAAGCAGTTTTACTAATGGCCTCAGACTTTCAGACCCCAATTATGCGCTTTTCCACTACACAGTACAAGCTTTGTTTGGTTTTCCACTGTGTAAAAGTTGTACCTGCTGTACCTGCTTCCAGGTACTTTTTTTCGTATCACCTCCGGCGAGGTTCTGAGCGAGCTAAGACGATACTAAAATGTGACGTGAAAACACAGCAGACTGCTGATTGGTCAGAGAGAATCGTCACTATTCACTGCGTCATCATTGCACGCGCCAGAGTATCCTGAATAACCCCGCCATTTTTTAATAGTTTGGCCAGAGATTGCATGATATACAATAGACAGAAAAAGTGATATACCCATTACTATTATGGAAGAATACGCAACTCGGAAGAATACGGCGTGGTCAAACGAGGAGGTGCAGACTTTCCTTTGTTTGGTTAGCGGGTGTGTGTCGCGAAGAAGATAACGTCACGGCAGTTTCCTGCGGCGTCGCTATGACAAAGAGGCACTATTGTGGAGGTACTATCTGCAATGGAAAACGGAGCGAAAAGCGAACCGAGACAAGACGAGGCGAGTCGAGTCGAGATGAGCTGGTACTGGTAATGGAAAATCGCCATAAAGGTCTGTTTGATATTTTTCTTTTTTTTTCTGTGTACAATTTTTAAAAAGTTGGAAAAGAGGGAGAAAGAATATTAATGCTGTTTGTGTTCTCTAAGGTCAGGAATCCAAAAGCCACCCCTGATTTCATGGGTCCATAATACACAGACAGACAGCATCCATCTTTACCACTCAGGCGACTGTTGACTCTTTTTCAAAAAGAAAAAATAAGTCCAAAATAGAAAGCGGCAGCATGCGAATGACCAAAGCCGGAGAAGAGCCAAATGTCAGCAGAGCTACACAGAGTCTCCAGCAGCCCAGAAAGAGCAAACACATGAGTGGGCAGGACCCTGCATGAGAGGGCGGCAATTCTACCTTCAAGGTGGGATGAATAATGAATGGACTTGCGATGGACACAGAGAGAGACCATCAATATTTCACATCTCCCCTCCTCTAATTTCACTCTCACTCTCCCAGATTGCTGCTTGCTGTCCCAACACAAATCCCGAACTGTTGCTGCTGAGATATAAGAGCAATGTGTACACAAACCACCAGCACGGGACAGACCATGATAACGGCACTGATTTCTGCTGAAATAACATATCACACATGCTTGGTGTTATTCTATTTAAAGTAAAGACTGTTGAAAGAATGAAATCCCTCACGAAAAAGTGTATTTAATTGTATTGAATGTGCACTTGTAGATTACTTCAGATCTTTAAAGTACATTTTTTAAACAACTGTACTCGCAGATAATATAATATTAATGAAAGTTTTCCTTGAAAGTAATTAAACTATTATGTTTCAATAACCTTTTGCCGTGCTTCACTTATTTTGATGTGTTGACTAACATACTAAAGCACATTTAAAGTACTTGATTATAATTTTAACTCAATTATGTACATTTAAATGAAATATATTTTAAATGTTCTAAATTACATTCATAACAAATATGTAATTACAAATAAATATATGATATACAAGTTTCAATAGACATGGCATTAAAGTATACTTTAGTTTACCATAAAAGCTTGTCCGTACATTCATCAGTACACTTTAACCATATTTCAAACACAATAGTATTTCATAATTCAATTGTCTTTGAAAATATATACATCTTTTAACAGCACACTTTAACCATATTTCACTTTTTTGCAAATAAGTCTCTGAATATTACATTTAGTAAACACTTGAATATATTCTTTCCTAATAAGCACTTTTCTTAAGTATGCTGAATTATACTTTTTCATATCATATTCCCAAGAAAATTTGTTTAAATTAGTTTATTTTCTAATCAAGTCTCATGTGCCTGACTTTCAGAAGAAATTACAACATAATTTCTTTGGTAAAATTTCCCTGTTCAGAGATTTCAATATGAAAATCTATGTAAAAACACAATAGGTTCAATATGGTAGAATTTGTTAACATTAGTTCATGCATTTGATTTTTTATTTAAACTAATAAACAACATTTTTTATTTATACATGTGCTGTTGTTCATTGTTAATTTATGTCCGTTCATAATACATACCTATTGTCAATTTATACAACTAAAAACTCTAATAATGTATTTGTATATAAAGATATTTACATAAATGCATTACTGTGTATCATTAGTTCATGAACCCTAATGCATTAACTAATTTTCACAAAATTAACCTTATTGGTAAAGCGTTACCACATTCATTTTACACCACTAACCTGATATTATCAACATGTCACAATTCCATCTCATTTATTTATATTTTTCTCCTGCTAATTTTTGAAAGAAATACCAGAGGCAAAAGTGTTCATGAAATTTAAATACAATCGAGAACTTGATTTAGTCTCCCGAGCTATGAAAGAACCGTAGGATAGGCAAAAAATAAAGCAAGCACTCGGAAGGGAGTTTGGAAAGATGTCAAATTAGAAGTCACGTCATTTATTTGAAGGTATTACACTTCCCAGCTCAGGCAAAACACTCAACTTGCATTTAGGAGCCTGTCAGTATCAGCATAATCGAATGTAAATGAATGCGTGCAATCAAGCTAAATTGGATGCACTCAAACTTAATTTCTTCACTTTCTCCCCCATGAACTCATGTCCTCACTAATGACCGCATTAGATATTCTTATGCCGTGCTTTGTGTGTAAATCCAATTGTCATTCCCATTTCATATAGTGTCACTGTCCTGATTAGCCTGCAGACCCCGAGACAACAATGGGAAGCGCCATGCTCACTGAACCTGCCACCATCACGCACACACACTCGTCTGATCTCATCACACTCCAGCCCATCTGAGCAGGGGTGGCGGCCACCTCAATTCCACTGATGCTAAAGTCCTTTTCGCACAGACTGAACTACTGAAGTCTCTGCAAGAGAAGAGAACAAAGGTGGAAGAGAAAGGGTAGTCGAGGCAGAAAGATGTAAACTGACATGTTAAAAACATAAGGGTCAAAATCTCAAATTTCAAAAAGCCAGCAAGCCGCTCCGAAGAATTCCCCAGACATTCATTAACCGCTAATCATGCTGTTACACACTGTCACAACGCTCTGAAGGTTAACAAATCAATATTCCTCATGCTTGCTGTTTATTAAAGGGAAAGTGCAGCCAAAAACCATTCCCTCACACATCTAAACCCATAGTTTTTGGCTTATTCCTCATGTAAATGCTGTTGTATGGCTATAAGAGACTTGGAACATAGCGCAAGTGTCATATGGACTACATTCCAAAGTAGTCATGCATTCTGATGGAATAACATTTTGGAAAGCACAAATATTTAACTTTATTTTTTAAAAGAAATTAATACTTTTATTCAGCAAGGACACATTAAATTGATCAATAGTGACAGTAAAGACAAATGATGTAGAAAATGTTAGAAAAATAATGTCTATTTCAAATAAATGTTGTGTTGTACTTTTAAACTTTCTGGTCATCAAAATATTATGGGGGAAAATATATCAAGGTTTTCACAGAAATATAACTGTTTTCAACATTTCAACTGAATGTCTGAATGGGAAAGAAAGGTGATTTAAGCAATTTTGAGCGTGGCATGGTTGTTGGTGCCAGACGGGCCGGTCTGAGTATTTCACAATCTGCTCAGTTACTGGGATTTTCACACACAACCATTTCTAGAGTTTACAAAGAATGGTGTGAAAAGGGAAAAAACATCCAGTATGCGGCAGTCCTGTGAGCGAAAATGCCTTGTTGATGCTAGAGGTCAGAGGAGAATGGGCCGACTGATTCAAGCTGATAGAAGAGCAACTTTGACTGAAATAACCACTCGTTACAACCGAGGTATGCAGCAAAGCATTTGTGAAGCCACAACACGCACAACCTTGAGGCGGATGAGCTACAACAGCAGAAGACCCCACCGGGTACCACTCATCTCCCCTACAAATAGGAAAAAGAGGCTACAATTTTAACGAGCTCACCAAAATTGGACAGTTGAAGACTGGAAAAATGTCTCGACATTCAGATGGTAGAGTCAGAATTTGGCGTAAACAGAATGAGAACATGGATCCATCATGCCTTGTTACCACTGTGCAGGCTGGTGATGGTGGTTTAATGGTGTGGAGGATGTTTTCTTGGCACACTTTCGGCCTACCTGAGCATTGTTTCTGACCATGTCCATCCCTTTATGACCACCATGTACCCATCCTCTGATGGCTACTTCCAGCAGGATAATGCACCATGACACAAAGCTTGAATCATTTCAAATTGGTTTCTTGAACATGTCAATGAGTTCACTGTACTAAAATGGCCCCCACAGTCACCAAATCTCAACCCAATAGAGCATCTTTGGGATGTGGTGGAACAGGAGCTTTGCCCTGGATGTGCATCCCACAAATCTCCATCAACTGCAAGATGCTATCAATATAGGCCAACATTTATAAAGAATGCTTTCAGCACCTTGTTGAATCAATGCCACGTAGAATTAAGGCAGTTCTGAAGGTCAAACACAGTATTAGTATGGTGTTCCTAATAATCCTTTAGGTGAGTGTAGATTTGCTAGGGCGTTCTCCCATATGTATATGTAAGCATTTTTACTAGTGCCATGTTTTTGAAGGCTTATAATAATATGAAATGGGCTGCATACTAGGCTGCAGAGGTGAATGCCAAGGAACAACGGTGACAAATGTCTGCCACAGACACAAATGAGAGTCCTTTTGCCAGATATTTTTAGATTGCTAGAACATGGTCACATCTAATATCCCTTTCACATAAGATTAGTATCCAGATTCTGCTGTTGTAACATTGTCTAACGGTTTTATTTTCTGCAGTTTAGTAAATACTTTCTCCTCTCCTTGTTCCTCAGTACTACTTTTTCCCCATCTCAACCGTTTTGCTTATAATAACCCCTTGGAATGGAACCAGCCACCCGGCAGAGGAAATGCTGATGCCGTGCTCAGGCCGCACACTAAGCATAGCACAGAAAGAGAGAAACATGGCTCGTCCGATCAAATTATGCCACAAGCTGATGATGCTAATTAGTCAGGGCAAATTTGTATTAGTGGATTATGTAATCGGCTGGAAGCAGAGCGGAGCAGAGCAGCGAGATGGGGGGTAACTGAGTAAGTGAGCGTGGCACCAGCTATAGTCACAGCTTTAGTGGAACACTGGCCTGCCACTTCATGCCAATGTGGGCATGAGCAATCAAGCAGACAAGCTAGCAATCCCAATTAAACAGGAGTGGGTAATTTCATCAGAGGAGGGGCTGGTGGCATGAGGGACCCTGTTACATGTCCTCAGGCAGCCTTGCGTCTCTGCCCATTTTAATACTTATTAAACGACAGGCCTGTACTCGCTAATGTACTCAGACAGATAGTACAACACACACACACACACACACACACACACACACACTCTTAATAGAAGGATGATCAAATAGGGGCAATTGAGATTGAAGAGGGTGGTGGAGAAATTGAGGGCATAAGGGAAGGCAGTGCAACTAAAGATTTTAACACTAGAAACATAAAAGGAGTTCATTTAAAAGCAATAACAAAGGGTTTTGTATTGATGCAATGCTATTAAAGTAAAGTCAGCACAGCTAATAAGTGCTAGTACTGAAAAACAATATTTTAAAGGTGTGAACTAACCTAATTCAAAACCCTACAATGTTACATTTTAAAAGTAAAGAAAGCAACCTCCTGTCTCAAATTCCCCTTCATTATCTCTCAAAAACCAAACCAAAACATGCAAATATTAAAGGAATAGTTCACCCAAAAATGTAAATGATGTCATAATTTGCATACTTGTTCCAAACTCTCTTTCTTCTGTAAACTGCCAGCAGAGATGTTCTCAGGATGTTCAAGCTGCTCTTTTCCACACAATGAAAGTGATCAGGGGCTGTCAAGCTACAAAAAGGACAATAAAGAACCATAAATGTGATCCATATGACCCATGCATTATATTCCAGGTCTTCTGACGCTTTACTCAAAATTCAGTAGTTTTTCACAGAAAACTTCTTGTCATCACTGACATCAAACCTCTTGTGATAGCAATAAAGACAAATATGAATGAGATTTAAAATTGTCAACAACTATAATGTATGCCTTTAAAAGATTTCGAACATAGTGCCCGAGTCATATGGACTGCTTTTATGATGGTACAATGGTGTATTTTTTTATTTTAATTTTGATTTTACATTTTTAATTTTGGTTAGTGTGTAATGTTGCTGTTTGAGCATAAACAACATCTGCAAAGTTACAAAGCTCAAAGTTTAAAGCAAAGGGAGATATTGTCTTTTTTTTTTAATTGCTTTTTAAGGACTACAACAAAAGGCTGGTAGGGACCACAACAAACTCATAATCTTACAACAGTTCTCACAAGAGCAATTTATAGATTATCATGACAGAAAATGCTAATCGGTGACTTGACAATAGTTAACTTCACATCAGCTAAATCAGGGAATGCCCTGACCAATTTGCTGCCCTAGGCAAGATTTTACTTGGCGCCCCTGATATGTTCATGATAAATATATATATATATATATATATATATATATATATACACATACATATATATATATATATATATATATATATATATATATATATATATATATATATATATATATATATATATACATACATATATACATACATATATATACATATATACATACATATATATACATATATACATACACATATATATATATATATATATATATATATATATATATATATATATATATATATATATATATATATTTATACAGTATTGTTCAAAATAATAGCAGTACAATGTGACTAACCAGAATAATCAAGGTTTTTAGTATATTTTTATTGCTACGCTGGCAAACAAGTTACCAGTAGGTTCAGTAGATTCTCAGAAAACAAACAAGACCCAGCATTCATGATATGCACGCTCTTAAGGCTGTGCAATTGGGGTATTAGTTGAAAGGGTGTGTTCAAAAAATAGCAGTGTCTACCTTTGACTGTACAAACTCAAAACTATTTTGTACAAACATTTTTTTCTGGGATTTAGCAATCCTGTGAATCACTAAACTAATATTTAGTTGTATGACCACAGTTTTTAAAACTGCTTGACATCTGTGTGGCATGGAGTCAACCAACTTGTGGCACCTCTCAGCTGTTATTCCACTACATGATTCTTTAACAACATTCCACAATTCATTCACATTACTTGGTTTTGCTTCAGAAACAGCATTTTTGATATCACCCCACAAGTTCTCAATTGGATTAAGGTCAGGAGATTGGGCTGGCCACTCCATAACATTAATTTTGTTGGTTTGGAACCAAGACTTTGCCCGTTTACTAGTGTGTTTTGGGTCATTGTCTTGTTGAAACAACCATTTCAAGGGCATGTCCTCTTCATGTCCATAGGGCAACATGACCTCTTCAAGTATTTTAACATATGGGTGAATGACGGATAAGGATTTAAAATGTGAAAAAAATAAAACTGGCAAAAGTTAAAATTTTAGGACTCTCTATAATTATTAGAGTGTTGGGTATGTAATGCAATGACATGTACACGTTTAAAACAATTAATTAACCATTTTTTTTGGTGAATCAGATCTTTTCCCCCAAGAAAATGTCATTCCTGGGTAACGTAATGAATTCTTAAATTAATTACATTTCTACCATTGTTGGCATATACAAATGTACTGATATCCATAATTGGAGCTCAACAAACAATGTTTGCTCGGGAAACCACATTTTAATCACAATAGGTATAATCAATTTGGGATTTCATATAGACATGGACTCATTTCTGGCAGCTGATAACTCAAAATTCAGAACCAAATTTTTAAAAAGCTGGAAAATGTTTAAAAATGTTTTCCAATAAAGTTAATAAGACTTGTTTTATCATTAACTCAACAAAAAACAGAATTGTGCAATCTAACACACAAATATGTGTTAAATAAATTGCCTGTGTCATTGTTAGCCGGAATGACATGCTGTTAGACAGAAGGACATTCTGCAATTTTTTTTTCAGGATTACCATAAAAACCATCCTCGGTATAATTTTTCTTTCCAACACTCAAACTTGAAACAAAGTAAAAGACACTGACAAGTTTTTAATGATTTAAAAAAGTTTTAATCAACATTTTTTTATGTAAATTGATTAATTCAGACAACACTTAAATGCAACAACATTTCATACATTTTGTAATAAAACATTTAATACTTAAGATACACTCACCTAAAGGATTATTAGGAACACATACTAATACTGTTTGACCCCCTTTCGCCTTCAGAACTGCCTTAATTCTACATGGCATTGATTCAACAAGGTGCTGAAAGCATTCTTTAGAAATGGTGGCCCATATTGATAGGATAGCATCTTGCAGTTGATGGAGATTTGTGGGATGCACATCCAGGGCACGAAGCTCCCGTTCCATCACATCCCAAAGATACTCTATTGGGTTGAGATCTGGTGACTGTGGGGGCCATTTTAGTACAGTGAACTCATTGTCATGTTCAAGAAACCAATTTGAAATGATTCGAGCTTTGTGACATGGTGCATTATCCTGCTGGAAGTAGCCATCAGAGGATGGATACATGGTGGTCATAACGGGATGGACATGGTCAGAAACAATGCTCAGGTAGGCTGTGGCATTTAAACGATGCCCAATTGGCACTAAGGGGCCTAAAGTGTGCCAAGAAAACATCCCCCACACCATTCCACCACCACCACCAGCCTGCACAGTGGGAACAAGGCATGATGGATCCATGTTCTCATTCTGTTTACGCCAAATTCTGACTCTTCCATCTGAATGTCTCAACAGAAATCGAGACTCATCAGACCAGGCAACATTTTCAACTGTCCAATTTTGGTGAGCTTGTGCAAATTGTAAACTCTTTTCCTATTTGTAGTGGCGATGAGTGGTACCCGGTGGGGTCTTCTGCTGTTGTAGCCCATCCGCCTCAAGGTTGTGCGTGTTGTGGCTTCACAAATGCTTTGCTGCATACCTCAGTTGTAACGAGTGGTTATTTCAGTCAAAGTTGCTCTTCTATCAGCTTGAATTAGTCGGCCCATTCTCCTCTGACCTCTAGCATCAACAAGGCATTTTCACCCACAGGACTGCTGCATACTGGATGTTTTTCCCTTTCACACCGGTCTTTGAAAACCCTAGAAATGGTTGTGTGTGAAAATCCCAGTAACTGAGCAGATTGTGAAATACTCAGAACGGCCCGTCTGGCACCAACAGCCATGCCACGCTCAAAATTGCTTAAATCCTTTCTTTCCCATTCCGACATTCAGTTTGGAGTTCAGGAGATTGTCTTGACCAGGACCACACCCCTAAATGCATTGAAGCAACTGCCATGTGATTGGTTGATTAGATAATTGCATTAATGAGAAATTGAACAGGTGTTCCTATAATAATCCTTTAGGTGAGTGTATTTCATACATTTTGTACCTACATTTGATTTGGTAATAACATTACCAACATTAGAAACTGTAAGCATTTAAGTTCTCTTGAGGGTCATCTGGCTCTCTGTGTTGAGTCTCTTCAAGATTAGACTCATTCATTGAGACTGGAGTGTCGTTCATTAATTCATCAATCTGCTTTAATCTTTTCCTCTGGTTTACCCTCCACTGCTCCCTTTTCTTCTTTGCAGCAGAAGGGGTCATCTGCTGTTCAGGCTTTTGGGAACTGGCCTTGATTTGTAGTAGCTACACACAATAATAATGAGTATTAGATGCAGGTTGTAATCACACCAATTTCCTTACAATCATATGTTCTAAATATTACAGTAAATCTGTAAAATTATAATGCATCATAAACAATGCTTGTTACTGACACATTATCATTCCACTGAGTCATCACTATAATACCTTGCTTTCTTTTTTCCAAGATACTCAGCCCTAGCTTCTGCATCTGCGTTTAACTTTGCTCTGAACCGTCTCTGCCTCTCTTTATTAGACAGAGAAGGACAGAATTGACCTTAGAACATCAGAAGCTATACTAAAGCTTTAATAAAATGTTGATATATTAATAAATATGATTACATTATTCATGATTTGACCATTAACATTACAAAATTCAATTCAATGATAATGACCCATTTGACTCATTGAATCAGATGAAATCGAGATGACAGCAAAAATATGGCAAAAAAATTAAATTATGTAAATAATGTTAATGTTAATAATATAACTATAATAACTATGCCTAAAAGTTTACAAATGTTAATTAAAAACTAGATTGTTATGCATATGTCATTCTGGATAACGGATGACATGTCCTGGCTAACAGAGGTTTTTTGTTATCCAAGAATGACAAGTTGTTATCCAGGAATGACAAAACAAATATTTTTTCTTTATAATCAGGCACTAACTTAACCACCTATGGAAAACTACAACTTAGCTATCATCACTTAAGATAATCTTTTAGATTAAATAGATAGTTTTTTAATATAAAAACATTATAAATGTTGTATTGGTGTTATCCAAAAAGACACATGATATTACTACAAATTGCACCAGTGACCGAAAAGGTCAAAATATCAACATTTTAAGAGACGCTTACTGACCTTTGCACATGTTCTGTTGCTCCTTCAGGGTCTTCTTTTTGATACAATATTATGTCACATGACATACCAAAATGCATTATGGTCCAAAATGGTCTTTGATGTCTGTTATCCAGGAATGACATTACAGTAATCACAATTTGGGGACAAAAGTCTTTCTGCCATAAAAATGTAAATAAGCTTAGTATTATCACTTTATTTGTAGGAATCATTGAAAACATCAATACAATTATGCCCAAGAAGATTTTAAATACTTTTATTTATTTATTTTATATTTTTGTCGTATTTTTGTATTCAGATTTTAAGCCGGGACAGTTACCCGGAATGACATTTTGGGAATTTTAAGCTCAATAGTTCCTTAAAGATGAATGATTTATAATGAATTCTCACATGAGTAATTAAAGAGGGGGAAGCTGAGTCATGTAATGAAGTGCATTTGAAAATGTATAGATTTTTTATTTTATTAATATCCTTGGGACACCAGAATTGACACGCCACGTCATTGACCCATATGCAAACTGATCCATGATCCCTGGTATGCGATAAATAGGCCCAACACCATAGTAGGAGAAACATGCCCATATCATGATGCTTGCACCTCCATGCTTCACTGTCTTCACTGTGTACTGTGGCTTGAATTCAGAGTTTGGGGGTCGTCTCACAAACTGCCTGTGGCCCTTGGACCCAAAAAGAACAATTTTACTCTCATCGGTCCACAAAATGTTCCTCCATTTCTCTTTAGGCCAGTTGATGTGTTCTTTGGCAAATTGTAACCTCTTCTGCACATGCCTTTTTTTAAACAGAGGGACTTTATGGGGGGATTCTTGAAAATAGATTAGCTTCACACAGACGTCTTCTAACTGTCACAGTACTTACAGGTAACTCCAGACTGTCTTTGATCATCCTGGAGGTGATCATTGGCTGAGCCTTTGCCATTCTGGTTATTCTTCTATCCATTTTGATGGTTGTCTTCCGTTTTCTTCCATGTCTCTCTGGTTTTGCTCTCCATTTTAAGGCATTGGAGATCATTTTAGCTGAACAGCCTATCATTTTTGCACCTCTTTATAGGTTTTCCCCTCTCCAATTTTTAATCAAAGTACGCTGTTCTTCTGAACAATGTCTTGAACGACCCATTTTCCTCAGCTTGCAAATGCATGTTCAACAAGTGTTGGTTTCATCCTTAAATAGGGGCCACCTGATTCACACCTGTTTCTTCACAAAATTGATGACCTCAGTGATTGAATGCCACACTGCTATTTTTTTAACACACCCTTTCAACTAATTCAACTAATTTGCACAGCCTTAAGAGCGTGCATATCATGAATTCTGGGTCTCATTTGTTTTCTGAGAATACTGAACCTACTGGTAACTTGTTTGCCACGTAGCAACAAAAAAATATACTAAAAACCTTGATTATTCTGGTTATTCACATTGTACTGCTATTATTTTGAACAATACTGTATATATATATATATATATATATATATATATATATATATATATATATATATATATATATATATATATATATATATATATATATATATATATATATATATTTTACTTTTAAGGGCTAATGATATTTTCTCAATACAAAAATAGCACCTATGCAACATTACAGTCAAAACACAGGTAGCAAGAGTAATTGCATCTAATATTCATGCACAAACTATTCACTGAGAACTAGCAAAAGTGTTTGTTTTCCAGTAGATGGCAACAATCTTCCACTAAACTATGCACATTCATGTTTTCACCATGAATTGAAAAATTTAGATATTTAATGTGAATTTTACATAAAATATTGCTATTTAAAATAAACCTGTATATAAATATCATTACTAATTTTGGCAAATACATTTTAAAAATGCCACATATCCCCTTTAAAACTGCACAACTGTGGAGTAAAAACATTTGGCTATTAAAAGAGTAATATTACATGTGTTTATAAAAACTTACATTATTTTTATTTTTTACAAAATCACACTGTCTGTGGCCTCTGGAGAAGCTGCTAGTGCTTGCATAAAGTTAAAGGGAAAATAACATCAATTAATTAGCAAAGATTAGGCCTAGTATTTTACTATTATGCAATTAGATAAAAATTTTTACATCACTTTATCTCTGTCTTTATCCTGTCCCTATCTTCCCTGCATCTGTGGGCTTCTGTCTCTTTGACACTGTGTCATGTGAATTCGGCCATCCATCATTAATAATCAATCAACTTTCACGGTTTATAGTGTCTATATAAATTCATCAACTAACCATTTAGAAACGTCCTGTTGCATTCTACATGTTGTCACTTCTTCTTGAGTCTCTCCATCATTGTCCGTGTCTGGTTTGAACATAAAAGTCTGAACAGTTTCTAACATTTTCATTTTATGTCTGCGTGAGGTAATCAGAGCTCCTATGAAGCTCCGCCCTCTTCTTGAAAGGGGGCCAGGAGCTGCAGCTCATTTGCATTTAAAGGGACACACACAAAACCATTTTAACATGCTATAAAAAATAATTTTGAGCTAAAACTTCACGTACACACTCTGGGGACATCAGAGACTTATTTTACATCTTGTAAAAAGGGGCATTATAGGACCCCTTTAAGTTTGACAACCCATGTAAGAAGGCGCGGATTAACGCACAGGCTTGCCTAGGCTGCAGCCTAGGGGCCCCGCATGTGCAGGTGCCCCGGATTGGCCAGACTTAATTTTTTTTTTTACAAATTGACTGGATACTTCAAGACTGCTGAATCTTCATCCAGTTGAAGACAAGATCCACAGCAGGAGGGCTGCCAGCTAGCATCGGCTTTTTAAGGCTGGTGGTTTTCACGTTATTTCACGTTATGGAGGGCGATCAGGTATTTCTTTTAATTGTAGTATTAATCTGTATTTACACTGCTCAAATAGCGCGCTTAGTCAGCTTCAGAGAAACTGGTTATCAGGCAACTGACAAGTGACAAATCCTGAGGGGTGATATCACTACATGCATTCTATCAGATAATATTGAATGGCGTCATTTTAATGCCATTTATAACCGAGCGCACAACTGATGCTTGCGAGCGCAATAAATAACATCAATAATCTTATAACAAAATAACAAATCTACACGCGAGGAAACGGCAGCCCGCAAGCTCTTTTTAAACCCACGTGCACACGACTCACAGCGTGCCTTAATATTCCCCACACTCGCGCTCGATCTTCTATTTTGTCGTGCCATACCAGGCTCAAGTGAAAACACAACTGGAACCGTTCCATACCATTCTAAGAACCGTTCGGCCTGACCGTGGAAAAGTTATTGTTCACCTGCTCGTGGGTCAGCCGCGCCAGCGCCCTAAACTGAGATAGAGGGAATCCCCGCCTTTTTTATGATGGCTTTGTTTTATACACAGTTTAGTGTATTGCACAGTGGTTTGTGTCTCAGTAAAACGGTGTTCTGCACTGATGCAGATGCTGTAGCCGACCTGTTGTACCTGTTACTGTTTGTAATGGTGTTTTGTTTGTAATGTTCAGTTTCTCATTTTACCTATGTGGTGTGGTGGTAATTTGTATGGACCACCACTTGAAGGAATGTAGAGGATACCCTAGTATTGGCTGTCTCAATGTGTGTGTGTATGCCAGTTCACCATATCTGCATGTGGACCATGGCACTAAATACATATTCCAGTAAAGCATAATGATTAAGGGGGGGCTTACACAAAGAGCAGCCTAGACCACCTTAATCCGCCTCTGCATGTAAGTCAAGTTTTTCTTTTTATCCTCTGAAACGTGCTTGCATGTATACAGTGTACAGTATATAACACTTGGTGGTGGGCATGTTATGTACCGTCATAGTGACAACAGACAACAAAATTGGCTAGCATCTGCACTAGGGTATTTGCATAGGCAATCTGATTGGCTGACGAATACGTTGGCTCTTGAAAAGTTGAAAAGTTTTCAACTTCTGCCAAGAGCAACACCAGTGATGCAATGCAACAGAATTCACAATTCAGTTCGGCAAAGCATGATGTCACCCATTCAAAGTAAATTAGACGGGACACCCAATGTGAATGCAGTGTGATGCGATTAATGGCAAGTGTGTATAACCTCTTCTAACAACCCCTCTCGAACCCGGGTCCGCCGGCATGAGAGTCGGATGCTCTAACAAGGAGGCTAAAGGCTGCAACCTCTACCATCAGTCGCTAGAGCGTCTCTTGAGGACAGAGGAGTGAGGTTTTGTGAGGTTTTACTTGCACAGTGACTACCGTTACATGTGGAAAACGTGCAAAGTGCACACATTTGTATTCATGCTGAATGAGAGTGGTACATGAGCCCAAGTGTATTTGTATAGGGCATCTCCAACATGCCAGTAATTTCAAATTTGGCGTTTATGATAAATATTGTTTATAATTAATGTCAAAATCATTTGTTTGTTTTGCAACCCCAAATCAAAAAAAGTTGGGACAGTATGGAAAACGCAAATAAAAAAAGAAAGTAGTGATTTCTAAATTTACTTTGACTTGTTTTTCATTGCAGACAATATGAACACAAAATATTTCATGTTTTGTCTGGTCAACTTCATGTCATTTGTAAATATGCATCCTTTCCTGTCATTCAGACCTGCAACACATTTAAAAGAAAGTTGGGACAGAAGCAATTTAGGGCTAGTAATGAGGTAAAATGGTTAAATAATTATGTGATTTGAAACAGGTGATTGTAATTATGATTTGGTACAAAAGCAGCATCCAAGAAAGGTGTAATCCTTTAGGAGCAAAGATGGGCCAAGGATCGCCAGTTTGCCAACAAATATGTGAGAAAATTATTGAAATGTTTAAATACAATGTTCCTCAAAGAAAGATAGGAAGAGATTTGGATATTTCACATTCAACAGTGCATAACATAATTAAAAGATTCAAGGAATCTGGAGGAATTTCAGTGCGTAAAGGACAAGGGTGCAAACCTAAGCTGGACAACCGTGATCTCCGATCCCTCAGGCGGCACTGCATCAAGAATCGTCATTCATCTATAAGCGATATCACCACATGGGCTCAGAACTACTTTGGCAAACCTTTGTCAAGTACCACAATACGTAGTTACATCCACAAATGCCAGTTAAAACTGTACTGTGCCAAAAGGAAGCCCTATGTTAACAGTGTCCAGTAGCACCGTTGACTTCTCTGGGCTCGGAGGCATCTGGGATGGACCATCACACAGTGGAAACGTGTACTGTGGTCAGATGAATCAGTATTTCAGGTATTTTTTGGGAGGAATGGACGCCGTGTGCTCCGGACCAAAGAAGAAAAGGATCATCCAGACTGTTACCAGCAATAAGTCCAAAAGCCAGGGTCTGTTATGGTATGGGGTTGTGTCAGTGCCCTTGGCAAAGGTAACTTGCACTTCTGTGAAGGCACCATTAATGCTGAAAAGTATATAGAGATTTTGGAGCATAATATGCTGCCTTCAAGAAGACATCTTTTCCAGGGACGTCCATGCATATTTCAACAAGACAATGTAAAACCACATTCTGCACACATTACAAAGTCCTGGCTGCGGAGGAAGAGGGTACGGGTACTTGACTGGTCTGCCTGCAGTCCCGACTTCTCTCCAAAGAGAATGTGTGGCGCATTTTGAAGTGCAAAATGCGACAACGAAGACCCCGTACTGTTGTCCACCTTAAGACTTGTTTGCAGGAAGAATGGGACAAAATTACACCTGAATCACTTCATCACTTGGTGTCTTCAGTCCCTAAACGTCTTTTAAGTGTTGTGAAAAGGAATGGCAACATTACAAAGTGGTAAATGCTTTACTGTCCCAAATTTTTTTTAAATGTGTTGCAGGTCTGAATGACAGGAAAGGATGTATATTTACAAATGACATGAAGTTGACCAGACAAAACATGAAATATTTTGTGTTCATATTGGGGTTGTAAACTTATATTTGTAATTCCTGTTCTGCTCTGAATACTAATATAAAGGAATTCTGAAAAGTCAGGAGAATGAAAATGCATTTTTATTATGTTATATTAGTATTTGTAAATATTTTATTTTATTTATCTGTATTTTACATTATATCTAGTACATTATAATATAGTTGTGACTTATTTTCCAGAAATTGCAGTATACTTTTTTGTACTTACGTTGTAAAGAAAAGAACAGCAGGAACATTATGCCAACGGTTTCTTTTGTGTATGGAAAAAAAGAAAATGATCAACATGAGGGTGAGTAAATTATCACAGAATGTCCAGGCAAATAAAAAAAAAGAAAAACAAAGAAATAAAAATGTGCTTTCGAAGGAGGGAAGGATTTGTACGGTGAGTACCACACTGAGACATACACTACTCTTCATCAGACCTCTTCAGCAGTCCACAGGGGGCAGGAGATGTACTGTATATAGACAGGGGGAGAAAGAGGAACACAGATCCTTCGCCCTTGCCCTTGCCCTCGCTCACCCACTCCCTCCCCCGTCCCCTGCATCTCTAGATCTCCATCTTTCTCTCTCTGACCCCGCAGCAGGCCGGAGCAGCCCGGGCCTCTCGCTGTGCAAATGCCCTCTTCTCATCTTTCTGAGGCCATTCCTGACTCTAATTGGTTCAGACCAGGCTTGTTTCTATGTAATCCTTGCATGTTAATACTCCCACAGTAACATTCTCCCACCTAATGGCTGCCCAGCGAGAGGCATTTTCAACCACATTACCTCTTATCGAGTTACGGAGCCCCACCGTTCCAAATAAGACAAATTTAATTGATCCAGTCTATAAAAATCCTACTCTGCTGTGAAGGGCCTGGTTCAAGGGATTTCTTTATTTATTTATTCCCTCTGTTTTCCCCCACTCAGGCTGAACTGCCTCTGCATGTGGCGTGGGGAAATTAGGTTTATTCAACTCCTTACAAAGAGGAGGGACAGGGGAGACAAAATTCAAAAGGCTTCAAAATTAGATCAATGGTCTCAACAATCAATCAACGGCCGAGCTACTAAGCCGCCTCGCTCAGGAGGAGATGTGAAATGAACCTTTAAAACAGCAGGCTTTTGCTCCATACCTCTGTGTGCCGTGCGGAGGCGAGCTACTAAACTGCAGAATGATTCAATGGTTAACAACATTCATCGCTCTCTCCACTGCGCTGCCAAAATATTCCTCGACCTAAAAAGCGAGCACACACACACACACACATTCACGCATAGGAATGCATACGGAAGAGGATGGAAGTGTAGCGCTTACTTGTTCTGTGGTCTCATGGCTGCTAAAATAAGCCAGATGCACAGGAGAGTTTAAAGAACACAACTTTGCAGAGCAGTTGTGATGTGAGGACATGCGTGCATGGCCTTAATTTCACCCACTGTGCTTTTTTAATCCTGTTACTGCACATTGGTCTTATTGGGCTCAATGCAACACGGCAGGCTTATCAGAAATAAATACATTCGATTCACTGTACGAGCTGGGGATGAGTGGCCTGCGTTTCAAAACACTGGCCTTAAACTTTTCTGTGGAAGAAAGGGGGAAACTCTGGACTGAAATATATCCTATTAATACATGGATATTTGGAAAACTTAATTCTGATTGGTCAATCGTGACATTGCATGTTCAAAAATGTATGTATAATGATTCTAAAGTGCAGTTTACTGCTGGTCCATGTCATACCAGTGCTATTTTTCATACCAGTGTTACTAAGTTAGAACAGCTAATTGCTGTCATCTTGCGACTTTATGCTGAGCATAAAAACTAAACAAAAACATTGCTGGGAAGAACAAAACAAAAAACAAAAAAAACGATGCGAGACACTATGTTTATAAAAAATGTTTAACTTTGATGCCATAATGAAGTAGAATCTCATTTACCTTATGCCATAATATTGAAAAAAGTGAGTGAGTGAGTGAGAGAGAGAGAGAGAGAGAGAGAGAGAGAGAGAGAGAGAGAGAGAGAGAGAGAGAGAGAGAGAGAGAGAGAATGGGTGAATGGGTGAATGGGTGAGTGAATGGGTAAGTGGATGGGTGGGTAAGTGTGTTTGGTTGGTTGGGCGAGTGAGTGAGTTAGCGAGAGAGAGAGAGAGAGAGAGAGAGAGAGAGAGAGAGAGAGAGAGAGAGAGAGAGAGAGAGAGAGAGAGCGTGAGTAAGTGGTTGGGTGGTTGGGTGAGTGGGTTTAGTTGGTAGGTTGGGTGAGTGAGTGAGTGAGCGAGCGAGCGAGCGAGCAGGTGAGTGAGTGAGTGAGTGAGTGATCGATCTAACGGAAAACCTCTTTTATAAATAAAAAGATCTTTAGTATGATAACTACTTACATGAAATGCATATAAATATCAGTAGTCACTCTAAATTTCCCAATAATATGTCCTAGTAAGATGATATTTAAATGCTTAGTTTTATGGTCAAACCTCTGTAAACAAACAAATAAACATTCTTCAAAAGCCTGATAAACATAAGTTGTTTCAGTCCAATAAGTGTTCATTCTGAATAATTACAAACAATATAAAAGTAATTTACAATATAATACCATGAAGGTAGGGCATTTTTAAAACTAAAATGCCTTTACATGTTAAGTGGAGTTCCTAATTGTAATTTAGGTAGGAGCGAACCCATCAAATCTTCCAATCAACAGCCAACAGCCAGAGTATATAAGCAGCTGCTTACCTCTCCTCAGTCTGTTCCAGCATCCCACCACCTCCCCAAACTCCACTTTCATCTTAGGCCCTGTCCACACGAACACGGGTATTTTCAAAACCGCAGCTTTTTCTACGCGGTTTGGCTGTTCGTCCACACGCAAACGCTGTATCCGGTTTCTGAAACCGGACTTTTTTGAAAACTCTGGCCAGGGTGAAGATTTTTAGAAACTCCGGTTACAGCGTTGTCGTGTAGATGGGAACGTTGATCCTGGAGGGCCAGCCCTAATCAAACACACCTGAAGCTAATCAAGGTCTTCAGGATTACTAAAGTTGCAGGTGAGTGTTTTTTTCAGGGTTGGAGCTAAACTCTGCAAGAGTGTGGCCCTCCAGGATCAACGTTCCCCACCCCTGCCACATCCCAACACTGACTGCGGGGGTATATCAGAGCTCAAGTTGAAGCTGCTTCATCGAGCCCCTCATCAGTGGACAGCAAGCCAAATAAATTTAACCTCAGATTTAAAGATTATATGGGCAAACAAACTTGTTACAAAAGTATAAATATATACATTGTGTACATATACATTGTGTTTTTTCAGCAAAGTTTTGATTATGTTGATAATTTGCATATCAAATATGATATAGTAGGCTTTATATTGTATTATTGTTGCAATGTCTTTGTATCTGTTTTCGACATCGTTATTAACTATTTCTAAGCTAATCTACAGTTTGTGTTCATTTTTTATAGGGTAAATTGCAATGTAATAAGCAGGATTATGTACATTCAGCCGGTCATTATAACAAAATGAAGCCTTTCAGGGTTACAAGATCTGAACACACTGTCAGGGTTTATTTTGTGATAATGACCATCTCAATGCACATTATCCCTTACATAAGCAATGCTTGGCATATGGAATATATGCTAATCCTAGAAGAGAATCTTCTGCCCAGCGTCTACTTTGCACAACTAAGAAAGTAACTCTGAGAGGGGGCAGTAAAGGCTACAGACCTTGTGTTTCATCGAGGAACTATTGGCACAGCAATCTGCTGCCCCTTCCTGCCCTTATGACTAAAACAGAGCTACCCAGCCGACTCTCCTGCCTTTCATCTGTTCATCAGACATTCAGAGGAGTGAGAACGAGAGGATGAGAGGGAAGGGGAGGAGACATGCATAACATGTAGAGAGACGGCCACTGGAAAGGGGTTTCGTAAGATCTTTTGCAGCTTCTGGTGTTTGGAGAGGCGGCTAAATTAAAATCCTGTCCATTAAATCCTCTGTAGGCATAAGAAATCCCTTCTCCCTGACCTTTTGGATAAATTTCCATCAATCTCATTTTACGCACGATTAAGGTTTTAATGAGAGATGGGCAGCATTAATGCTGGGTTTAATCTAGACAACCTATTCTTCAGTGCTGCTAGCTAGCCTAAACGGAGCTGATAAAGCCAAAGCCTGGATTTTAACAAATGCGTTTTTGGAGGAAAAGTAATATGTTTGCTTCTTAAAGGCAATATTCCATACTGATTTATTTGGCAACACAACACTTAGGTCCGGTGCATAACCCCCACATCGAGGAGGACACATTTTTAAATGAATGACCGTTTTTATATGTTGATCTGTATCTGCTATTCTGTGACAGAACCTTACATTTGATCCTTACTCCCTTGCATAAACCTTGACTTGTGATGTAAAAATGCAACATAGGCTCATTAGAATACCTAATTTTTTTTACATTTTCCTTGCACAATATGTTATGACCTCAAAACACTTATCATAGTGCATCATTTGTAAACTAATACATTTGAAGTTTTTATTACCAACTTGCTCAGTAGTTACCCTGGTACAGCACTGCGATGCGAAGCGAAGCACTCGTGTACAAATTCAGTTAAACACGAGTCATAGTGAAAGACACTTGTAAAAGCAAGATAATATGGCACAGTTGCATTAGCAAATGCACTGTTATCAACACTATCGATTAGGTTTCGGATAGGTTTTAGTGTATGTGGTAGCCTAGAAATGTTGATGCCCCCTCGCAGCAGAAAATGTAATTTGCAGCCAGGATCATGTAAAAACTCTCCGGTGGCTTGCAAGCTTGAAAAACCAGACTCTATTCAGGCCAATCACATCATGCATAGAGTCAGTGCGCGGGCTTAACATAAAGACAGCAGAGTTGCTACGGTTCCGCGTGAATTCCCTGCTACTTCCCTGCTAACAAAGAACGGCACTGAAGTCATTCTTAAAAAAGGAAGATGTGTTTCGACCGGATACGGCAAATGTTTAACCTATCAACTAGCTCCGCTGGTGGGAAAACACTTCGGACTCAGCCACAACCTGCTTGTGATTGTTATCTCACCATTGATTCGCTCTGATTGGTTGCAGCACTATCCGCTATGCGGCGTGCAGAAGGGAATTTGAAAAACAACCGTTTATCCCGCCCCTCGTATTGAGCTCTGCCAATGGTGTGTTCCCAGACCCAACATCTTGATGTGGGTCTGGCTTGTAGGCAGGGTTGTAAGCTATGCAGGCAGGGTTGCCAACTTTGAAGTTTGGTTTGGAGTAAGATTTTTTGGTTTTGGGGCGGGGTGTATGTAGTATATAGCCTCCTGTCTTCGCACTGGGTCAAATTATATTTGTAAATCACATTCATTAATATTCACTTGTGTGTGCTTATATAAGTATCATTCATTAAAAATATAAGGATGCAAGTTATTAACGTTTTAAAATTTCACATTTAAAAAATCTAGTGTTTGATCATATCTAAATATTTATTAAAATGCAAAACTGCAATACTTTTTGAGCAACTAGACTAGATGCATGTATTTATTAAAGAGCCATAAAGGCACCTACTGGTTAATGGCATTACAAATTAACATTATTATTTTTTTTTTAGCCACAAAATGACTATAATTTGCCTCTTTGAATTGGAATGCTCTATTTTACCCTTAATTACTACACTAATTGTAGTATAAATAATATAAATATTAGAAGAAAAATATTTTAAGTGGTCATTAATTGACAATAATTTTTGCACAAATAATAATTAGTACCAAAAGATCTCCTCAAAATATTCAATAAATATTATTGAACTAAAATATAGAACATTTATTTAATTGAAAAAATAGTTACGGTGTATGGTCACATTTGACCATCAGTGAGTATGAGTGTGAGCAATTAGTAAGGAATTCCTGAGGGTTAAATACAATTTAACATTAACGTTAACAATGTTGCATCTCTTTCACTCTCCATAATAAAACGATCCTGTAGATATGGTTGATTTAATAATCAATGCACACTATTCTGTACTGTTTACCAAAACTTGCTGCAAACATCTCTATAGAGTGAAACTGTTGTGTATTCAAATGTTGCCACAGATACATTTTCCAGTTACTTATCCTGGGTTGTAAATATAAATTGCAAAGAGTGAGATTTGAATTACAATAAAACATTCATCTATTTATCTGAAATTCTCACAAGGTGCTGTCCTTTGCAAGCCTGAGCTCGTTCTCTAGGTTCTCACAAACATCGAAGACATCCAGATGGAAATGGCCACTCTTGTTCTATTCACAGATTTAAGATTGCCTTCCTTTGAAAACACCAATCAGCTTTAAAACCATTTTCCACAATGTAGCAGTACATTCAAGTTATAAAACACATCCACTTTTTTCAGCCACAGCAAACTGAACACATTTTTAAACTGAACTTTTTCTGTTCTAATTTTGTAGGTCCAGTGTGTATTCGATTACATTAAGCATTCCATGTAATCCATGCAGCCAACATCCAACATGTCCACTGATGGTAATCATGGGTATTTGCATCTAACGTGTGATTCTAGCAGATATACATTTTTGTACATTTGCATAGACACTGAAACGTACATAATCAACGTATTGGCAGCATACGTATAAAGCAAGTCTTTTACACTTCAAGCAGTTTAGAGATGTAAAATGTTCCTTTACTGAATATATAAAGAATACTGAAATGGAAATAACAAGTATATGTATCTTTTCTAAATAGCAGTTTATATTTTACATTTCAGCATGTCAAACTGGACAGTCCAACAACTAGCCCACACTTTAGCATACTTTAAGAAAAAAAAAATAGAATAGAAGTAAAACTTAATTTGACATTATAACAAAGTGCACTTTTTAAAAGTGTACTTAAACATAGTCATGAAAGTGTACTTTCTTTATGTACTCTTAAGTGGCTTTTAATTTCATTAATATTATATTATCTGTTTGTTTGTTTTTTAAATCTACTTTCTGGATCAAGTGCAAATTCAATACAAAAATGGAGACCACTGTTTAAATCTCCTGCTTCTAAGATTTGTCTCCAGAGAAAAAAAAAGATAACAAAGAACACAAACATTTCTCATTTAATTCTACCAAAACCAAATTTTATTTGAGCAATAATGCTCTCTAATTAATTAATTTAATGTGTTAGCTTTACCGTATTATCAACAGTTACATTTGCTTATTTCTCCTAAAAACAAATACATCCTAAACAAAGTTCATTTTTAAAATATAACAGTCCCTGCATCCTCTGAATGATAAAATTTACATCTGGGAGGCAAGGCAACTCCTCATAGGAATATTTATTTCAGACTATTTTGTTGATTCATATTTTTAGCCATAAAAAAAAAAAAAGTTTTTCAGGTAACGGCTTAGATAAAAACAGATGAAAGGCATCTATCATAAGCACCATGTTCCCTGGTGCAGTAGGTAAAATCCGCAGAGAAATCCCCCTCTTTGTATGTGAGCCTGGTATGGCATAGTGCTGATCCCTGGAGAGGTAGCTCTTTTGAATACATATTGATATGACTGAGCTCCTAAGACACAGCGGGAGAGCCTAAGGCCACTTCCTGTTTATTACACATGTACTCTGTGCGTGAGCCGGGGGTGTGGAGCCGTAGAGCCTCGGGAGGGGGCAAAGACTCTACACTTTATCTCCTGCTGTGCCAGGCTAAAGCAGCATGTACTGCCACATGGGGCAAGCACTTTTCCAAGGCCCATGAACATGCACTGAAAGCGTTTGCATAAGAAAAAGAGGGAAGCCATTTGAAAAAGCAATAAGGGATATAGATGAATCATCTGGTGGTGCTTAGATCACTTAGAGTTCATAACAATCCAATGTTCACTCTACAACCACAGCGTTTGTGTGCAAACGAGAAGAAATCAGGGTGACCAGGTGGCGCGGATAATGCGTGCATGCTTAAGTGTGTGCGAGAAGTCGTTGAAGATATCCATGATCATTGTGAAAGTCCTTCAGAACTAATGCAAATGAGCCTTCGAGAGATTGAGGGGAAGTCGGAAATGAAGAGGGGGAGGGGGGCAATTAAAGAATGCCCAAAGCAACAATATTGAGGACAAAGCTTTTCTTCTATCTAATTATATTCTACAGCAGACACCTGCCCTTTCACCCTGTGTTCTCCACCTCCTGGTACTCAAGTGAGGCAGTGAAACGCTCTTGGCCTTTTTGCCCACTGAGACGACTTCACAGATGGAGTCAAACTGCAGCTCAGGCCATAAGAGGACTGGCGAGCACAGCAATTCTGTCCCGTTTTCACAGGGCAGTTACACAGAGGAAGGCTGAACGGAGGAAAGGAGGACAGTGAAACCCCAGCCAGTTTTAAAATTGGCCTGTATTCATATAGTGGCACGAATTTAACGCTGAGCTAGGGGTTGCACAGACTTGTTGACTATTCCACATGTTGATTTTAATGCTCTGCCATGGCGCTTTAAGCTTGACATCGGCTAGTCCTGTCATTTTGACAATACCAACATGACTGCCTTGCAGAAGACCTTTACAGGGTGGTTCTAGGCCCTTTATAGGGGAGTATTTACCCTCATATCTGTCATCTCAACCCCTCAAAAAATATAATCCCTTATCTATATGATCGGGCTAGTGGTTCTTCCTCCAGAAAGTTTCTAATTTCCACGTGTTTTTAAGTCAGTTTAAACATTCAAGTGATTTTAAGCCATTCAAAAGAGAAAGAGAACTGCAGTACTGGGGCACTGTTATAGATAGTTTCTGTGCGCGCACACACCTGAAGTGCACAAAGAAAGCTACATCTCAAACAGCACACGAGTACTGAATTGAGTTATTGTCTTCTTGAGTACACACAAAATGATTGACGAGTATCCATGTAAACACAGTCAGTTATGTCGACCATCTGTGGTGAAAATAAAGTTTTAATGTTGTTTGTATATCTATGTGGTGTTTTAATTTGTTAAGACAAATGTGCAAATTAAAACTGCAGTGAACCAAAGACTCAAAAATGCGGTTTAAAATCGCTGGTGTTTCTTACGTCACAAACTACCAATCACGTCAACATGTGGGTGAGCTTTAGCATATCAGTAACTATGCTGCAAAGCAGGGGAGTCTCAAGAGAAGCCAGGTTATCCTGGTATATTTTTCTGTTGATATGAACATTTGGGTGCATTTAGCAATATAGCGGGTGAGTGATATATATTATGATGGTATGATGAACTATATGCCTTTCTCCACTGATGTTCAAAGTTGTTCAAAGCATTTCTGAGGATACTGATTTTTAGAAGGCAGCTATCTGACTCTTCGATTGCAAACGGGACCATGGTTTGAGTAACATTAGCAACACATTAACCAGCAAGTAATAGCCATTATTTCACCATCTTGGTTAACTAGAGCCGATATAGTCTGGCTATGAGTAACCCACTTCTAACCAAAATAACCTTGAATTTGGTTACATTATATATATATATATATATATATATATATATATATATATATATATATATATATATATATATATATATATATATATATATATATATAATTTTGCTATAATAACTTGCGAGATGTATGATATTCCATCATGTAAGCAAAGTCAACAGTGATTACGAGGTGTTTGGTTTCATTTCTATGACATGTTTATGTTCTAGATGACTTGTCTATTCTTGGGCTATTGTTAGACATCTATTAAGGCATACTCAGATTCTAGTCAGAATATGAGTCTGATACTGCTCCATTGGGCTGTAATTAGGGGGCGTTTCAGCCGAACCAGGAAAGAAAATGCCTCTGCACTCAATTGGATAGACCTACAACCAATCAGAGCAACGGAGTAAGTGACATAAGTTGAGCGAAGCATAGTTGTCAACAGAACTCAACTGCACGCGCGCTGGAAGAAGTAGAAGAAGAAGATGAGTGTAAACGATCTCTGCCGGTGTTATAAAAAGATTTTAAGGCAACACGGAGTACTACCAACACGATCATCTTTTTTGAGAGAACTAGTAAAGGTGAATGCATATACGAAGAAGTTCTCAGTTTAAGATTAGAACGAATTCAACCCAAGCGCTCTTTGGTGACGTGGATGATTGCGTTAATGTTGATCATCTGTCCATCATCGTATAAAGCCCGCCCTGACAATTTGATTGGTCCGAACAGCTCTGGTTCGAGCATAGTTGCTCCACAATGGATCAAATCCGGACCGAACTTCCCGACCTCAAATGTTGTGGGCGGGACTAAGTTCGGCTGGTATCCAGGCTACAAATGTTGCCTTGTTTTAGAATTCAGGGCTGTGTTTGGACTTCAAAAAGTCGGAGATGGTTCAACCCCTATGCTGAATTAATAAAATCAGCTATAAGCAGCAAACCAGTTGAGTTTACTCACTATCAAGCCGTCCAAGATAAATATGACTTACTTTCTTCTGTTGAACACAAATAGAGATTTTTTGAAAAATAATATCTCTCTCTATCTGACTACATATTTTAAATCACCTAATTTTAGGTTGCCTATAATGACTAGTTGACATCCATCTGCATGAATGACTATTTTTGCATTGCAACATTTTTTCTTTGCAAATGTGTAACTTATTTGTTACTTTATTGTGCTGTCCTCGACAAATGAGTGTATTTCACTAATCAAACCAAACAGAGTACTTTCTATGGAAATAATATAATTGAAAAGGATACACTTAAGGGCAAACTGAATGTAATGTTTTCAGACAATATTGCTATTTAAATGAAAATTTATTTAATTTCAATTTATATTAAAATGCAATTAGTTTAACGTTATAATCAAGTACTTCTCATGTGCTTTTAAATGTGCTTTAAAGTATAAATTAGTTAATTTGGCATAATTACAATGTGCACTTTTTAAAAGTAGGCTATCCCCAAGTGTGTTAAGAAGCATTGTCATGAAAGTGTACTCTTTATTTACACTTAAGTGCTCTTTTAATTCATTCATATTATATTATCAGCAAGAACAGTTTTTGGAATATACTTGTAATATTTGAGGTACAGTACACTGTCAGAAAAAAAAGGTACATTGCTGTCACTGGGGCGGTACCCTAAGGTACAAAACCGAAAAGGTACTTATATGTACATTTAAGGTATTAATATGAACCTTTAAGGTACTAATATGCACTCTTAAAGTACTGATATGTACCATTTAGGGGTGAGTAAGGTACAAAGATGTACCTTTTCACTTTTGTACCTTAGGGTACAGCCCTAGTGACAGCACTGTACCTTTTTTTCTGAGAGTGTACAAGTGCACATTCAATACAATTAAGCACATTTATTTTCATGTGCACTAAGCCACAGTTCAAACAATAAATCATTTTAAAATTTTAAGTATAACATAAAGAAAAGATGAAACTGTGCATGTCATAACTTTCACAAACATATAAATACTCAGCTTAGAAAAGTACATTTGGTCAGGCACAGAGCCCTGGCTCAGAGTTCATTAAACGGGAGATGATCTCCCTCTGTCTCACTCCAGAGGAATTCTTATAGGTGAAACACTGTGGAGTCGTCGTGGTAATGGCACGGAAGTTCATAAAAGAGCGACCAGGTACTGGAGATTGGTTTTAAATCACTGGCCAAGTTGCTCTGCTCCAAAGGGAGACAAGTTTAGCTAATGAAGCCTGACAGCCCATTCCAGAGCAGCTCCGCACAGGAGAAGATTCCGTCCGGATGCAGCCGCCGCCCCCGGCTCGGCTTCGCTCAACGAGCACAGGGAATGGAAGAACTTTAGAGAAACTAACTGCTGCCCATTTCCTGCTTATTTAACACCCAATCTCACTTCAAAGCCTGTAATAGCAACACGACTCTGAAACATCAAACACGCTCGCTTCCCGATCTTCCTCTCCCACTTTCACTCATTCAATAACTGCCTCTCTCTAATTCAATCCTGCTCTCAGGTGGCACAATTAGTTCCTACCACCAGGGCTTGAGGCTTCATCCCTGCAATGAAAATTCAGCACTAACTACCCATCACTTGTACCAGGGGCACAGAGTAATACCGTACAAGCTGGCATTAGCATACTGACTAATAGCCGTTCTTAGGAGATTAGGATAGGGAAAGAAAGCTACACTGTACATCTGGAAATGTACCAAAAGCAAATGGATTAATCAACGTACTACAGACTCTAGAGATAAAAGAGTGTTTTCAACATAATAACCTTTAAAAACCTTTCTGTAGTTGTAATTTGTAGAAGATTAACACAAAAGACTAGTTAATCTTTGATACTAATGAATGGCGCCTTTAAGGTTAATTGTGTGGATCTCATTGTGGGACTCCTCTAGTATTACACGCAACAATGAAATCTCACAAGGGAGGAGAAAGCACTAACAGAGCAAGATTTACGGATTCCTTTTCACAACCTCTGGGAGAATCACGCCAGCAGGACATTTTAGACAGAGGAACCAAGACGAAGCGGAAAATGCTTGTGAACCCGGCCCTTAAACATATTTCACTGCCTTACTAAAATGAAGAGAGAAAGTGGTGGATTTTGAGTTGAGGGGTGCTGTTAATTTACAGCACATGGCAAAAACAGAGAAGTGAGGATGGAAAGAAAGGCAAGAGAGAAAGGGAAAGCTCTGAGTTTAATACGATTCCCAGCTCCCTAATAATCCCCGGCCTCCCCCCTGGAGTGGACTTCCACTAACCCCTCCACTGCTCTCTTCTGTTTCATATTCTTCCAAGATGATCTGGAACTAATGTGCTGTTTATTTTTCCCAGAAGATAGCGTCTGGGCTGCTCAACTCACGCAACCTGTCTTTATCCACCCACAGGTGGATGGAGAGAGAGAAAATGACACAGGGAGAAAAGAAAAGAATAGGATTTAGATGGATACTTGTGTTCCTTGTTGGATTTAAATATTTTTAGATAATCGCTGTCCCCTATAAAGTTAAATGAGAGGTGAAGTGCTGAAAGCTGATAATACGTCAGTTTCTGATGACACCTTTTGTTCAGCCAGTTTTCAGCTGAAAGATATATCAAGAGTACGTGATTGAATTTGCAGAATGTTAAAGTAATACATTCACTCACAGAGATCAGTATATACTGTATAAATATATATATAAAACCTTTTAGCGAGGTTTCAATATAATAATGTCATGTGGTGTAACCTTTAAGTAAAAAATAATCAATTTACCTTACAATCTGAATACATGTGGGTCACTGATAAATAACAATGTGTTTAAGCAAGTTTCAGCTGTTAAATTTACATTTACATTTAGGCATTTAGCAGACGCTTTTATCCAAAGCGACTTACAACATAGGAGTACAGGAAGCGATCGGTCATGAATAGGCGCAAAACGCAAAAAGTGCCTTAAATTCCAAGTTTTGGATATTACATAGAATAAGCTTAAGCTAGAATAAGGAAGGAATAAAAGAGAAGAGTTTTTTTTGTTGTTTTTTTTTGTTTTTTTCCTTATGATAAGGTTAAGTGCTCACGAAAGAGATGAGTTTTTAGCTGTCTTTTGTATGATGACAGTGATTCTGCCATCCGGATGGAGGTAGGAAGATTGTTCCACCAGCCAGGAACGGTGAATGAAAAAGTTCTGGAGAGGGATTTCATGCCTCTCTGTGATGGTACCATAAGCCTACGCTCCTTACCTGAGCGAAGGCTTCTGGTAGGGGTGTAGACTCGTAGGAGCGAATCGAAATATGCTGGTGCCGAGCCTGTGGTGGATCCATAAGCGAGTGTCAAGGCCTTGAACTTGATGCGGGCATCAAGTGGCAGCCAGTGCAGAGAGATGAAGAGAGGTGTGACATGGGCCCTTTTGGGCTCATTGAATACAAGACGTGCTGCAGCATTCTGAATCATTTGAAGAGTTTTGATTGCGCACGATGGAAGACCAGCCAGAAGCGCATTGCAGTAGTCAAGCCTAGAAATTACATAATATAATTAATATTTAATATTAAATAATATTTCAAAGTGTTTAAATTCATTTTTTTTTACTGTTTTTATGTCGATGCAACCAAACAGCTGTATATATACTGTATAGTCGTACCACCTGACATGGAAAGTGTATCAACCTACTCATACTTGAAATTAGCAGTTTTTCCCAGTTTGAGAGATATCTACAGGATCAGTTGGGGTCCTCTGATGAATTATCATGTTTACTGCATTTTCAATTCATAAGGGATGTTTGCAGTTGTGCCACCTTAACATTTGAGAATATACAACAAAAATTTTTTTTCAATTATCTCAACAGCTTTAAAATTACTGATATTTATAAAATGTGTTTATATGAGAGGTTTCAAACCTAAAATGATGCCGTATTTTTTTTAAATTATTATTATTATGACACAATTTTAAATACACGTCAATTTTCACGTCAGTTCATTTGTTCGAACAGTTGTAACACCTGACATTATGGGGGTTTAAGATAACAAAAGATAAAGTAATATGTATTATTTAAATGAACTAAAAATACACTAAACTAAATAGGTATGCATAGAATAAAGTGATATATGTCATGAATTTATCAAATTATTTTAAAATGATATAATGCATTATTTAAAAAAAAACAGTATATTATTATATTATATAATATATATATATTTTTTTTTTTCAGGTATGTTTTACTTTTTACACCTTCTGACATTAACACAGTCTGCAGAGGTCATCTTTATGACATTTTTCTGTTCCTGTTTTGGGTTTTTTCTGTATGTTGGTTGCACCACAACCACATGCATCAAGTTCAGTCATGAAACCCTGATAGATCCTTTACATGCAATCTTCTAGCACACTTTTATTACATAGCACAAGCTGATTGGCCTCTGCTGAATCTGCAGCCAATTAGATTGCTTACACAACATTTAATTAGTCTGGTTCAGTGTTCGCTGTAAGCTGGTCATGCTGTGTGCTATCAGAGTTCCTCTGAAACCCTCCTCCTCCCCTAGCTCCACCCGTCTAGAACTGCTACAGGATTTATGTATGCCTATTGATGCAGCAGCATCACATCTTACATGCTCACAGCAGCGTGTCTGTGTATCTACTGGCAGTAGCAAGTCTATATTTGCTCTGCAGCAGCAGTGTACAGAAGATTTAATACAGTACAGGAGCCATATCTATTAACATGCTAAAACTATTTTTCATGATTGAATGTTTTACTAAGAAATAATAAGTAGGGGTTTTTTTTACATTTTTTGATGTTATGCTTCAAATATCAAAACCAATTTTAATTCAGAAATTAAAAAATGCTAATCATAGTAGTGGAGTTTTCAAGTCACTGCATGTATGGAAAAAATGCATTGACTCACACACATAAATTACACAAGCTATTTTAGCTCTGGATCACTGGTGTTACAAACCTTCCTTATACGTGGTGAGTGATAAAATGATACCCAAAATCAATTTGAAGGACTGACAGGAAACAATAATAAAACCTGCATAGAGAATAAGCAAAACGACAGGTGACGGGACAGTCAGACTTGTGTCTACTGTGTCATCTGTGTCAAAGCCATGTTGCTTCCTGTCTTCTATCGAGTGAATAGATGATGGGTACACATGGTGATTTGAGCTCCGACACAACCTCCTTTACTGTTGTTGGACAAAAAAAGACAAGCCAAGATGATTTCCAACAGACCGGCCCAGTCAGTTCCAATAAAGCCTGACAGCAGCTGTCAGACACTCTAATGCATGCTCTTTCAACACTCTCCTAGTGATAAAACATCGCCTCAGATTGTGTACCCTGATAAAAGTTCCCTCCGCTCACCCTGTAGGAACACAAGGAGATCTTTGATGTAGAGACACTAGGGATGCTGCGTTCCCAAGTTACTATGGGCGTCTGAGAAAGCAATGAGGGCCCTGTACTGGCCTTTTCTCTCCTTGAAGATTTGTAAATAAAATATCAAGGCATGAAGAATCCTGAAACAATCCCTCCTCAGCTGCAGCGGCATGCACCAGGGTTTGCGGCACAGCTCGGGAAAGGGAGGTGGGCAGCAGACGCGTGATTGAACTCCAGAGGTGCTGGGCATGGGCGTTAATGAGATGGGAGTGGGAGCGTTTTCTTCCATGCCCTCCACACGCCAGCCTTGAAACCGGCCCGACTGGGCCCCGTTCGCGCTGGGGAAAGGTACTCGGACTAATCTGCTTCATTTTCTGCCTCTTTAACCGAGACCAATGTATTTAAACGGTTGCTCCTTTGACAGATGCTCAGTTCAAATTATTCCTAACTGGAAATTTGCTGGAGCAAAATTAAATATCCTTCAGGCCAGGCCGCCTTAAGAGAATGCTCAACATCAAAAGGGCGAACACTTCAAAAACTAAAACTAATGACCCCAGCCCACCTCCAGGGAGTGTCGTTCCAGCCTCAGATCCTGGCCAGCTAAGATTTCAGTCTTTAAATGAAGATTTTAACTGTTCCCTTGACTCCGGTCTTTAACACAGAATACAGAATAAGAAACTGACACTACATTTTACTACTTTCCATCAATCCCTGAACAGAAACAAGGTTCTAATCTGATGCATCTATTCATGGCTGATTTTCACTTTGTCAATCCAATCATTATCACCTCCGCACACCCAAGGTGTGGAATTGCACCGCCAGGCCATAGGTGACAACCGTTCCAAAGCATGTTAAACTTTCGAAACCCCACTAAAAATGAGGCTCCATCCCCACCGTGAGGCCAGAAAAAGCAGGGCAGAGCGAGAGGGTGCATGTGAGAAGGGGAAAGAAGGGTTACAACAGCTGGCAACATTCATCTCAGCTCCCTGATCAGAGCCGACAGGAGTCATTAAGTCATAAAAACCACAGAAACTCCCACTCTCCAGATGAGCTAAAGGAGAACAGAACAGCCACTCTGAGTCGAGAGGGAGGTCCATGTCAACCCCTCTTTTCCCAGCGAGGCTGAGGGAGAGCCTTGTACTGGAGGTTCAGGGTATTGAGGACGACATATCTAAAGCATGGGGGAATTATGCATTTGGACAAAGCTGAAAAATCCAAAACATCAAGCATCATAACAGCCATTAATGTCTTAGGATGGACAGGCTGTTTTGAAAGAAACAAAATCTTCTACCTTAGATAATCATACAGTATAACACAGGCTGGAACCGGTTGCACCAGTTATGCATAAGTTACAACTTAGCCTAGTTTTGACATAAAGGTGCAGTATAGTTTGTTTTTGTTTTTGCATTGCATTGCATTGCTTTGCAGCCTTAGTTACTTAGTTGAAACATAACTCTTCATATAAACAAAATATTTACAGAATCCTCCGACCAGGAGTCACAGTTAGAATAAAATAGCAGATTGAATGAATTGCATCAATAAGCTCTTGTTTTAACAAACATACTTTAATCCTTTAGACGTATATGATGTTGACATCTACACTCATTTACATTTTAAGAGAAAGAACATTATGTGATGAAACTGTTTTCAAATTTTTGAAAAGTTTCAAAAGTTTTGATTTTTAAACGTTTGCATTTTCAGGCTCCCAAAACACTGTTGTCGTGTAAATTAATGACAAAAACACATAAATTGTTTTCTGTAATAAGAGCTCACAAACTCTACCTTGGAGACCAGCTATTTCTAACCATATAGTTATAAAATGTAAAGTTATAAGACAAAAAAGTTCACACAAAAATTAAAAATCAGTCATAATTTACTCAGCCTCATGTTGTTCCAAACCTGTATGAGTTTCTGTCTTCTGCTGAACACAGAAGATGTTTTGAAGAATATGGGTAATCAAACAGTTGATGCACCCCATTACTTCCATTGTATTTTTGTTGTAGTTGTTGTTGTTGTTGTTGTTGTTGTTGTTGTTGTTGTTGTTGTGGTGGTTTTCATACTATGGATGTCAATGGGGCTCATCAAATGTTTGGTTACCCATATTCTTCAAAACATCTTCAGTGTTCAGCAGATGACAGAAACTCATACAGGTTCGGAACAACTTGAAGGTGAGTAAATTATGATCATTTTTGGGTGAGCTATCCATTTAAAAGGCTGCATTGTGCCGTTCTTGAAAAACAGTGATTCACATCAGATATTCAGAAAAGCTCCAAAATGCCTTTCACATTTTATGACATAATAATCCATAAATATTTCCAAATATGAATCCAAGGAACCCAGGCAAGCATTAAGATAACATGCGTGGCACAGCAGGCCAGAACCGCCTCTGAACTCGCTATAAAGACCGACCTATGCATATTAGTAAGATGTTGAAATATTGAGAGTGAAATGAACCGACAGTGAATGGTGTGCCATGCTTTTTTAAAATCTGATCAACGAGGTGTTTCGGTCTCTTGTGAAAGGCAGTATTTCGTTTCTTCAAGCAGTGGGGTTAAACAAAAAGCAAATGTTAAGCCCTGATCCTCTGAAGTTGTGCCGGGCTTTGAAAACCAATACCCAACTCCTCACACCCAGACTAACCCACCATTTTACAAGTCAAATCAAATGCCTTCTCAAATCAGGACACAGAATGTGACATTTATGGCAGTTTTTTTTTTTGTAGCATCCTGGATAAAGACAGTCCATGAAGACAAAATAGTTCACCCAGCAAAAGTCTAATTCCACATCCATGTCTTTTGAGTAAACAGGCAAAATACACCAAATGTTTAGGTTTCCAAGTGCTAGTGCCCTAGGAACATGGGGAGAAACAGACAAAGCACTCCAGAACCGCTCAAACCCTCACTGTGAATTTTCCACGTGTCATCCACCTACCACTCTTCTTTGTGCAAGGCGATGTCAGGCATGAAAGAGCTTTGATAGATTTAAGACATATTCAAGAACCAACTGCTTAACCAGGGCATGAGCTACAGTACTAACCAGGATTTAGACAGTAAACTTCTGCCTCTTAAAATCTTCTTAAGCCAGCAATTCACATAAAAATATCATCCTTAAAGATGTAGGGGGAAATATATCAAAAGACATATTTAAAGTAATAATAAAATTGACTTTAAAATGAAATAATTCAGAGGATGTTATGCTTCAAGGCTACATTTTAAACTAGAATATTACTTAATATTAATTAATATTAATCTCTAAAATAGAATATATTGACTTCCAAAACCACTTTCTGACTATTCAATGATATTCTCGTCTGGCACAATAATGTAATAATTTAATTATCTTTCTGGAATAATATATATTTTGCACACCAAATACAAATATGTGTGATCAATTGCAAACAATGTGATTAATTAGATAAAATGTGTTATCGTAAATAATAGTTTTAATATTTATTTTGTGTATAAGTGCAAATTTGATATCAAAATATATAATAAATATAATTGAAGTTCAAAATGTAGAGATGAACTATGAGTCAATAAATCACAAATAAAAGGCGCATTTAAAATGAATACATTCTCAATAAGATATCGATATTATGTTTTTGGCTATAATACACTTTTGTACATGTCTACAGAGGCGAGCAGGATGGCATTTTTTTTTCTTCCCCTGGTGGAATGTGGAGAGAACAGCGAACAGCGAGGAGGATAGATGTAAACCTACGAGTGCTGACCCGGAACGGTCTTCCCTTGCCCTGAAAGCGTGGCAAGGTCCACCGTCAGAAGAATAAACTCTCAGTCCTGTTAGCCGCTCCGCTGCATGGATTTAATTTTCACCATCTGTTGCCTTCATGCCTCCATGCTTTCCATTTCTGCCGCACATTCTTCACAAATTCAGTAGCTTCCTTCTTCTACATTTGTAAATGTTGTTGACTGTGGAAAAGGTCCATGTTTACTTTGAATCCCTGGCCATTTCAAGGCCTCCTCTAATCACCCACAGCTGTTCACTTCTCCTTTGCTTTCCTTGGCCCATCTCTTCAAACACACAGACTATATTTTCAGTGTAAATTATAGATTTGTGACAGACTAAATAAAAAGTCAGATTGTTATTGGAAGCAACATGTCCTACAGTAATAATGATATTTCATGTTTTTCGGGACATTTTCTTCTCTGGCATCTGTCCAGAATAGAATGGAAGCTTTATTTTATTGTTGAGCATCACTCTGAGAAGTATTGTGGTATTGAACCCTCAGGGCAGATAGTATGGAAGTTATTCTCTCTCTCTCTCTCTCTCTCTCTCTCTCTCTCTCTCTCTCTCTCTCTCTCTAAAGTTATATTTTCTGTAGCCCCTCCCCTTTTCAGGACTGTGCTCGTGGTGTACTGTATTTCGTTTTGTATTTCCACAGCATTAAAAGGTACGTACGATCTTTATGAATAAACCACTTGTGTTAAGATCTTCCCGGGCTACTGACATTTGTTATGACATCAGCTTCAAACATTACAATGCTTATCACATTTTTAACTCTAGAATAAGTTAATCCACTTCACCAGCTAATTACTCTTCAACAGCGATGCTAAAGAAATGCAACGAGCTACCGCAAAAAAATAAATAAATAAGTAAGATATAAACAGAGATATTAAACAGTAACAGTTATCGTTTCATAATTCAAAATGAGCTGATTATCTGTTCAACAATACACAGTAGTCCTTATGAAGCGGTTTCCAGAGATTATGGCAACAACTACAAAAGTATATGGGTAATGGAAAATGAATCTTACCTGACGCAAAATTTCTGACTTCACTTATAAAACGGCGACTTTTTTCATAGTAAATTCCAAGTAAGATTAGTGCCCTGGCATTTGTATGATGAACTTTCCTGTGTTTTCACATAAACAGTTTATCAACGAAAAATCGCCATTGACTTCCATTCTAATGAACGCTCCAAAATGGCGACACTGTTGACGTCTCAAACCAAATGTGGCATAATCCAGCCAGTATTGGGTGAGTCATTGAATCATTCAATTACAATTCATATTAATTTATAGGAACAAACCACCACTATTCTGTGTTAGGCTTTAGCTTTTTAATATTAATTTCTTGTTTTTAAAATATTGTTTAAATATGATAGCATACACTCACAGTCATGCAGTTATCTTCTAAATATCAGTGTATGATAGGCCCATTGATAGGCGTTTTTTTTTTATGTAATAATTTTCAAAACTGATGGAATGCATATTTTTGAGTCATGAACAATGTGTTAAAACAAGTTCCGCTGTTAAATAACATGTAAAAGTGTTTGAATTCATTTTTTAAATGTTTTTATGCAAACAAATAGTTATATGTAGTTGTATCACCTGACATGGAAAGTGTATCAACCTACCCATACTTGAAATGAGCAGTGTTTACCAGTATTTGAGAGATATCTAAAAACCTTTTCACTCTCCCGCAAGGATCAGTTGGGGTCCTCTGGATGATGAATTATCATGTTTGCTGTATACATTGTCAATTCATAATAAAAGAGCAATGTTTACAGTTGTGCCACCCTTGACATTTGAGAAAATACAAACTGCTGGGCAAAAGATTTTAAATTATCTCAACAGCTTTAAAACTACTGATATTTATAAAATGTGTTAATACTAAAGGTTTTAAACCTAAAATGATGTTTGTTGATGTTAAAATAGTGTTTAGTTTTAAATGTTATATTATTAAGACATTTTAAATAATTTTCTTATTCTGTTTGTTTGTTCGGTCAGTGGCACCTCCTGACGTTTTTTGGGGTTTAAGATAACAAATTAATATGTATTATTAAATGTACTAAAAAATGAATTCAAATAAGTTGTATAGAATAAAGTTTTATATACAGTTTGATAAAATAATTTATCAAATTATTTTAAAAGGTAATAATGCACTTGTACAAAAACATATGCATGTTATGTCACTGACACATATATATAATTTGGAGGTCAAGTCAACACCTCAAACTCGTTGTTGTGCTCCTCAAATCATGAACCATTTTTGCTTTGTGGCAGGGCGTATTATCCTGCTTAAAGAGGCCACAGGGAATACCGTTTCCATGAAAGGGTGTACATGGTCTGCAACAATGCTTAGGTAGGTGGTATGTTTCAAAGTAACATCCACATGGATGGCAGGACCCAAGGTTTCCCAGCAGAACATTGCCCAAAGGATCACGCTTCCTCTGCCGACTTGCCTTCTTCCCATAGTGCATCCTGGTGCCATATGTTCCCCAGGTAAGTGACACACATGCACCCGGCCATCCACGTGATGTAAAAGAAAATGTGATTCCTCAGACCAGGCCACCTAATTAAATTGCTCCATAGTCCAGTTCTGATGCTCACGTGCCCACTGTTGGTGCTTTTGGTGGTGGACAGGGGTCAGCATGGGCACCCTTAGTCTGCGGCTATGCAGCCCCGCATGCGCAACAAACTGCGATGCACTGTGTATTCTGACACCTTTCTTTCAGAACCATTAACTTCTTTCAGAAGCATTAACTTCTTGAGAAATTTGAGCTACAGCTTGTCTGATCAGGCCACATAGACCAGCCTTCGCTTCCCACGTGCATCAATGAGCCTTTGTCCGTCCCCTTACCCTGTCACCAGTTCACCACTGTTCCTTCCTTGAACGACTTTTGATAGATACTGACCACTGCAGACCAAACACCCCACAAGAGAGGCAGTTTTGGAGATGCTCTGACCCAGTCATCTAGCCCTCACAATTTGGCCCTTGTCAAACTCACCCAAATCCTTATACTTGCCCATTTTTCCTGCTTCTAACACATCAACTTTGAGGACAAAATGTTCACTTGCTGCCTAATATATCCCACCCACTAACAGATGCTGTGATGAAAAGATAATCAGTGTTATCACCTGTCAGTGGTCATAATTTTATGCCTGATCGGTGTATATATATGGGTCAGTGACATGACTTGCACATTTATATGGATATGTGTGTGTAGCCTATATAATATATATATTATTTTTTTCAATAAAATCAGCAGTATTTTGTGTTTGTTTAATTTTTATTTTAGACTTCTGCATAATAAGTTGAACCTCTCATGTAGAAAGTTGTTAGAGAGGGACAGAGCAAAGAGACCAAAGAAATGAGTAAGAGAGAGAGGCAGAGATTGAATGAACGAGAGTGAAACGTATAAAGAATTGTCTGTTCTTCTTCCTGCCTGAGGACCTCGTCTGCTCTCACCTGCTCTGTTTGGCAGCAAGTGGAAAAGCAAATTTTACACAGTCTGGGACACAAATTGGCATTCTGAACCACAGTGATTCCTTGAGTGTAATCTAATTAAAGCACACAGCCAGTGGGGTAGTGGCGAGAAAAAAATATCAGTGCATTAAAAAGTTCAATGGATAGAGAGACATAAAATTATCTGGCACTCTTCTCCAAAGCCATCATCAAGTTCACTATCTGTAACTTTACAGCTCTTACCAGGAATGACAAGCAGTGGACAGTCTGGTACATCAAGGCAACAAGAAACCCAGACCAAAAATATTCAAGAATAAAAAGGGTCTGTATAGTTATTGCATTGCGACTTCTGTAACCGTACACCCATTAAAGCACTGCTGGTTACAAATTCATCCCCAACATGAAACTTCCAGCGTTATTTAATTGCCTTTAAAAGTCACATAACAGTTTAAACAAGCACAGGGTGCTTTGGTTTTCCATCATTCAAGAAAAAGGGATGCATAAAATCCTTTCTTCAGCTTTGAGAGCCATTGTAACTCTATAACTTGATGCAACATCTTGAGTTAAGGGAGGATCAGTTGAGTTTTACGCTAATCCATGACATTATCCTCAGAGATCTGAAATATGAGCGTAACGTGTCTTTTTGAGAGAGGGGGAAGATGATCTCAGCTGTGCTAAGGTTTAATGTTATCACACTTAAAATACCTTAGCTCATCCAGTGATAATGTTTACCACAGAAACAGATGAACAAAACCTTCTCGGGTTGATTCATCCAAACCTGAGGACACTGAGATGTTTTCAGGATTTACTTTATTTTTAGTTGTCATGTTTCTGTTACTTGATTTTCTTTGTATTATATCAGTTACAAGGACAGAGTCTCACTAAGGTAAGAAAAAAAGCTTGCTTCATAAAGCGAGGCAAGGCCAATCTACTGTCATGCCAAAGAGGACAAACAGAGCCCCTGTGGGACTTTTGTAACAATAGCAATACATCACTGCTCCAATTAGCCCTATTACATGCTCAATTAAGCTGTTCACATGCATCATCTGTGCCAAATATCTGTCAACACATGTACGTGGATTAAAAAAAACACATAACGACTTTTAAAACATTACATTAGTACACATTTTGACGACATGCTGTAATATTTATGGTGGTGTCACAGTGCTTTTCTGTGACAATTAAAAAAGGTCCAGAATTCTCTGCTTTGTTTTGCCTCTAGGCAACATTACAGGTCTTTGACATAAGTATACAATAATCAAGATTTTGAAAAATAAGATTGATAAGCATTTAACATCCTCTACCCAGGGATATGAATCACGATGAAATCTTCGATATCAATATATCAGCCTTCCATTTGCATACTGTAAAAAAGTCTAACCCTGATTTGCATAGGCGTACACATCGCTCACTCTTATGATGGAAAAAGTGACATATTCTTAATTCAAGAAGCATCCCCCACTCTGCTAATATGTCACGGTGCATTCCCAAGGACCCGAACGAGACAGAATGGATCTGAGCGTAGATGTGGCCGCTGGGTTTCCCTCCTTCCCATTCTTTTTCCTTCCCACTCGGCTCTGGGTTTTTATTAATTTTATTTAATTATCCTAAAAAGCTCTTTTTACACCATAGCAGCGCCTCCGCTGCTCCACTCCCCAAGTATGAGCTATGTAATTTAATAAAGCTCCATTAAAGGGAGGATTTGATTAAAAAATTAAGCTGCCACAATCACCCCTTCCCCCCACCCCAACTTAGGATGAGATCCAATATTTCTTATTATGAATATGTCGAGCAGAAATTATCACCGCAGGACAAATTAATACATTTCACGGGACCTCTGCGATGACACGCGTCCCCATGCGGAGGAGACGAATGTATAGAAAGTTAAAGAAAAGGAAAATGAAGTGTGAACTTCTTCCTTTATCTCAGGTGTTCCGCCTTTTTTCCGCTCTTGTCTTTTCCATCATGCTCCATGTTCAAATCTCCTCTCATAATTCCCCATTTTCCACTACCTCCCGCACCAGGAGACGACTGACTGAGTCCGAATCAAATAACTCAAATGGAAGTCACTTTTTACCTATTTGCCACGTATGACGACACTGCCCTGCAATTTCACGAGTCCGTGCTGCAACTTTTCTGGCTTCGCTTTGGAAAAGCGTTCCTGTTGCCTAATTATTTATACATAGTGTAGCGACCCTTTGAAATCTCATCTGCCCCGCTGTCCGGCCAGAACAAGCACGCTGTGTGTACGCACAAAGACTCGCTGATAAAGAAAACGTGCGAGCTGTCAATTGCCATCGATCACGGTGAGACGGTGGGATTTTGTAAGAGAGAAAAAAAGCACAAACACATTGCAGTTTAAAGTTAAATGGCATTTTGGCATTACAGTTTTGGAGGAGAAACATAATCTGTGCAATTAATGCCTGAGAATTATAGCCTGGATCTAGTAGTGGTTTGAAACATAAGTTATTGATTTTGAAATGAAAACCTGTACTCGTCAAGGTTAAATCCAGTCTACCCTCATTACTGCTCTGTCCTTGAGAGGACCCACATTAGGGGCCGCAGCAAGGAGGAGAGAGGGGCTGCTTTAATGAAGGTGAATTTAATGGGATTTAATGTAGCTGGGGGCAATGGAGCAGCAGAGATAGGGTTTTAACAAAGAGCCAGGGAGCAGGGGTACAGCCCAGAGAGCAGCCATTTTCCATTCTTTTTATTTATTTCGCCATTCAGCCAGATGGGATGAAAGCACACCATGTCTTAGTTGTAAGTGGGTCCCGCGAGTCAGCACTTACTCTTTGCTCTGGAGTCAAGCCGGCAAAAAAGAACCCGGCTTTTGCACCCCTGTCATCTACACAGCCTATTGTACAGACCAATATAACATGATACGATTTTTTTTTAAGGATCCGAATCTGTTCCACACACCTAACCGCTTCAACCTGAGCCGAGGACGGGGGGACATAACACACAGTGCCGTCCAAGTATCTGATGATACATTCCAAAATTCTTCTCGAAGAATGCATTTAAATAATTTACGAGCCACTGATGTGAAAAGACACACTCATTTTGCAAACGCTCAGCACGCCTTGGCTCCGTAAGAGATGTGGAATAATTGTTTTTGTTGTAATACCAAGTTTAATTTTCATTCCACACAATCCATTGTCTGCTGCAGCATGACGCAACCACTGCATTTCTTTCTTTCTTACTTTCTTATTTTCTTTCTAAATGATGGCATAATTTTCATTTGGGTGAACTATCCCTTTAAGTTTTAGTTTAGTTAGCTTTAGTTCTTTTACTATTTCAACTTAAACTAAATCAAAATATGAGAAATGTTGCTTTGGCAACTTTATTATTATTATTATTATTATATTCCAGCTAATGTTAATTTTATTTCAAGTACACTCTAGAAAATAAAGTTTCCAAAAGGGGGGTTTCATAGCGATGCCATAGAAGAACCTTCCCCAAAGAACCTTTCAGCTAACCGTTCTAAAAGATGTTCTTAGTTTAAAGAACATCTTTATTTCTTCATAGTGGAATTATTAAATGAATAACCTTTTGTGAAATACAAAGATACCATAAATGTTACACATTTTTCATGGAACCATTGATGCCAATAAAGAGTTTTTTATTTTTATGGTTTTAGTTTTAGTTTCCGATAATAACCCCGGGTTGTACTCGTGCCTCCGGCTGCCTTTCACAAAACAGATTACAGACAAGCGGCGATTCAAGGAGTTGTCAACTTTCAAACCTGCTTCCATTATTAATTATGTGTAGCTTGCATAACAACTGTTGAGGCCCCATCGGATGAGTCAAGCTGCACACTATATCGCTGAGGTCACATCTCTCTCAGCCATGCCCTCCGCTTCTCATGTGCTTGATGAAAACAATGTGTGCTCTCTGCAAATAACATTAAACAGCCCGCTTCTACAGTAATGCCCCATAAATATGCCCAAATCTCGAAAAGCAAAAATAATTACTTTCATACCTTGTTCTGAGGCCGTTGCACAGATTCATTTCTCTTCTCACCCCCCCCCAACACACACACACTTTTCAAGCCTCACAAATCAGCCTTCATCATGAATGCGGAGTTGGGATGCTTTAAAGAGCACAAACAACACATTAATTAGAACTGTCACCGCAATGAAATTGCTCATAGATTTCTCTGTAAGGTTTCTCTAAAGTTTCATAATAATGATAATAATAATAATAATAATACCAGGCTCACAAGTAACCCATTACACATCACTTGTATTTTACCTATGCCTGGCAGACAAGTCTAGTCTAAAAATGAATTATAGTTCATCTCCAACTTATTTTACTCACTTTCCCTTTGAGAAAGACTCCTGAGATGAGTTCACCCGACGCGCTTATGTTGAATAATACCTCTCCGCATTTTAATCAGCAAAACACACAGTTGATGCATCGCTTCACGCGTGTTCTATGAATCTCAGAGGAGCCGCTCAAAACTTTAGAAGAAAACAAGTACTCTGTTGCTAAGAGGTCAAACTCAGGGTATATAATTAAAGACATACACCTAGCACAGTGGTGGGTACGTGAAAGGCATAATTAATGTACAGGCATGCGCTTCCAACTCACTGATCCTCTGCCAAGTTCAGCATGTGTGGACATGATGCTCCAGCCAAGGGCATTGGCGTAATGATGGACGAAGCAAAGACTTCCTCCAAGACTCACCTTGCCCTTTAAACATTTGCAGAGAAACAGGGATATCCGCACGACAGGGAAACCCCAAGTGTCAAAGGTCACCGAGCATCTCAAATGCGAATTGAGTAGGAATGCAATTCGAGCCCCTGAGCAATTCAAAACCATTTCCCTTCACTCTTAAAAATAAAGGTTATTTTTTGGCATCTATGGTTCCATGAAGAAACTTTAGCATCCATGGAATGCACTAAAGGTTCTTTATAGTGGGAAAAAGTTCTTTCAATCAAATCAAATGGATCTTTTAAGAGCTGATCACTGGAAGGTTCTTTGGGGAACCAAAAAAGATTCTTGTATAGCATCACTACGAAAACCAACCTTTGGACTTATTATAAAATAATAGTTTAATTCAATTAAAACCTGAAAAAGTGTCTTATATAAAATAAGATAAAATAACTTCTACTTTATCTTACACATGAAAACATCAAGAAAATTATTCATTTCTGTTAAGACCACAGCTATTAAAGAAAACAGGCCTATAACTGAATAAAAGAGAAATAAAAATATGTAATTTTTCATTACATGAAAGCACTTTTGAACCCAAGCCCCCTTCTTGCAAACCCATCAAAGGCAAAGTCAACATTAATTGGAAATAAATTAGGAAACCTTGTCAAACCTAGTTAGTTTTTTATACTTACTAAACGACGGTGATCACAATAAAACAAGCTGCATTGTTCGCACATCTGCATTTTCCATTTAATCCTTGACTTTCATTGGAGCTGTCTGTAATCCCTCAAACATGACTAATGGGAAACATTAAGTACAAGTTCAGGAACAAGTGGTTTTAATTAAAAGCTGCTTCGTAGAGGCCTTGAATGGCTGAAGGTTTTTTTGTAATTCTTCAGAGGAGCCAGCATGTGTTTTTCCTTTTATTAGTCGTTATGGACATACTCGGTCCACACAAGGTGTTGCACATTTTCTGCGGAAACTTAAAAGCCAAGCATTGCTATCTAAACCATATTTCTTTAGCGGCTAAAAAAGTGAAGAATGACTGAAGGGTAAAGCTGATGTAAATGGTGGTGCAAATGGAATGAAGATGGAGCCGAGTTCAAATAGCCATATTTAGAAAATAGAACATCTTGTGGGCGAAGACTAAATAAATGGTTAAACATGCTGAGTGGCACATCGAATGATATGGGAGTAAAAAAAGAAATAAAACACACACAAAAAAATCAGTTTTACCGCTTCCGACAGAGGAAATAGTTAGAGATCTCCGCTGGAATCTTCATGGGAAACATTCATGACCTTGTGCTGACAGCAGTTTGTTCCACCCACATGTAGTGAACTCAAGTTTATAAGAGTTAATGAACACTACTGCCATACCGATTTTCAGTGCGAGTGTGTGACACTTTGACCCCACATTATAAAAGCATGGTAGTCTGCTGCATATGGGTGTAATCACACAACCAGATCATGGCCTATATACTGCGTGTCATGGCCTTAAAATCCCACAGATTGCATATGAAAGAGTATTGCCTTTAACTTTAATCACTGGAGACTTTGTTTGATTGGACTGGATTTGGCTATGAAGCTATTTTATGTTGATAACAGCATTATATTCTGTGTTGCTTTGTGATTCTACAAACCTTTTTGTATTGTAAATAGCTTATCGATTGTAAATAGTAACTAATAGAAACAACTAAGTAATGTTTTTTACGTAATCAGATCAGTAATTTTTCAATTAACTAGTGAAGTAATGAATTACTTTTAAAATGACAACAAAATATATGAGTTACTTTTTCAAATAAGTAATGCAAGTTACTTTGTAACTTATTGACTGACAGCTCTCCTGTTTCCATGACATGTTCAAAAATCAGGAGTAAGTGCAGAGCCGTTGTGTGCTCTGTGTAAACATGATGCTTATTGTAATTCTAGACTAGATGGGAGCATTTACTCATCTCACTTGCACAAAACCAGATTCAGTAGTCCTCAAAATGTATAAAAACTGTGAAATGCAAATTTAGAAAATTATGCAAACCTACAATAATTTTATGTTGAATAACAAAAAAAAATTATTAACCAAATTGTCAAATTGTCTTTGCTGCTGACCTTCGATGATCCAGTTCAACCATACTAATAAGCAAAAGTGACTTTAGATAAACATGTTTATTTTTTATTGCTGAAGAGTGTAAGTTTTATTGCCCTCTTTTAACGATCCTAGCGCATGGTCTAATGCTGCCGTTACGTACTATAAGAATGATTGTAAATACCAATTTCCTAGTTGAAAAATTGGTCATGAACGCCATCTCAAATCAAAATTTGAATGCAATGAGCTCGTAATCACGACTTCAGAAAATGTTCTGGTAGCACGTGAAGCCAGCATAAAGCGCACGTCGCAAGTGAACTCCACTTTTCCTAGTTTAACGCCGGAAAAAAATGGTCTGTGTGCCCGACGCATAATCTAAAAGGGTTGTCCCTATTCTCTTAATGAGTATGGGTGTGTTTTGGGGCGTAACGTTCAATAAACGGAATCAGAAGCGGAAAGACACTTCTAAACGCTTCTCCAGAGAGGAAACGGATCTGCTCGTCAAATGACGCCTGTGAGCTCATCATTACTGCAAATAGGTAGGCTAATTCTGATACATGCAATGACTATCCATTATGACATGTAGGCATTTTTATATTTATGTACACAATAATAATATTTTACATTTTAATCCTTTAATTTTTCATATTTTAAAATATGTGTGTGCTGCTGTGCGTCCCTGTGTGTGTATCAGTCAAAGTGTACGTGCGTTGTGCACCCGCCTATTGGTGCATATTACTAACACGCTCTTTAAATAACAAACAAATAAAAAAATGCACTATTGACTTTAGATCAGGTTGCAGTTGGTCAGTGGCACAGTCTATTTAGGTGTACAAATGGGCGCAAATGCATTTGCTATTTAAACACTGTGGCGTTGGACGTGAAAATGACAACTGCGTCAGGCTGAAACTAGCAAAAAACTTGCGTCATGCTTGGGTGCCGCATTGCACTTGGTGTATGATAGGGCCTTAGAACTTCCTAATTTAGAATGGCAGCACAGCTGTAAGGTTTGTTTGAGCTGCGCCCTCTACTGTACAGCTGAGAATTAACAACGCACAAATTAAAGAATACAGATGCAACCACATCATTTCCATAATGACCAACGCAATCTACCAGGGACAGCAAATTAGCGTCTGGTTTAAGACATGCTTTTTGGGGGGCAGTAAATAATGGCACAAATACCAGTAAATTGACGAGCACAAACCTTAGTAAATCACACTACATGATTGATTTAACTTTATATTTTGCGCCTGAAAGGGGAACTCAAAATGCATAGGCAACAAGGTCTGCCGCAAAAATAAGCGCCTTTTCAGCACTATTTGTGTGTCTTTAGTGAATCCAAAAAGCAGTTAACGCCAAAAGAGGGTTTGCGCTGACACAAGCTGTTAGTAAATCTGGAACTTGGTGTGGAAGGCCTTTACAGTTCCTTAAAAATATAACTTTTTTAAACCAAACAAGCAAACCCAGTCCAGGTGAGAAAAAGTAACACCAAAGTAACATAAAAGATTACTTTCTATGAAAAGTAACTAAGTAACAAAGTTTTTTTAGGGAGTGTCGCATTACTTTTCAAAGTAACTTTCCCCAACACTGAATATAATAATAATAATAAATTGTTCTTATATTAATTATATTATATACAATTAGTGTTTTAATAAATTTATTTATTAACTTTCTATTATTGTCTTTTGCAGTGAAAGTAGTGTACTAGGGACACTAATTTGTAATTCTACAAAATCACTGCTGAAAGTCTCGTGTAATCAAATGTAATTACTTCAATCACATGTTATTTCTTCAAATTTCAAGTCACAATCCATTCTTCATGCAGGTCATGTCTTTGCACTGGAATACTGTCCATATTATGCTTTTGTCCATCTGCCCGGAATCTTCCCCTCGTGTCTGCTTAGAAATGGCGGACAGTGCTGAACGCTCAGCATGCTCGTCTGCATCTGAAGATGTCTGGAAAAGCCATTGGTCCGAGCCCATTTTTGGAGTGTGCGCTCTGAACTGCCTCCCGGACTTGGCGGTGTCCGTGACAGGTCCTCTCCTGGTGAGCTTGCTCCCATGATGAATGGCCACCTTTCTATTCTTTATTGCTCCACTAAATCATACAACTGCCATGTGTTTATAACCCATTTTTGCTGCTTTTTTATCCCCCCTCCATTTTTTGGAATTAAACTACAGACGTCTCTTCTTTTTTTTTTTTTCTAATGAGGAACATGCACACTTTTTGCATGAAGCTTGCAGTCTTCTAATGCAGACTGTCTTTTACAAACATCCAATAAGCATGTGCCCACATTCACTTTCATGGTAAGGTGCGGTCGGAATTGCTGTGGATATAAGTGGGCCTCAAAACACGATCTGTCTGAAAAATCTGCAGCTTCATTACTGAAATGGTCGCAAATGGAACTCACAAAAACCATTAAGTCCCTTCAACTAAAAGTCTTGATGCTCTAACTAATAAAGTGAATATTTGGAGTGGTTCAATTTTGTTGATAATTCAATTGTGCAGAGCTTAATGACTAGATGGTGCCATGCATCATCGTCCATGTATACCACAAAGTAATTCGCATTCTACACCTCCTGGTCATGTATTTTTATGCTCAGATTTTTTCCCATTAGCAAACTGCCTCAGTAATGATACAGTGCATTATTTCAGCTATTGCTTTTGCAGAATTAACTGAGGTCTGTATAAAATATGTAGCATGGATATGATGCATCTCCATAGTGTAATCATACTCTCTGCTGCCTGATTACCTCTAGCTCTGCTCATTCCAATTGTTTGCATGAACCTGAGCTTTGTGTATAGCTACATTTAAAAAATGCTGGGTTGAAAACAACCCAAGCTGGGTTGAAAATGGACCAACCCAGCAACTGGGTTGTTTTAACACTGCGGTTGTGTTAAATGTTTGCTTAAAACAACCCAATCGCTGGGTTCAAACAACCCAATCACTGAATTAAAACAACCCAATTGCTGGGGTTGTATTTACCCCACATTTTTAGAGTGTATATACATATACTGCCGTTCAGAAGTTTTGGATCAGTACTTTTTTTTAAATGTTTTTTATTTTATTTATTTTTTTAATTCTCTTATGCTCACCAAGGCTGCATTTATTTGATTGAAAATACAAAACAAACAGTAATACTGTGAAATATTATTACAGTTTCAAAGCTGTTTATATGTATATATATATATATATATATATATATATATATATATATATATATATATATATATATATATATATATATATATATATATATATATATATTAAAATGTAATTTATTCCTGTGATCAAAGCTGAATTTTCCGCATTATCTTCAGTGTCACATGAGCCTTCAGAAATCATTGTAATATGATGATTTGCTGCTCAAGAAACATTTCTGATTATTATCAAACAGTTGTGTTGAGGCTGCGCAGTTGAATTTCTAATCGTGATTACAATTACAAATGCCACAATTACGTAAAGAAAAGTCACTCACATTATTCTGCATGGTTAAAATGTGCTTTTTTTCTTTTTATAGGTTTTTTTTTCCTATTGTTTAAATTTTAGTTTTAGTATAACATTATAACACCATGCATATTTTTAATATATATAACGTATTTTCTTTAAAAAGAAATCAAACCAATGTATGGTTGACATTTGAGGCTTAATGCTATAGAAAAGCACCAAAAAAAATCTACAAATTTTTATATAAAAATATAGCATGCATTTGCTTCAAACAATGGTATAAAGTTATTCAAAACATCATTCAATGTAAATTGCGATAATCGCAATTTCAAGGGAATAAATCAACAATTATGATTATTGTCATAATCATGCAGCCCTAAGTTACATTTTTAAAAGATAAATGCTGTTATTTTGAACTTTCTCTTCATCACAGAATCCTGAAAATTGTTTACACAACTGTTTTCAACATTGATTAATAATAATAAACATTTCTTGAGCAGCAAATCAGCATATTAGAATTATAATTAGTAGAATGACAATTAGAATGATTTCTGAAGGATCATGTGACACTGAAGACGTTGCTGAAAATTCAGCTTTGATCACAGGTATAAGTTACAAGTCAAACAGAAAAATGTTGTTTTAAATTGTAATAACATTACAGGTTTTTGTAGTTTTTTTTATTTATTATTTTATTAAAAATGAATGCAGCCTTGATGAGCATGAAGAGACTTATTTTTAAAACATTAAAAATCTTACCGATCCCAAACTTTTGAACGGCAGTGCATATATATATATATATATATATATATATATATATATATATATATATATATATATATATATATATATATATACATAATATATACAGTGCGTTACTTTGATTTTGCAGAATTCTATAGAATTCTAAGCCGGTATTTACCTAAAGGCATAACTTCATATGACTCCACCATGACAAAAGATTTTTTAAAAAGGTAGAGTTTCAGATGCTTGGCTTCTATATGAAGCACCAGAGACATCATTTATTTATGTTTGGTTAATAGCCCTAGCCGCATTACAGGCAAGGTTGTGACAGCACTGAGCAACAGCCAAGTCCAATTTTGTTGCTCCCCACACTTTACCTTTCCAAACTGCACAGGCACTGAGACTCTGAAATACAGCTGCTCTCGCCCATCAATCATTCTTCAGTGCACACATGCAGACAGGTAGAGCTGCCTCGAGTGCACCTGTGAGGAGTAAATTCTGGTGCACTGACAGAGCCTTACACTGGCTGTACGCATTCAGATTTAAGACAGGTGAGCCACTTATTTTAGTCACTTAAGGTATAGAATAGAGCAATGCAATCTGAACCTTTGTTATCTGGCGGAGTCTTTCTTTTCCTGTAATGGTAAGACATGTTTCATGCTGTTCCTTCATAAAAAGGTGCATATGGTTTTAGGTCTGGCATTTGGTCTGTGAGTGCCCTTCAAAAAAATCTAAGTGAGGTATTGATGTATACGCTGTACTTTGTCTCCACCTAGTGATGAATGCAAAAACAACTTCAGGTCATTACTTTTAAAAATATCAAATAAAATGCATGATTATTCAGAATTACCCAAATAAATAAATAAATAAAAATGATTTGTCTGGAAAATAATCTAGAATTCAAACTGCTCTGAATTCATTTTTCAGTGCACAGCAGCAATAACTTTCTGAGGGACTACGGCACACTTCTCTGCTGTGCTGTGACTGGCAGGTTTTTATGAGCTATCAATCATCTAAAGCGTGGTCTGTGTGTGTTATTGTGTGCTGAGGGAGGTCTGACCCACGGCCTAGCGTGACATTTAGAGAAGGAGCGATGCTCACCAAGGAAATCCCATTACAGCAAAGCATGATGGATCTTTCTTTTTTTTTAAGTTTTTTTATTATAACAATGTAATATGCAGCCTGACATATAATTTGTTATCGCTAATTTGTCAAAATAAAATGACTTAATTCTGTACTCCTATTTATTTTAATTTTATAAGCCATTCCCTGTTAAAAAAGACTATTATTCAAATGTGTGTAATAAATTATTTGTAAGCCACATAAATGAATTATTATCATTTTGTGAAGGGATTAAAGAGACATATCTGTTGATTGTTCTTAGGATATTGTATACTGTATAAGATATTGTACAGAGCAAAAAAAAATAAAAATTGAAATTTAATAAGAAATGTCCTGCAATTTTCTTGATAGCACAGACCATTAAAATTTGATATACAATGTTCTCAGAGCTGTCCTCAAAGAGTTCACTTAGAATTGTTTTAATCTTTTATTTTATTGAAATATTTATTTATTTGGGTTATATTTGATCATATGATATAGAGTAGACCAGTGGTTCTCAGCTGGTTTGGCCATGGGACCCACATTTTCCCATGGTCATTAAGCTGTGACCCAGGTTTTTTAGGAATTTGAACCATGCAAGCAACGAAGTACCTGTCCTAACACTTTATTTAACATAAACGTACATTGTAAGATTATCACTAACACTGATAAATAAACAGGCCTGTAAGGTAAGGCTAATAAAAAGCAGTCCCAAACTAGTTTATGTTAATACAATAAAGGTAATTTGGTACGAGCCACCTAATAAAACTACAGAAAAAAAGCTAGCATGAACTTTTAAAGGGTTAGTTCACCCAAAAAAGAAAATTCAGCATGTCATTAATTTCTCACCCTCGTGTCGTTCCAAACCCGTAAGACCTTTGTTCATCTTTGGAACACAAATAAGGATATTTTTGATGAAATCCGAGATGTTTCTGAACCATCCATGGGCGTTCTGACGTAGAACCTGGAAGTGTTGTACTGTGTTTACTATGTCAACAGTGTAGGAGACTGACACAGACGAGAAGAAACTGTTGAATAAAATCGTTACTTGTCACTTCATAACATTAAGGTTGAACCACTATAGTCCCATGGAATATTTTAACGATGTCTTTACTGCCTTTCTGGGTCTTGAAAGTTGCAGAGACGTTGCTGTCTATGGCTGGTTCAGAAAGCTCTCGGATTTCATCAAAAACATCTTAAGGTCTTTGGGGTTTGGAACGACATGAGGGTGAGTAATTAATGACAGAATTTTAATAACTAACTCTTTAATAAGACATCTGGACATCACACATGGATATATGGCAATTATATGTCCAGTTATAATTTATTGGTACTTTTAGTAATTTCATGGCTTACTAATTGACACTTAACTACAATGTTGCAGCATAATATCTGACAGGGCTGGAAAGTTTGTTTTACTTAGGTGAGAGACCTTTTTATTTTGTAATTATCTACAAAATAAAAAGTAAATAATAATGTCAATTATACATAGCCTGACAACTTCTCATCTGACAGCACATACTGATTTTACTTAAACGGCGTCTGACAGAAATGTCAACAGCGTTCATGCATGTCTTTCAAAATAAGATAAAAACATTTAGAATTACTTTTGTTGTTGTTGTTTCTTTGACTACACACTCCGCTACCCACCAGTTGAGAAACACTGATATAACTACTTTGTGGTTGTCAAACGTCTGTGGAACATATTCATAATTAATGTAATGAACTACACCTCTGCTATGACACTTCACATAAGGGCATGGGATCTAGCAGCGTTCGCTGTGCCATTTCACTGCCATTCACAAGAGACAAAAAAGAAAACCAAACAATATAGCAACCAAACGTAATGTTTATATTACACACTTAATGCTGCAACTACAACATATCACAGAGCATGTACATTCAATGGCCACAGCTGCTGCATATTGTTGAGATTTGATCAAAAATTTAAAGATATGAAAAAATGTAAATAAATAAAACAAAAGATTTACCAGAGTTGCCAAGCCCAATTATTATAAGTGATGTTGGGCTTGTTTTTTCAAGAGGTCACTAAAATTGCTAAAAAAAAAAATTTGAATAATGTGACTAAATTTAAATATCACCATTTCTAATCCAGTGCATTTATGTCATGATTAGATGGTCGCTTGGTTCTTGAATAACTTGCATGGGGCATTTGAACTTTTTTGAGACTTTTTGAAGACTAGAAATGGTTCAAGGAACAAAAGCCAAATGTTTTTGTGCAGAACATAGAAAACTGGAACAAAATCACTATTGAAAGTGGTATATAGGGGATCCCTACACTCTTAAACAATCTTTTTATAATTTGATATGGTTACATGTAGAATATCCATGGAATCCACCATTAGCCTAGAGGTTCTTTGTATTTGAAAAGGGTTCTTTAGATTATTAAAATGTTTTTCACACTAAGAAAAAAATGGTTCTTTTAAGAACTGTTTACTAAAAGGTTTTTCTGGGAACCAAAATTGGTACTTCTATGAAAACTCCCTTTTGAAACATTTATTTTTAAGATTTCAGTTCAGTTACCAGCAACTATTAAACAAGACCAATAGGTTTCAGAATAAAGTCTGACACCATGGTATTATTTAGAAGAATAAGAGATAAACATAAACAAAAACTTACTGACTGCACCATTACATATCCAAATACTTTTGTGGGGCACTGAATAGTTTTCTTGTTGATTGTGTTGATAATAATGGCGAAAGAGCTTAAGTTGCTCTTATTGTATCACCAGCAATGTGATCCAATTTTAATGTGGTACAAGAGAATGAATGTAACTCAATAACATGTTATCATGCTGCCTTTGATCAATAGCACTATTGACCTGATAGCAAATGTACCAAAAGGGCAAAGTTTGAAAATAAAAGCTACTGGCTGTTCTCTTGAAGAAAGAAGATGGTAATTGGGCCACCAAAAACACTATGTAGACTTATCAACTTTACACCACATCTGCGATCCGGCTGCTGGTCTCTGTGCTACTCGTGGTAAGGTGCATCTTTTAAACTCAATAAAGCAAATAAAGTAACAAAAATACTACATATGAGCTTGACATTATTTCTGAAAAGTGAGTCATGTTTACCTGGTCCAGAGCCCTCCCCTTTATGATTCCCACTACACTGATAAGAGAACAGCAAACACATAGACATTTGGCAAAATCTCAGCCTGTCTATCAGTCTAGCTCTGATGGGTCTTGGACGTTAATCACTGTATCCTCAGTAAATCAAAGCGCTCCACTTCAGTCCTTGGATCCAGGCGATGTATGGCAGAAGAACGATCGCTGGAAGACATCTATGTGATTCCAACATTGGAAGTCCATTTATAAGGAAGGGAAAAGTAATAGATCCAAGAACACACTGATATGCTGAGGCTGAAGTGTTTACAAGCTCGAATGGACTCAAAAAGCCGCTAAGTGAAACGCTGGTGAGCTTTACAGTGTGCTGTTGTTTCTCAGATACAGGCCAAATCCAGACTTTACCATGAAGATCTCTGGGATGTCACTCGAGCTGAGCGCAACAGACTACGGAATAACCCTGGACCCTACATTCACCATGCTAGAGTTTGACGGTCTCCGCGTTCTCCCTGTACAAACAGGTACGTCTAACCTTTGGTCTGCTGACTCATAACCCAGTTACTGACGCAAAATGACAGTGATGAATTTTGAAGACAAGCCTTGTTCTATGCTTGAAGACCCTGCTGAAAAGACCAGCTGGGCTAGTTAACGCTGGTTAGTGCTGGTAGCTTAGCCATGTAAACCAGCTAACTGTTCAAGGAAGTCTTGCTGGTTTAGTTAGTTGGGTCACTGATATTCTGACTAAGACGTCCATGACAAAGAAAATTATATCTTTTAAAAATCTAGTTATGTTCTTTAGAAATGTATATGTCTTGGAAAATACATTATTTCAAGGTAAACATTTTTATTGATTATTAATGAATATCATATCAATAAAGTTTTCGGCCATCACATTTTCAATTCATACCTAAAATATAATCTTGCCGTGACATGATAAAAAGGTCAAATGATCTCATATTTTATTAAAAGACATATTGACCTTGGCACACATGAGGGTCTCTCTAAGATTCGTCATTTTCTGTTTTATGTACCACATGACTGATTTAAAATGAAGGGAAAAAAATAATATAGAAAATAGAATATCATTCTCAACTCCCTTATCTATCAAATTTGTCTTGAAATTAAATTGAAATCAATTGATAGATAAAACAAAACATACGTGTCCTGTCATTGACCTATCCTGGTGCACCAGTAGCATCCAATTCTTGAGAACAGCTTCCAAAACACGATTTATCCTGTTGACCAGCAAAGATGCTCTTTTCAGCAGGGGAGGCTTGTTTGAATATGATTGATATTGCATTTGAGTTGCATATACACTACATGCACGGCTGAGTTAAAACATAAACACAAAGATAAATGTTTAAAAGTGGTCTGTCAGCAGTTTGTATGCATGTCTGCTGCCAATGAACATGGAGAACCGAAATGCAAGCCAAGTAGAGCATGTGTTTAACCATTCTCATTTTTAAACTCTTCCATACTTGAGTGTTTAGGCCATTTGCTCACTCGCAGTGCACTAAAAGGTAACTTCACAATGGCATTAGGTCCTATAGCATGAGATGCTGCTATTTCAATTACTATCCAGTCATAAGAGGAGTTTTCAAAAGCCTGTGCACACACCACTTCAATCTGTTCCTGCTTTCCATTATAATCTCATTTTCTATAATCATTAGAAGCACTGCTGATTCAGATATACTGGATCCATCTTACCAAAGCACACATGCGTGGGTGCCAGAAGCGTTGTAGACTCTTAATATAATATAACTGGCCTTTGAACCCAGAGGCGTTCTATATGTTAGAGGATATTACCTCTCTGAGTGGGTTTAAAGTGCAGTGTATTATTTGCATACATTAGGCTTTATTTCTGCATCGCCTAAGTGAAGATGTGACGTTCACTGGCTTGGGATGCAAACTGGTGGCAATCAAATTCAGAGCCCAATTTAATGCAACACATGAGGGAATTGAATTAAATTTTAGCTAACACTGCAAATTACCTAGGAAATAGCAGTAGACTGAGTCTTTTCACTGACCTGTTTAATTAAATGGAGTTCCTCTTTCGCAAAGTAATAAGTACAGACACTCTGACTCCGAGTGGATAACCCACTGGGTTATTGGACACATTTCCTCCGCTGAGTAAAAATTGCAAGCATTTACATCAGGGTTCTGCAACAAGGGGACTGCCAATTATATTCAGATAAATTCAGTGTTATTGTCCCTCCCACATGAAATAAGGGTGGGCGATCTGATGATTTTATATCTTGATCGATCTACGATCTACTTTTCAAGTGAATTGTAAAGATTGTGATCCTTAATGTCCTCGTAATAATGTCAAGGGATAGTTCACACAGACATTCTGTCATTAATTACTCACCCTCATGTCGTTCCAAATCTGTAAAACCTTCGTTCATCTTCAGAACACAAATGAAGATATTTTTGATCAAATCTGAGAGCTTTCTGAACCAGCCATATACAGCAACATCATTGCAACTTTCAAGGCCCAGAAAGGTAGTAAAGAAATTGTTTAAATAGTCTATGTGACTACAGTGGTTCAACCTTAATATTATGAAGTGAGATCATTTTTTTTGTGCGCAAAAAACAAAACAAAAATAACAACTTTATTCAACAATCTCTTCTCTTCAACATCATTCTCCTGCACTATTTGCATAGTAAACAAAGTCCAGCCCTTCCCGGTCCTATGTCAGAACGCCGGCTCATTATTGGCCAGCTCTGTCAGTATCACACACATGCATTGTGGTGCTCATGTGAACAGCTTCGGCCAATGGTGAGCCTGGAATTGTAATGATGCTGAAAATTCAGCTTTGCCGTCACATTTTTAAGTATATTAAAATAGAAAACAGTTATTTTAAATGGTTATAATATTTAACAATGTTGTTGTTGGGTTTTTTTTTTTCAAACAAATGCAGCCTTGGTAAGATTGGTAAGGGAATCCTTTCAAAAATTGTACAGACCCAAACTTTTGAATGGTACTTAAAGGTTGTTAAACTGATATTACAAAATCTGTTTTCCACTCTTTTTCCAACTAAGATCATCTAATACCAGGCCACGCATCTGCATCGGTCCCAGGGCCAGCGCCGCAGCAGAGCAGCATGAATCTCTGTGCTATCTGCGCAGACAGAGCTACAGGAAAACACTATGGTGCGTCCAGCTGCGATGGCTGCAAGGGCTTCTTTAGAAGGAGTGTGCGCAAGAACCATGCCTACACTTGCAGGTGAGAATTCGCCATCAGATTCATAATATACACTATCTAGGTTAGTTAAACATGGTGTGAATAGTTGCTATACAAAACAGAAAGAGTAGTAACCAATATAGAAGGGTTTGAAAATTCACTTTTGAAATGAATTAAGATTTCAGACATTGTTTGTTGATGAGCTGATATTCATTGAGAGCGCGATGAAAGCCAGTGTAGGATCCATAGACATTGGCTGTGACTGGACATTTACTGAATTAAAAAAGGTACACTATGGCCCTTTAGAGGTTAAAAAAAAAAAACTGCATGCATTTTGCAGAAGAACATTGTTTTGGTTGTGCTTCGGCTCTGTGTGACTTTGTGGATGAATATGGTTATCCTACTGCTCATGAAACATTCACTAGTCCTAATATGCTGATAACCAGTTGGAAAGGATATCAAGCTGTCTAGCTGAAGATGTTACTGTAGCTCTACTAGGGATGTGCATCTCTATAACTAAGGCCGATGCGGTACGCATTACGATGCATAGCCAACGATGCGATAAATTAAAGTACACAACAGCATTTTTACCTTTGGAGTAAGATGGTGAGCTAGAAATATTCACCCTTAGTGTATGTCAACTGCTACGTCAACTAATGTAAATGTTTACAGTACACTCTAAAAAATGCTGGGTAAAAACAACCCAATGCTGGGTCAAATATAGACCAACCCAGCAATTGGGTTATGTTAACCCAGCGATTGGGTTGTCTTAAGCAAACATTTAACCCAACCGCAGGGTTAAAACAACCCAGCTGCTGGGTTACTCCATATTTGACCCAACATTGGGTTAAAACAACCCAGCATTTTTTGGAGTGTAAGATAACCTTACAAAAACAGTAAAGCTACAGGCATTGTTCATGGTTAGTTTGTGTTAACTAATGCATTAACTAACTTATGTTAACTAATTGCTCTGTTAAGGTGAATAGATGCATTAATATATGTGTGAGTTAAGATTAATGCTGAACAGAGGTGTTGTTCATGGTTAGTTCATGTTAACTAATGCACTGATCTAATACAACCTTATTGTAAAGTGTTACCTTTATACAATCCTATACAGAGATATCACAGTTTATATAACACAAATGTTATTTCACAGCTCCACAGGAGTCGACTGACACATATTGTCTTAGTGGCAGGAGCCCTTCTATCAATTACCACAATGTCTATGTCCTATACATTTAAAAAAAAAAAAACTGTGATCTGTGACCACCTTGTAGAAGCTGTAGAACCAGAAGTTGTAAGAGTATGACCTGAAGTGTTTAATTGAATCTCTTCGAAGGTAAGCATTATAGTAGCCTTTGTATTTCTGTCTTTGTGTGTGTGAAGGTTCAGCAGGCAGTGTGTGGTGGACAAAGACAAAAGGAACCAGTGCCGATACTGCAGACTTCGAAAGTGTTTCAGAGCCGGCATGAGAAAAGAAGGTAAAAGCATGAGAAAAGTCCTTTTAATTTTAGTTTATGATGCAGAGTTTAAAGACTTTCTTCAAGGTCACAGATCTGGACTGGGCCTACATATAAACTAATTGAGTTATTGGACTTATCCCAATACTTATGAATGTCTGCATGCCTCTGTAAATTCAAGATATTGAAAAATTGGGTGAACTGAAAATATTACAATAAGGCAATTCCCAAAACCATCATATAAAATGTAATATACTTTCAAGGTGAAAAGTAATATAGAAATAATATAAAAGCTTGAGCCACTGATTAAAAACGTTAGAAAGGTATTGCTCTGCTCAATGCATGAGCCTAAGACTTCTTGTCAAAGTTGCTTTTAAAGATGCCAAGTTTCACAGTGAGGGCTAGTGTCCTTTGTCCTTTCCATTTATTTGAATAGATAGAGCATGCACTGTCAGTAGGATGAAGCTGCATCCGTTTAAAAAAGTAACAGAGAAACAATACATTTCAGTTTCTACTTGATGGTATCTGAAAAGATAAAATACATTTGACTGTCTTTGGTGCTAGACAGGGCTGTTATTCAGAATAATATTGAAAAATCGTTTATAGTACACTGATCATGCATAATGTTATGACCACCTTCCATATATTGTGTTGGTCCCCCTTTTGCTGCCAAAACAGCCCTAACCCATCGAGGCATGGACTCCACTAGACCCCTGAAGTTGTGCTGTGGTATCCAGCACAAAGATGTTAGCAGCAGATCCTCTATGTCCTGCAAGTTGCGAGGTGGAGCCTCCATGGATCAGACTTGTTTGTTCAGCACATCCCAAAGATGCTCGATTGGATTGAGATCTGTGAAATTTGGAGGCCAAGTCAACATCTCACACTCGTTGTTGTGCTCCTCAAACCATTTCTGAACCATTTTTGCTTTGTGGCAGGCCACATAATCCTGCTGAAAGAGGCCAAAGGGAATACTGTTTCCATGAAAGGGTGTACATGGTCTGCAACAATGCTTAGGTAGGTGGTATGTGTCAAAGTAACATCCACATGGATGGCAGGACCCAAGGTTTCCCAGCAGAACATTGCCCAAAGCATCACACTGCCTCTGCCGGCTTGCCTTCCCATAGTGCATCCAGGTGCCATGTGTTCCCCAGGTAAGCGTGTGTTCCCCACACACGCACCCGGCCATCCACGTGATGTAAAAGATAACATGATTCATCAGACCAAGCCACCCTCTTCCATTGCTCCGTGGTCCAGTTCTGATGCTCACATGCCCACTCTTGGCGCTTTCGGCGATGGACAGGGGTCAGCATGGGCACCCTGACTGGTTTGCAGCTATGCAGCCCCATACAAAACAAACTGCAATGCAATCAGAACCAGCATTAACTTCTTGAGCAATTTGAGCTGCATTAGCTCGTCTGTTTGAGCCTTGGCCGCCCATCACCCTGTCGCTGGTTCACCACTGTTCCTTCCTTGGAGCACTTTTGATAGATACTGACCACTGCAGACCAGGAACACCCCACAAGAGCTGTGGTTCTGGAGATGCTCTGTCCCAGTTGTCTAGCAATCACAATTTGGCCCTTGTCAAACTCGCTCAAATCCTTACGTTTGCCAATTTCACATCAACTTTGAGGACGAAATTTTGACTTGCTGCCTAATATGTCCCACCCACTAACAGGTGCTATGATGAAGAGATAATCAGTTTTATTCACTTCACCTCATAATGTTATGCCTGATCGATGTGTTTAAATAACTGTCTATAAACATGCTACCTGATAAAGAAGTACACTTTATCATACTTAAAAAAAAGAATGTATGTTTTTATGTCTGAATGTTTTGTTTTCAGACACTTAATTGCATGTTAAGTGCAATAAAATGAAAATGTTTTAAAATTATATTCCTGTCAATGCAATTAGCTGAACTTTAGAGGGATTTTTTGACCCACTTATGTAGGACTTAGAAAGTATTCAAGAATCTGCATATATAATTTCATAATTACTTCTATTGTCTCTAAAATATAGTTAAAGTGTACCGCTGAATTTACTGAGATGCATTTATTGTTAAAATGCGTTTGTGTTTATTTTTCTGTAGAAAATTGTATGCAATGTTTGTTTTGTTTTTTCATTTTAACACGTTAAAAATACCATTTTTTTCTGTCATCCTTTAGCTAGCAGTACATTAAATGATCATACTCTTATAATGCAAATGCTTTTAAACCATTCAAGTGCGATAAGGAGAAAAAGAGAAAATCACTCTTGACTAAATAACTTTTGTAGCTTTAATAAAATTAATCTATATTTAATTTATAATACATGCAGTGAAGACTGTAAAGTGTTTGATAACTTTATTTAATTTCTGTATTTCCTACATGTCAGATAGAAAATTTCAAAATATCCCTTCTTTATGTTGTTTCTACTTATTTCTACTAATTTGGAGTTTAAATGTGAATTGTTTTACATTTTATTACAATATAAAAATATTTGTAAAACTTTAATGTTAGGTTCGATTAATCCCGTTTATTTTTCCCGTTTTTTTTTTTTTTACCATTTTTATTTAATATGCATGTGCTGTCTTTGTTGTCTGTTTTCTATAAGAAACAGAGGTAAATTGATATTATTTTTCACTGATCTTTGCTTGTCTCTTAGCTGTTCAGAATGAGCGCGACCGTATCAGCTGTCGTAGAGAAGGCCAGGTCGTGGGCACTCTCACCATTGATGTGCTGATGCAGGCAGAGGCTTTCACTCAGGTGAGCTTTCTGATTAACTTACTTTACATTTGTGAACAATATTCCTTTCTTTCAAAACACACTTTAATACCTTATATGTATTCAAAAATACATATAAATCTAACCAACCATTTAAGTGAGACTACCATTAGGAGGCCTTAACAAACTTTCAAGGTGACCTCATGGCTCAAAAAAGACAAAACAATCATGAAAATAAGCTAAAACTACTTAAAATCAAGATGTTTCTTATTAAAAATCTTGAATGTTACATAAAACGAGTTTGAACTCTGAACGTTCATCTCCTAAAGCATCTGGAAATCTGAAATGGTATTATTTTAATTTTTGAATTATTTTATATTGTAGTTACCTTTTTTTAATTTTCAGAAACTAGTAGTGTCAACAGATTAAAATAGGATTTGAAAACAAAACTAGGGCTAGAGGGACTTTGAATATTTTTGTGGACAGTCGAGGGCCTCCGAGTCAAAAAGGTTGAGAACCACTTCTTTACCTCATACATTTTGCTTCTTGAGTTCAAACAATATATTTAATTCTTTTCCAGCTTCAGTTTATGGTTTTATCCACTAACTCTACTCATTCTTCCATCCACAGAACCCCTCCCAGAATCTCATGAGGGACATCAGCACCAAGAAGATCGCCTGCGTGGGTGATGTGTGTGAATCAATGAAACAACAGCTCCTCCTCCTAGTGGAGTGGGCGAAGCGTATCCCTGAATTCTGTGAGCTATCGGTCGATGACAGGGTAGGCCTGTTGCCAAATGTGTTTGTTTGATCATGAGCTATCACGTCTTGTATATGGCAGGCACCAAGTGTTGATGTTTGTGTGTGTGCAGGTGGCGCTGTTGAGAGCTCACTCTGCAGAACACCTCATCTTAGGGGTGGCACGACGTTCACTTCCCTACAATGACATCATTCTGCTGGGTAAGAGAGTGAGTGAGTGAGTGAGTGGTGAGTGAGTGGTGGTGGGTGAGTGGTGGTGGAGTGGTGGTGAGTGGTGGTGGTGGGTGGTGAGTGAGTGGTGGTGGTGGTGGTGGTGGTGAGTGAGTGGTGGTGGTGGTGGGTGAGACAGTGAGTGAGACAGTGAGTGAGACAGTGGGTGAGACAGTGAGTGAGTGAGTGAGTAAGTGGTGAGTGGTGGTGAGTGAGTGAGTGGTGGTGGTGAGTGGTGGTGAGTGGTGAGTGAGTGAGACAGTGAGTGAGACAGTGAGTGGTGGTGGTGGTGGTGGTGGTGGTGGGTGAGTGGTGGTGGTGGTGAGTGGTGAGTGGTGAGTGGTGGAGTGGTGAGACAGTGAGTGAGACAGTGGGTGAGACAGTGGGTGAGACAGTGAGTGAGACAGTGGTGAGACAGTGGGTGAGACGGTGGTGAGTGAGACAGTGAGTGGAGTGAGACAGTGAGTGAGACAGTGGTGGTGAGTGAGTGAGTGAGTGAGACAGTGAGTGAGACAGTGAGTGAGACAGTGGTGAGTGGTGGTGAGTGGGTGAGACAGTGAGTGAGACAGTGAGTGGTGAGTGAGTGGTGGTGAGTGGTGAGTGAGTGAGTGAGTGAGTGAGTGGTGAGTGAGTGATTGTGTGTGTGTGTGTGTGTGTGTGGGTGGTGGTGGTGGTGGTGGTGAGTGGTGAGTGGGTGAGTGGTGGTGAGTGGTGGTGAGTGAGTGAGTGAGTGGTGATTGTGTGTGTGTGTGTGTGTGTGGTGGTGGGTGGTGGTGGTGAGGTGGTGGGTGGTGGGTGGAGTGAGTGAGTGGTGGTGAGTGGTGAGTGAGTGATTGTGTGTGTGTGTGTGTGTGTGTGTGTGTGTGTGTGGTGGTGGTGAGTGGTGGTGGTGGGTGAGTGGTGGTGGTGGTGGTGAGTGGTGGTGGTGGTGGTGGTGGTGAGTGGTGGTGAGTGAGTGAGTGAGTGAGTGGTGGTGAGTGAGTGGTGAGTTTGGTGAGTGTGAGTAAGTGAGTGAGTGAGTGTGGTGGTGAGTGAGTTATTGAGTGTGAGTCAGTGAGTGGTGAGTGAGTGTGAGTGAGTGTGTGAGTGAGTGAATAGAGTGATAGTGAGTGAGATAGTTAGTGGTGGTGAATGGTGAGTGAATGGTGAGTGAGTGAGTGAGTGGTGGTGGTGGTGAGTGGTGGTGAGTGGTGAGTGAGTGGTGGTGGTGAGTGAGTGAGTGGTGAGTGGTGGTGGTGAGTGGTGGTGAGTGAGTGAGTTATTGAGTGTGAGTGGTGGTGAGTGTGTGGTGAGTGGCGCGGTGAGTGAGTGAATAGGTGATAGTGAGTGAGATAGTTGGTGGTGGTGGTGGTGGTGGTGGTGGTGGTGAGTGGTGAGTGGTGGTGGTGGTGAGTGTGAGTGAGTGGTGGTGGTGGTGGTGGTGAGTGAGTGGTGAGTGGTGGTGGTGGTGAGTGGTGGTGAGTGGTGAGTGAGTGGTGAGTGAGTGGTGAGTGGTGAGTGAGTGCGTGAGTGGGTGTGTGGTCACTTGTAAATGGGCCATACCTGTTATGTAGCTCCCAATCATATTGTTTATTTTGGGGAAAATGTTTAAAATAATTAAATAATTCATATTTAATTAAAAATAATTCATATGTAGTTATAATCAACACATTTTTAGTACCAGAGCTATTTCTGATATATACAACTTTAATGACAACATAGGAATACACAATCAAAGTTACAGAGCTCACAAGGTAATGCATTTGAATGACTCGAAAATGGCTACCTTGTACGTGAGCATGATTTGTCATTATATTGTGTTTGTACAGGAAACGACTTCATCATTCCTTTTAGAGGCACCGAGCAAGAGATGTCCAAGGTAGCAGCTCGTATCTTGGAAGAGCTGGTGAGACCTCTGAAAGAGCTGAACATCACAGACACAGAATTTGTCTGTCTCAAAACCATTGTCTTCTTTGCCCCAGGTTAGTCAGGGATCATCGCTTTGTTCCTAGTCAAACACACTGTCTGTGCCAGGAGCTTCTGTGCTTGTTCCTGGCACTGTTTTGTTGTACTGACTTCTTTGGTTTCATGATGTTTTATTGGAATCTATTAATATCTGAAACGCGCTGGTGTGGATTGTTGAGTTCTAGACTTTCCTGCCTGTAGCCCTGGAGGTCTGATTATAACAGTGGAGCCAGGTTGGTCAGAAAGAATTGCTTTGTTTAATTTACTACGGTTTGAGCAGAGGTTGCCAACTTTTTATCGTCAGGTGTTTGACATGAAAATCTAAAAACCTGAATTTTTAAAGAAACATTACAGGTTTTGTCAAAAAAAAAAAGTTCAATCGCACTTTATTTAAGGTGTCTTTAACTACTATGTACTAACATTTAATCATTTGATACAGTGCACTCACTTATTGTGTACATACATGTTTTTACACTTATATTTAAAGATACCTGCACATAATTACATCTGTAGTCTATGTACATCTATAATTACACTGTTGACCCTTCCCTTACCCATTAACCCACCCTTAATCCTACCCATAACACATGATTAATTTAAATGTTAGTACATAGTCACCTAATATAAAGTGAGACCTAAGAGCAAATAGCTCCACCCACTGTTAGCATCCATTTATGATTTTAATAAATATAATCATATACACTGAACATTTTGTCATTGCATACTGTTTCATAATGTACTACAATACACTAAGGTGCAAGTATTATCTGCTAATACTATACATATAAATAGAATCTAAAAATATTTACACTTGATGTATAAATAAAATTTTGTGCTAACGTATTCAGAACATTATTAAAGACCAGATAATACTGAACAAATGTTCTATTAACGCTACTGGAAGAACATTTGTTCATAACTTTGAGAGAACCTTGCCAGATCATTCTTAAAATGTTCCCTGTTAGATGGAAAATAACTGCACAAAAGAGTTGGACAAAATTCAGAACTGAAGAATTGGCTTCCTTTCGATTCATGAGTTGGAATGCATGATTTTCCCCTCTTAAACCAGTTGAAGCCGTTTGTCTAAAGACTTCAAAAATCTGTCTGAGATTGTTGCTTATAAGAATATCATTACATTTTCACAGGAATACCAACACATACAAGTCTTATCTATTCCATGCACTAATTGACAAATGTTTTCTCAACTAGACACAATACATCTCTCATTGACCTTTGTTTTGTAACCAACGTCACTGAACACCGTCTGTGTTTCAGATTGCCCTGGACTGCAGTGCGTCCAGGCAGTGCGCCGACTGCGATTCCAGGCCCAGGTGCTGCTGGATGAGGCCACTAGTGAGCAGCGAGGGCGGTTTGGGGAGCTGTTGTTGTTGCTGACCACACTCCAGAGTGTGGCCTGGCAGATGGTGGAACAGCTGCAGCTGATGCGTCTCTTGGGCAAAGCCAATGTGGACAGCCTGTTGATGGAGATGCTCCTGGGAGAAGAAGCAACCAGAGGACCTGAAGCACTGCCAGCCTCAGGTACAAAATGAATGTGCTTTGTCCTGAAGGAAAGAACAATCACAAATGAGATCTCTTTAATATCTAAATTATATCTTCTAGCCAGCAGTGAGATTAAATGAAGAACAAACTAAGACACTTGCTGAAGTCTCAAGTTTCTCAGATCTTTCTCCTGACACAAATACACCAGTAATCTCAGATCTCATTAATGCCACAGACACTGGTCAGATTGTCATGATATCAAAGACTGCAATTACACATCAAATATCTAATTTTTCGTCAATTTCTTGTGAAACCCTTGAGAAAAAGAAGTTTGCTTAATTGTATTGAATGTGCACTTGTAGTGTACTTCATCTTATACTGTATGTGTATTTTAAGACTTACTGTACTTGCGGATAATATAATATTAATGATAAAAAAGTGTACTTAGAGTAGACTTTCATAAACACATAAGGACAATTTTAAGTGCATGTTAAATAGTCAAATGAAGTTTTACTTTGAAGTACATTTTAAATCATTAAGTTTCAATAATAATCTTTTGTCATGCTTTAAATACAAGTACACTAACAAGTAAATGTTCATTATTCAATATTTCATTTAACAGTACTAAGTTCATCATTACAAATGTATAAATACAAATATATTTTTAATATATGACACAAGTTTCAATAGAAATTACATTCAAGTATATTTTAGTTTACTACAAATAATTGTCAGTACATTTGTACGCTCTAACCACATTTAAAAGACAATAGAAGGAATTATGAAATTCCATATAAAATGAACTTAAGTGGGTCAAAAAAAAGCACAATAAAGTTCAGCTATATGCATTTAATATAAATATAAACTATGGTAATTTGACTGCAAATAACATGCAATTAATTGTCCGAAAACATTAGTCTGTTCACACTTAAGTATATTCCTTTAAGTATATTTATTTCCATAATATGAATGCCATTTTTCACCAGCTCATATTATAGCTATATACTCAGAGTATGTGTTTATTTCTCTCAAGGAATTTTAGGAGAAACATCTGAGACAAAGTTCAATCAAAAGTCTAAGATATCTGAGAATTTTTATAAACTCTCCTGAACGATAACATGTTCCTCTGAGTTGCCATACTGCTGATTTAGGATCCGTATATGAAATTGGATGAGTAGTGCTGGTCCCGAGACATCAGGAAGTGTTACTGTAAGCTTTCTCCAGCACAAACTTCATTGAACTCAGAGCTGGTTAAGATTCCATAGGAGATCTCAGTCCAAAGTCCATCTGTCTCAGTCTAAGCTCTTGAGTTTAAGATAAGACTCACCATTAGTGCTCTGAGGAAGTTGAGGCTCTTTCTGACTTACCTGCAGTTAAAGTATGAACAGGCTAGAACTGGAATAAAACAGTAACTTTTCTGCCTTTCTATAGAGTCGAATTCTGAGCCACTTATATTCAGCACAGCTACAGAGTCTGTCCTCTCCAGAGAAATACTGACAGAGCATATCCCAATGCCTAACTTCACATCGGTGATCCTTCCCGTACCCTCTTGTGAGTATCGCAAGCTCAGGTAGTTGAGCTGTCAATCCCATACAGTTTAAAGGGATAGTTCACCCAAAAATGTCAATTCTTTTTTCATTTATGCAGCATCATGTCATTCCAAACCTGTATGGATTTGTGTACCTCTGTGGAACACAAAAGAAAATATTTTGCACAATGTACATGCTGCACTTTTCCATAAAAAAAGCAGTGATCAGGAATATTATAAAATTATTATATTTTCAATGCATTAATTATGCACATTATAATGCATTGTATGGTCTCACAAATAATTTTAACCACAGTTATAATACAGGTGCTGGTCATATAATTAGAATATAATCAAAAAATTTTCACTAATTCCATTCAAAAAGTGAAACTTGTATATTATATTCATTCATTACACACAGACTGATATATATTCAGATGTATATTTCTTTTCATTTTGAAGATTATAACTGACAACTAAGGAAAATCCCAAATTCAGTATCTCAGAAAATTTGAATGTTACTTAAGACCAATACAAAGAAAGGTATTTTAGAAATCTTGGCCAACTGAAAAGTAACAACATGAAAAGTATGAGCATGTACAGCACTCAATACTTAGTTGGGGCTCCTTTTGCCTGAATTACTGCAGCAATGCGGCGTGGCATGGAGTCGATCGGTCTGTGGCACTGCTCAGGTGTTATGAGTTGCTCTGATAGTGGCCTTCAGCTCTTCTGCATTGTTGGGTCAGGCATATCACATCTTCCTCTTCACACCATAGATTTTCTCTAGGGTTAAGGTCAGGCAGGTTTACTGGCCAATTAAGAACAGGGTTCCCATGGTCCTTAAACCAGCTACTGGTTGCTTTGGCACTGTGTGCAGGTGCCAAGTCCTGTTGGAAAATGAAATCTGCATCTCCATAAAGTTGGTCAGCAGCAGGAAGCATGAAGTGCTCTAAAACTTCCTGGTATATGGCTGTGTTGACCTTGGACCTCCGAAAACCACCATCAATGACTTTAGCTAACTTTATACTGGACCTCAAGCAATGTGGATTGTGTGCCTCTCCTTTCTTCCTCCAGACTCTAGGACCCTGATTTCCAAAGGAAATGCAAAATTTACTTTCATCAGAGAACATAACTTTGGACCACTCAGCAGCAGTCCAGTCCTTTTTGTCTTTAGCCCAGGCGAGAAGCTTCTGACGCTGGAATGCGGCAGCTGAAACCCATGTCTTGCATACGTCTTTCTGTAGTGGTTCTTGAAGCACTGACTCCAGCTGCAGTCCACTCTTTGTGAATCTCCCCCACATTTTTGAATGGGTTTTGTTTCACAGTCCTCTCCAGGGTGTGGTTATCCCTATTGCTTGTACACTTTTTTCGATCACATCTTTTCCTTCCCTTCGCCTCTCTGTTAATGTGCTTGGACACAGAGCTCTGTGAACAGCCAGCCTCTTTTGCAATGACCTTTTGTGTCTTGCCCTCCTTGTGCAAGGTGTCAAAGGTCATCTTTTGGATAAGTGTCAAGTCAGCACTATTCTCCATGATTGTGTAGCCTACAGAACTAGACTGAGAGACCATTTTAAGGCCTTTGCAGGTGTTTTGAGTTAATTAGCTGATTAGAGTGTGGCACCAGGTGTCTTCAATATTGAACCTTTTCACAATATTCAAATTTTCTGAGATGCTGAATTCCTTAGTTGTCAGTTATAATCATCAAAAATAAAATAAATAAACATTTGAAATATATCAGTCTGTGTGTAATGAATTAATATAATATACAAGTTTCACTTTTTGAATAGAATTAGTGAAATAAATATTTTTTTTATTATATTCTAATTATATGACCAGCACCTGTATAATCATTTAACAGACCTGTAGAAAATACTATGCATTAAAACTAGTGCTGTCAAATCGATTAATTGTGATTAATCTCCATGTTTATGTTTACATAATATATGTCTGTGTGTACTGTGTATAATTATTATGTATATATAAATACACACTCATTCATGTATATATTTAAGAAATATTTGCATGTATATGTGTGTATATATATATATATATATATATATATATATATATATATATATATATATACAGGTCCTTCTCAACAAATTAGCATATTGTGATAAAAGTTCATTATTTTCCATAATGTAATGATAAAAATTAAACTTTTATATATTTTAGATTCATTGCACACCAACTGAAATATTTCAGGCCTTTTATTGTTTTAATACTGATGATTTTGGCATACAGCTCATGAAAACTCAAAATTCAACCCAATTCCAATCTCAAAAAATTAGCATATCATGGAAAGGTTCTCTAAACGAGCTATTAACCTAATCATCTGAATCAACAAATTAAACACCTGCAAAAGATTCCTGAGGCTTTTAAAAACTCCCAGTCTGGTTCATTACTCAAAACCGCAATCATGGGTAAGACTGCCGACCTGACTGCTGTCCAGAAGGCCATCATTGACACCCTCAAGCGAGAGGGTAAGACACAGAAAGAAATTTCTGAACGAATAGGCTGTTCCCAGAGTGCTGTATCAAGGCACCTCAGTGGGAAGTCTGTGGGAAGGAAAAAGTGTGGCAAAACAATCTGCACAACGAAGTGACCGGACCCTGAGGAAGATTGTGGAGAAGGACCGATTCCAGAGCTTGGGGGACCTGGAGAAGCAGTGGACTGAGTCTGGAGTAGAAACATCCACAGCCACCGTGCACAGGCGTGTGCAGGAAATGGGCTACAGGTGCCGCATTCCCCAGGTCTTTTGAACCAGAAACAGCGGCAGAAGCGCCTGACCTGGGCTACAGAGAAGCAGCACTGGACTGTCGCTCAAATTTTGCATGTCATTCGGAAATCAAGGTGCCAGAGTCTGGAGGAAGACTGGGGAGAAGGAAATGCCAAAATGCCTGAAGTCCAGTGTCAAGTACCCACAGTCAGTGATGGTCTGGGGTGCCATGTCAGCTGCTGGTGTTGGTCCACTGTGTTTTATCAAGGGCAGGGTCAATGCAGCTAGCTATCAGGAGAGTTTGGGTAACTTCATGCTTCCATCTGCTGAAAAGCTTTATGGAGATGAAGATTTCGTTTTTCAGCACTACCTGGCACCTGCTCACAGTGCCAAAACCACTGGTAAATGGTTTACTGACCATGGTATTACTGTGCTCAATTGGCCTGTCAACTCTCCTGACCTGAACCCCATAGAGAATCTGTGGGATATTGTGAAGAGAAAGTTGAGAGTCGCAAGACCCAACACTCTGGATGAGCTTAAGGCCGCTATCGAAGCATCCTGGGCCTCCATAACACCTCAGCAGTGCCACAGGCTGATTGCCTCCATGCCACGCCGCATTGAAGCAGTCATTTCAGTACCTTTTCCATTATTCTACTGACCTTTTCTTTAAAGTGCAAAACAATCGTCCAATATGACCCATATGAGCATCATTCCAAGTATTTTGATAGCTTTGTATGATCACAGAAACGTTTTCAAATGAACGACTTTAACAGCTGGAAGTTTCCCATTTACAAATCTACTTTCTGATAAAAATAATAAATAAATTAAAAAAATAAAAATAAAAAAAGTGATATAATGCCAATTTATAAGCACCTTATTATTAGTTATTCACTTCAATTTAGTTCAAGTTTATATGTATAGTCCTTTTCACAAAATAGTTTCAAAGCACCTTCACAGAAAATGCATGTTTCTCTGCTACTTCATTAGCCGAGATATAAATTGCATTATTACTGTGACTTTTGTCTGTAACAGCTCTGCCTGAAGATCCCCTGCTACCCACACACACTGGGCCTGAGGTCTTCACACATGGACAAGCAGCAGACATGCCAAGAGAAATGCCCAGCAGTCTCGCCATGCCAACTGTACACACGTGCCTTTAACCACATGTATAAAGGTTATCCAGACATGTCTTACTTTATATACTTAAAGGGATATTTCAGCCAAAAATGAAAATTATGTCATCATTTACTAACATAAATTGTTCCAAACCTGTATGAGTTTCTTTGTTCTGCTGAACACAAAAGAAGATATTTTGAAGAATGCCGTAACCAAACAGTTGACGAACCCCATTGACTTCCATATAAATTTTTTTCCTACTATGGAAGTCAACTGTTTGGTTACCCATATTCTTCAAAATATGTTATTTTTTGTCCAGCAGAAGAAAGAAACTCATACAGGTTTGGAACAACTTAAAAAGGAAAATTATGTCATCATTTACTAACATGAGTGAACTATCCCTTTAAGACCTTCACCTCTGATACACATGTGCATTGCACACAGAAACTAAAATTAGGGATGGGGAATCAATGTATTTTACATTTAACATGAAATGCTTAATAATAGTGTTAAAATCTAACGGTGTTAAATTTTGTGAGTGACAAACATAAAATAAAAAGCCTCCAAGCAGTATTTTGTATTGAGATCACTGGTAAATGATTTATTGGATGGTGACATGGCAGGGCGCGTACATAAACATTACAATTCAACAACTCACATGGGTTCATGGTTCAATCAGATACCAGATGTCAAACACATGAGGGTTGTTCTGCCTGGTTGGTTTCCACTTCAAAATATAATTTTTTTCCTATACCTAAACATCTATGTTTTATTATAATATCACACACATTTCTCTCACTTTTTAAAGTACAAATTAGTCAAAAAGTTTTGCATTTTTACTTAGACTTACATTTAGTGAATATCAAAACTCTTTTATCCTTGTTTAGTAATGAAACTGAATTTAAATTTGAAAGTTTTAAACATTAAATCAGCAATGATGATGAAATTAGAAAAGCAGCAAGCTTGAATACAGATGCTGGACATATAATTAGAATATCATAAAAAATTGATTTATTTCACTAATTCTATTCAAAAAGTGAAACTTGTATATTATATTAATTCATTACACACAGACTGATATATTTCAAATGTTTATTTATTTTATTTTTGATGATTATAACTGACAACTAAGGAATTCAGCATCTCAGAAAATTTGAATATTGTGAAAAGGTTCAATATTGAAGACACCTGGTGCCACACTCTAATCAGCTAATTAACCCAAAACACCTGCAAAGGCCTTTAAATGGTCTCTCAGTCTAGTTCTGTAGGCTACACAATCATGGAGAATAGTGCTGACTTGACAGTTGTCCAAAAGATGACCATTGACACCTTGCACAAGGAGGGCAAGACACAAAAGGTCATTGCAAAAGAGGCTGGCTGTTCACAGAGCTCTGTGTCCAAGCACATTAACAGAGAGGCGAAGGGAAGGAAAAGTAGATAGAAAAAAAAATGTGGTAGAAAAAAGTGTACAAGCAATAGGGATAACCACACCATGGAGAGGACTGTGAAACAAAACCCATTCAAAAATGTGGGGGAGATTCACAAAGAGTGGACTGCAGCTGGAGTCAGTGCTTCAAGAACCACTACGCACAGACGTATGCAAGACATGGGTTTCAGCTGCCGCATTCCTTGTGTCAAGCCACTCTTGAACAATAGACAGCGTCAGAAGCGTCTCGCCTGGGCTAAAGACAAAAATGACTGGACTGCTGCTGAGTGGTCCAAAGTTATGTTCTCTGGTGAAAGTAGATTTTGCATTTCCTTTGGAAATCAGGGTCCTAGAGTCTGGAGGAAGAGAGGAGAGGCACACAATCCACGTTGCTTGAGGTCCAGTGTAAAGTTTCCACAGTTAGTGATGGTTTGGGGTGCCATGTCATCTTCTGGTGTTGGTCCACTGTGTTTTCTGAGGTCCAAGGTCAACACAGCCGTATACCAGGAAGTTTTAGAGCACTCTGCCTTCCTGCTGCTGACCAACTTTATGGAGATGCAGATTTCATTTTCCAACAGGACTTGGCTCCTGCACACAGTGCCAAAGCAACCAGTAGCTGGTTTAAGGACCATGGTATCCCTGTTCTTAATTGGCCAGCAAACTCGCCTGACCTTACCCCTATAGAAAATCTATGGGGTAGTGTGAAGAGGAAGATGTGATATGCCTGACCCAACAATGCAGAAGAGCTGAAGGCCACTATCAGAGCAACTCATAACACCTGAGCAGTGCCACAGACCGATCGACTCCATGCCACGCCGCATTGCTGCAGTAATTCAGGCAAAAGGAGCCCCAACTAAGTATTGAGTGCTGTACATGCTCATACTTTTCATGTTCATACTTTTCAGTTAGCCAAGATTTCTAAAAATCCTTTCTTTGTATTAATCTTAAGTAATATTCAAATTGTCTGAGATACTGAATTTGGGATTTTCCTTAGTTGTCAGTTATAATCATCAAAATTAAAAGAAATAAACATTTGAAATATATCAGTCTGTGTGTAATGAATGAATATAATATACAAGTTTCACTTTTTGAAAGGAATTAGTTAAATAAATCAACTTTTTGATGATATTCTAATTATATGACCAGCACCTGTAAATCAGACCAATACTTCATTATATTCAAATATTCACCAGAGGGCGCCAAATGCTTACTATTATCATCTTAGCTTTTCCCATGACATGAAGGGTGATTGTTATGCTTTCATGTTGTATGATTAATTTTTAAATTAATATACAATTAAAACAAGTAGTCATAATTAAACAAATTATGAAGTGTGATTAACCCATACTAAAAAAAACTTTTGCTTATAAAAAGTAATCTGGGGGGAACAAAATTAATCTAAATATGTGAAAATATGTAAAGGGATAGTTCACAACCCCCCACCCCCCTCAAAAGAAGACATTTTAAATCATGTTGTTAACCAGATAGTTTACAGCACCCATTGATTAGTAATGACAATATTAGTAATGACAAAATGTACATGTTTTTGTGAATTATCCCTTTAAGTAATTTCAGATCATCACAGAGAAGGTGTATTTTACCATAATTTTTACCATCATTCCACTAAGCCAAAATATTAGCTTTTAAATAGCCGTGGATGAAGGCCTAGTTGTTTAAGAGCCTATCTCTGTATTTATCCTTTCCTCTGTAGGTTAGAAACAAGTTAAGGCTTTCAGGAGGGATAGTCTGACTCATCAGCAGCAGAGGGGCTTAGTGGCCAGCTATACATCAATAAAGAGATGGAACAAGAAATACCCCTGGCAACAGTTGCCACAGCGAGAGGATCTGTCCAAATAACTAAGAACTGCACTTGTTAACACTTATTCAATAGGACTTTTTTTGTCAAACCAATGATTTTACTCACTCTTGCAAAACTCATCATAGCTAATGGATGAGTAATATTTTTATTGTGCCAAGTTTAATAAAAAATGTTCCTTACCTGTGAAGACATATCCCCAGCTAACAAAAAACTGCCACCATGTTACTATGCTATTGCCAAAGGCATTGTGAATAGGATTCATTTATGCAATAATAGAATGATCAAAATCATAACAGGATAACACTTTGGATCCGTGAATTCCCTGAAAACATTTCATCTCAGCAGTAAGTAGGTCACATATTTTGTCAGTGAGCACTAATGACCTGTTGAGAACATATTTGTAATCCATTCCAGATTCAGAAATAATTATTAATTATATATGTCAGATATATAATAAAATATTTGCAAATAACATAAAAAAATTTAATTAGGTAACATTTTAGAATACTGTTCTGTCACTAATGAATAACTACAGAGGTAACGCAATATTAACATTCTGGTAACTACTATTAACTAACAAAAAACTAAAACACGAACTGATTGGTAAGTAGTAGCGCTCAGTTGAATGAGGTATTTCACTATTAGCTAATCAGTAATTACTATGTGTTCATACCTCCCAGAGGACTATACTAAGAACTACTATATACAGGTTCATAATTATTGTGAGTAATGTACAACTTATAATTCATTCTTATAATAAGTAAAGATCATGGTAACTAGTAATGACTCAAGTATTACCAAATCCTTCAGAAGGAATCCGTATTCTGAAAAGCATGATAACTCCCAAGTAATGACTGAAATCATTCTAAGCTTTTGAGGTTTTTGTAAGGTTTTGGATAGTGAAGACTGAAGTATTACCAAATCCTTCTAAAGGAATTACTAATTATTTAGATCAGTATTCTAAAGTGAAGATCACGGTAACCACTAGTAATGATTCAAGTGTTACAAATATGTCAGAAGCCATTACTAACATACTCGGTGACGCATGTAGCCTCGGTTTCCTGAGAATAACATGAATGAGTATTGACGCTTATGGCAAAACTCATTTTCTCGAAAATACTGAAGCCTTTATTTTAAAACGTAGTGCAGCTGCACAGCCAGCATATTGCAGAGCTAGAAGTACGCTGATTGGCTGGGCTGCGGGAACATCACGAACCTATGGCGAGGCAGCGTTGCTGCACAAACCAATTGGGGCACATCTTGCCACCAGCGAGCTGAGCCCACCAAAATGCATCTCATTTTGCCATAGAAATCAGGTTAATTTGACTGAAGCGACAATACCTGAATGTGAAGCTTAATAGCACAGCCGTCTACGCAATACTCATTCCTGTTATTCTCAGGGAACCAAGGTTACGTGATCGGTGATCGGAAGCCCTTTGGTGCGGCCACCGAAGCATACAATCAGCTGTTCTTACTGCCTAAAATGGGCAGAGTGCTCTATATAGACTCTGAGACAGGGCAGAGTAGGTTTAATTCTCTGTCGTCTTTCAATGAGGGAAGGGCAGACCGTGAAATAACCTGGGCTCTGAACGGAGTTAGCCATGTCTTGGTTCGAGGACAACTTTGGAGTTGTTAGCCCCAAACTCAAGGCAGGAAGCATTGACGCAGAGTGCTTGCAAGTCACCCACTTGCTTGACAGATTCTAGAGCTAGCAGGAATGCGGTTTTGAGCAAAGTGGCCTTAAGTCAGCCAACTGAAGCAGCTCGAATGGGGCCCCCTGAGGGCAGTGGATAGGTCCCATGAGGGTATAGAGTGGGGACAAGGCAGGTTCAGCTGCTCCTAGTACTGACGATGCTGAGGCCATAAGGCCCAGTGCCCTTTGAAATGTCTTGAGGGGGAGGTAAGATCCCGCTTTGAACAATGCAGCTAGCTGTTGAGATGGTGAGAACATGTTTTGGCACAAGCCAGGCTCTTGTCAGGACAGAGTCGAGAACTCTCAGGAAGGTTATTCACTGGCTGGGGGAAAGTACGCTTGGATAAGCTGATCCTGAGCCCAAGGCATTCTAGATGGCTGAGGAAGCAGGATTTGTGAGTTTGTAACTCTGCCTCCGACTGGGCCAAAATGAGCCAGTCGTCGAGGTAGTTCAGAATGTGCATTCCCCGCTGTCTCAGGGGTGAGAGAGCCGCATCCATTTTTTCTTAAATGTACGAGGTGCTAGTGACAGCCCGAATGGCAGGACTGTGTATTGATAAGCCACTCCCTCAAACGCAAATCTTAAGAACGGTCTGTGATTGGGGCTATTTGGATGTGAAAGTAAATGGATTTTTCAGATCCTCTGATAAAAAAAAATAATCCCCTGGGCGAATTTGTGAGAGGATTTGTTTGGCTGTTAACATCCTGAATGACCATCTCATGGAGCCTTGTTCAGATGTCTGAGATCCAGAATAGGTCTGAGGCCACCATCCTTTTTCGGTACGAGGAAGTAACGGCTGGAGAAGCCTGACTCACTCTGTGAAGGCTAGCAGGTTTGACACTTCAGTGCAGAGGACGTGAGCTACGTTGCCCCTCACCGATGTGTTGACCACAGAATGAAAGCGCGGAGATCTGTGAGCAAATTGGAGGGAGTAACCTCGTTTTATTGTATTCACTACCCATTCTGACACATCGGGGATGGCCTCCCAGGCCTCGGCCCGAGTGGCTAGGGTCTGAATAAAGTGTGGAGGCAGGTCGCCGTGAGTCTGTGTTTGGAATAGAGAAAAGTTATCTTTTGTTGAGAATTTTTGTGTTTTATTTTGGTCGCTGTTGAAGCGTTTGGAAGGGTGCATGAGTTAATAATAATAATTTGTTAATTTTTATAGCGCTTTTCAAGGCACTCAAAGTGCTTTACATATAGAAGGGGGGAATCTCCTCAGCCACCACCAATGTGCAGCATCCACCTGGATGATGCGACGGCAGCCATATTGCGCCAGAACGCCCACCACACATCAGCTGATTGGTGGAGAGGAGACAGAGTGATGAAGCCAATTGTATTTATATATATGGGGATGAGTAGGAGGCCATGATGGACAGGGGCCAATGGGCAAATTTGGCCAGGATGCCGGGTTACACCCCTACTCTTTATCGAGACATCCTGGGATTTTTAATGACCCCAGAGAGTCAGGACCTCGGTTTAACGTCTCATCCGAAGGACGGATTAGAACGGCCCCTTTGGTTGCAAACAGAACATCTCCAACCGCCTGAACAGAAATATGGCTGGGAGAAACAAATGAGCCTTTATCGGGGGTGGTCCGGCCACAGCAAGACTTAACCCCTTCCTCTTCCTTTCTGCTCTCTGATCAGCGTAATTCTCGGCCGGGGCCCTGGTGTTTAGGGAATGGGAAGCGAGTAAAAGTCTGCGGGCACTGTTTGGTTTCTATATTGTTTATATAGTGTCTTCTATATTGGATCCGACAGGAATGGTGAGAGTGATAGTACTGCAATGTTACAGATCGTTTTGATTATGTGTACGTGTCTAACTAAACATAGCTTAGCACGCTGTCAAAGGCTGGAGAATCCTTTATTTATTGGTTCATTGTGATTCGGGATAAGACTCAGATATGTATGGGCCAGGGCTTGCAAAGGCCAATGTCCAAATCTTATGCAAATCTCATCCAATCCTAGCCGTGGGCCTTTATTTGCAAGTCTCATTCTGTTTACGCCAAATTCTGACTCTACCATCTGAATGTCTCAACAGAAATCGAGACTCATCAGACCAGGCAACATTTTTCCAGTCTTCAACTGTCCATTTTTGGTGAGCTCGTGCAAATTGTAGCCTTTGTATTTGTAGTGGAGATGAGTGGTACCCGGTGGGGTCCTCTGCTGTTATATTGATGAGGGCAGGGCTTTTGGGTTCTTTTAAGGTTTTTTATCAAATGTGTTTTAACCCTGATTAACTCAGTTTTAAATGTTATCTTGGATCTCTCTTTTAAAGTACACTCAAAATGTTTTTCTAGCCTACCTAAGAATTCACGTTTCTTAATTTATAGTTAAAGAAAAAATATTTAACCTGTAAGTGTCTGTATATGTCTCTATCGGAATAAAATGATGCATGATGACCGTAATGCAATATAAAGCCGGCAACCAAAATTATTATAAAACTAAGCTACCGTAGCAGGCCTGATGGGGTGCTTGTGTCCGTAGTGGCCCAAAACTTAATGGCTGCTTCACTCGTCAGTGAGCAAACTAAATAAAGGATACATTGAGTTAATGTTTCTGTCCAGTCTTTTCTCCAACAATCACAGGAGCAGGCTCAGCATCCAATCAGCATTTCAACACGAACTCCATTAATTTCTCTTTTCTTCACCATGTTTTCCATAAAACTCACAAGAGAAGTCCTGGTTGCTCCAAGCTCTGTCTGAGTCTCTTCTCTGTCTTCAGTTCGAAAACAGCAAATAAACCCCTTGAACTGTTCAACTGAGGGAGTCAAACTTTAACTAGAAAACGTTATTCCCTTGTCATGAACAGACTCCAGCCTATACTTCAAGGTGGCTAATCATTAGCATTAGCTGTAGCACAAAAGTAAACAGTCTCTGAACTTTGTAGAAATTAACTCAACATTCCTCAATATGCAACTTGTCACTCTTCTCACTGGTTGTTGTGAAAACAATCCTAAGACACAAGTTACACACTGGTTTGTGCACTACTAATTCACAAGTTAACTCCGAAAACCCCTGTGTCACGCTCACTCTTTTGCTTCACCTCCCCTCTCTAGTCTGTCTTCTCTCTCAAACTAAAAAAAACCCACCCGCAACGCTGACTCTCCGCCCAATCGTTCTTAACCCCATAAATGCTGGTTTAGACAGTTTTCAGAAATACATTATCTCTTGTTTAAAACAATAAACATATAATATTTTTTCTGTTTATAATCAACTGTTTTTGACATTTTTATCCTAACTTTTAAATTAATTTCAACCCTTTTAAATCACACTATTTATAGGCTCGGAATATTAAATGATAAGCCTACTACAGGCATCACTTATCACCTCATGCTTTTTTTTCTTTTTAAACCAGGTTACACTTATTTCAGGCATTTAACCAAAAGCCCATTCAAAAAACGCACTGACTTCAGGATGATGGAACAGGAAGTGCTATACAGGTCCTTCTCAAAAAGTTAGCATATTGTGATAAAAGTTCATTATTTTCCATAATGTAATGATAAAAATTAAACTTTCATATATTTTAGATTCATTGCACATCAACTGAAATATCTCAGGTCTTTTATTGTTTTAATACTGATGATTTTGGCATACAGCTCATGAAAACCCCAAATCTCAAAAATAGCATATTTCATCCGACCAATAAAAGAAAAGTGTTTTTAATACAAAAAAAGTCAACCTTCAACTAATTATGTTCAGTTATGCACTCAATACTTGGTCGGGAATGCTTTTGCAGAAATGACTGCTTCAATGCGGCGTGGCATGGAGGCAATCAGCCTGTGGCACTGCTGAGGTGTTATGGAGGCCCAGGATGCTTTGATAGCGGCCTTAAGCTCATCCAGAGTGTTGGGTCTTGCGTCTCTCAACTTTCTCTTCACAATGTCCCACAGATTCTCTATGGGGTTCAGGTCAGGAGAGTTGGCAGGCCAATTGAGCACAGTAATACCATGGTCAGTAAACCATTTACCAGTGGCTTTGGCACTGTGAGCAGGTGCCAGGTCGTGCTGAAAAACAAAATCTTCATCTCCATAAAGCTTTTCAGCAGATGGAAGCATGAAGTGCTCCAAACTCTCCTGATAGCTAGCTGCATTGACCCTGCCCTTGATTAAACACAGTGGACCAACACCAGCAGCTGACATGGCACCCCAGACCATCACTGACTGTGGGTACTTGACACTGGACTTCAGGCATTTTGGCATTTCCTTCTCCCCAGTCTTCCTCCAGACTCCGGCACCTTGATTTCCGAATGACATGCACAATTTGATCGACAGTCCAGTGCTGCTTCTCTGTAGCCCAGGTCAGGCGCTTCTGCCGCTGTTTCTGGTTCAAAAGTGGCTTGACCTGGGGAATGCGGCACCTATAGCCCATTTCCTGCACACGCCTGTGCACGGTGGCTCTGGATGTTTCTACTCCAGACTCAATCCACTGCTTCCGCAGGTCCCCCAAGGTCTGAAATCGGTCCTTCTCCACTGGGGCGGCAGTGGGTTGGGGCTGCAGTGGCTCAGTGGTTCATGTAGATTGTCTGCAAATCGGAAGGTTGGTGGTTCGATCCCCGGTTCCACCTGGCCAAGTGTCGAGGTGTCCATGAGCAAGACACCTAACCCCAGCAGCTCCCGACGAGCTGGATGGCGCCTTGCATGGCTGAAACCGCCGTTGGTGTATGAATGAGTGAGTGAATGGGTGAATGTGAGGCAATATGTAAAGCGCTTTGGATGGCCATTGGTATGTTAAAAGCGCTATATAAATGCAGTCCATTTACCATTTACCATTTACAATCTTCCTCAGGGTCCGGTCACCTCTTCTCGTTGTGCAGCGTTTTTTGCCACACTTTTTCCTTCCCACAGACTTCCCACTATGGTGCCTTGATACAGCACTCTGGGAACAGCCTATTAGTTCAGAAATGTCTTTCTGTGTCTTACCCTCTCGCTTGAGGGTGTCAATGATGGACTTCTAGACAGCAGTCAGGTCGGCAGTCTTACCCATGATTGCGGTTTGTAGTAATGAACCAGGCTGGGAGTTTTTAAAAGCCTCAGGAATCTTTTGCAGGTGTTTAGAGTTAATTAGTTGATTCAGATGATTAGGTTAATAGCTCGTTTAGAGAACCTTTTCATGATATGCTAATTTTTTGAGATAGGAATTTTGGGTTTTCATGAGCTGTATGCCAAAATCATCAGTATGAAAACAATAAAAGACCTGAAATATTTCAGTTGGTGTGCAATGAATCTAAAATATATGAAAGTTAAATTTTTTTCATTACATTATGGAAAATAATGAACTTTTATCACAATATGCTAATTTTTTGAGAAGGACCTGTATGTCATCTCTGCAGCCCTCAATGGAGAAAGAAGCTTTTTTTAACCCAAGTAATGTAGTTACAGCATCCTAACTTGGCCAAATCCTGAGTCAAATCCAGGCCCATTGGTTTTTACCAATTTATTGGACAAATCAAGCCTGTCTATCTAATATGATATGTTTTATCCGCCCTGTCATCACTTTTGAGTACAACAGCAAAATAAAAAGTGTTTCTCCATCCTGAATGGTGTTGAAAAGACATTCTCCAAGAACTTTGGGATCTCCACTTATTTCCAGCTGCCTGCATTTCACTCCCCTTTCTCTGTACTCTTCTCTGGGCTTTTCCATGCTGCTTCAGTCCTGTCTTTTTGCTGTGGCCAGAAAACAGAGTGAATAAATGACAAACCGCACAGTCTGCACTAGCACAAACCAGGTCTTTCAGCATGCTGTCGCACTTATTGACCCGAGGTCTTGTTTCTGTTAAACCTGTAAAACCAGGTTTCTTCTTTTTCGGATGTTGTTGTAATTACTGGCAGAGCCTGCTGGAAGGATAATTAGATTTTGCCACTTCTTTTGGCAAGTCAGTGAGATTATTTATTAGTTTTAATATTAATTTCATGTAGATATCCTAAAGTAGAAAAGTAGTACACTTTTCTTAACACACATAAGTGCACTCTTAAAATTAAATGTTTACTTTAAAGTACATTTTAAATCATTATGTTTTAAATAATCTTGGCATGCTTTAAAATACACATTTTTATGTGTTGACTAACATACTAAAGCACATGTAATGTACTTGATTATAATTAGAACTGTACTGGAGTATTCATACATTTAAAGTAAAAAAATCTTGCAACTTCATTCACCTACAAGGTTCAATAGAAATTACATAAAAAAATGTATTTCAGTTTTGTATACATTTTTGTTAGTACAAACGGCAGTGCACTTGAGCCATATTTGAAAGACAGAAGTACTTATGAAACATAAAATATGCACCTGAGTTATAATTAAGTGGGTCAAAAGCACTCTAAAGATCAGCTAATTGTATTGATATATTCTACAAATGTATTACTTTTCTATTTAAGTGCAATTAACTTGCAATTAAAGTGTCTGAAAACATTAAATGTAGTTGCATTCTTTTAAAGTCTTTTAATTATTTTCTGCGTGATTGTGTCATGAAGCACATATGTAATCAGTCCAATGGAGTGACGGAACATCATAGGCAGGTGACATCATCCACCAGGAAATTATAAAGCACACCTGGACCAAACACAGTCAGTTTCTGGATTGGCTGAAGCAAGACGATCGCTGGCATGCAGAGAGTATGGTCGGGTGATGCAGCTCGAGTTCCCTTGAAGGGAAACGTCTCGGTTACATATATAACCTTAGTTCTCTGAATAGGGAACAATATCTCCATGTCCCCATAGGAGCCAGATGCCCGCCCGTGTATCATTTTCTACGGAACAAGCACCCGTGCCCCCGGAGTAGAGCTGAGGTCAAGTTCGTAGAACCTCACAAATGTACAAGGACCACCCCACTGCATCACAAACTTCTTGCAGGGATGCCCCTAATAGTTGTGCTTTTGAAGCAGCCATACTCCTAGTAGAGTGGGCCCATACAGCCAAAGGGGAAGGCAGACCGGCTGCCTCATAAGCCAGTGAGATGGCCTCGACCACCCACTTGTTCATTCTCTGCTTGGATGCTGGGACCCCCCTCAAGGGTGCCCCGAAACACACAAACAACTGTTCAGTCTTTCTCGACAGGGCAGCTCTGTGAACATAAGCATCTAAAGCCCAAATCGGGCAAAGCAGATTAAGTCTTTCCTGGTCTGATGTCCGGAAGGGAAGAGGACAAAAGGCCTGCAGTATGACTGGTCTTACAGTATTATGTATGGACCTTATGAATATTGCCCAGCCTAGGGTGAAGGAAGGCCTTAACCATTCTGGGCGCAAATTCCAAGCACGAGGGTGCCACTGACAATGAATGTCTCCTTTTCTCTTTAGAGACGAAATAGCAAGCAGAAAGATAGTTTTCAGCATGAGAAACTTCTCAGGAACTTCTTTGATCGGCTCAAAAGGAACCTCAGAAAGGCCCTGAAATACAATGGCCAGGTCCCATGCTGGCAACCTAGTGCAAACTGCAGGTCTTAACCTCAAAGTGTAAGTAATTAGAGGGTGTCACCCCAAAGATACAACACCCAAAGAAGTGTGGTAAGCAGAGAGGCAGCCACATACACCTTTAAGGTGGAGGGGGCTAACCCTGCGGAAATCTTCCCTGAAGGAAGTCCAGCACTGCACCCAGTGGGCAGTTAACGGGGTCCAACTGGCACCATGAAGTTAAGAGATTTTTAAGGCATACAATTGCTCCCAAAGGAGCTCCACCATCTCAGTGTGGAGTCTCCATTCCCCAGGCCTCTGCCCTGGGCCAAGCGACCAAGGCTCCTTCCACATCACCAAGGCGCGAAGGCATCGCCGAGGGACCTTGAAAACATGAAAAGAATTTCCCCTCTGGGGAAACACCCTTTGGTCTTGAGCCACCACAGCAATGGTCTCATATACAACAGGCCACAAGGTATAATGTTGGACGCTGCTGCCATCAGACCTAACAGTCTCTGATACTATTTGACAGAGAGTGACTGGTCTGGCTTCACCCCTTTCATTGCTGTGAGAATCAAACCCACGAGGCTCTAATAGAAGAGCCAGCATAGTGATTACTGCAACAACCCGGTCCTGCAGATTTGCACTATACAACATTAGGAAGATTAGACCCTTCCTATCAGAGCAGGCCACTCAACTCTTGTACTCTCCAGACTGGACTACTGTAATTCTCTTCTAGCGGGCCTTCCAGCATCCACTGTTAAACCCTTGCAGCTGATCCAGAATGCAGCGGCGAGAGTGGTCTTCAACGAGCCGAAGAGAGCACACGTCACGCCTCTCTTCATCAGTCTTCACTGGCTGCCGATAGCTGCGCGAATCAAATTCAAGGCTCTGGTGCTCGCCTACAAAGCAACCGCAGGCTCTGCACCAGTATACCTAAACTCGCTTGTTCAGACTTACACACCCTCCAGAAGCTTGCGTTCTGCAAGTGAACGGCGCCTAGTGGTGCCATCTCAAATAGGCATGAAATCCCTCACTAGGACCTTTTCCTGGATCTTTCCACCTGGTGGAATGACCTGCCTGTCTCAGTTTGAGCAGCCGAGTCTGTAGCCATTTTCCAAAAACATCTCAAGACACTTCTTTTCCAGCAGCACTTGACCAATAAAGAATAGCACTTATCACTCTATTCGTTTCTGTTTGTTAAAAAAAGTTTTTTAAAGGTTAGATTTCGTGAGACTTGTTACACCGCTTGCATATTGTTGCCCTTGACTGGTCTTGGCTGCTTCTATTTCTCTCATTTGTAAGTCGCTTTGGATAAAAGCGTCTGCTAAATGACTAAATGTAAATGTAATGTAAATGTGATCGAATTCCAACTCACACCCAGAAACATAGTTCTCTGTGCCAGAGAAAGAATGGTCTTCTTCGAGTTTAGTCTCAACCCCAGCTTTCTCATGTGTGTGAGAACAACATCTCCATGTTGAACCGCCACCTGAGCTGACTGCGCTAGGATCAGCCAGTCGTCAATGAACCAAAGCTGCATCTACACATTTTGTGAAAGTGTGGGGTGACTGTGCTTAACCGAACGGAAGGACCCAACGCTGGTACAGTTCTCCTCTGAAAGCGAACCTCAGGAACTTCCTGTGCTGTGGAAGGATGGATACATGGAAGTATCCACCAGGGCTGCAATAGAACGTTTCCTTGGTGGCACGGAGAGCTAAATCTACTGATGATCAGAGCTCACCTCACAGATAATATCAGCTCAGATCTCCTCACTTTCCCCACAGGTCCTTAAGCAGGTCAGCCTGGCTTGGTGGGCAATGTCGGAGCTTTAAGGGACAATGCTGATTCGGGAGACAGATGGCTCACACGCGTCTCCTCCACCCTCTGCACGACCCATATATATACTTCTTCAGTCCCGTGATATGTATGTTGACGTATGAGAACTGAAGATTCTGGATGATACCGGTCTCGTTCATGACCTCGACACCTCGGTGTGGAGGTCGGGAAGAACGGCAAGCCCCGGTGTGGACTGAGCCTGGCCACAGGTCTGCTCAACATCTCCACAAGCTCCTCACTGGCAGGGGAATGAAGTGGTGAGTCTTCACTTCCACCTACCTTGATACTGACAACATCCAGCTCCTCAGAACTAGATAATTGCAGTACCCATGCCTCCACTGGGACGGAAGAAACCGCAGCGCAGGTTTCCAAACTCTGGATAGAGGCACCAGATCTGACAGGTGAGGGCAGAGATTAGGCAGAGCCCGTTTCTAACCCCGCTGTCAGATCCATTTGCGATCACCACGACTGAAGCCTCTGCTTTGCCTCGGCAGAAGTGGGACCCGAGCTGCGGGGAACGTGAGCGAAGTGCCATCTTCAATATTTGGTCATTATGGAACAACTTGATGTTAAAATTTAATAACAAATGCTTATGCTAATAAATCAGATTTGGAAAAACACACATTTCAGAGAATTAGAAGACGTTGACAAGACATCCTCTTGTTTTCAGTGTTCCTACACATTTAACCAAATACATAAAAACAGTGTTCATACACACATAATCGCCAACATGCACTTCCCAAAATTCCAGTATTGCAATTGCCATGTGTCTCATACATTTCAAATAAAACACATTGGTAATTATCATATATTGGCAATGGCCATATTGATGACAACACAGTCAGAAATTAGTCAGTAATTCAATAAAGAGTTGAGTAAAGGGTGAATGCATGACTAAATTGATAAGAATTTGAGTGGTTTTCCATTATATCCACTGAGGTGCTTATGTTTTAGGTAATATTCCATGTCAATTTGCCTTAAAAATGCAACATTTTTCAAATTACATACTTCCTCATTCTGCTCCTGTAACAGATTTTACTCTATTGTTCTAATTAACCCTGTGATTCACGACTAACAGTCACTGTAGCTCAATCTGAGTGTATTAAAAGCTAGTTTGCAAAGTGTGCAATTCCAGCACAGTAGCCAATAACTGTTGGAGAATAAATATGCTCATATGTTTCAGAGAAACAAAATGGCAGAAAACAGCTGTACACATTTATGATCACATCTCAGTATTGCCATGATGAATCAAAATGATCAAAAGCAAACTGATGCATAGACTGTAATCCAAATTCACTTATTTATCAATAATAAACTTCAAAGCTCAACTCAGATGCATCTTTAAAATCCCTCTTACTGTTATCTAGAACATCTGTCATCCATATCTGGATTCTACCATGGATTTTGCCTTACTGTACAGGTGTCTGCAGTTGGCTCATGACATAAAGACTGATAGTAGCTTAAATCCAGTGTCTGTTTTCAGACATTAGAAACTAATTTTTGCCTCAAATCCCATATTTTTATTCCCCAGTGAAATGCAGCTGAATATGTAGTTGTGGTTGAGTACATTATATTGTTTTTTGTAATAGGTGTTAAACAGTTAATATAACAATGTGTTTATATTAATTTATTGTTAGCGATGTTTGCAGCATGGGAAGGTTGAGGCAGGATCTAGTCACAGTAGTATTATTGCATAACCAAAAATACCGAAATACAATGTATTTGAAAATCAAGAAAACATTGAAGGTAAAGCAAACCACGTTAAAACTAACAAGAACGGATTAAGAACAACATAAATGACTATGTATACACAGAGAAGAAAAACAAGGTACAGGTGGGGACTAATCAATCAATTAATGATTCACTAATGCTGTATCCCAATTCCAATTCTATCCATCCTAAATAGTATTCAAAATTAAAATCAGTGTGTTCCAAATCTTTTTGAAATTAGTATTCCAAAGATACCCGGATGGTCTAATTTTTCAGGTTAGAATCCGAAGTGCAGACAAAAGGTGTGTTCGACATCGGCTGCAGCTGGATGCAACTGGTCTGCGAGAGTAGCCGTGCAGGTGTGGAGGAGTTGCAAACAGAGACATAAAGTTGGACACATTGTACTTCCCGTAGTGACGATTGCGCTGTGTTTGCATAATTTATAATAATAAAAATAATACATTTTATTTATAAAACACTTAATCAGACAACAATCTCACAGTGCTACAAAGGGAGGAAAAAAATAAAATAAAGCAGTTAGAGCAAATAAGAATTAAGAATTAAATTAAAAATCCACACTAAAATGTAAACACAAAGACCTTGCTGAGATCTGTGAAGTAATGAGTTCTTTAAGGTAGGTGGGAGCATTGCCATGGATGCACTGATGTGTGAAGAGGGAAACTTTATACTCGAGCCGAACGGAAATAGGAAGAGACTGAAGAATTGGTGTGATGTGTTCATATTTACGTACTCTCATCAGGATCCTAGCGGCACTGTTTTGTATGTGCTGGAGTTTCTGTATGCTCTTGCTAGGAATCCCAAAGAGAAGAGCATTACAATAATCCAGTCTCAAGGAGGCAAAGGCATGAACGAGTTTCTCAGCATCATGAAGGGTGAGTGAGGGATGGAGTCTGGCTATATTCCTAAGGTGACAAAAATATTTTTTGCAAAGATATTTAATGTGGGCCTCTAAGGGTAAGTGTGGATCAAACCTAACACCGAGATTGGTGACTATGGATGATAGAGGAATGTCCTGGCCAGAAATGTAATATAGGTTATGGTGGATGATCTGATGAGGGGACCAATGAGGATGGCTTCTGTCTTAGAGCTGTTCAGCTGGAGAAGGTTGTAGTTCATCCACGTCCTTATCTCTTCCAGACAGGCAGGAAGTGTTGATAATGATGACAACGATGCCGATAATGATGAATGAGTGTCAATTTTCAGATATAATTGTGTATCATCAGCGTAGCAGTGAAATTAAATTCCCAAGCGACTGATGACTTTACAGAGAGGAAGCATGTAGAGGTTGAATAAGAGTGTCCTAGAACTGAGCCCTGAGGTACCCCGCAACCAACCGCATGTGAAAGGGACCTTGAACTACCTATGGCCACAAATTCAGATCTGTCTGTGAGTTATGTCTCAAACCATTGCAAGACAGTGTTATCAAGTCCAATAGAATGAGACAGTCGTTTGAGAAGTATCCCATGGTCAACCGTGTCGAACGCTGCAGAAAGATCCAGGAGGACAAGAAGTGATGGTGACCCAGCAGGTCATTAGCAGGTCATTTGTAACCCTCACTAAGGCTGTTTCCGTGCTGTGGCCAGAACGGAAGCCAGATTAGAACTTTTCAAAAATGTTGTTGTTGTTGAGATGGTCCTCGAGGTGCCTGGCAACTACCTTCTAAATAAATGGCAAGTTGGATATAGGCCTATAATTAGCAAGAGTTTGAAGATCGAGGGAGGGTTTCTTGAGTAATGGTCTAATTATAGCCGTTTTTAGGGCAGACGGTACCTGACCAGACTGAAAGGAATGGTTTATTATCATGGTGATGAGGGGACTGATGGCAGTAATATTTTCTTTCACCAGAGCTGTAGGGAAGGGATCAAGGGCACAGTTGGAGGATCTCATCCGTCTGATGGTTGCATCAACCTCAAGTTGAGTAACTTCTGGGAAGCAGCAGAATAGCCTAGAGATACCAAATTGCGGGTCGGCAGACATTGAGAAGAAAACAGAGAGGGATGAAAAAATTTGACTAATTTTATTACTAAAGAAGGTCATGAAATTGTTACATTGTTCTTCTGTTGACCCAATGAGTGGAGCAATTTGAGGTTTAAGGAGATGATTTATAGTGGAGAACAGCCGTTTGGAATTGCCAGGACTATCTTGAATAATATTTGAATAATACTGCAATAATAATACATCATCACAGATGAAGTGGAATAAATGCAATATAATACATAAACTGAACAAAATTATAAACGCAACACTTTTGTTTTTGTTGAACTCAAAGAGCTAAGACTTTTTCTAAGTACACAAAAGGCCTATTTCTCTCAAATATTTTCACAAATCTGTCTAAATCTGTGTTAGTGAGCACTTCTCCTTTTCCGAGATAATCTTTCCACCGAACAGGTTTGGCATATCAAGATGATGATAAGACAGCATGATTATTGCACAGGTGTGCCTTAGGCTGGCCACAATAAAAGGCCACTAAAAAATATTGTTCAGTGTATATGTTTCAGAGACACTGTCATGTAATACTTTATGTACTGCTTAATACAGCGTCTGTTTGTTCAAAAATAAGTTCAACATCAACAAGTGAACTATCAATGAAGTGGGGTCTATATTTTTTATCAGTTTTATTTTGACAATCAAGATACAGTATAACATTGTGACTCACATTTTACTGTTGTAAAAAAAAGCATTAGTAGAGCTGAAGGTCATGTGGTTAATCCTGCCAATTGTGAAACAGCTGAGTCGTCATCAGAGCTCGTCTAGTTGCTCTGGAGAAGCTGTGCAGAATAAACCAGCCGGCTGCTCTCGAATCGCTCTCGCGGCACATTGATGGCATACATCACAGTTACGTGGCGTCAGCACTGCCTCAAGTCGAACAAAATCTCTAACCGGCATGCACTGCTTCAAGTCAGCCGCCGAACAGTCTGTGAAATGCTGCATGAAATCACACAAGTCTTTAGCTATAGGAAGACGGTGCACTCTGAATACTTATGAATGGGAGAAAGTGCAACACCCAAAATGGCTAATAAGTCCCGCCTTCTACATGAAAGAGCCAAGTAAATTTGTGTCACTGCAGCTGCTGTTAGAAGCTCTGGTTGCTATAGAAACAGGCAGTGTTCTGAGGAGTGCGTTTAGAGTTGCACATGCACATTAGCTTTGCCCAAGCTGAAAAATGCTTTTTTTTTTTTTTTTTGCCATAATTCGAGCATTTAGAAACCAAATTTATGAGACAGGAGTTGTCAAATTTCATTAGTGATTTCAAATATATAATTTAATCATAAGCTTGGCGAACAGTTTTGGAGAATTTGATGTTTCCCCATTCAAAGAGATAGGAGCTACACTTTCATGCCCGAGAGGCGTTTCAAATATGGCTGCCAAGTGAAATGACTTGTCTTAAAGGGATTTCAATGTAGATCTGAGCACACTCTAATGGCTAATATTGCCTGCAACCCATTGCACACAAACATGGCGGATATACAAGTCCAACGGTTAAGTAGTGAGGTTTATAAAAACCCTTTATAGGTGTTTGAGTGATTAATCAATATATAACCTGGCGATTTTATATATATATATAGAGCTGTCCGAAGTAGATGACGAAGTAGTATGTCCCAAAGCTTAATTGCCTACTCTTCTGCTACACACTCAAAAGTATGTACTTTTTCTTCAAAAAAAGAGTACATACTTTTAGGGCGTAGTATAAGCAGGTGAATTGAGATGCAACATATGACAACAAATGCAAACATCCTTTGAAATCGTAACAAACAAGGAAACAGAAAGAAAAAAACAGGAAACAATAAGAAACAAACTAAAAGACCATTGCTACGATCAAAATGGAATACTTCCCTACTATATAGCATATGCCAAAAACAGTATGCCAAAAGAGTAGTATGTCTGAATACATGGTATTTGAAAAACAGTCCCTGTATGACCTACTACTTCTGGAGAGCTTCTGAAGTGCACATTCGATGGACACTTTACTATCCCATGAGGCCACGAGAGAGGATTTATGAATGGCAGTGAGACTGACACTGGTAAGTCACGTGACAGTAACATGGTAGATGAAGTGTACATTCAGACTATATAGAGCATACTTTTTTAACCGTCGCAAAGTAAATTCAATTTTAAATGTACGTGTCAGACAAATTCAGACGGTATGAGATTGAACTACATATTACATTGTTACTTGTTACATTAATTCTATTAAAATATTAATTGTTCTTAAATAAAATAAATCTTAATCTTTTTACATACACCTAGTGATATGGATGCAGCATCATGCAATAGCAAAAGTTACCAATGCCATTAAATACTAGCAGTCTGTCATGATTTATTTATTGAAAGCATCCAATAACAGGGTTACTGAGTTAAAAGTGAGAAGAAAAAGTACTATAAAAGTACTTAAAAGCATTTAGCTGGTCATGTGATCTCAACATGGCAGCCACCATTTTATTTGACTACTGATATGACTGGAGACTTATGAATGTACGCATGAATGTACGTCATTTTAAACATTTATCAAACAAAACTATTAACTGCAAACATACAATCTTAGAAAAAAAGGTTTAATATGGTTCTCTATAGAACCTCATGGTTCCTAATTCCATTTTAAAGCACCCTTTATGCCAGATATGTTCTTAAATGATTGCATAATACTTTCATGTTTACAATTTTTCTTCTAGTGACAAAGAATGAATGCAAACCCCTAAAAGGTTCAATATACGAAGTGCTTGAAAGAACCCTGTAAGTATGTGTGGTTTCAGTACGAAACAAACTGGTGCATCATGGTTTGTTCATTAAAATGTTCATTAAAAAAGGGAAAACCCTTTCCAGACATCAACATTGTGTCTTGATTTCGTGGTCTAAAAACAAAATGACAGTGCTGCCGGCGGCTTCCATAACGTGAACGAAGCTCCTTGATGGGCGCACTTTTGCACTCTCTCTGGTTGATGTGCGCATGCGCTCATCCAGGAGAAGTGCCCATACAAGTAATTACGCCCTTTATGATGTCATTCAGGGCCATAGGCTACTCGATAACTTTCAGAAACTTGTTGTGAATTAGGCAGAATGTTCTCCCATATGAAACTATGCTATTATACATGAACAAGATCCAATGTTTAACACCCTTTTCATCATGCATTACCTTTCTAAAATGTGACAAAATCCATATTTTTCTTTAGAAACGACTGCTGGCACCTGCGTTATGTTTGCACTTACTTTGGCCAAAAACAAAAAGCTTAACATCACCACCAAGTGCAAAGCCTCATTCTTAATATAGTGTTTTGGTGCTATACAAACTTTTTTGTATGGACATCAAAATTAGAGCCCAAATGTTAAAACAACACTGTGGTTAAGCACAGTGGGAAAATTTCAGTTTCTCTGTCTGTAATTCTTTAATCAAAGAAAAGTGGATGGTTTAAAGCTCAGAATATCAACGCAAATATGACGACACAACCATGAAAATATAGTGATCATAGATGGGAGGAGATGCTGATTTACTAGCCAAGAACGAGAGAAGTGGGGAGAAGTAAAGTGCAGACCTGTCACTTGAAACCAAGCATCTCAAAACCTCAGAAGCCATGGTGGTATTGGCGCCCGCCATAAGCATTCCCAGGTGCCAGGGAAAGACAAGGAACAGAGCACACAGACAAAGACAAAATGGTCAGCCCGTAGCCTGGTCTGATTTTTATTAAACTCTGCTGATCCATGTCATAAACAGCTCTGCTCTGGAGATATTCTCCACACAGACACCGTGCCCACAATAACACGACCATCACGTTCTGAAAGTCAGCTTTGAGTCTTCTAAAATAAAATACAGATCCCTGTTTCCATCTAAGTAATGAAGCATTGCTGCAATTATCCAATAACAATGGCATGTGATGAGAAGCTAAAGGAAAAGTAGAGCAGTAAATTTAAACCACACAGTTATTCTTAATTTTTTCGCCCACTTAAGATATGCCACTTTAAAAACAGCAGCGAGAGCACAAAACAAAAGCACCTCCCATCTGTTTATAATGGAGTTGCAAGCTGTCAGCCGTTTGCGCTGTCATAAATTCTGACAGCAGCCTCCAGTGTGCACATTAATTTATGAATTTGTGACAGGAAGCCAGGCTCCTTAAATGAAGTATTTGCACAAATGCCAAAGCAAATATTGGCCTCAAACTTCTGAAACAAAATGTCTGAAACAAAATTGCTGGTCTTAATAATAGATAAATAAATAATGATCAAGCCCAAAATGGGTTGAACTAAAGAAACAAATTAGCACTAATTACTTTCTCAGCCAGTGCAGGTTTCTCTGATGTGTTTGCAGATTAATGGTGCATTCAGTAGATTTTTAGCAAGCAACTTCTTAGAATTTTCATCTCAGAAATGTTTTCCTCCTTGTGTACCCTTGTGAAAAAGAAGTACACTTTAACAAAGAGCACTTACAAAGGAATTAATATACTTTAAAAGAATATACCTGAGTGCGAACTGAATCTGATGTTTTCAGACAGTTAAGTGCATTCTAATGCAATTCTAACTCCAACTTCTTATATTGTGTTGGTCCCCCTTTTGCTGCCAAAACAACCATGACCCGTCAAGGCATGGACTCCACTAGACCCCTGAAGGTGTGCTGTGGTATCTGGCACCAAGATGTTTGCAGCAGATCCTTTAAGTCATGTAAGTTGCGATGTGGGGCCTCCATGGATCGGACTTGTTTGTTCAGCACATCCCACAGATGTCAAGTCAACACCTAAAACTCATTGTTGTGCTCCTTAAACCATGCATCTCTAAACCATTTTTGCTTTGTGGCAGGGCGCAATTTGAGCTTTAGTGGCTTGCCTGTTTGATTGGACCACACGGCCAGCCTTCGCTTCCCATGTACATCAAGGAGCCTTGGCCACCCATGACCCTGTCGCCGGATCACCACTGTTCCTTCCTCAGACCACTTTTTATAGATACTGACCACTACAGACCGGGAACACCCTACAAGAGCTGCAGTTTTGGAGATGCTCTGACCCAGTCGTCTAGCCATCACAATTTGGCCCTTGTCAAACTGGCTCAATTTTTCCTGCTTCTAACACATCAACTTTGAGGTCAACCTACCTAATATATTCCACCGAATATACCCACTAGCAGGTGCCGTGATGAAGAGATAAACTGTTTTTCACAGTGATGCCATGGAAGAACCATTTGGGTTCGCCAAAGAGCCTTTCAGTAAACAGTTTTACAGTTTTACCATTTTTTTCTTTGTGTGAAGAACGTCTCGGTTACGTATGTAACCCTGGTTCCCTGAGGGGAACGAGACGCTGCGTCGAAACGCTGTGAGAACGCCTCTGCGTGATTGCGTCATGAAGCGTGTGCAGAACCAGTCCAATCAGGAGATCGAACGTCATCGGCTGGGTGACGTCATCGACCGGAAACTATAAAGCCTCCGTGAACACAAACAGGAACTAGCTTCTGAAACAGCCTGAAGTAAATGATCACGGGCATGCCGGAAGTATGGGCAAGCGACGCAGCGTCTCGTTCCCCTCAGGGAACCAGGGTTACATACGTAACCGAGACGTTCCTGGAAACTCTGGGAACTCGAGCTGCGTCGAAACGCTGTGAGAACACTTATACCCACATCGCCATAGGACCAAGTGCTCGTATGTGTGAAACCGTAGCGCACACGACTACGACAACACCTGTGCCCAAACTGTAGATGCTACGTCAAGTTCGTAGAACCTTACGAAGGTCAGCGGCGAGGACCAACCCGCCGCGTTACAGATGTCTTGGAGGGAAGCCCCCGACAGAAGTGCTTTAGAAGCAGCCATACCCCTAGTAGAATGCGCCCGGACAGCCAGAGGAGACGGCTGTCCGACCGCTTTGTAGGCAAGAGAGATGGCCTCGACCAACCACTTGCTCATTCTCTGCTTAGACACTGGCGCCCCTTTCTTAGGGGCTCCGAAACAGACAAACAATTGATCTGTCTTTCTCTACAGGGCAGCTCTGTGGACATAAGCATCAAGCGCCCTAACCGGGCAAAGCAGATTTAATTTTTCCTGGTCTGACGTCACGAAAGGAGGAGGACAGAAGGCTTGCAGAGTAATAGGACCCTCGGGCTCGTATGAACCTTGGGGATATAACCTGGTCTGGAGTGAAGAAAAGCCTTCACCATGTCAGGCGCAAACTCTAGACATGAGGGCCCTACTGACAGGGACTGCATGTCCCCTACTCTTTTAAGGGAAGAAATGGCCAATAAAAAGATGGTCTTAAGTGTCAGAAATTTATCTGGCACTTCTTCCAAAGGTTCAAAGGGAGCCTCAGACAGGCCCTGCAGAACAATGGCCAAATCCCAGGTCGGGACCCTCGAGTGTACCACCGGCCTCAACCTCAAAGTGCCACGGAGGAAACGTGTAACTAAAGGGTGTCTTCCCAAAGACACTCCACCCAAAGGAGTGTGGAAAGCAGCTAAGGCCGCCACATACACCTTTATTGTGGAGGGGGTCAACCCTGCTGAGAATCTTGCCTGCAGGAACTCCAGCACTGTACCAACCGGGCAGTTAACTGGGTCCAACTGGCGTTCTCTACACCACACTGAGAACAATCTCCATTTTAGTGCGTACAGTTTCCTTGTGGACGGAGCTCTGGAGTGAAGGATGGTCTCCACGACCTCAGTCGAGAGACCCTCTTCTAGGAGCCTAGCCCCCTCAGAGGCCAGGCCCACAGCTTCCACAACTCTGGGCGGGGATGAAGGAATCTCCCGCCCGCTTGGGAAAGGAGGTCCCTCCTGTTCGGAATCTCCATGGGAGAGCCTTCCAGGAGAGATATCAGGTCCGAAAACCAGATCCTGGTCGGCCAGCACGGAGCCACTAGTAGCACACGGACTCCGTCCCGGCGCACCCTCTCCAGAACTCCCGGAAGCAGAGCAATCGGGGGAAATGCGTACAGGGGCAGCCTCGGCCACTCCTGTACCATGGCGTCCAGCCCCAGCGGGATGTGACAGAGAAAACCACTGAGGACAGTGGGAATTCTCTGCCGAAGCAAACAGATCTACTTCTGCTTTCCCGAATTTTTGCCATAGGAGCTCCACCGCTCGGGTGAAGTCTCCATTCCCGGCCTCGGCCCTGGCTCGACAGGATGTCTGCTTTCTGATTCAGGACCCCCGGGATGTAAACTGCCCTGATGGAACGCAGTTTCCCTTGGGCCCACAGGAGGATCTGACGTGTCAGCTTGTATAAGGGGCGAGACCTCAGACCCCCCTGATGATTTATATAGGCGACCACCGATGTGTTGTCTGTCCTGACTAACACATGGTGAACCCTGAGGTCGGGCAGGAACTGTTTCAATGCAAGAAACACAGCCAGCATCTCTAGCCGATTTATGTGCCATAGCCGCTGATGTTCCTGCCATAGACCCTGGGATGACCGACCACTCATGATCGCCCCCCACCCCGTGAGGGAAGCATCTGTCGTTAGCGTTACGCGACGAACATGAGCTCCCAACACCGGTCCCTGGGCCAGAAACCCGGGATCTTTCCACATGACCAAAGCACGAAGGTATCGCGGCGTGACTTTGATCGCGGCGGAGTGGATTTCCTCGGGAGAATCCTCTTGTTCTGAGCCACTGTAGTGGCCTCATGTTCAGCAGGCCAAAAGGTATCACATTGGACGCAGCTGCCATGAGGCCTAACAGCTTCTGAAACTGTTTTACAGTGATAGCATGGTCTAGCTTCAGTTCCTTTACTGCTGTTAGGATCGATGCTATGCGTGTCGGCGATAATTGCGCCCGCATAATTATCGAATCCCACTTCACGCCTAGAAAGGTGGTCCTCTGAGCCGGAGAAAGCACACTTTTCTTTGCGTTCAGTCTCAACCCCAGCCTCGACATGTGCTCGAGAACAGCATCTCGATGCTGAACCGCCATCTGCTCGGAGTGAGCTAGGATCAACCAATCGTCAATATAATTGAGTATGCGGATGCCCTGCAGATGCAACGGCGCCAGAGCTGCATCCACACACTTGGTGAAGGTGCGGGGTGACAGTGCTAGACCGAAGGGAAGTACTCGATATTGGTATGCCTCTCCCCCGAAGGCAAACCTCAGAAACTTCCTGTGATGTGGAAGGATGGAGAAATGAAAGTATGCGTCTTTGAGGTTTATGGTCACAAACCAATCCTCGGATCTGATCTGGGACACGATCTGTCTGAGTGTAAGCATCTTGAACCTGAGCTTCGCCACAGAGCGATTTAGTAGACACAGATCTAATATCGGGCGCAGCCCCCCATCCTTCTTTGGCACGATAAAGTAACGGCTGTAAAAGCCTGACTCCCTGCTGGGAGGAGGAACCCTTTCTATAGCCCCCTTTGGAGTGTCTCCACTTCCTGTGCCATTACCAGAGCCTGCTCCGGCCCACCTCTGTGGGTAGGACACCGCTGAAAGGAGGTGGCCGCCTTTTGAACTGAATCGCGCACTCTCTCTATTATCTGCAGGACCCAACGAGATATGTTCGACAGACGTTTCCACTTGTCTAGAAACTCTACTAAGGGAACCAGCCTCTCGAGGCTGGCCTCTGGTGTACAAGTGCAGTGCCCTGAAACGGCGAACCGGCAGGGAACACCTGACTTGACTGCTCGGGAAGCGGACCACCCTCGGGTGGCCCGCAGGGACCATCTGCGCCCCGGCGTTGCGGCGGGGTTGGCAGCGTGGCCCCCAGAGGGCACCGCAGGGAGACGGGTACCGTGTGCTGAAGTAAGCACCGTCTTCCTGCGGAGGGGACAACCCTCAGCGTCCTGACGCTTCTGGCGTCAGGGGCGCTTTGGCAGGCCTTCTTGGCGATAAGGACTGTCCTCAGATCAGCCCCTACCGGTTGCCTGCCTGAGAGCGCCGAAGGAGAAAGGCCTCGTCCACAGGCGCCGCCCGCCTCCCAATCCCTGCGGAGGAGTACGGGTAGCGACGCCTGCCTCTGTTGTGCCCTATGTGAGGAGCTTGTACTGGCTTATCTCGGGGCTACTGTTTTTGTGCAGCAGCCCCTGGGACTTGGACTCGGAGAGGGAGGAACTGTTTTAGCGCCGCTGCCTGTTTCTTTGACTCCTGGAACCTCTCGGTGACCGATTGTACTGCGACACCGAAGAGGCCCGCAGGGGACAGCGGCGCATCGAGCAGAAAGCTCTTCTCCCTCTCCTTAATCTCGGTGGGGTTCAACCATAAATGCCTCTCCGTAGCCACCAAGGCTGCCATAGAGCGGCCCACACATCTGGCCGTCTCCTTGGTGGCCCAGAGAGCAAGATCGGCGGAGTGTCTCAACTCAGTTATTAAATCTCCCCCCACCTCATCTCTACTATCCAAATCCCTCAGCAGGTCGGCCTGGTACGCCTGCATAATAGCCATCGTATGCAGACACGCCGCGGCCTGACCTGCCGCCGAGTACGCTTTACCCACCAAAGCTGACGTTGTCTTGAGTGGTTTGGTGGGTAAAGTCGGGGCCTTTAGGGACGATGCAGATGAAGGCGAGAGATGGCTCGCAAGCGTCTCTTCGACCTTCGGCATCGCCCCATACCCATGCTGCTTTAGCCCTACGATGTTACTGTAGGTGGACGCCGGGCTGAATACCCTATATGAAGCCGGCTTTCTCCACGACCTAGACACCTCGGTGTGCAGGTCGGGGAAGAACGGCAGGCCCCGACATTGAGGCTCCGCTGCACGAGAGGGCAAGAATCGCTCATCTAATTTACTCTTATGTCTACGATGAGATTCTGATCTTTCTGCTGGCCAGTCAATATTCAACCTGGCCACCGCTCTCGTGAGCACCTCAATAAGCTCCTCACTGGCAGGTGACTGAAGTGGCGGGTCTTCAGTCACGATGCTCTCAACGTCCACCTCCTCAGAGCTGGATAGTTGGAGCACCGGCGCCCCGCCCGGGGAGGAAGAAACCGCAGGGCGGGCTTCCAAACCCCGAGACGAGGCGCTGGACGGTGCAGGTGAGGGCTGAGATAAGGCAGGGCCCGTCTCAAACCCCTCTGCAAGGTCCATCTGTGAACCCCATGACTGAAGCCGCCGCTCTGCCTCGGCAGCAGCGGGACCCGAGCCGCGGGGAACACTAGCTGAAGCACTCTCCTCAAAGAGTGCCCGGCGGGAGCGCAGCGTTCTTAACGGAAGCTGCTCACAGTGCTCGCAAGCAACCCCCTCGAGGGCTGCCTGAGCATGCTGTGCTCCCAAACAGACCACACACAGAGAATGTGTGTCCCCACTCGTGATGTATCGAGGGCATGGATGAACACACCTCGTGAACTGTTCACTCGCCATAATCTCCTATTTTCTCTTTTTGTTTTTATAAATTTAACAAAGGTGGAAAATTCTCTCTTATAGACAGACAAAAACACCAAATAGACAGACGGATTTCACACAGATCGCTTACTGAAGGCACAGAAGCTAGTTCCTGTTTGTGTTCACGGAGGCTTTATAGTTTCTGGTCGATGACGTCACCCAGCCGATGACGTTCGATCTCCTGATTGGACTGGTTCTACACGCGCTTCATGACGCAATCACGCAGAGGCGTTCTCACAGCGTTTCGATGCAGCACGAGTTCCCAGATAGGGAACATTTTGTAATCTAAAGAACTTCTAAAGAATTTATTGGCATTAATAATTCCATGAAGAACCTTTGATATTCACAGAACCTTTTCATTGCACTAAAAGTTTCAATCTCTATGAAGCCCCTCCTTCCGAATAGTGCAATTTTCTCTGATTGTTCAGCAGGACCAGTGTGTTGTGATTGCTCAACTGCTTCGAGCATTGGGAAATGTCACGCCCCTTACCACTGCGAGTTCCAACACACTACTAACACAACTGAACCAGGCCTCCCCCCTTTATTTTATATATGCCTTGGATGGGAATGATTTAATTGAGAAACATTGTGACATGTTTGTTCCCGGAAAAACTTGAGTTGGGGCATTTCAGGGAGTTCAGAAACAGTGTTTACTGATATAGAGAATACCATTGGAGTGACTTTGTGCTTTGTAACTTTGTAACTCAAACAACATTAGGCCACACACTAAAGAAAGTTTAAATATTCTGTAGATTTTGGTCATTATACATCATTCAAAACTATTAAGTGTCTACTTTTATTTGTGTACACTCACAAAATTTGTGTACACTCAAATATTCTTCATGGAACTAAAGATAATAAATAACCTTTTTTTTAAGAGTGTGATTCATAGTCTGAATGGAAGACAAAAATAAAGTGCGATTATCGCACATATAAAATTAGATAAAGCCATTTGTGGCTATCATATACAAGAGCAATGTGTGATGTACATTAAAGAAACAACATGACATGGGATTTAATTAAGATGATAAACTGTGACCACCACTGAACATCATTATACATAAGTTAATCACACAGATGTTCACTCTCTGATTCATATAATGACATTAATATGTCATAACCATATTTGGTTAACAATAGATTGGTTATTATAAAAAGGTCTGCACCCTATTAAGAGTCCTAAGGTACATCAAGTTGTCAGACTTTGTTTTTATGACTAATCTCTGGCTCAGCATACTATTGTGCTGTGTTGTTCTACATCTTATTATAAAGACTGCAAACAGATGGGCTTTGTTTAAACCCGAAAGTCTTTAACACAAGCTCTGATGAATCTGCTTTGTCTGGTTTTCATCACCAATTCAAAAGTGCATTCAGTAGTTTGGTGCTAATTTACAGTTTTACACTTTAAGAAATATATTCTTCATCTGAATGGTGTACGTTCACATGAGATGAAGACTGTACTCCTAATATATTTTCTATAAAAATAAATTCATTATTATGTCCTACTTTACTTTAAATCATTATATTTTAATGTTTTGTTGTGCCTTAAAGAACATTAATTTTGTTGACTTAGGGTACGTTTACATGACAACAATGTACTAAACATGGATGATTTTTTTTTTTGTGTACAGACGCAAAAAACACAACAAAACAAAAGTTTTCCCGCCACTCATCTGTTTTAATGGACACTAATTCTTATCACAGCTGTCCGTCACATTAGTTCCTTACCTTCACTCAGTGTTTTGGCTCCTCCATCCCTCGACTCCCGCCATGGACATCGGCTCATTCATTGCGGCCTGGGTTTCGTAGTCCTCCTGTCACCATACCAACTATCACCATCCCTTCACCTGCTCTGTCACCATCCCGCCTCCTAAGCCTTCCCTATTCTCCTCTCCTCCTTGCTGCAAAGTCACAAGAGAGGGCATTCTGTCACAATATATCAGTTGTGTTTGTTAGTTTAGTTTTCATTGACTTTTAGTTTGTTTTCATCCATCACATGTGTTCCATTGTTTGACTTTTCCCACCACTCATCTGTTTCCATGGACACTAATCCTCATTAAGTTTGTCACCATGAGTATAATGCTGCCTTAATGTGCTATCAGAAATTTCATAATTCTCACTTTGCAACTTTATCATGACAAATGTGTAAGTACAAATATATTTAAATACGTGACATGTAGTTTTATTATATTATTAAAAGGATATATATATATATATTATACACCGATCAGGCATAACATTATGACATGTGAGGTGAACTCTTTTAGAGCAGTGTTTTCGTGCAATGAAACTGGCAATACAGGCATTATAGCACGTAACTCCAAATTTCACACAGTGTGGGCAACTATCACAGCCTCCTCAGAATGCTTCGAGTTGTCATTGTCAATGTTGTTTTACAGAAGAAGCTCTTTGGACTTCCCTTTTGACTGTTTATGGATGGCTCCTGAATTAGTAGTAGCCCTATGTCTTTCTGCCGATGTTTGTCCGGAGGAAATCTAGGATCTGGGGCACTATAAATTACAAAAGTGGAGCAGGGTTATTTAGGGCACATGGGCAGCTGTGTTTGATTTAAACAGGCCACAATGTGTGTCCAGCCTTGTCTTTATTGTCTGGCTAGATCATTCACAATACCAGTATTTGCATGGCATGAATCTCTCTTATAATGAATAATGGAGCATCCCAGTACAATGCCAAATCCGAGTAGCTTTCTCTCAATCTTATTATGCAAGCTGGACACTGATCTTTCAGTGTAGAAAATCTGAAGATGAATAACCTCCCTGCAACCTCCAGCTCACATTTTCACCCTGAACAGCACACTCACACATGGAGCCTGGCTCTCAAGGCTGAGATATGATTGAAAATAAGGCGCAAACAGGCAAGTCTTGGCAGCCCATCTACTTTGGCTTGAATTGAGGCCTCCAGTGCACCTGGTTACATACAGAGCGACTCCAGAGGGAGAAATGTGCACAAGCAATGGGGCCGCAGTCAGGGGAGTACTTTTCCACTCTTCTGATATAACTGTGTCTGCTCAATTCTGAAAGACCACTTACACATTTCTAGTATTAAGCAATAACATTACGTAATGTAGAATAATCCAGTGAAATACAGAAGATTTTCTCTCTCAAATGGCATTTGCACAGTACATAAATCCTGTCATTTCTTTCTCATGTCACATTAGCATTGCTGCCTCTGGCCAGTAGTTTCTCTGCCTGATTCGTGCTTGTTTTAGAGCTCAGATATTGAAATGTAAGCCAGTTTGGGAGGGTTACACTTCATTTGTATTCTAGTACAGAATTACCTGTCAAACATAATCTAACCTAACCTAATGCAGTTGATTACTATGTAACTGCATTGAGATTTGATTAGGTTCTATTATAAGTCTTATTTAACATTAATACTAACATTAACTTAATAAATGCTCTAAAATTGTTGCTCATTGTTATGAAAGTCATAACTGACAGTATGGCTGTCATCTGTGACAATACACAGATGAGCCAAAACACTAGGACCTAACACGCTGCTGATCCTCCGCGTGCTGCCAAAACAGCACCAACCCGTCGAGCCAAGGACTCTGCAAGACCCCTGAAGGTGCAATGTGGTATCTGACACCAACACATCAGAACCGGATCTTTCAAGTCCTGTATGTTGTCAGGTGTATCAAACTTGTTGGTCCAGCACATCCCACAGATGCTCAATTGGATTAAAATCTGGGGAATTTGGAGGCCAGGACAACACCTTGAACTCTTCATCTTGTTCCTCAAACCATTCCTGAACAATGTGTTCAGTGTAGCAGGGTGCATTATCCTGCTGAAAGAGACCACTTCCACCAGGGGACACCATTGTAATGAGGGTGTACCTGGTCTGCAACAATATTAGGTAGGTGGCGCCTGTCAAATTTACGTCCACATGAACCAAACCCAAGGTTTCCCAGCAGAACATTTTGCAGAGCATCACACTCCCTTTACCGGCTTTTCATTGTCCCACAGTGCATCCTGGTGCCATTTCATCCCCTAGTTAACGGCGCACACTAACATGTGCACCATTAACCTGGGGAAGAAACGGCACCAGGATGCACTGTGGGACAATGACGTCCATGTGATGGGACACATCAGACCAGACTCCCTATGCACTTACATGGCTGAGTGCAATGCACAGTTTTGTGACACATTCCTCCCATTGCCATTATTAAAAAAATATATGACTAGTACAACAGTTGACCTTCTGTTGGGTTGGACCAGAGGGAATAGCCTTCATTGCCCTCGTGCATCAATAAGCCTTAGCTCCATAAAAGGGACGGAAGATAGTGCCAGATGTGTTTATGCAAAAAGAGAATCTGTTATGTGTGTGATCCGAAAGTAACACCGATTCAGATACCTGGACAAGCAGACTTATATATGGCACGATTGACCAATAAGAATCAAGTATTCAGAGAGCCGAGATCAGAGGTAATAAATGATGTAAACATATTCACCTTATTTTTCACATAATGAAATTTATTTACCAAAGTTCTGGAGGAGCACGTTCAGGTTATCCAACCAATCAGCGCAAGAGGAAACCGGTCCCCTACATAGCCGTGCCCCACACCACTTTCCCATGGCAGTTTCACAGCATCCCTCAACCACCCCATCGCCTCTCTCTTGGCTCGTTCCTATCCCAGTTCAGAGCAGGAGCACCTCACCCAGACAGCATGCCAAATAAGCATAATTTACTATATCTAATTTCATGTGCGTGTGATCTCGTGAACTATAAGAGCAGATGAGTGGCCATTTGTAAATTGAATGTGAGTTGAGTGTCTGACTTCAGGTGTCATTCGCTTCCTCGTTATGCTGCTTGATACTACAAACTGGTATTTCTTACCATATTATTTTAATGTATTGTCTTAATTATGAATACACTGGCTTGAGGTGCAAACAATTTTACCATTTACTGCACTTTGTTATTCTTGTTATTTCCCTAATGAATCAGGGGTCTCAAATATTCACAGAAAACAGCTTGAAAAATAAGGTGGATAGAACTTTAACATAAATTTCGGTTTTGTCATAAAATAAAATGTATTTATTACATATACACATATACATACATACATACATGTTTATTTGTTAGTTTGTTTGTAAGAAGAACATACATTTCTTGAAACTGTGTAATCACAAAATTGATTGTGATAAACTTATTTATTATATAAATACTCCTGTTACTGTTAATAAGACATCTTAAAACAAGCAGCTTAAGCAAAACACATGAGGAATATACCCTACCTCATTATGGTTTGATTTCAAATATTGTGTTGAACAATTGTGAATGAAATGATCCAGTGTAGCCGTGTGGTTAAAACTCAATTTGTATGTTACTTTCTAAAGTACAGTTAATGGGAAGGAACCAATTTGTTCTTTATTAGTACCCTAATGTTTTGTAGCCTATACCTGAGTTTTGTACCGGAGTGTGTTGGTAGTCATTCAAGGTTCAGACAAATACTTGCTGTTGTTGAGCAAGAAGAAAAATCTCACAGCACATTCTGAGACTAAACAAGAGTGACATCATCCGTCATCTAGCACAGCAGCTCTGTGTGTAGCTGTCAATCTGAGTACAGAAGCTGTCGACTGATGATCCCTGTTCTGTAAATAACCATACAACTCACAGCAGCCAACATTTAGTTATGTCTTCAATACAGTGCTGTGGTATTTATAAGCCAGGACCTGTAGTGACTAACAGTCAAGGAGTGAGACTTTCTGTAGCAATAGGAGTCAGTACTAGCTGTATGATTCATTGTTTTTCAGTAAAGGGATTGCAAAAATTTGGCCACATTTGTTGGAACTTGCTAAAAATTTAGATTTAAAAGAGGAAGAACACGTCTTGTCTCTCCACAAGTGTACTTCTCTCTTAGAGAACGTGTTTACAACAGAACCTTGCCAGATGAGTCTGTACACACTGATGTGAAACCCAAAGTCCTTGAGACTTTTCTGAACAGGTACTGGCTCTTTTACCAAAGGAGAAAAATGTCCAGTATGTGAAAAGTATTTTATGTGTACTTGTGAGAAGTATCTCTTTTGCTTTTGTCAGAACACGCAATACAAACACAACTCCAAACAGTAAGAGTGTCAGGATGCTATAAAGTGCTTTGTACAAGAGCCAGGAAAGAGGCTTAAACTGCAAGATTCTTCCAAGTAAAAGCCTCTCTTTAGAGAACCAGAGGAGATAACCATGACTTACTGTTGGGGAAAAACAAGGCAGTCAGGGGAAAGATGTAAATCAAAACAATTCTGAGAATATAAAATGGACAGGGTGCTAAAGGGGGAAACAGTTTTTTTTTTTTTCATTTACTGTATGAAGAGCCATCGCTAACAGACGAAAGGGGGTGATGTTTCTAGGGCCGCTGGCCCCGCAATTTCAAGGTGGCTCACAGCAACAACCTGCACCGCACCGGGCCTCAGATACCCCACGGCCCTGACTGAGGCTAAGAGTTTTCTTACCCCTTTCAAGCTAAAATCTTTATGGACGCACAAAACATGCCCCTGCTTTATTTCTATTGCAGAGAGATCATTTTTATAGATATTTTTATAGTTATTGTTCAATGTCCATTGGCATTGGTTCTGAAATATAGTATCATCCAAATAATTATACATTTTTTAAAGAAAAATCAATTTCAATAAATTATGAATAAATACAAAATTATTTGAAATTCTTGTTTTCAATAATCTTTGTAAACATTTATTTTTTATTTATATACAAAATATTTATAAATTAATAAGTGGACTTAAATTAATTATTGTAATGGAATTACTGATTTAGAAATATTTTTCTAAATAGTTTAAATTAATATTTCAGAGAGGCGATGTTAAATTCAGCATAAAAGGAATCATTTATTTAGACAAGGGATTCATCCCCATATTTAAAATAAATAAATAAATAAGTTCTGGTTGTTTGTCTATCATTTTGTTTTCATATTTTTTTTGCAAAAGATAAAACTAAGATTGTGGGCCCTATTTTAATGATCTAAGTGCATTGTCTAAAGCGCATGGCACAGGTTCACTTAGGGCGTGTGCGAATCCAATTTTGCTAGTTTAACAAATGGGAAAATAGTCTGCATGCTTGGCGCATGTTCGAAAATGGTTGGCCCTATTCTCTTAATGAGGCATGGGTGTGTTTGGGGCGTAACGTGCAATAAACCAATCAGAGTCTCATCTCCCATTCCCTTTAAAAGCCAGTTGTGCTTGCCTATAGCACCATGGCGGAGTCGCTATTTACATGGCGGAATATAGATACCTCAACCTGACGAGACAGTTTAAATACATGTGTGTATTGCCACAAGTGGTTAAATAAGTAGCCAATTTAATTTGTCATGCAAATAGGCAATTCTGATACATGCAATGACTATCCATTATGACATGTAGGCATTTTTATCTTATACTAATAATCTTTTTACAATGTAATTCTGTGTGCTGCTGCACATCCCTGAGTGTAACAAGCAGAGTGAATGCACATTGTGCACCCGCCTATAGGCGCATATTACTCACCCTTAAAATAACACAAAAATATACTGCGGTACACAGTCATTTTCAGTTGCCTTCAAATAGCAACACGTCAACAATGCGCCTCAACACAACTCGTTTTCAGACCAGCACGCCCATGGCCACACAAATCGGCGCAAATGCATTTGCTTTTTAAACAACGTGGCGCAGGACGTGGAAATTAAAACTGCGTTAGGATGAAACTAGCAAAAAACACTTGCTGCTGGTCAAAAAGTAACAATATGTGATGACACTGATAGACTGACTAATTATGTAGATGGCAGCATCTAGTATTTTCATTTTGGATGACAAAAACCAAAGAAACCTCAGTGAAAAGTGACATCTATTGGAATGGATGCTGTGTCTGAACGAATTAAAGAGACGTGAGACTTCTGGAGAACTGTTTCTCTGTAAGTCGCTTCTTTGCAGCTGAAAATGTCAGTTCCAAGAATGGGGATTTTGGCTTGAACTGGAGCTGCTGCCCCCTCCTCTTTCAGCATACGTCAGTGGCCGGCCTCAATGACTCGCAGCCCATGTCAGAGTGGTGTTTTTCCTCCTGGGAAATAAAAATATGAATCAACAAAGTGCAGAGTTAGGACACTTGAACTTTTTAAAGAGCCAGACCCCACAACGACCAACTTGTGTGCTCAGACGTCACAACAAACCAACTATATAGTTAATTTATAGTTCAGTGAAACAACAGACAGATCAAGTTTTACTTCTTATAGTCATCTGTTTCTTGTAGTCTTCTAAATATATGCTGTTGAACAAATAAAGCTATTCACATCCTCAGAATAAATAAATTACAGCTTAAGGAAATATAAAACCCTTTGACTGAATTTGATTAAAACCATTCCACATATGGAGCTGAGTTCAACTGACATCGGGAGACAACTTCTTATTATAGTTTGTGTAAAAGCGTTGATGTTTTAGTCTCAGTTGGGGGAAAGCAAAGTGGAAACAAGCGGGTATGATGTCCTGGTCTTGTCTTTGTTCCTTAATGCCAGCGTAGAAGGCCTCGAGAGACTGAGCCTCTTGTGGGGCAAGTAAACTTGCCTCACTACCAGTCATGTCCTTTCAGTCTGGGAGAGAAACCTTTCCCAGAACCTTTCCAATCAGACTCGAAGGACACTGTTTTACGCATGTGCTAAAGTTGTACAACTCAACCGTACATTGCAAGCTTATCAAAAATATAACAGAGACTCATTACCTAAACCGACTGGCATGTGTGTTGGCAAGATCGGCCACCCTACAAAAACTACGTCACAACTGCACAACTGCTGTGATATGAGAACGTTTTCCTATGATTCCAGTTTAATGGCGATCATAATCTTTCTTGGAATACAGTCTCTCGGATGAAAAGAGGGTATTTCCAATGAGTCACAGATTGACATGTCCATGGAAGTGTTGTTGTAATGTCATATATTAAAGGTGAGAAATATTATACAGTAGACATGTTGTGGTTTCTGTGTCTAGGTTATGTATTAGTCAAGTGTCTTACCATTTTTTAATTAAGAAAATGTGTTTTTAATGTACTGTGCTGTAATAATGAGATGTTTAATCATTGTGAGGCTATAAAATAGGTAAATTATATCATTGTTGTTAGTTGCCAGCTGCTGTTTGTGTTTTGTATAACCTTAACTGAAATGATTTAGGGTAAGGTAAATACTGTACTACAAAGACTTAAAATAAATAATCATTTTCAAAATATGGTGGCAAACGTGCCTTGACCTTTCAATAAATACTTCAAAAAGTAAAAAAAACTCCAGGTAAAGCATTAGTGTAAGTGTCAGGTACAAGTGTCATGTATCAATCAATAAACTGACCGGCTGGCCAATCAATCGACCAACTGACCAACCAACCAATTTACCAAGCATCAGTGCAAGTGTGAAAGTGTGCAATCAATCAATCAAATGGCCAATTAATCAACCAACCAATCGATCAACCACTGACCAAGCATCAGTGCAAGGGTGCAATCAAGCAATCAAGCAATCAAGTAATTGACCGACTGACCAATCAATCGACCAAGCATCAGTGCAAGTGTGCAATCAATCAATCAAATGATCGAACGATTGACAGACCAATCAATCGACCAACCAATCAATTAATCAATCAGCTAACCAATCGACCAAGCATCAGTGCAAGTGTGCAATCAATTGATCAATCAATCAAATGATCGAACAACTAACTAATCAATCGAGCGACCAACAAACCAAAAAAGCAGCTTCACAGATTTTGATTCAGCTATACAGCCACATCAACAGTGATGTCATCCAGATCAGTTTCGTTCTCATATAGTGTCAATGCAGGCAGATCAGTAATATAGTTGAATATTTACAGTCCCCAACTACGCAAGCCCAAAGGCAAAAGAGGCGACGGTGGCAAGGAACCAAACTTCATCAGGTGACAGAATGGAGGAAAAAAAACTTGGGAGAAACCAGGCTCAGTCAGGGCCATTTCTCACAAACAGTGTATGATTATGATCCAGGAAAACTAGTCAGAAGTCAGATTAGATCAGAACATTCAGAATATTTATCCAGTTCTATCTGGTTGAAGGTCAGAGTCATCACGCCGGAGATGGGTTTGTAGAGGATCAGTGCCACTGGATGTCGCGTCGATGAACCCTTCATAGGGGAGAATCTAGTTGACACGGTATCTGCAGACACTTCAGGGCCGTGTTGGTCACGTCTAGGTGCAGGTCCAACATCTGATCTGGATACGGCTCGGATCCGGCTGACAGTAAACCTCGGTATAAACAGAGAGACTAATATTAGCGTAGATGCCATTCTTTTTATGATGTAACAAGTACATCAGGTGTTATGGGAAGTGTACAAATAAACAAACATATTAATTTTGATCAAACAATAAAAATAAAATAATAATGTTTGTTTCTTTATTTTATGAACTAATATTTGATCAAAAACTATTATTTTGAAAGTACAAAATGTGTTGTGAGAAAATGCTTCCAAGCTTAAAGTTCAGAGAAAGAAGAAGCTGTTAAACAAGCTGTAAAGCTGTCTTTAAATTTATATTTATGTGTCGGTGGTGTTAAAATGTTTAAAAGACAATTATTTTATGGTATGACATTTGATTTTTGGAAATCTATTTAGTGGTGTGTGTTTTGAGATGCGTATAATGCATTTTTATATGATATTTGCAGTACTGCAGCAAATCAATTTAGCTCAAACCACGCTGTCTTTTACAACATTTTAATAGTAAACATAAAACGAAGCACAAAGTGAAAAACAAGTCGTGTTGGCACTGAGAAGCATCTCCATCAGACAGTTCAGTGGTAACTCATCTCAAGGTCTTTCTTTGAAGAGTCATTGTGGGTTATGCAATATCCATTAAATGAAATTTGTAAGTATGTGATGCTCTCTGGAAGGACATTTATATTGTTTTCTCTGTTTGAACTTTAATGGATGAACTTCATTTTTTTACACTGACAGCAACAGTCCTACACTGCAGTGGGCCTGAAATGGAAGGAAGAGGTGGTATCAGAGCCTTTCAGAGCCCATCCTGCAGACGCCAACATAATCTTCTTTGAATCTCATAGCATATGGTGGCAATAAAAAACTTGACATCCATCAAACAGCACCTCACAATAAGCCACCACTGCCATCAATGGTCCAAAACATTGCTGAGATTCAGCTTGTTGATTTAAAAATCTCAGTAGTGTGTGTGGGACTCTGTGCATTAGCAACGTGGTAAAATGCTATACAGGAATAGAAATCTTAAACTGTAACATATGTCTTGTCTTCCCACCATGAATGTGTCATTTTGGAAACTAAATGTGCACATTAAACTGTAAACCCAAAAACAGCATTGTGGTTAAATTGGTCCTGAAGCATGATTTGACTCATACTCCACATATCCATCAGTCTTTGCATCATAAACAGTTAATTCAGCATTAAATGCATAAAATATTTACACATGAACACATTTATATCACCATATTTCTACACCACTACTATAATAGATACATTCGGTAACACTTTACAATAAGGTTGTATTAGTTAACATTAGTTAACGCATTAGTTAACATAAACTAACAATGAACAACACCTCTGTTCAGCATTAGTTAATCTTTGTTAATGTTAGTTAATAAAAATACAGTTGTTCATGTTAGTTCACAGTGCATTAACTAATGTTAACAAGATTTTATTCATGCATTAGTAAATGTTGAAATTAACATTAACAAAGATGAATAAATGCTTTATAAGTGCAGTTCATCATTAGTTCATGTCAACTAATGCATTAACTAATACAACCTTATTGTAAAGTGTTACCATACATTCTTAATCATCTTTTGATATTATACATCTAGGAATAGGGAATAGAAACATTTTGTACATTTATTAATAGTTCTGTGTGTGTTAATCTGAATGCAATCTTTGTAGAGAAATGGGACCTATTTTATATTAGGTGGCCTTAACTACTATGTACTAACATTTAAATTAATCATTTGATACAATGCACTTATTGTGTACATATGTTTTAAAATGTACTGCATGAACTGTAATTATATCTGTAATTAATTTCTGTAGTTACATTTATAATTACACTGTTGACACTGCCCTTACACCTAACCCTACCCTTAAACTTACCCATACCACCACACCTGTCCCTAACCCTACCCGTATCCAACCTCAATATCAGCAAAAGTGTTTTGCAATACAATATGATAGGCATTGTACTTTTTTATGTAAGTACATAAGGCCACCTAATATAAAGGGACTGAGAAATTAGTTCAGAACATTGAATGTTGTGCCATTAAAACTATGACATGCATTCTAAAGATTCCTCATTCTGTTTTGGAGGTCTCCTATTAGGTTTACATTCATTGTGTTTCTCACAATGTCTTAAATGGTTCAATAAAGGATTCAGTCTCTTCAAACCCCTCCTTTCCGAGGGCCTACTCTTCTTTGGTTGGCCAGATGGCCCAGTCTGTTGTGATTGGTCTACTTTGCTCTGATTGGTCAGATGGACTAGTCTGTTGTAATTGGTCTACTACTTACAACCTGCGCCGAAAACAAAAAACACATTACCATATCTAAATTTCAGCTCTGGAGGCATCCTCAGTGCTTTATACACAGTGATACAAACTGTAACAATGGAGTCTGATTTTCCACGTCAATTCAAACCGAGTGTATGCAAAGTGAATGTGCTCAGAAAAGTGCAGAAAACAGCGTCTTCTGGACATGTCAAACTAAACTCTTCCAATCTCAGCAACAAGTACAGTGTTTGGGGGTCAAAGTAGAAATTGTTCGCAGGCGGCCAATGAAGACCAGGCTGGCATTATGCAAATTCTATAGGTTTGTGCAGAAAGTAAGACTGGAAAAACTGGCAACTCATTTCAGGTAGTTCAGAACCGGTTAATTCTTTTGGGAGACAATAATTCCATTTATCATGCACTTTTGATCTTTGAAACTTTGCAGACCGTTTACATTCACAAACAGCTACACACTACATGAAAGGTAATATCTGATAAAGCATAATAGGGGCACTTTAAGAGGTCTGGCGTACTTGCCCACAAATGCAGACATGTTTATATACTGATTATATTATGTGTCTGGAACATGTGGGCTTTTGTTTTGTTTTGTCAAATATGTGTATATTAGTGATGGTCTTCCCAGATCTCAGGTGATTTACTCTTCTACACCCCAGATACACACCATTTCCTTTGCTTCTGGTGTAGGAGGACCCTATGAGTCTCTAAGGCCCCTCACCTTTGACCGCTGTTATAGCATGATCCTTAAACAGATGTCTGTAAGACATGCAGAAACACAAAGATGTACCTTAACCGTACTTTACTTTAGAAGTGGCATCTGGAAATCATGATGGTTCAAAGACTGTTAATGAACACCAGGCCTAGGTAGTTTTTCTGAATCTACTTTTGAGGAAAAATCAGTGCAATTCTGTAAAACGCGTTATGAAGAGCTAAATGTACCATACATTTCTGGAAAATCTGCTAGGCAGAGACAAAATATGACATTTAAGGGATTATTAACTGATATATACAGAATATATATATGTTGCTTAGCCTATAGCATTCTATTTTAATCTACTCCTATTACATAAAAGTAGGGCTGTAATGAATGACACATTTTCTCAATGCATTGATTACAAATACTGACTATCCCATGAGCAGATGACAGCTCTTAGAGATATAGTCTCACTCTCAAGTTAAATGTTCACAAACCATTTATTAAAGCTGCCAACTCATTGTGAGGCTACTACTACAAAGCTTTCATAGGGGTCCATATTCACAAAACATTTTATCTTACCACTAAGAGTTCTCCTAAATAGCGTTAAAAGTTCTTAGTTAAGAGTTTTCTCTTAAAAATCTATTCACAAAGCTGCTGAGACCAACTTTTACTAAGGAATAGAGAAGTCTTAAGTTAAGCGAAAGGGCGGGGTTGACCTCGTTGCTATGAATGATGTCATCAAGCTTACTAATTATCCGCTTGTTAAGTCGTGACGTCAGGAAATATTGCTGTATTTATTATGAATGATCTGTGCAATACTTTTTATAAATCACGTGCCTCATAATCTTCAATATCTTTCTCTCAGTCTTCCAGGAGCAACATCCCTTCTCTTCTCTGATTACGTGTTTACTGGCATGAGGGCGGGACAACATGTCACTCACATGAGATCACAGCAATAGCAAAGATACAATCAATAGATAGACAAAATAAAGTCCTGTGTTAAAATAAATGTTCCTGTCATTCCTGCCATTGTTGTAGTCCTGTGTAGTCTTTCCCTGTTAATTAGTCTTTGATTATTCCCAGGTGTCTTGTCACCTCTCGTTCACATATACCCATTTTTCCCAAGTTTCTCATTTTTGTTTTCAGATCACAAAATGGCATTGCAGTTACTGGATTTACACAAATTTTGAACGAGACACTCCTGCAATATCAACCACGACAGACTCCTCAGCCCTCAAGGCCACCATTAGCCCAGATGCCAGCCGAATTTAGCCCCGCCCACAACATTTTTGCTCGGGCAATTCTGTCTGGACTCCATCCACAGAGGAGTAATTATGCCCGAACAGAAACTGTTCGGACCAATGAAATTGTCAGGGCGGGCTTTAGACGATGATGGACAGATGATTTACAGTAACGTAATCATCCACATCATAGAAGGTGCTTGGGTTGAATTTGCTCTAATCCTAAACGGAGAACTTGTTCGTATATGCATTCACCGAAACTTTTCTCTCAGAAAGGATGATCGTGTTGGTAAGTACTCTGTGTATCCTTAAATTCTTTTTGTACATCACTGGCAAAGATCGTTTACACTCATCTGCGGGCGTGCAGACAGGGTCAGTTCTCGGGGGGTTCTCCGGAAAAAATGGCATTCGGGGGGTAAAATATGTTATATTGGCAAGGTTGCCTGCTAAAATTTGCATTCCTGGGTCTATATATCACATAATTGGGGTCGCTTCAACCTGCGGGCATGGAGAACAACCCGTGGGAAAAACACAGACTTGGCAACACAGTGCAGTTGAGTTCTGTTGACATTTGACAACTAACGTTATGCGTCGCTCCGTTGCTCTGATTGGTTGTAGGTCTATCCATTTGAGGTCTTTCCTGGTTCAATTGAAACATGCCCCATAATCAAAGCCCAATGGAGCGGTATCAGACTCATATTCTGACTAGAATTGAGTATGACCACGTCAGGCTAGGCTGCCATACCAGTAACTGCAAAATGCATTTCAAGGTGTTTTGGTCTGGTATCCAAGATTTCGTACCTGCAGATTTTGTCGGTACAAAGAGCTTCCAAGTCCAGCGGTCTCGCCAGAATTCAAACAGGTGAGCGTTAATGCAGATGATAATTCACAGGAGGCTTGTCTGGTCATATTATGATCTTTCTTGCTTGCAGGAGATGACACAGAACTGAAGGCTGGTACAGAGAGAATCCAGATGGAATAACACAGGGAAACTGGATGGTCGCAGACAGAGGACAGATGGCATAGGCCTATGCAGGTAGGTAAACTCAGGTGAGTATCAGAGGGAGTCTGTGGTGTCATTTGACAAGATCAGACAGATGCAGGTGCAGAGAAAGGAGGTTTAAGAAGGGTGTCCTTGATGAGGGTGTGCAGGTGCAGGTGATTAGAACTCTGGTGACTGTGAAGTGCATGCAGTTCAGAGCCAAGGAGGATGCTGGAAAGTGTAGTGCAGAAGTGACAGAGTGAGCTAGTGACTGTGACAGTTATATTTCAAGTAGCCTGTGTGTACATGTATTTAATGTGTTTATTTTCAAGTTGCTTGATGCAATAAACATTGGTACTTTTCTTTTCCCAATGACACATTAGAAGCATTTTACATAATCCTATGAATCCTCTTTAAAAATACTGAATCAGATCGTTAATACAAATCGATTTGAAATTAATCGAATCAAAACTCATTGTGAATCGGATTGAATCCAATCATTCTGAATTTGCAAAAATCGCTCCTGAATCGAATTTACAAATAATGTGAATCAAATCGATTCGCTGTTTAATTCAATTCAATACAATTCACATTTATTTGTATAGCGCTTTTCACAATGCATATTGTTTCAAAGCAGTTTTACAGAAAATGTGTGCATCTACATTACAACTTTATCATTTATTAATTTTTTTGAAAAAATATATTAGTTTGTCTTGTATATTTTTTTGATTATATCAGATAACATTTTAAGCTGTCATTTGGTCATGTTACATCGTGCCCCTCACATGTTATAATGTACCCCACCTATGGGGCATGTTGTCACACTTCACTTCCATTTTTATGGGGTAAATTAAGAAAAAAGTATACACTGTATTAATGAAACTAAACCACATAATTAATTGTACTAGACGTGTGTGTGCAATTAATGTGGGAAAAATTAATTCTCTGAACCCCAAGTGGATTTACACAAACTGAGAAAGTCAAAAAGCATTAGGCTGTTTAGCATTGGTGCATGTTGATTCAGAGCTGCATCATCTTAACTTTTCACAGGTGTTGGTCATCTAAAGTCTTCATAAGAGGCTGGATCCAGACTGGCAAACTCTCTAGTTAGATAAAACAGAAAAGCAAAAGGAAAATGATTAGTGTAGCTGCTGTTCATAACATTAAGCAAAGATAATCATGTGCACTGGTATCACTGGAGCACAAGGTTATGAGATGCATTATGTGAATGCTTGGCTAAAGAGATGCGTCTTTAATCTACATTTAAACTGAGAGAGTGAGGCTGAGCCCCGAAAATTATCTGGAAGGCAATTCCAGAGTTTATGAGCCAAATATGAAAACGCTATCCCTCCTTCATTGGACTTATTGACAGAAGCTCAGAATTTTGTGATCTTAAAGAGCATGATGGATTGTAGGGCAATAGAAAATCAGTTAAATATGCTAAACCTTAAGCCCTTAAAGCCTATTTTAGGCCCTTTATCCAAACACTCGATTTCTGCACTTTCATGTATGCTCTCATCATGACTAACACAGTGCAAACACAATGTAAATAAGAGATCTATTGTGGCGTGTAGACAGCATCATTGATTACTTCCTTATTTCAAGTAATTTTTTATGACCTTCCGAATAGCATATTCAGTATTGAGCAATAATGTCATGGCCTAATTTTACTTGGAAGAATGATTCAGAAAGGAGGAAAGATTCTCAGTTTCCACAAACACTCCTCAAGTTGTCTGTTCTCCAGCATCACCAGACCTTCTCCCCTCCTTTCTTTTATTCTCCAGAGTTCATTATGTTCATAGAACTCATCATTTCTGTTGTGTTCTACTTAAATCTACTGTCCTCCTCCATGACAGTCCTGTTCTATCCAACTTCTGCCAAATCATCAATCCATCTTATAATCAGTTTTGAAACTGAAGGAAGATTTTCATAATTTACACAAACCAAACAAAGTCCAGACTTCTGAGATAAATGAATATGGGAAAAAATATACTGCTGTTCCCTTCATAGTTTTGAAAGTATGCATTGACTTTGCTCATCCAATCCCTTTCCAAGAATCCTCACAAATACCAATGCGAATCCTGCAATAAATCAATCTCTAGTACATGCAAAACAACAAACCTCCCTGGAGTTTTTAAGGTGTACATTATTTTCATGTCAAATGTCTGTCCTGGAATTAGTAACCCTATGTAGTGACTGAGCTAAAAAGTTAGAAGTTGAAAACGGTTTTCTCTATGATTCAGTCTGCCGTTTATACAGAAGATTGCTGACTGCTGCCTTTGGCTAGATTGTTTCCATTATGCCTAGCAGTGGGTTTATAACCAAAACATGTGAAATAATGTCTCTGAGTCATCCCAAATTACATTTTCCAATGCTGAAGTGTCAAAAACTAAAGTCGCAAACTCAATCAAATGATCATACAAGTAGAGCATTGCAGCTGCAGTAAAACATTTGGGAAAGTGGGACTGTTAAAGATTTTAATATATAATATGATAACCTAACATAGTACTCTTATGATCCTAAATATATGAATGTTTGCATTCACAATTAAAGATTATGTGTATCACATGAATCACCAATTTTACATGTTGAGGAAACAATACATTTAACCTCCCAATACAAAATCTGTCCCATTTCAAATGACACGCCGCCCCGGACCCGACTTGTATAATTACCAAATGTCATGTCCTAGATACATCTACTAGCTTTAAAACACATGGTGTTGAGGAAGCAGAAGCAACCATGAAATGCCAGGGTAAGAGCAGCTCTCTTTAATCACAGTTGATCTATGTGTTGTCCAAAGTGACACATTTATATTCAGCTGAGGAATTTCAGACACCGATTATGGCAGGTAATCATTAAAGTCATTCAAAACAACAATTCACAAGACATTACAATGCTGTTTGACATTACAGTAGAATAGCCCTGTAGACTCTGACAGAGCTTCACTTAGGACAAAGCTTTAAAATAAAGATAAGCAATAATATTTGGTGGAACAAAATACAGAAGAAAAGTCTCATTTTGCTCTCATTGCTGTTTGGAAGATCTCTTAAGTAAGAAATCTCTTTTTTCTTTCCTATTAATGTCGTCCAGTGCACATAAAATCATCACCAAAACAGATATGAGGTTTCTACACACAACACTGGTCTTGCGCTTGTCGGTTATGTTCGAGAGAGTATCTGACCATTTAAACAGCAAGTGCTTTGCTTTCCATAACAGCTGTTCAATAAACACAGGTCTGAAGTGTCAGCATGTTTCAAACATTCATAGATGCCATTATGGTAAACCTAGCAAATTCCTTTTTATCCCCGTCATGACTCTTGAGGAAGACCAGATTAAAGGGCTGAACATAAGGGCAGGATACAAATATGTATATTCAACATCATGCCGTAACTAATGAAAAAACCCTGTCTACCATACTAAAAAGTAAACAAACATGTCCTAAAAACAATATTGCAGTGTTTTTATCTTCTTTTTTTTTTTTTTTTTTTTTACAGATGAGGGTATTTGATGATATTTTGACTCTCCTCCTTTTAAAAAGTTGTTAATCCAGTTAATTTTTGCTAACTACCTGTAACAATGTTCAAGGAGATACTGAAGGAAGGAGACCGGGTTGGCTTGCTGTGGAACGTGTGGGATGTTTACTTCTCTTTTCAAACAAAACAGTCGCACTTTCAGCACTCTCAAAACATAAGGTCCTCAAAACAGTTCAAAATCCGCTTTTCCTGATCTGCAGTCAACAGGCATTGGCAAGCGTTTCCACGGCCACTCTCTCTCTCCCTGCTTCCCATTTCCAGGTGGCTTTTATTCTGTCCCCATGCCAATTACTGCAACGAGACACAGGTGTATGTCATTTTGCACTTGACCTACTTACTCACTGCTTGTCTCCCGACTCTGTGCAGGCCAGTCATGTTTCTCCATCCCAACCTCGCACATCTATGTCTTTATGGACCTTGCTTTGTATACTGGTGCGCAGTCATGTTGGAACAGGAAGGGGCAGTCCCAAAACTGTTCCCACAAAGTTGGGAGCATTAAATTGTCCAAAATATCTTGGTATGCTGAAGCATTAAGAGTTCCCTTCACTGGAACTAAGGGGCCAAGCCCAACCCCTGAAAAACAACCCGCACCATAATCCCCCTCCACCAAACTTTACACTTGGCACAATGCAGTCAGGCAAGTACCGTTCTCCTGGCAACCGCCAAACCCAGACTCGTCCATCAGATTGGCAGACTGAGAAGTGTGATTGGTCAAGTGTGATTGTCGCCTCTGGCTTGGCTTGCTCAGTTGGGGAAAAAACTATTTTTCAAATATATTTCAAAATAAATCTAATTATTAAACTAAATTAACCATATAGACCAAATTACTTATCTAATTACTGATCTAAAGCCCACATTGTTACTGTATGATAATCAAAATATATTCTGTTGCATTATTTTTCTGTTTAACACTGTGAAGCTGCTTTGAAACAATCTGCATTGTTAAAAGCGCCATATAAATAAAGTTGACTTGACTTGACTTGACTCCAGAAAACACATCTCCACTGCTCTAGAGTCCAGTGTTGGCGTGCTTTACACCACTGAATCCGACGCTTTGCATTGCACTTGGTGATGTAAGGTTTGGATGCAGCTGCTCAGCCCTGGAAACCCATTCCATGAAGCTCTCTACGCACTGTTCTTGAGCTAATCTGAAGGCCACATTATGTTTGGAGGTTTGTAGCTATTGACTCCGCAGAAATTTGGCGACTTCTGCGCACTGTGCGCCTCAGCATGCGCTGACCCTGCTCTGTGATTTTACGTGGCCTACCACTTCGTGGCTGAGTTGCTGTTGTTCCCAATTGTTCCACTTTGTTATAATACCACTTTTGGTTGACTGTGGAATATTTAATAGTGAGGAAATTTCACAAATGGGCTTATTGCACATGTGGTAACCTATCACTGAACCACGCTTGAATTCACTGAGCTCCTGAGAGTGACATATTCTTTCACAAATGTTTGAAGAAGCATCTGCATGCCTAGGTGCTTTATTTTATACACTTGTGGTGATTGGAACACCTGAATGCAATGATTTGGAGGGGTTTTCAAATACTTTTGGCAATATAGTGTATCTCAAATTAAGTCATTGCCATTGTTTTGTCTCAAGATGCAAACCAGTAATGTTCCTTAAATGTCCTAATTGAACTAATCCTGGCTTAATCTAAACCCTGTCTTTGAAACCAGACCATTATCTGTGTTTATTTTAGTTTTGGATGGTTTATGTCTTTGTTCTGTGACCTAGTTTTCAGTTACTCATTGAGTGATTATCTGTTGCACATGATGTTCCTTTTGTTAATTAGTTTGCTCTTTTATTTAAGCCCTGCGTTTCTTTCAGTTATTTGTCTGTCCTCGTCAAGATTATGTTGTTTGTTCTGTTCGTGGTTCTTCTGATTCAAGTATCCTGCGTATTTTATTGTGATTAATAAAAGTAGCAGTTGCATCTACTGTAGATCCTGCCAAATTTCTTTATTGCTGCAACCTTGTGACTATTATATTTCGTTTTAAATATGTTTAAAAAAAGTGTCTGAAAACATTACATGCATTTTGCACTTCAGTATATTGTTTACTGTACATTACTTCAGTAATAAACACTTACATTATTTTATTTTTTTACTTTTTAGGTAGGCTAAGGGTATTCCTGATTATGTGTAGTTGCAGTTTTTAGATTTAGCATTGTTTTTGCCTGCTGTGTCTCCATCATTGCACGTCTTGAGTGATTTCACAGAGTTAGTCAACATATTTTGTTGATCCTGGAACAACATTCCTGTCCAAAAAACCATATCCCTAACCCTAACCATATCCCTAAGCCTAAACACAACACTACCCATATCGTATCCCTAAAGTCAGAGTGAAATGATAAATGAACAACACTGATGTACTAAGCACCTAACCCTAGCTGTAAGCCTATAAACGTGATACAAACTGTAAACTTGACCCTCAAATCTGATTGGTTGATTAGAATGTTGATCTAGGAACATGTTGCACTACCTGCACCGGGCCAGAGTGTGACATAAAACATGCATCTCCATGTGCTTAGACAACCTGTTTTATAAACCGTTCAGTAAGAATGTGTTCTGGCAAAGAACCTAACTGCCATTCTCGCTGAGAACTGTTTGTCTTTGATTTTGGACAGGCCTCGTTTGGTGTAGCTCTCTTCCAACAAAGTACTTGCTTTCAGGTATTCGTATCAAGAAATGAACTAGTTGTGCATCCACTGATCACCCTGCCCGAAGTCTAATTTATTTATATCGAAATATCTGTTCTTTGTAAACTAAAAAAGAGATAGTGAAGTGTCAATGGTGTGGAAAGAGTTGACCAGTGCTTGTGTGGTCTAAGGGAGTCGTTGAAATGGTTTTCAACACATCCTGTTTATTGGACAGTATAAAAATATTCCAGTGACCTAAATACATTTTTTCTGAAGCAAAAGACAGACACCATCTTAGTATCATAGATTTTATAGTCTTATTTTCAATTTTTGCAAAAAACAATTATCTTCTGGCTTTATAAAGAAACATAGGACATACACTTTCATCCTTTTAAAATACTGACTTGAAAACAAAGCACAAATCTGAATATTTACACAAACCATTTGTAAAGACTGTACAAACATCGTACTCAAATATATTGCTGCACTGAGGTAACCAATTCAAGAAAATGAAAATAAAAGTAGAAAGTAAAAAGCAGCAAACCAGAAGCCTTCAAAGGGATTATCATGCCCTTATTCCACATAAGAACATCTATATTTTATCTAAATTCTGTGAACACTATACAACTAAGAAATGTGCATTAAGGTAAGACATAGACATACTGTAGACAGCAGTCTCTTTCCTCTCGGAGGCATTACATGCTTTCAGGGTACCTTTTTATTACGTTGCAGTATAAAAGTGGTTTAAACAAATCGATATTTAGCCCCCACTGTGCACTTGCGAAATAAAGTTAAACTTGTAATGAAATTGCGTTTGGCAGTAATGTCGGACTCTGGGTTGTATATAGCATTTAACCAGACAGGTTACACATTTGATTCTCAAGTGAGCACATATCATGTGTCACATTTATAAATATTTGGTTCTGTTCCACGGAATTTGCAGTTCTGTCCAGGGGTTGAAGGAGGCGTAATAATAAATAACAAAAATTAAGGTGCCATAATGAAAGATGAGCCTAAACATGCATTCAGTGACGCTAAATTCTCCTGGGACTGCACATTGTTTCAATGTTTTTGCACCTTTACCATAATGACCGAGGAGTGTTGACTCTGGAAGGCTCACACACATTATGAAGGGAAGGTCTCTTTTGCTTGGAGGTCTGCCTCCTTTTCTTTCCCATTTCTCTGCATAGCATCTGTTTGCCCAGTCCAGGTCCAACAGATCCTCACTACTGTACTGTATATAAAACTACTAAACTACTATTTCTATAGAGTGCAATTGTTGGGTTATGGAAGTAAATATCTCATTAATTTTCTTCACAGGGAAATTGATTTGGTTACACTTTATTTTAAGGTGTCCGTGTTACAGTGTAATTATACAAGTAAGTACTGAGTAATAATAATTAACTACATGTACTTACTAGGGTTGGGGTTAGGAATAGGGATTGGTTTAGGGTTAGCTGCATGTAATTATGCATAATTTATAGTTATTACTACACTAACTATGTATAACACTAAAGCGACACTAAAATAAAGTGTTACCATTGGTTTTAACAATAAGCCTTTGAGATAGACATATTATTAGCTTTTATATTTACATATTAGTAACGTTGTGAATCATCTTGGAAATGGTTTGGTTCATGACTGAGGATTTATTTTTATTTTTCCTACGGATTGAATGTGAACAATAGTTCTTGAAGCAAAACTGCAAAATAAAAAAGTTACTGTTGCACTCTATTCCTGCTCTGGCTTCCAAAAAAACTGATTTGAAGTAAAGCAAAACCATTAGAAACAGACAACTAAAAACTGTACAGATTAAATACAGTGTAATCAATATGCATTCTGTAGGCCTATTGAAATGAGAGATTTTGCATGTATTCAAAACTAATAGAATATTACCCCCCCCCAAAAAATGATTAAAAACAACAACGATTAAAACCAGCACCGCTGTAAAAAATACCATTTCTACCGCACTGCATTTTGTTAAGAGTTGCATGTGTGGTCAAAATATTATTCACAATTGTATATAAAACATTTGGAAGCCCATCGATAGAACTAGCAGTGAGTTGGAGAAGACTTTGGTCTTCTTTTTATGTCTCTTTCCTCTAAAAGTCAGAGAAAGATGGAAGGGTTTGCATTCAACTTCTGTCTTTCAAGAGCAGACCTTTGTGTCCCATCAGTGGCGTCTCACTCTCTAACAGTGAAGACACGGAACGAACCACCTTCTGTACTGGTTTTACTGCAAGACAGAAACAGAAAAAAACGATTAACAAACTATTAAAAGAAACAAATAATAATTGTTACTTTATGAACAGGCCCTTGTCCAACACATTTTTTAAAAATATACTAGTGTGAACTGAATGGACAGTTAATTGCATGTTAATGGGCTGATGGGCTCATTAACTTCCACAGTATTATTCTTACCCATTTTCTTCAAAATATCTTCTTTTGTGTTCAGCAGAAGAAAGAAATTTCTACAGGTATGGAACAACTTGAGGGCGAGTAATTGATGACAGAATTTTCCTTTTTGGGTGAACTATCCCTTTAAGTACATCTTCATCTGTAAATTCATAATCACCTCTATTGTCTTTGAAATATGATACATTTTCAATTTTCAATTGAGTAATGTCTTAAATATACATATACATAATATACATAATTGTCTTGTAAATATACATAATTAAAACTATGATTTAAAATGTAAAAAGTTATGGTAAAATGTTTAAAGTAAAGCCTTTATTTTGGCATTATTACAAAGTGCACTTTTTAAAAGTTTTAAGAAACAGTCATTTTTAGGTACAATTAAGTGGCCTTTTATAAAAAAAATATATATATATACAGTTACACTTTATTTTCAGGTGTCTTTGTTACACTGTAATTGCAAATTTAAGTATTGATTATTATTTATTAAATACATGCACTTTCTATAGGGTTAGGATTCGGGTTTGGTTTGTTTTAGGGCATGTAACTATGCACAATTTATAGTAATTACTACAGTAACTACAAGTGCACATTCATCAAACTTCTTTTTCACAAGGAAGGACAGTCAGAAAGGAAACGATAGGGATTCAGCTTTGGGGCGGCCCAGTCTGATTATCTCCTTAGATGTTCAATTCAAGAGTTTAAATGCCCTGTAATCGACTACAATGATTTGTGTACCCGCTAGATTTAGATTCGCTCTGGAAACCATGACATTAACACTGGCTCGGTGCTCGTCTCGTGCTGTGGTTCCATTCAGGTTTCTTCCAGCAGCCATTATTGACTACAGTTCTTGGCCTGGCCTTGGCTTTTTCATTTATTCATAAATGGACAGGCCTTCAGGTGCTGGTGTATTGAACATGTTGATTCGTTGGCATCAGATGTGCTGTAATTATCCTTGACCGGGACCACTGAGTCAGACACCAACAACTCTTCCATCCAATGGCAATATGGAGAGCATGCGAATACTTCCCTGTTAATAAAGTTCTCACGACTGGCTGCCCCCAATTTCCCCTAGATTGCATCATATGAATAGCGTGCGGTGAGGAGAAAATCTATCCAAGCTGTCAGTGAATGGCTTTACTATACTCAGTCTATAGGCTGGTCAAGGCCGGCAACCAACGAGGATCGATTCCTTCAATGATGGTGTTTGATTCAGGTGTTAGATTTCATTACACTGGAGCCGATTCTGTCGATTTAAGCACTTTGCGCGCAGCATTGGAGAATAAGCAAAGAGCCCCTGTGTGGTCCAACCTCGAGGAGAAACCACACCATTACTCTTTAACCACTAACGTGCCACAGGCAGATTTGGCTCACCATGGCTTTTGACCGCTGAATTGAGTTACTGAGAGAAAGCAAAGGGAAGAAACGAGACCAGAGGTGAAGCAAGATACAGGACGTGTACCTCTCAGACTGGATACCATTCTTCATGGTCCCGGTGTAACTTTTCCTCTTATCCAGAGCCAGGAGGTCCACATATCCCCCGCTGGCTTTGATCACTCCAGCGTGGATAGCTGCTCGGCAGATACTGGAGCCCTGGACATGAACAGACAAAAGAGTATTCTTTTAGTCGGCATGCTTTCCTGTGCCATTCTCTCATAGTTCGGTTGATTGATATCACGCTTCCTCAAAGCACACACTTGCACATGTTTTATAATGTTTTTGAAAGACGTCCAATGTGTGTTCTAAAATCAGGATTTTACATAGAATCATCTGAAGTCTGTGCCCATCATACACTACGCAACTTCTGTGAAATCTGTCAACACAAACTGCCAACATCTTCAGATTGCTCTGACTTTTGGCAACTGGTGTCAATACCTCTGTAAATCAAAGCAAAAAACTGGACTATAGTTGTAAGTACGAGCAGAAGTAATAGTGGTACTTGCCATAGCACTATGCAACTATGTTTTCCCCTCTCAATTCCACAGTCCTCGAGATGTAAACAGTCTAAAGGAGCCTAGACAAATGACATCACTTCTGTGTCTACAGTACGCACAAGAGCGAGGCCAGAGCTCAAGAGCTCCAGAAAAGGCAAGTTAGCCAGACGCCTGGCAGCTTAAGTGTGTGCATGATCTCTCTGGAACTTCATGTACCTACGGTTTTTATTCTTTTAACCTGGAATGAAGGTTCAGCTCTGTCTACCAAACAATTCAGTATGAACCTAGAGGTTACTTGCAGGCCTTTACTGTCTAAAGTAAAGAATGTGCACAGCTCATCGCACATGTTTGGATGGCATTATCTTATGATACTCATCCAATTGCTCATGCATTATAAGTGCACTTTCAATCAAAGGCTACCTTTAATTATTAAAAATTAGTCCAAACCACTGTATGATGAGGGTTAATTAGTGCTTGCTGGAGAGCATGCTCTGATCTGAGGCCAGCTCTACAGACGCTCAGCTTTTACAGAGGAATGTGGTCGCAACAAGCCAAAAAGGCCAAAAGGCAAAAAGTTCATTTGAGTTCACACACCACTGAACAGCCAGGGCTTTCCACACTAGGTCTCTTCTCTGGTGAGATTATTATCTGCATTTTAAATAAACTTTTAAGATTCACAACTAGTGCACATTCAAAACAATTAATCAGACTTTTCACATCAGCTATCAAACGAATTTGTGCCATAATGTTGATTAATGAGTTAATAAAGAACCTAAAGGATGAGCTTACAGTGTCTAAGCTGTTCCTTAAACAGTTAAGTGTTCCATAAGACCAATACCTGACCTCAGGCATGCATGAGTCAGTGTAAGAGAGCTGCTCTCCAGCTCCACTCACACAGCTGCTGCTCTGTGGTCAGTCTACACTCTGGGAGAGAAATTAGTGGCGACAATGGAGCCCACCTCCACCAACAACTCCCTTAAGACTCACACAGACAATTCCCGCGGTCCACCCTCGCCGCAAGAGTAGCACGCTCACTTTAGCACACATAAGTGCTTGACTACGAATGACTGTTCTCCCTCATTACCCATCTCTCAGCCCTGTAATGCTCACGGACAGAAGCAGGTACTCACATCAGCATAGATGTTGCTGCCGACCACTGGAGCCCAATATGAAGGTTCGTTTATGCAGTTAGCTGGGCAGAACACTCTGATGAGATAGAGGTGAAACTGGTTAGGTGCATTAAGTATTTCCAGATGACGTATTATAGAGTGTAATCTATATGTTGAGAATTACAATACTTTAAACTGTACCTTGGACAATGAGAGGTGGACGTCTTGAAGGGACAAATCTCTGCCACTGTCGTGTAGCAGTCTATTGTTTGCTCTAAAAGGAAAAAAATACATTATTGGTCAACCAGAACTTGTGTCAAAGATATTATTATTAAAATAATATTAATATATTAATTAAAATATATGGAATGTTGTAAATATAACAACTAGATTAATATAACATATGAATAATATTAATAGGATGTCAGTGTTGTCTTCAGTGTTGATTCAGTTATGTTGTAAAGATCATCAATTATCAAATTAGTTAGTTTTAACTATAAAGCAGTTTTGCAGAGATGACTGCTTTTGTCTTTGAAATATGGTCTACTGTTGAATGTACTGACAAGTATTTATGGTAACATAAACTTTACTTTAATGTAATTTCAGTTAAAACTTGTCATGTGTTTAAATATACCTGCAGTTACACATTTGTAGTGATGCGATTTAGTACGTTTAAAATATAATAACTTGAAATGCAATATCCAAAAACACACAACTTCTGACTGCATTCTGAAAAAAATTTTATCAAAGAGAATATTTGCATTTACATAACAACTGTTAAAAATACTCACCTTCCACTTTTGACACCATAAATGCATTGCCAGGTTTGTATTTACTAAAAAAATAAAAATAATTTTAAAAAATCACAGAACAGGTTAGATTGAATAACTATCAGTCTGGATAGTTAATTGTGGACAAACTTAAATGAAACGACTATATCATCATAACATTCAGACTACCTGAATGACTCTACACCATTCTTGGTTGCCTTTACAAAGAACGGGAAGCTGTCTTTTCTTGTGACGTCAACAAGGCCTCCATTGTTGTCAATTATTCCATAGTGGATAGCAGCACGGCAAATACTTGATTGCTACAATGACATGAACAAACAAATGGAATTAATCTAATGAAATAAATCTAATTTTAAGTTTAATCATCTAATTAAACAGGACCATTTGAAATCTCAAAGTAGCACTTACAACATCATAGTACAGGGTTCCCCACACTTTCCCCTTCTTATTTACGCAGTTGGCTGGGCATTTGTACCTATGAAAGAAAAAAAGATCATCAGTACATTTTCAGAACTTATCATATATTCAGATCTTTAAAGAAACATCTACTGCATTCAGACTGACCTATTGCAGGTTGCTCCTTTACATTTGTCCCTCATTTTTGTTTCGCACTTAATATTTTGAGCTAAAAGGCAAAAGAAAGACATTAGCATGAATAGTTTAGATAAATGTACATTATTACTAAAGTTACATTATGTGAAAAGTTTTAAAATATTATGAATACTAATAATTGATCAATTATTATTAATAATTCAGTTGTTTTTTATTTTTTCAAGTACACTCTAAAAAAATGGGTAAAAAACAACCCAATGTTGGGTCAAATATGGACTAACCCAGCAATTGGGTTGTTTTAACCCAGTGCTTGGGCTGTTTTAACCTAGCAATTGGGTTGTCTTAAGCAAATATTTAACCCAACTGTAGGGTTAAAACAACCCAATTGCTGGGTTAGTCCATATTTGACCCAACATTGGGTTAAAACAACGCAGCATTTTTTAGAGTGTAATATTATTCACACTAACCTAGATGGGTAGTTCTTGTAGTCTTGGGTGAGGAAGGTCTGGCATTTGCAGTTTTTTTAGGGGAGGAAGGCTTGGACTGAGGCTTCGTTGGGATAGTTTGAGGCTGTACAGGCTCTTGGGGCTTCTCCACCTCATTCATATCTGGAGACTCATGACGTTCAGGGTCTCCTAAAAACAAAAACTTGTTCAGTGATTACAATATAAAGCTTACAAAGCGTTTATCATAACCTGTCACTAAGACCCAGAATCTCCCCTACCAAAATGTATGGTCACCCTCACCTTTGTAACAGAGGTTGTCTCTACAGCCTCCTCCGTAGCTTGGTGGACACTGGGAGCAGGGACGGCCATGTTGGTACGGGGCTTCCCCGATCCAGTTACCCCTAGAAGAGGTTCAGGTTCAGCATGCGTTTGGAAATTACTGCACACTGATTACTGATGTAGTATATTATTGTATATTACTGATTACTGATCTCAGGACTGATTTGGGAAAACAATCCCCAGCTGCCAAATTAAATTATTATCTTGGAAAAGAATAGCATAATCTCTCAGTGTTTTCCTTTCCTAAAATCCTTCATTTACATTTACATTTTCCTAAGGATGAAACTTTGTTTATAGCCTCTGTTTTAAAGGATGCAATCTTTGCTTTCAAAAAGTTCCATTTAGGATAATCATCAGGAAGAGTAATTAGCCATCTGGTGTTAAGTGAATAAACGTCAGCACAAACAGCTCAGTTACTGGTCTTACTTTGGTGAGTAGTTGCAGACGAGATAGACAGCGTTCTCCCAGACATCTCCCCACACGTTCATACGTGGACACGTGTGTACAGCACAGCCAACACGATTGGTTGTGGCCCAGACCAGCTGCAAACAAAGAAAAATACTATATTATTAGTGCCGTTTGCTCATACTCAGGGTTAGGTTTTTGTTTTTGTAAATATTGAACCGTGACATGTAACTTGAAGGAATGATGACCTTAAATCATTTGTTAAAGAGAAGTGCAATAAGTCTTTTGTAAGCGATCTTGTAATTGCACGTTTCATCAGCATAATGATCAAAAGGGCAAAAAATCCCATAGACTTATAATAAAGATGGACCCGAGCCAAATCTGAAGCTCTTTTGAGCTCAACCATAGTACTTATGATTAAAAATAACTGCATATAATTACATCTGTAATTATTTTATGTAGTAAGTACCTTCCCCATTAACCTACCCTTAAACCTACCTACACATCCCACCAAACCGGTCCCTAACCTTATCCGTATCCAACCTGAATACCTGAAAATGTGGTTTTGTGGTTTGTACCTAACATTACTATTACTATTGTAATTACATAATTTTTATTTAACACCTAATAAAAAGTGGGACCAAAAATGCAGATCTCGTTGCTGTTGTTGGTGTTGAAAGCATAAAAAAGACATCCATATCAGCTCCCCCTGGACCGGAGGAGGAAGTGTTCCCCAGCAGGAAGTGGTTGCCGTTCTGGGGCAGCAGCAGTAGATTGATGGGGCCACAGGGGCCGTGAATAGAGACTGCCCTCTTTCATTTTGCCCTGAAGCGCGGAAGGAGAAGCACCTCAAGTGTGACCGGGCCAGTTTCCTGAAAAACGTGTGTGATCCTTCCCTTCATCCACTCTTATCCACACAAACAAAGTAATGCCTGCGTGCAGCCCATTGAGTTGTGGTCAAGGCCCTCGCTGATTCGCTTAAACACAATAGGGTTCAACGAGTGCAGCCCTGCAGCACGAGCCAAACCATTTGGCTGTGAAATGAAAGGGAAGTGCTTAGTCAGGCCTCTTTTTTTCTTCATACATGCAGTTAAACCATAGTGGGGTTTGCATCCAGCCCCATAGAGCACAAGCTGAGGGAACACGTCTCAATACTCCCTTGGGAATGCACTTCCTGCACGGAGGCAAAAAAGTGGCCACAGGCGGTGTCGGCCATGGGAAAATGATACAGCAAACTAATCAGTCTCAAAAAACACAAACTCAGGTTTATCCCTGATGGATCGTTTGGCACAGAGAAGATTGTGGGGCCCTTGCACAGCAAGTGAGAGAGGAGCAGAAAAAAAGAATTGCTGCATGGATTTGGCGCAGATCCCCTACGACTCTGCATCTTCAAAAGAATTCGGGTCATACAGGAAAATATTTCAGGAGTCAAGGAACTCTTTCCAGATGCTTGTGACCTGCTTTTAGAGGGGAGAATGTGGGACAAACTCATCCCAGTGAAAAAGTAAATTCTGAGAGGACATGAGGCCATTGCCAACACGCCTCTCTCTCTCTATTTTCGGGGTTTTTTACTTTCAATCTAAATTTTTCTCTGTTATTGTCTGTCTCAGGACTTTATTTTGCCTCTCTTTCCTACTTTTCTTTGTGCATTGCATCTGTTTGATCTGGCATGTTCAATATGTTTTGATAGTATCAACATACTTTTCCAAATACCATAAAAAATAAAAAAAATAATTTGGGAAAAGGAGCTGTTAGTGTAGAATGAAACAGAATGAGGGCTGCAGCAAACCACTGGTTACTTATAATTACCAATTACCTACATGCGGATCTAAATAGTATTTGGACACTAAAAGGGATAATTCACCTAAAAATGAAAAATATGTCAACTGCCCTCATGGCGTCCAAACCCAGACTTTCATGCATCTTTGAAATGCAAACGAAAATATTTTTGATGAAACCTGAGAGATTTCTGTCCCTCTGTTGACAATCAAAAATAATGGACAATAACTTTTATATGAATAAAAGTAATCTATATGAATCGAGCGGTTTAATCAAAAACAATTTGTCCCAGGAACTTTTTCCCCAGACCTGCTGCTGTCTGCGTTTCCATCACGGTCTAAAGTACCGTGAAGATTAGTCGTGACGTAGGACAGTGCACGACTTTCCAGTTTCCGCTGGATTTTGTCCGCAGCATATAAGCTTAATAAAGCCTGAACCTCGTTGTCGGCCCATCGGTCATATTTTTTAAACTCCATTTTTGATTCGAATAGCAAATAACTTGCACCGTAACAGACTTTTAAAATGGTGGTTGAAAAAAAAAATGTTGTGTGGTGTCAACCAATCAAAATTCTCCGTGAACTCGACCAATTAGCAGGTTCACCCCAAGTCCCACCCCCAAAGTTCCTGAACTTTGAAAAAGTTCTACCTCACGAGCAGTGACTTTTTGGGGGAGAATTTTTACTCTGAACTTCATTTAGACCCTGGTCTCTGCAGTCGAAAAACACACTGAGGGGTGGCACGGTACATGAAAAAAACAAACCGTTCGGTTCGCTTGTCTCGGTTCGGAGCGTGTGCGTCGCACGGTTCGACGCTTGGCAATGTACGCAGCGTAAGCAGGAGACAGCCAGTTAGGAAACAACTTCTACATGATATAACAATTTTTTTAATACTGTATCCTAAATTGTGGATAATTAAGCTATCATATGCTGAAGTACATTTCTGGAGTGTTAACGATTAAAAGAAAAAACAACACCAAGAACCGTACAGAACCGAAAACCGTGACCCTAAAGCCGTGATACGAATCGAACCGTGGGTTTTGTGAACCGTGCCACCCCTACTGAGTACCACCCCAAAGTCCCTAGTTCCTGGGGTGCACTGTAGTGCACTGTCGATGGATGGACAAAAATGAGAGTATTCAAAATATAAAAGTATTTTTATTAAAGCATTTTCATTTTTGGGTGGAACTGTCCTTTTAAGCTTAATTTACAGTATGGATTTTTAGGTCTAGTTTAGGTGTCCAAATACATTTTGGGGCCATTATATATTACATGTATGTTACAAGACACTGTTCTGTGGGAGGTTAATGAACACTAGTGGTCAAGTCTGCACTCTATATGCTATTTTCAAAGGCACTTCTATTTTATTGCAGGTCACACATGCTACTTATTAAACACCGCTGGTGAGGAGAAAACCCAAGCTGGCATGTGCACACATTCGCAAGCGAGTTTTAAAATCATAAATAAGGTCATGTTGTTTAGTCCCACTGGGATAATTGTTTCCAAAATGTTAGCAAACTGATCTTTCTCACTCACCTGTGTGTAGTGGGTGCACATGGGTCCAGAGCAGCGCTCAGGGCACCAGGGGTTACACTCATGCTGGTAAGGGTAGGTGTAATCCTTTACCTCATCGTACCAGGCCTGCACATGGTAGGCAGGAGAGCGGTACCTACCAGGGAAGAGACACACTTATTTAATTTGATTATGAGTATACACTCTTTACACAAGGCCCAGTCATGGCTTAATGGTTAGAAAGTCAGACTTGTTCACTACTCACTACTCACTGCTCCTAATGTGTGTGCACTAACTTGGATGGGTTAAATATTGTAACCATTGTTATCGCCTTGCACGACCGGTTATGACACAGGAACAGACTGATATAGTCTTTTTAAATGAGTGTGTACTCATACCTTCCCCAGTGCACAGCCAGGTTCTGTCCGATGGACATCAGAAGGTCTTGAGGTCCATGTTCCCACTGGCATTGTTCCGCCCAATATGTTGCCGACTTTTCCAGTTCATCATCCCAAACCTGGTCATACACACACAAGCTAAATCAAACTCCCAGCAGAACACACCAGATTCATAATTCTCATATATTTGCACTGAGACTTTAACAAAATACTGAACATGCTGAGTTTTATTCCCAGATAATTCCCTTTGCCTTCCTCTCACTCTTCATCTTCACTATAGGACTGGGAATCAAGCCCAATACAACTGAAATATTGGCTACATGCACACACTTCAGAGCTTGGCTCTCATCCATTGTAAATCCCCAGCAATCAGGGTTAAATGAGACAAATTTCCCCAGCTTATTTCTCCACCTGTAGGGAGCGAGGACTCACTTTGCTCAACAGAACAGGGTTCTTCACCTCTGAGGAACTCTCAGTAAATTTCCAACTGCATTATGGGGACAAACAGTCACACATTCTGTAACCTCCGTTCTAAAGGTGCTGTTTTGGGACTAAGCCACGTTTCTGAAACCCTTACTTGTTCGCTGTGGCCTGGCAGCAGTTCTGAAACCCCTGCTTGTGGTAGACTCCTGTCTTCCTCAAAGGCATCGACCCAACTACATTAACCATAAGGCCTTGCTCTGTATCTTTCCCTTAAAAACTCACTACATCAACATTACATGCACTATCAATGTACCATACTCAAAGGTACACAGGGAATGGAAATAAAGCAAGGATGTGCTCTCAGTATAGGTCCCCAGGACACCTATGATTAAAGTTTCATATGAAAAAGTTTTTAAAACTATATTTCAATCAATCAATCAATCAAATTTATTTATATAGCGCTTTTACAATGACGATTGTTTCAAAGCAGCTTCACAGTGTTAAACAGGACAACATTGCAACAAAATTTGATTTGGCTAGTTTAATTTGGATAGTTTATAGAATTATATATGACCAAATTAATAAATTCTATTTGTATATTTAGTTGAGTAACTTGGATCATAATTTGAGTGTCCCCGACTGAGCAAGCCAAGCCAAAGGCGACAGTGGCAAGGAACCAAAACTCCATCAGGGCATGATGAAGAAAAATAAACCTTGGGAGAAACCAGACTCAGTCGGGGTGCCAGTTCTCCTCTGGCCTATTATTAACAGTGTATAATTATTACTCTGGCAACCTTGCAGGTCATAAATCATATTAGATAGGAATATTCGAAATTTTGGGTATGACGACGAGACGGTTCATTTAGGATGGCGCGTAGATTACACAAGAATATGTATCAAAAGTTGATATATGTTAAATATATTACATTTGACCATCATTACAGATATGTAATTACAAGTATATTTAAATACATCACATTCATTTCCCACAATGCATTGCAATGGCATACAATTAATGCTGCCTTCTTGTGCTATCAGAAATTATCGTAAATATGAGTTTCTTAGTTAAAAAAAAATTGGACACACCCTCTGAAATTGTATTTACCAATGGAAAGCTCTGGGATATTTTTGACACCCAAGTTCCCAAGTTGGATGAGCCATAAACTTTAAACATGGCAAAGGGGAGAACGATTGCTGCTGTGACTGCTATTCTTTATTCGTTTTTTCCACAACAGCTGCATCACATCGTTGAAGTCATCGTTAAAGTAGTGCATATTTACATATATGATGATGAGTGTGAGTAAATGATAACAGCAAAAGAAGAGCACTTAAATAAATTGAACGTGAACTTTTATCATACTTAAAATCTTAAAAGTGTATTTTTAAAAATAATATTAATATTAAATAAAAGGTTGCTTAAGTGTACTTAGTGTACATTTTCATGACTATGTTTCTTAACACACTTATTATTTTGATGTGTTGACTAAAATACTAAAGCACATGTAAAATACTTGATTATAATTTTAACTGTAATGCGATAAATGTATATATATATAAATATATTTAAAGTTGATATATGTTAAATATACTACATTTGACCATCATTACAGATATGTAATTACAAGTATATTTAAATACATTCATTACATTAAATGACATTCAAATATATTTTAATTTACCATAAATGCTTGTCAGTTCATTCGGCAGTGAATTTCAAAGATAATAGAAATAATAATGAAATTGCATATGATGTTGTACTTAAGTGGGTCACTTAAGTACAACTAACTGCACTATAATACATTTTCATTTAATTGCACTTAACATGTAGTTAAGTGCCCAAAAACATTACATGCAGTTTGCACTTAAGTATATCCTCTTAAAGTATATTATTTCCGCAATAATTAAAAGTATGCTTAAGTGTACTTATTTTTCACAATGGAATTCCTTAACATGTGCAATTGAATTACCTGCCATTTTTGTCACATAACTGAAGCCTTATATCTGGTCCAGTAATGTCACTAATCTTTGGGTCTGTTTTCTCTCCATCATGACTCCTGTCTCAGCCGGCAGCTAACCTGCACTGCAATTGTCTCCACAATAAAAAGGCACCTCACCCTGCTGGCTGCTCAGCCTCCCATTGAGTTCATCTTTTCCAAACAAGGTTACACTTGTAAAATCAACATGTCTCTTCCCATGAAGCTTGTATTTGGCACCTAAGCAAACCAAAAGATATTTACTGTACCAGAAAAAAAGATGACTGATGCTAACACAAAATGCAATTAGTATAAATCTGGGTCATTAACACAGAACCAAGTGTTTGACTGGTACAGCTCTCAACATGTGTGGTCGACATAAAAATGCCTTTGCTGCAGACTTTGCTGCTTTGCTAGTCCCCAGTTTGTTGGACCAGCTACACCAACTCAAGTTTGTTTGAGAACAGCCTGACTATGCTGGTCCACCAGCTACTATACCAGCACTAACCAACTTGGACCAACATGGAATTCATGCTGGTTTATGCTGGATTTTTCAGCAGGGAACAGAGTATTAATAAGCAGAACAACCCTTGTGGAAAAAGAAGTGCGCTTATACTAAAGTGTACTCCATTTTCAAAATATAATACTATTTTTATTGAAACTATTTGTTAATGAATGAATATCAAGAATTCATCCGCCATCAGGTAAAAAAAATTCAGCTGGTCACATTCTGAGGTTATCTTCTCAGTGTCTCTTTAGCCAAAATTAGGTACTTAGATGTCAGCATAATGTAATTGCCTAATTTTTGAAACAATCTTAGTGTCTGCCGCACACTTATGATGGCTCAAAATGCTTTCTAGATAGGCAACTCCCAAGTTTTTGGAGTTTTCAGCTCAGGGTCTCTGTACAGACCCTCAATATTACAGTAAATCACAATAAAGTTGGATGTGGGTGTAAAATGACTTGAACTATGTTCTATTCTCACCATGTACTCCATGTTGGAGGCAGTCGGGTACACCTCTCCTCTCAGCTTGTTGTGCAGTTGCAGGATCTCCTCTCTGTCCGTCCACCTGATGGCTCTGCGAGTGCGAGAAGGTACATCAGCTTTTGTGTTGTTGGGCTCCGGCTCATCCTGGTAGCGTTGCAATAACTGCCTCAGCTCCAGGGAGTCAGGAAGGAAGAGGGAAGCAGACAAGCTGGCACCCAGGAATAGCAGGGCAATGGAAACGAGCCTGTTCATGGCAGCGGCAAGAGCAGCGTTGATGCTTTCAGGGTCGGACCACAGTAGACTGCCTTGTGTGAGCTTGTCTTCAGTGCTCTGTTCTGCAAAATCTGGAAGGAAATATGGTTTCCATGAGGATAAGTGTTGGGAAAGTTGTTGGAGAAATCGATGGATAGCAAACAAATGTCTATGTGTTTACACAAAAAGAGAAATAAATGCTTCAAAGAGGAATTTGCTAAATGGTTTCATTAGTCACTCTTGTTGCATCCTGACTAAACATTCACCACAAAGAGATGAATACAATAACAACAGAATCTGAGAGTTGCTGTTCTGGAACTACATAAGATTCATCCATCCATGTTGTGCAGTAACTGTTGCTTTGTTTAAACTGCTTGTCCATTAGCTGAATCTAACAAATACATCTCTAGGTTACATTTCACCCCCATATCAGTAAAGTAGTTTTGCATAAAGCAAATACAATTTTAAGACAAATAAGATTCTCTCTGATATTACTTTGAGCAATCAAATTCTCCCCAAATTCGTATTAGCATAATGTATTTTTTTTCTCAATGGTGAATTTCTTTACTGTAATGCCTAATAATTTTAGTTGTGTCACTATATTAAAGTAAAAATATTGAAATACAATGTTATTTTTCGCATTTAAATCAGCATAAATTGAACTGGTTATTATCTTCACTGAAATACCTTAAAAAAACATTAACTGTATCACTACATTACAGCAAAAATATTGAAAAAAAAAAATGTTTTCCATTTAAATCCTTATAAATTAAATAGGTGATTATATAAAAAGTAACTGTATCACTATATTACAGTAAAAATACTGAAATGCAATGTTTTAACATTTAAATCAGCATATATTAAAGTGGTTATTATTTTTAGTATAATTCCAAATAATATTAACTGTATCACTAATATTAAAATACACTTTTTTTGTATTTAAATCTGCAAACATTTTAAAAGTACACCAAATACTACCATAGTCTAAAACTACTTAATTTTTTTACTTAATTTTTTTAAAGTAATATTTTCCCTTAATTGACATGGAAAAATGAGAAAAGTCAATTCCTTGTTTGTTTCTTATGATAGTGCAGTGAAATATGACAGACAGGAGTTTTTTATAAACATTCTCCCTGCAGAATAACTTGCTCAGATGAAATTTGCCATCTATCCTCACTAGAGCAGCACTCACTCGTGAGAAAATGAATTGGCCCACATCGATCCACATTACATGTACTTGTGCTCTAATTTGAAGAATGTTTATTGTTTGTCATAGTCAGTTCGTCCCAGCTAGGACATTTCAAGCCAAAGGCCTCATCATTACAGTGAAAACTATCAAAGCCCCTCAAAACAAAAACCCATTGTAATCTTCATTACTACTCAAAAGATCAAACTACTAAGCCTGATCTCCTTCGATTAGATTTGTTAGTTTGATGGACCAGCAGGTCTGTTTGATCTCTGCATGTTCAGCATCCATCCATACGCTGGACTTTGTTTATCAAACTCATTAATATCCTGAGGTGAAAGTGGGACAAAGGATAATTCATTAGCAATAAGGAGAGAGCAGCATAGATCCACACTCAGCATCTGTTTCACTCACACATTTATCAAAGCAGATCCTTCTCTGTCCTAGACTGATTTTCTCTGGGAATGGAATTGTCCAGGATTGGACAGCAACTTGAGGGTGTGCGAGAATGGGAGTGAAGAGCAAGTGAATTTGGGTTATTTAGTGGGGGAAGGAGATGGAAGAAAAAAGTGGCCACCTCCAGCCCACACATCTAAACGCAGGTAATAAGCCAAACACATAAAACAACAAGCCCCAGAAACATCATGCTTATCAGGATTTATGGAACGATCCAAATCCCTCTCATTGCTCCCTAATTTACTTCTCGCACTCTCACACTCTCTTTCTGCAGAGCCTTGACATCCAACACCAAGTCTGAGTAAACACAGGCACTGCTTCAGTTCCAGCTGCCTCTCTTTCTTTAGGTCACATTCAGTGCTGCTCATCCCTCTCCTGAATTTTTATACTACCATGACAGACAGAGCAGCCAGGAAAGTGCCAACCGGGCACCTGGTCCACGTAAGCACGAGCCAAAACATTGGCAGGTGGTCCATCTGCACTTTATAAGGCAAAATGTCTTTTGGTTTGTGCACATTGTGCTTTGCAAATATTGAAGTTTAAAATGGTAAGAGATTGTTAGCATGACAGTCGAACCACACGCACATCTTCCAGTGCAACTAATGACCAAAACCATGCTCATCACCTGAGCTCTCAAATCTATATGCTGGTATTAAACACTGACTATCAATGGTTACCAAAAAAGGAGAAAAAAGCTCATCTCTTGATACTGAACTTTAATGGACTAAATGCATCAAATTGCAAGTAATCAGAAGTGATGTAAATGATCGAACTCCATTGGTAATCTATCTTCTATATAATAAGAAGTAAAAAACATAGTTTACCTAGAGTCTGAATCTTCTCCACGAGCTATTCCAGAGGTTGCTGCAGCTCAGTGTCTTGCGGCTGGAGTATTTTCCTTGAAAGTCAAACAAGTGTGAGTAGTTGAGGCTGTTTGGCAGCTGTGGACTCGGACTGACTCTGTAGAAGCAGCTCAGCTCCTTTTATAGAGAAGGAGAGGAGGAGGGGGAGGCTGAAGAAGGCTGTGTTCTTGGCGAAACTCTGTCGCTCTGACGAACGATGTTGGGATGAAAACGCAAAGAACGTAAATCATCTCAAACCACCTCCAGAGACTCGGAGGATTACTCAACATCATACGACAGCAGGATGTTTGTCGATGAGTTATGGTTTCGTAATATGTCATTAGGTCTATCAATACATTAATGGTTATATAAAGACTTATATATTTATTAAATAGTTATAGCACATTTTGCTCAAGCTTTTATTTTTTATACTTTGCAGTATTATGTATGGTATGTATATATATATATATATATATAATGTTTTAACATGTCACTTCTTGTTTGCTAGCAGGTTGCACTATTACTATAACTGACTATCGTCATGTAGATGTGTTCATTGCAGGACCTTTCTCAAACTAGCTTCCTGTTTCATGGCGAAACATCAAAAACTCAAGATCTTCACAATTTAAAGGGTTACTTCAGCGATTAGCATTAAGCTTTGTTTCAGTAGAAACCCAGGAGTATATTCAAATTATTGTACTTTCCCCCCTCATATGACCCTGAGACGAGATAATTATGTATTTTAATTCTGGGAAAACTCCTCCGATGACGCAAATATCGTCATTTTGCGTCATCGGAGGAGTTTTTGGCCAGAGGCTGAAGACTACAGCCAGCAGAGGGCGCTATTTCCACATGTTTTCAACATCGCACTCACGGAGCTGTGGAGATTCATGTAAACGGAGCGGTGGAGACCAAAGTGAGTGTTTTAACTTTTAAAATAAACTTCCTATGAAAGTTAAGCTTCCAAAGACATGAACTGAACACGCGCCAGACTGATCACGCGCTGTGAATGCAGTCGCAGCCGCGAATCCCGCTATTACCTCATGTGATGAATGTAATCCGATCCTGCTGCGTTTGTGCCGTGACGCTCAATCGGCTCACTCGCATTATATCGAACAGACACGTTCAGTTTTTAATTGTAGTGTCTCTAACTGAACTGACTTCCTGAAAATGAACGCGGTAGGCAAGTGATCCAGTAATCCAGTTGCCGACTAGCCGTGCCAAGAGTAGGGCAGTGAAGCAGTGCGTTCTGGGAATTGTTGTCTTTCATCCCCATGAGACAAAAATACATTTTCTGTGTTTTCTCAGTCTAGAAGGCACCAAATAAAATAAAAAAATCACATTTCTACTACATTAATGACCCAGTTTAAATACAGATTCATCTTCCCAGTGCTGAAGTACCCCTTTAACACCGCTAAGGCTTTAAGATTACCAAATATGATGTTGCTTTGGTTAAATCTCTATGAGGAGTTAATCACAGTGTAAAACATGACATTTCCTGTTGCTCACAGGTGGCGCTATGACTGACACTGAATATTGGCATGTTGATGTCTTCAGTTCAGAAGTTTTGGGCAGATCGGACATTGCATGACCGAGTTACAACAACTTCCTGTTTCTTGGCAAAACATCAAAAACTCAAGATCTCAAAACTCACTTTTACATGGTGTTTGAACATAAATGTGCATTGGCAGTGTACACAACCACCCTATAATGGTAAAAATCCACCAATTCCTTTTTTTATCCCCATAAATCATAAGCAGTGTCTCAGAACAAGCCGTTTGCAGATTCCTGGGAATGTGATGTCAAATTTCACATGCCCCGCCCACGAGTGTTGATGGATACTGCCATATAAGCATAGACCCCGCCCTCAGAGAGCTGTACATAGTCGGCCATGTGACCAGTCTGGCGCATTTTCAGTTTATGTCTTTTTTAACTTTCATAGGAAGTTCATTTGACGTTCATTTGAAAAGTTGAAACACTCACTTTGCTCTCCACTGCTCTTCATTCAGTCAAATATTTTTGTTGTTTGATTCATATTAACAGCAGATATAGCAGTAGGTACTGTATATTATACTGTTTTCATTTTAGTAGACAGATCTAATATACACACCACACCCACACGGGATTTCTGTAAAATTACTTGCTGCATAAGTGCACAGACATAACCAACTGTTTTCAAGTGAACTTTGTGTGTTTCTGACATAACCTTGTGTGCATTTGACAGTTTAATCACAATAACACATGGAAGAGAACTAGTCTAGTTTAATAGCCTACTCTCTGATGCGCCGACATCCAGCTCTCTGTGCACATGCGTAGGGAGTTAAGACTGATAAGGCTTTAAAACGCATGCAGATGATAATATTTCATGATGAGGAAGAACTGCAATGTCACATGCGCATATCTGCCATAGAGATTGTCATCAAAACAAACAGATGTATTATGTTTCAGTTGTTCTCTGGTGTTCACCAGCTGTGAAGGCTCCGCCCTCTGGGGGCCGGGAGCAGCAGCTAATTTGCATTTAAAGGAGACGCACAGAAAACTGCTCATTTTTCTCAAACCCCAAAATTGGCATTTTCAAAATGTATATTAAATTATCTGTCAAGAATTTTGATCTGAAACTTCACAGACACACTCTGGGGACACCTGCGACTTATATTACATCTTGTAAAAAGGGGCATAATAGGTGCCCTTTAAGATTAGACTGACCAAATATGATGTTGCTCTGGTTAAATCTCAATGAGGAGTTAATGGCGCAGATGGCGTTATGACTGTCACTGAATATTGGCATGTAGATGTCTTCAGGCCAGAACTCTTATCAAACCTTGAAATTTTGGGCAGATTAGACATTGTATGCCCGAGTTACAACAACTTCATGGCAAAACATCTAACTTTGTGGGCAGCCACGGACACGCCCTTCAGAGAAAACCCAAGATCTTTACAATTTAACGTAGCAAAGGCCTTTAGATTAGGCTGACCAAATATGATAGTGATCTGATTAAATCTCTAGGAGCTTGTTGAAGTGACAAATAACAAAAACTGCAATATATAAATATCTCACTTCCTGTTGGTTTTCCGATTTGGCTCCCAGGGACTTTTTTGTTTGTATGTGGCTGTTACATGTGTCTACCGGATTTCACACTTGTACATGAACTGTATCGCGAACTGCGCGTAATTGAAAGGTGCCGCTATCGAACCATTTTGCCGTTTAGGTCCTCAAAAATGTGATTCATTTCGGAGAAGAAGAATAATAGACCAAGCAGTTCCAATAGGGTTCTCACACCATCGGTGCTCGGGCCCTAAATATATTCAAAAATATATTTTTTTAAAAAATTGTAATTAGAATAATGTATTTCATATTGTTTTACTGTATTTTTGATCAAACAAAGGCCTTGGTGAGAATAAGTGACTTATTTCAAAAACTTTTTTTTTATGTGCCAACTCCAATAGTGTATATAAACATTTAGGTAAAAACTACATAAAATGTAACAACATAAAAAGTAAACCAACTACACCGTTTGTTTGAAAGTGATATTTCAAATTTGTAGAATATCAGTGGTTTTTAAATTACAGCATTTAAAACAAAGAGCAAAACAAATGCAAAGTTCTGTCATGAAACTCTAGATAGCGCAGACTGATCCTTAACTCAATCTGCTTGCAATCACATCACTCTTTATAGGGCACAGCTGATTGGTTCCTGCTATATCAGTAGCCAATGAGCTCGCAGCTCAAACTTCAACTACTCTGTCAGCATTTGCTATAGCAGTGCAGTGCTTTTCAAACAACCCTCCACCTTCCCCAGCTCCACCTGTATAGATCTGCTACAGGTAATTCATGTATGCTACACTATATTGAATAGCAGCAGCATGTCTTACTTGCTCACAGCAGCGTGTTGTGTATGTTTTGGCAGTAGCAAGTCCTGTACTAGCAGCAGCGTAGCAGATTTACATCAAACATATCAACATTGTCATATCCATTACCATGCCAAACACTCCAAGAATTGTCATGACTCATGACAGAACTTCACTTTTGCTAAAATGTCATCAATATAAATTGAGCCATTGAATGCATTTACCATCACTGACTAATAAATGTCTATGTGTGCATGATGAAAACCAAACTGTGCTCCTGCTCTTTTGGGGTCTTTAAAAACTCATTCAAGAGGGAATAAAATGGAGTATGTGATTTCTTCATACAATATAGCGTTTTATATTGTATTTGTTATATAACTTATTTTCCTGAAGAAATAGTTCCAAGTGGGGCAACAGATCAGTATGTTTTTCTCTGCCATTACATGTTACAGATCTGTCATTATATTTATTAACTCTTTCAGCAACAATCCCCTCGAGCAACAATGGTGCATTAAAAACTGTACATTGGCTCTTCGACAACATCTATATTCTTGTCTTTACTTGTAAGCTAGCATAAACATGTCAATAAAGGATATGATTGCGAAAGTCTAAAATAATACTCTGAAATGCTTTTGTCACAGAATAGATGTGGTTATAAGCAAAGAAACCCAGTGTGTTTGGAAAAAGCTGAGTCAGATGGATTTGCTTGATGTTTGCCCACCACCAAATATTTCACATCCTCGAATCAGGCGATATAGGGTTTAGATATTTGGCACAAGGGTGTGCAACTTTGGATCATATAAACCAGAATAGGATTAGTAACTGGCTGACAACTTCTAAATCCAAAGCATCATGTGGATTGAAGACATCTTAACCCTATAAAGCCTTCTGTATCATATTTGATACACATATTTTTAAGGCATCTAAATTATTAATATGATCAAACTTTGCCAAAAAACAAAACTGTTGTACACCATCTACTATGCATTCTGTCGTCTGGTTGATAGTTTATAATTTTTAGCAAGTAAAAGGCCTTTTCGTATCATTCTAAAACATCTACCATCAGGTCGTGGTTCTTTTTGATGTGAAATCTTTATAAAGTAAACATAAGAATAACTTGTATAAAGTGTACTGTAAAAAAATATAGGATTATTATGTTATGACAATACGTTTTTAGATTTGTACGAGTTAACTCAGAGGGAAATATTAATAATTATTCATGGCTCATTTTGATTATTCATTATGATTATTTATGATTATTTGAATGAGTTAATGAGAGGAAGTAAAGCACTGATCTTACAGAGTGATCTTAATCTTCAAATTTCTAGGAAAAAAAGTCTGTACCCTTTCATTATGACATTTTTATTTAAATTTCTCAGTGTAATTTTACAATCAATCAATCAGTTCATCCTGTGAACCCTCAGTATTGATTATTAAATCATTATAAGAAAAGGGTATTTTCAGAAAAATCATTTAAGTGACAATTTATTTGCAGGCAGGGATTTGGAATCAAATATGTATTGTGCAAAAGTTGTATTAACTAAATCACAAACACAACTAATCTAACAAAAACACATACTCACAAACACACATACATGGGTAAGTTGGAAAGTGACAGAATGAAACTGGAAAACGGAAATGAAGCTATGGAAAGGTGTCATTAACCATGAAAAGAAATTTGTTATCTTCTTCAAAGCTCCTTTATTAAGAAAGGGCTTTAGCTAAACAGCAATTTAGTGTATCATGCATTACTTGCATTTGCCTGAGCGGTTGAAGAGAGTCCAGACATATAGTCGCAGGAGAAAGTCTTGATAGTTCAGTCCGATGGTGTTGAAGTTGCAATCGATTTCTTCTGCATTGACTGAAGAAGATATGATGAACTTGCATGGTTAGTTCGACTCTGTCATGATAGAGGAAGCCGCACATGGCTTGAGGTGTTGGACCTGCTGGCCTGCGACCTATGGTCGGAGCGGGTTTCTGGTACCACACACACAGCAATCAGGAGAAGCAGAAAGAGGAGGAGATGAAGGTGCACATGGCTCGATGTGTGTGTAGGCCTGCCAGCTTGGCTGGCTTGGCCAGGTGGGAGCCAGCAGATTCTGTGCATCTCTCTTTAAAGTCTGGGAATGGTCACACCTCTCAGGGCTGACTTGACCAATGAGAAAGGTCAAACATATCCACACGGGAAGATTTTATGGCTCTTTGTTTCAGAGAGCTCTCTGTTTCAGAGAACTTTGTTTACTTTATTGTCCATTCATCACTTTTGTTTAGAAAAATCATGTTAAAATGTGAGCATCAAATGATACATCAGCCTTTTGAGGAAAACGTATTTGTTCATCTCTCAATCATCATTGTATTGCATTGCTTTATATGTTTTAAAACTACAGAGCTTTGATCATAAAACTAAGCTTTTAAATATAATCTTACTAAAGCCAGGTGCACACTGAGCGATTTTGGCCACAATTCTGAGACAAACTTTGCAAATCCTAAAAGAGTTCTCTGATCCTAGGCTAAAATCTGAAGTCTTTGATCGTTGGTTTGACATGTTCACCGACAGCCGATTAATGACCGTTGCGATCAAATTTAGACCTCAGACGAAATTCTGGCAGTATCAGAAGATTTGGCGCACAGTCCTGCAGTGTGACTTCTCGTACAGCGACCGTCAAATTTTTTTGTATTTCAAGACAAACTATGACCAAAATTAGCATTTGAGATTTCTTTGCCACCATTTCAATCCCACATTTAATGCAGCTCACTGTCACAGAACGTGTCATAGATTTATGATATAAAACTCGAGTTTTCTTGTGTGTCCGTTATTAGCGTGCCTTGACTATCGTACAGTCTGACATTAATGACAACTGAGATCTTACAGTGTGACATGGCTTGCAGTGTGACAAAGAAACAATCGTGAAGACTATTATAAATCACACAGTGTGCGGCTTAAGACATATTAATGGGAGATATACAGTAGAGTGACAACTGATATTTATGTGCATTTTATGCAAGTAGATTCATATACTCTTACATTACAAGCTATCAGAACATCTTTCTTTTGGGGTATATAAATATCAGTAACTGCACGAAATTGTGTATTATTGTTCAGTTTGGGCCTCAGAATAAAATTAAAGGATGTTTACTTTAAAATGAAAATTAATAAAAGTGCATCCATCCATCCATCATAAACGTACTCCACAGGGCTCAGAGGTGGTAAATAAAGGCCTTCTGAAGCAAAGCGATGAGTTTTTGTAAGAAGAATATCCATATTTAACAATAAAGTAAAATATCTAGCCTCTGCCAGACCGCCTTCCGTATTCAACTGACGCAAAACGATTTTTATATATGTCAGACTGTAAGATGTTCTTTTCATGTAGTTAATAAATATAGTAATGTACAATATGTATTGATGAATTGGGTTACTAAAATGGAGGCATTTTATTTAAATAGACATAATGGCATGGCAAAAGATCCTCATATCATATCAGTACAGCACAGTCAATAACTGCATTTGGTCTATCAATGTCTTGTTAATATGAAATGTTAGGTCTGGCTCTAGTGACTGGTAAAGTAATGCTGACCTAGCAGCCGCACACTACCTTTTTCCAAACCAGACTCATTCTCTACTTTGTGTATTCAAATCCCTTTTTCTTTTATGAGAAAACTGAGCTGTGACACTCTGACGTCCAAGCACAACAATCCCAGAGCTCAGTGGTGAGAGAGGAAGCCATAATCTCAGGCTTATAGACGAGTTTGAGGCTCAGCCATTGACCTATTAAACATGATGTTTTTTAATGAGGGGGGAAATACGGGGAGAAGCGCATCTTTTTGCGTCACCAGAGAAACCTTCAGTAAAAGTCGACCGTTCAAACACATTGACTGTTCTTTTTTTGGCGCTCAAACGGCAAATGGTGTCCTTGGTGGTTCCTTTTCATTGTGTTTGTACTGGCTCCTTTGAATCAAGCTGTGATTCATGGACAGCCACACATGGCAACATCACAATTGTGCATATAAAGATGTTTTATTGGCTTTCAGGAGCATAAAAACAATAACTGCGTATGATTGGTTTCAATTACGTTGACGTTTTATCCAGCAGTTTATATGTTCAGGCAGGATTTCAACAACTCCCCCCTAAACAATCAAATTACAATTCAAATACATTTTTACCAAAGATGGTCTCTGTCATTTTAGGTAGTTTTTATGATGTAAGTTCTAGTGTTCATTTTTTTTAAATAAGTTTGGTTTTAGTATAAAAACGGGGGTGTGACGTTATGATTGACAGCTGAGCTTCTCTGAGCGAAGTAGTCACTGAGGCACCAACAGACTTTTTTCGGAATCTTTTGGATTGGAGCTTCATTGATTGGATTCCCGAATCAGCCCAAGATGTCAGTGCCACACTGGGACATTGGCGGCTTCACTTTTCCACAATGAAAGAGAGTGAAGGTGCATTGTCTTTTTTTACAGTCTGTATTAGGACCATGGCTGCTTTAAGAATAGCATACTAACATACTCTTAGCTACTTTTTCTGCATTGTTTTATACAGAATATAGTATATGACGCATGTACAGTACTGTATTAAGCATGCCAATTTCCTGCAGCATAGAATACCTAATACATTTAGCAGATTACTGGAACATTACAGTACATTTCCTAGATTTGCATACAAGAACATACAACCAATGTAGCATACTGCTGTTTAATAGTATAGCAATTCCTTTGTGGAAAAAGAACTTTAGCATACAAAAAAAAAAAAAAAGATTACTTATACTTTAAAAGAATATACTTAAATGCGACGTGAATGTTGATGTGTTTTCGGTTAATTGCATGTTAATTGTAATTAAATGAAAATATACTATAGTTTACTTTTTTATTAATTGCAATTAGCTGAACTTTATTGACCTACTTAAATAGGACTTGAGGACTTTATGTGTAATTTCATAGTTCTATTGTGACTGAAATATTGTTAAAGTGTACTGCCGAATATACTGACAAGCATTTATAGTAAACTAAAACACATTAATGCCATTTCTATTTAATCTTTTGTCATGTTTTTAAATTTGATTTTAAATTAAATGAAGATGTAATTCAGTACATTTAAAATATATTCAATTGAAATGTATATCGAATAACACTAGTTAAAATTTTAATCATCTACTTTGCATGTGCTTCAGTTAGTCAATAAAATAAGTGTACTTCTTTTAAAGATTGAAATGTAATTGTACAAGTATACTCTAAAACTTTACCTTTTTTTTAATTTGACATTACAGCAAAGCACACTTTTTAAAAGTGTACTTAAGTGTGTAAAACAGACATTAAAGGATAGTCCAAGTAGTGGCCTTTCATTTAATTTCATGAATATTATATTATCTGTAAGTAGTTTTTAAAATAAGATTTGAAGTACACTACAAGTGTAAATTAAATATTAAGCACACTTCATTTAACTTAGCCTTTAATTCTGAGCTAGAGTATTTATTTTCTCATGTAACCACTAGATGGAGCTAACCTTTGTTTCCACATGAGACTTCAGTTTATTGCAGGTCATGGTGAGTTAAAATCCTCCTTTGAATATCCCAAGATGATTCAATTCTGAACACCAATAATCTGTAACTGCACACAAACACTAAACAGAAAAACTGCATTACACAAACATCCTCAGTCAGTTGTGCTGCAGGGCTGCATTTCATCATGTAATCAGTGATGGGCTGAAAGTAATTGCCAGTGTTTCCTCCTGCAAAGATCACAGCCGTGACCTTGACTGAGTGAAGCTTTAGTCCAGATGGTGACCGGGAGTGTATGGAGGTCACACTTACCTCAGCCTCATGGTCAGTTGTTTATTTGATGAGAGCTGCTGATCCTCTATGCCCTACAATGTTTATTAGCTTCCCTTAGTGATTTAGTGGTGCTGTTTTGGAGACCCTCTCAGCAAGTAGTGAGAGGAAGAAAACCTGTATGATGTGAGAACACATGGAGACATAGATAAATAAGACCTATGTCTCAATGAGAGCAGTAATAATACCAATATTAGTTAGTAGTCGAAACCTAAAATGTTGGCAACTGTACAGTTTGGGTTTCCGTTGACTGTCATGGCATGGACAAATAATAAATTGGAAGTCAAAGGGAAGCGAGACTGTTTTATCAACAACATTCTTCAAAATTTGTTCAGCAGAAGAAAAACATACAGGTTTGGATCGACATGAGGGTGAGTAAATGACCATTTTTATTTTTGGGTGAACTATGATTATGAGGCGTGTTTCAACCGAAACCAGGAAAGAAAATGCCTCTGCACTCAGTTGGATAGACCTACAACCAATCAGAGCAACGGAGTAAGTGACGTATGTTGAACGAAGCATACAGGTGCTGGTCATATAATTAGAATATCGTCAAAAAGTGAAACTTGTATATTATATTCATTCATTACACACAGACTGATATATTTCAAATGTTTATTTCTTTTAATTTTGATGATTATAACTGACAACTAAGGAAAATCCCAAATTCAGTCTCTCAGAAAATTAGAATATTACTTAAGACCAATACAAAGAAAGGATTCTTAGAAATCTTGGCAAACTGAAAAGTATGAACATGAAAAGTATGAGCATGTACAGCACTCAATACTTAGTTGGGGCTCCTTTTGCCTGAATTACTGCAACAATGCGGCGTGGCATGGAGTCGATCGGTCTGTGGCACTGCTCAGGTGTTATGAGTTGCTCTGATAGTGGCCTTCAGCTCTTCTGCATTGTTGGGTCAGGCATATCACATCTTCCTCTTCACAATACCCCATAGATTTTCTCTAGGGTTAAGGTCAGGCAGGTTTACTGGCCAATTAAGAACAGGGATACCATGGTCCTTAAACCAGCTACTGGTTGCTTTGGCACTGTGTGCAGGAGCCAAGTCCTGTTGGAAAATGAAATCTGCATCTCCATAAAGTTGGTCAGCAGCAAGAAGCATGAAGTGCTCTAAAACTTCCTGGTATACGGCTGTGTTGACCTTGGACCTCAGAAAACACAGTGGGCCAACACCAGAAGATGACATGGCACCCCAAACCATCACTAACTGTGGAAACTTTACACTGGACCTCAAGCAACGTGGATTGTGTGCCTCTCCTCTTTCTCCAGACTCTGGGACCCTGATTTACAAAATTTACTTTCATCAGAGAACATAACTTTGGACCACTCAGCAGCAGTCCAGTCATTTTTGTCTTTAGCCCAGGCGAGAAGCTTCTGACGCTGTCTGTTGTTCAAGAGTGGCTTGACACAAGGAATGCGGCAGCTGAAACCCATGTCTTGCATACGTCTGTGCGTAGTGGTTTTTGAAGCACTGACTCCAGCTGCAGTCCGCTCTTTGTGAATCTCCCCCACATTTTTGAATGGGTTTTGTTTTACAATCCTCTCCGGGGTGCAGTTATCCCCATTGCTTGTATACTTTTTTCTATCACATCTTTTCCTTCCCTTCGCCTCTCTGTTAATGTGCTTGGACACAGAGCTCTGTGAACAGCCAGCCTCTTTTGCAATGACCTTTTGTGTCTTGCCCTCCTTGTGCAAGGTGTCAATGGTCATCTTTTGGATAACTGTCAAGTCAGCACTATTCTCCATGATTGTGTAGCCTACAGAACTAGACTGAGAGACCATTTTAAGGCCTTTGCAGGTGTTTTGAGTTAATTAGCTGATTAGAGTGTGGCACCAGGTGTCTTCAAAACTGAACCTTTTCACAATATAAATTTTCTGAGATACTGAATTTGGGATTTTCCATAGTTGTCAGTTATAATTATCAAAATTAAAATAAATAAACATTTGAAATATCAGTCAGTGTGTAATCAATGCATATAATATACAAGTTTCACTTTTTGAATGGAATTAGTGAAAAAAATCATTTTTGATGATATTCTAATTATATATGGAAGCTTATGTGTAGCAGAATTCAATTTGCATTGCAATGCAAAACGGCAATGTATTTCTCTATTTAAAATTACATTTTCCTTTACATATGTGCCAAGTTGGTGCAAAATGAAATGAAAATTAAATTACATAATTTACTTTTGCCATTTCCAAAAGTAATTTTAAAATGTAAATTACATATTCATTTTGAATGCTTTATACATTGCGAAATGAAAATGTATTACTCAAATTGATTTGTGTCTATGTCCAAGCCATAACAGTAGCAAAATGATCATTTAAATGTTATTTGTTCTAAATGCATATACACTCACGTTTAGGAAATTTAGGATTGCATTTTCATCATAATGCCATGTGATATTTGTAGTAAAATTCAGTGTGGATTTCAAAATGCACTCTGAGCCAAAGATATAGCAAAATGGTAGCAAAATTGTGATTTAAATGACTTTTTAATACATTGACACTCACTCTTGAGAGGTTTGAAAAATGCATTTTAATGAATTCCACACGTTGATTAATTCAGTCGATGTGGATTTGAAAATGCATTCAGAGCTGATCACGCCCACCCTCTGTCAATCAATGCGTCAAGGCGGGGCACGAAAGGTAAGCGTGGAGTGGCTACACACTGCAAGCGTGGCGTGTCCGTTTTTATTTCGGCTCCCATGTTAATAGGTTAGAGTGTGCACACTGCCTGCGTGACACGCGCGACTCGAGCCGCACGGAAAACGCGAGCATGCTAGAAACGCAAGCATGTTGGAATGTGTTTCCAGGCAAAATAGAATAGAAAAAGATGTTTATATATGTCATTTTGACACAAATGCATATCAATAAATTACATGTTGATGTTTTTGAAAGTCTCTAGAAATTGACATGAATGCAGATATAACTCATTTAAATACCGTATTTTCCGCACTATAAGGCGCACTTAAAAGCCTTTCATTTTTTTCAAAAAACGACAGTGCGCCTTATCCGGAGCGCCTTATATATGGATCAAGGCACTCTGTCAAAATGTTTCAGTATGAAAAACCAACAATTAATAATTGTAATAATAAATAATAAACAAAACAAAAATACATATAAAATGTAATAAAATGTAATAAATTATGTAATAAAATACATAATAAAATGCTTCAGTACGACTGGTAAACTACAAAGCCGCACCGCTTGCAGCATTACGGCTACCGTAGTCAGACTCAGTAAACACCGGTACTATGCTTTCGGATAATGACGAGAGGGAGCCGGGCAGGTCGGATGCCGTAGTCGCCCAACTGTTCAGTTCGGACACTGAAGAAGAAGAATTCGAGGGATTCATGGATGGGGAATGAACTGAAAAAGTGAGCTTTACGTGTTATACGTAACTGAACAATGTGGAGTTATGCACTAACGTTTGATTTAGTGGTATCCGACTGTTTCTTTTACTACATGTTTACTAAATTAAGGAAAAGTTCCCCTCAACGTTTGGGAGAAAAGTTAGCAAGGCTGTGAGATATTGTCAGAGGTGGAAGTAGCGAATTACAACTACTCACGTTACTGTAATTTAGTAGTTTTTTCGGGAATTTGTTCTTTTTGGAGTACATTTTTAAATATGTAATTTTAATTGTACTCAAGTACAAATTAAGCTAAATAATCTTGATTGACGGAGGGTGGGTGTGATCAGCTCTGAATGCATTTTCAAATCCACATCGACTGAATTAATCAACGTGTGCATTTTTCAAATCGACGTGTGCAAAATGCATTTTTCAAACCTCTCAAAAGTAAGAGTGAGTGTCAATGTATTAAATCACAATTTTGCTACCATTTTGCTATATCTTTTGCTCAGAATGCATTTTGAAATCCACACTGAATTTTACTACAAATATCACATGGCATTATGATGAAAATGCAATCCTAAGTTTCCTAACCATGAGTGTAAATGCATTTAGAACAAATAACATTTAAATGATCATTTTGCTACTGTTATGGCTTGGACATAGACACTTACCAAATCAATTTGAGTAATACATTTTCATTTTGCAACGTATAAAGCATTCAAAATGAATATGTAATTTACATTTTAAAATTACTATTGGAAATGGCAAAAGTAAATTATATAATTCAATTTTCATTTTGCACCAACTTGGCACATATGTAATGGAAAATGTAATTTTAAATAGAGAAATACATCATATTATATCGATATCGATGCATCGGCCCTCTTCAGGGAACACAAGAACATGCAGTAATCTCACATAACTTAATCCAGATATTTTAATTCACTCCCCTGGGGTCCGTTCTTCGTACCTTGCTTAATACATCTGAGATGATTTGACTGATCCCAGATCTTTTAATCGTGATAACTGATGTCTGTCTTATTTGGTTCTTCAAACAAATTTGCGGATTGGATTAAAATATCTGGATTTAATGATCTAAGATTACTGCACGTTCTTGTGTTCCCTGAAGAGGGCCGATGCATCGATACTCGAAACCACGATCAGTAATGCAGCGATTGGCTGGCGTCATGACAGCAACGTAATGACAACATATAATTAAAAAACACACCTGGCAAAAAAACTAGACCAATTACACACAAAAAAAACCCAAGAATGTCTGGACCTTTATAAGGGACAACCAACAGACCAAACCAACATAAAAGTTATAATAGATAAAGGGTAAAAAAAAAATTTTTTAACATGATTACCAATTATTTATATTCACGATTTTATACAGTATTTGTACACCCGTAACATTTTTATTTCAATGTTGTAATTTAATTTGTAATTCAATTTGAATCAGATTTGTAACGTGACACTTCAGTTTATTAAGGGTCAAGATCAAATTATCTTCTCTTTCGCTGCATCCCATAATATCCGTGATCACTTGAATGAATGCATGGCTCAGATTAACTGTACAACATGAGTGTAACCCAATAAAAATAAAATAAAATATTTTATGTATCACCTCAAGATGCAATCTAATCTTGTTTACATGAAATAAGCCTGCTCCTGAGCAGGTTTAAGTTTATGGACCTGTTGCTATGACAGCAAGGATGAGCTTTGAGGAACCAAACAATCCAAGATCATGCCAAATCGTCAACAATCAAATCCAGCTTACTGAGTTAGCGAGGTACGAAGAACAGACCCCTGGTCAAATATTGTGCTGCAAACATCAACAACAGCTATAAGATGTCAATGCTGGCAAACGACCATGGTATTCATTGTTTTAGTCACGTGACTGTCGTGGAGCCTTGGAGGGCAAAGCCGCCATAGAACTCCATTGAAACAAAAATAACAAAAATATGTGAACTAGATGCACTTATGATCCATAAACTACACCTGCTGCAGTATTTCAACGTGAAAAACACTATAGGGTGAGTTGCACCAATATGGATTCAATTAAGCAAAGTTTAACACTAATCTAGGATTTGTTGATATGGGTTTTATTTTAAATAGTTGTTGCACCAGTTCATTTTAAACAGATTAATTTCGCAGTAAAGCCGTTAGAATTATAGAGCTGATCAAGCAGCAAACGGAGGGTGAACTGACGACAGGCTAAGAATCCTTATTTGTGCAACCCACCCTTAAAGTGCCGTAATGCACTAAGACAGTGATATTAATAGATCAAATTCAGCACAACACATTTTCTTTATAATGGGTTTCGATGGGAAAAACCTTTAACGAGAAACCTTGTGTTGCATTAATATTCTGTGTTCTTGACAAAGTATTCATCCAAATTAAGGTGTATGTTGAATTTGGTATTTTAATATCACCGTCTTACTGCATTAATGCTGACTACAAACTTGGTAAAAATGACTAAGGGCAATGGAGGAAAGTCTTGTTTTGCCCTCCAGGTAGGCGTTCCTATAAGGAATAATCCACGGCTAGCTGTGCATTAAACAATTTGAATGCGCAACATGGAGGGTGGCTTCCTCCTCATTAAGATAATTTAATGCAGGTTATTTTCTGTGCTCATGAATGTATCCATTACATATCAAATTAAAATGAAAACTGAAACATAAAACTAAAAGGTAATTGAAAATATGAATAAATACTGTAATGGTTCATAAATAATAATAAAATAACACCGCACAGAACAAAATCCCCTCAGTACTACATAAATGACAGGCCTGGCTCCAGATCTCCAAATCTCTCAGGTTTCAATAAAAACAAGTTAATGAAAAATGAATTAAATTCTTATAGCTTTGGAACCACATGAGGGTGAGTGAATGATAACAGGATTTTATTTTTAAGTAAATTATTCCTTTCAAGACATTCCTCTTTTAACATCTAGAAGAAAAAAAAAGTAATTCTTTGCCATTTCTCATAGCTCAGCAATAACTTGACCATGAAGAAACCACTTAGAATGGTGCTTCCAGTGAAACCGTACATTAAATACATAATGTTCATTTCAAACCGGCGTCCTAACGCCTACTACCGGAGCGCTGTGCCAGCATCCACACTGTAACACGGCCATTAGAAACAATTAGTCTGTTTTGAATATGCTGTTCTCCTTGGGCTGAGGCGCATGTTTAAGATTCCTGCGCACTCCAGACTCGATGCCTGCAGTTTGTTTGAAAGAGCCGGATTCAGTGCCAACTCTGAATGAGGGAACTGCTCCATGTCAACTGCTAATTATGGGATGGTCAGCAGCAGCACCAAGACGATTTATTGATGTAAGAACATGTAAAAGATCTTTCCTCTTTTCTAAACAGAATTCCTTTAAGGCCTGTTCAAGGAGCCAAGGCAATCAGGAAGTAATACTACATCATTATAAGAGCCCACAATCAGAGCCCAATGTGATGGTGGGTATTCAAGTTACAAATCAACAACAGCTTTAAAGACCTCAATGAAATCTAAATCAAAGTTTTGTGGCTTTTAGTCCATGTGTTAGTTTTGAGCTAATCTATTTTTTTTTTTTTAACCATCCAAAACTAAATCTCCCTCTCCCTCTGATATCACTTGCCTCAGTCCAGCAACGGCTTGTGGAAAATCATGGTTTACACCTGTGACATTGGTTATTGGATATTTATAAAGAAACAAGCTGCCCTCTTCCTCTTTCAATAACAAAAGTTTTTTTTAACAAGTTTCTAGTGAAACTTGGACATGCATTCACAGACCCAAAAAGTATTTAGACATTATATAAATAAACAACTTTTTTTTTCTCTTTCTATTCATTAAAGAATCCTGAAAATCTGTCATGGTTTCACAAAAATATGAAGCAGTATAACAGTTTTTAATATTAAGAAAATGTTTCTTGAGCAACAAATCAAGGATGGATCATGTGACACTGAAGACTAGTAACGATGCTAAAAATACAGCTTTGCATCACATTAATAAGGTACATTTTAAAATACCGTTATAGTCAAATAGAAAACAGGTATTTTAAATTGTAATCATTTTACTGTATATTTGCTCAAATAAATGGGGCCTTGGTGAGCAAGACACAAACAAAAAATCTTACCAACCCCAAATTTTGATACAATTGTGAAGTGTGGAAATAAACCTGCATTATGTATCCTTTTGATCTTTCATTAAAATAATAATAATTCTAATCTTTCATTAAAGTCCTTTCAACAACAAAAAATCTCCAAAACACATTGGCCAGTTTTAAAACACAGGACTAAACAACTGAATCATTGACCTTGACATTTATAGGTACTTTGATGTTGCAGGATAGGATTGGAGTTATAGGAGACCGTTATAGGCATGTCATCAAATATATGAGGATTTGTAGTACTCTCAGCTTATTGGCACCTCTAGAATTTTTTATAAAATAACTCTGAAGTATACTGCCATTCGCATTTACATTTTTTAGCACAAAAGGTGACTATGAAACCTGATCCCTATAGAAAATTTATGGGTGAACTTAAGAGAAGCACCAACATGGAGCTGGGAATCTGAAGGATCTGGAGAGATTCAGTATGGGGGAAATGGTCTCTGATCTCTTCTCAGTTATTCTCCAAACTCATAAAGCATTGTCTGTGAAAACTCAAGAGCTGTTATCTTGGCAAAAGGGAGGTTGCAAAAAGTATTTGATAAAAGGGTGCCAATAATTATGGCCAACATGTTTTGGAGAAAAGCAATGATTTCATAATGTGATTTACCCCCAACTTCAAATTGTTTTACTTCAATGAAAGATTAGATTTCTGCATTTTTTTTAACGAAAGATCAAAAACCCTATAGATTTATTTTTACTGTCATCTTAGATCATATTCAGCAGGGTTGCCAACAATTCTGCCCACAACTGTGTATGAACATGTGTATGTATTGAGTCTTAAACAGAAAATACCACATTTGATTGCATGTTTGGGAGAAACAGCCAAACCTGTGTAGCGAACCATGGAGGGGATGCTCTTTCAGCCTCCTAAATGAAGAGACAGTCTTTACAAGACAAACAGTGAGGCCACGTAACCCAGAAACTGCACACTGGACGCACAGGCAGCCAAATAAGCCACAAGAGCACAGAGAACGGTCAGAGTGAGAACATAACTATGGCAGAAATGTTGAACAACACACAAAGAAAAGAAATTCTGAAATTCAACCTACTTTGGTTAGTTTACAATGCATGCTAAGGAGGAATAGCAAGGATCGGTTTCTCTTTATTTCATGTTTGCTTGTGGTTACGCTGCACATTCCTCAAGCAAGGGAAAAAAACTGTTTGAACAGCCCCATTTGAAAGGCTTCAGATGTATCTGCTATAGAAATAAAGCTTTTCCACAATTTATTTTTTATTTGAACAGTTGACGACAAAAAAAAGTAGAAGGCTGAAGGTCAAGGATGAGACAGCATATAGTTTGTATTTAGCTCAATTTGCCAACGCATCAAGATCTCAGCAGACACAAGGGTTAGGAAGCACAAACTGAAAAGACAGACATCATCTGAACTATACACCAGGACTTACCCCGACGACATACTAAACGAAGAGAAAGAAACTGTCTCAAGGGTTGAACTTATACATGAAACCAGATTTTTACCTTGAAACAGACAAGAGAAACAAACACAACAAGTGCATCAGATGTGACCAAATATGCGTCAACATTTTATCCAACACTCACACGGTGCGTCTACACCAGATGCGACAAAGCTACAGTTGCAAATCCATTCGCTCTGTCAAAAGTAGTGTGAGCACTTGAAGTACATCAGAACTGGGCATCAGTTTACAGTCAGGAATTTGTGTCACATGCCACATCCAGTGTAGACGGCATCACTGATTATAATGCGTTCTATCTGCTTTTGTCATGTCGCTCACATCTGGTGTAGACTTTTTCAGAAATCTTGGTGATCCTGATGAGTCAGCATGTCAGCTGATATCAGGTCAAGTTCTTGAATGGTGCACAAGAAGACATCCAAGTTTGGGAAGTCAGGGAAAAAATAAAATACTCTAAATTGGACATTTTTATCTTCTAGCATGAGGCAACAGTGTCTGTTTATATAAGTTCTTTATCCTTTGGTTTTCATGGGGGATGCGTTCCTTGTGTCCTTCTGTGGATTCAAATAAACCAAATTCAAGAAGTTCAAACGGGCACACAGCAAAACATGACTTGGCAACTGTAATCACTCAGTTGGAAAACGCTGACCTTGTATGTACACAATTACATCCAAATGACTGTAAATGAAAATGACAAGAGACGGAGATTTCATGGATTTGAAGGAAGATTCTGAGTGCTGGGATAAAATAAGCTCATTCAGATGAATGTGAGATTCATGCAATTCTGCGTTTCTAGAGTGGAAAGATGAGTTCACACCAGCCTAGCCTGTGGTCAGAGGCAGGACTGTGTGAAGAGCTCAGCTCAAAGGATCTGTTCCTGGAAGCGACGTGTTCACTTTCAACAAATCGCCAACAACAAAGTGCATTTGTGAGGGGCTGCAATGCACCTCATCGCTTGAATACAAAGTTTGAATATACCAAGTGGCAAGCCTGAAACATTCCCAGTTTTTTTTTTTTTTTTTTTCTATTAGGAGGTATATTCAGTAACTGTAATGAACAGACCCACAAAGAATGTGTGCAGTTTTCTTTAGATTTCAAACTCATTCAAACCACTTTATTATAATGATTTAACTCATTTGATGATTCTTTTAGCTACCAAGAAATTTGAAGTACTCTCAGCTCCATTTAACACATGGTTTCCCTGCAAAATCAGTGCAGAAAATGCAAAAAAAAAGTCTGCATATTTTGGGACTAAGCAAGTAGGGCAATTTTACTGGTAGTAAAATACATTTAAATGGGGATAAAAAAATCAAAAAAGCCCAAATGAAATAAGGTCAAGCATAGTACTTGTATAACTTTATTCATTGTTGTGCTTTAACCTCGGGTCATTTCCTTTCAAAATATCAAGTTAAATGGAACAGAAATTGTATGCAAATGGGGAATGAAGAAAAACAACAACTCAAAATTCAACTAAATACAATCAGGTATAATATTGATGCAAGGTCTCTGAAAGACGCAAACATGATTCGTTGTTTGTGCGCATCTGCGGTTGTGCTTCAGGCTTCATCAGGCAGAGCTGATCTCACCTCGAAGCAACAAATTAACTGCAGTAAGAGACATTTCTTGCTACCCATTCTGAGATGATATCCTCAGAACTGCACACTGAGCCTCAACATGCATATCACAGGCTGACTGCTCGGAGCGGGCTAACATACAGAATGAGATGCAAAACTGATGTATCTCAACACAGCTCCCTCTCAAACTTGGCAGGAGTGGCTCAGTACTTGCTGCTCTACTGACATCGAAAGGCAGTCAGTGGACAGTGGATACACTTTATTCATATGATACAGAAAAGGATCAAACAGAACTAATGAAGGATGGCGAGAGGGGACAAAAGTAAATGCGAGTCACTGTTCATGATGGAGTTTTGGACATCATCTGTATCTCGCCAGCATGAACATATGAAAGTACACACAAAGCCTAAAGAACAAGCGCAATCCCCCAGGGAGCTGATCAAGGTAACCGCCGCCAAGATTCAAATTTTTGCATTTTTAATACTTTTAAAACTTAAATATCTGCAAGAAATGTGCAAACGATGCACATCCGCATTTTAATCGACCAGTTTTATATTTTAACGTGCACAAAGCTTTTGTAATCATTTATATCCTAAAGCGCATTAAAATTGTAAGATAGTCATTCTAATCCTACACCCAAAAATCACACTGAAGGTCAAACAAAGCCAATTTTAGTTTTTTTTTTTTGTTTGTTTTGCTTTTTACCATTTCAGCACATTTCAGCACACTGCAGCACCCTCCCACTATCTTTTACCCTCCCATGACTCAAGTGTAATCTGAAGCATCAGGAGTAATAGGGAAATGGGGGAGAGAAGAGGTTGTTGTTGTTGTGGTGGTGGTGGTGGAGTTGAGTGTCTTGCTTGTCGACAAACTCCTACATTGAGATCTACACAAATTTTGGAAGCTTGCTGGTGTTGGGCCACGTTGATGCTCTAGTCAAGAATTTAACAGACTCCACTTAACTGCTGCAAATTAGGCCGACAACTCTCCTTGCTAAAAGGCAAAACACTTCATATTTTTTCTATGCCATTAAAAAAAGTAGATTAAACAAAAACAAAAAAAGAACGATTTTCTCCAGCAGTCCATCAGCCTCAACTGGTCTGAGTTCTTTCAGCGGGGATCCACTCTGGCCAGACAACATGAGGCTGTGAACATAAGCAGTGATTCAGGTCTGTCTCTCCAAACTGGAGCGTTCTGCAGTGCTAACATTTCTCCCCTTAACTTCTCCAGACCCAAGCAAGGCCGTGTGCGGAGGGGGAAAACACTATTACAGGAAAGTCTTTAGATACGTCTCATGTCTTTTCCTCTTCCAAAAAAGAAAGAAAGAAAAAGTTGGAAAAGCTGGCTCTCTGGAATAGCAGGGTTAAGGAAGGGAGGACAATCGTGAAGTTGGGCAGTGTTCCTGTCGAGACACGTGGTTGTGTGTTTGTGTGTGTGATTGTTTGCCTGTGTACATGTAAACGTGTGTTTGAATGTACGTGTGTGTGCATATGTTTGTGTTGTACGAGTATGGTTTCTACAGCAGGTCCACACGCCGGTAGTACAGCAGGTAGGCAGTGCGCTCTGCAGTCTGCTTTACCACCTGATGCTGATTGATGATCTTCACTGCCTGGTCATCAATGCGCAGCCAGCCGTTCAGACCGATGTGGAAGACATCTGTAGTGTAGTGGCCACCCGTGGCACTGTTCCCATGGTGATAGACGACTGCAGGAAGATACAAAGGATTTAGGCATGTACAACACTTATTTCAATTAAAATTTCCAGTTGTTGGGCTAGGCAAAATTGCGCAACCATAAGATTCTGCTGCCCCCTTTTATACCATGGTAGACATTTTTTGCAGAAAACAGTGCTGAGGTGTCCAAAACAAGATGCAGAAAAGGCAAACAATGTCACAGCCTCCAACATTACATATTTCAACTCCTCTGCAGTCATGGGTGTGCATATATAGGCTTTTATAATGAAACCAGATTGAATTGGTTTCAATTTTCCCCCTTGTTTTGAGTTGTTTTTGGCATCAGTGCAAAACAGCTTCACATAACGTAACATTTATTGATTTGTTAGGAATCATCGGTTTTAAATCAAATCCCAAACCAAAAAATCAGATTAGAAACTATTCTTTGAAGAGAAGTTTAAAAAAATTACTTTATAGATATTTATATTTTAAGTTAAATTTACAGCAAACAATTATAACAACATAATGGAGAGTATAATATAAAAAGAGTACATTGATAATATTTAGATTGTGAGGGCAGGGTTTTTTTTAAGCAACTTGAATGCCAGATCAATACCAGCTACTTTTAGCACGCGCGTCATTGATGGAAAACCTTGATAAATGAAATGACCGCTTGTTTACTACACAACCCCTACACAATATCAAGGGATTTGATGGGTTCCTAACATGTACTAAATATGTAACTTCAAGCAACTGGAGTGAATGTTAACAAAACACTACACAGGGCAAAATACTGTAAACTTTAGGCAGATTTATAAACCTCTACATCAAAAGTATAAAGCAAAAGTAAGCACTACATGGTATCAATGGCCCTCTAACACTGACTGATAACTTCTTGCAGCTTAATACTGATAAAACTGAAATCCTGTTGATTGGCCCTAAATCACAAAATTTGCCACATGATGACGTTTTTATTGACATTGATGGTGTCCAGATTACACCTTCAAAAACTGTGCGAAATCTGGGAGTATTGTTTGACTCCACGTTATCTTTTGACTCACATATTGGTCAAACAGTAAAGTCATGCTTTTTCCACCTGCAAAATATTGTTCGTATCCGTCGATCCCTCAACTCTAATGATGCTGAAACTGTAATTCACGCTTCTATAACCTCCAGATTAGACTACTGTAATGCCTTATACAGCGGCTTACCAACTAAGGCTATACATCGCCTCCAAATGGTGCAAAACTCTACTGCTTGAGTGCTAACATTTAATAAAAAATCCGTACACATCACTCCGATCCTCAACCAACTTCACTGGCTTCCTGTGGCCAGTCGCATCGAGTTTAAACAGTTAGTTTTAGTCTATAAAGCCAGTCACGGCCCTGCACCAAAATATCTTGCTGAGTTAGTCCAACCTTATGTTCCTGCCCGGACCCTCAGATCAAGCAATGAAAACCTGCTTGTCATCCCCAAGTTTAAACGCTCAACTATGGGAGGAAGGGCTTTTAGTGTAATTGGCCCTAAATTATGGAATAAACTGCCCGCGACTATCCGTAACGCACCTACTCTCCAGCTTTTTAAAACCAAACTTAAAACTCATCTTTTTTCACCTTGCAGTAAATTACTATTTTTCTCTCACCGTCTCTGCCTTCAAATGATCTCACACCTATTCATGTTATGCTACATGTCTAGCTACTGTTAATTGTTCTTTGACTCTTTAACTTCTTTGTTTTTGTTAGAGTTATTTGTTGTACACCTGCTTGTTTATTTGCTATAATGAACAGGCTGCTTTTCTGATTGTAATTTATTGTACTCCATTGTTAAGCGACCTTGGGTTCTTGAAAGGCGCTATATAAAATAAACATTAACATCCATCGCACAGGGAAAACAGAAGAATATAGTCTTGATAGGACACATGCACTTTTTTTATAGCAGTGAAGACTTGGCTGCCAGTAAAGTTTGGTAAACTGTAAGAAAAGGTGAAATATCTTGTGTGCTGTATCACTGGCAATTAAATGAATAGTTTAGAGACAATTTTCCACCCACACCAGATGTTCAAACATGGGGAAAATAGTCAAAAAAAGAGGCTTAAGGGAAATGTATTGGTATGGCAACTGTTGCTAGGGGTTGCTGGACAGGCTACTTCTTGACAAGCAGGGAGCCATTTTTTTCCTTTCAGAAAGGAAAATAAACGCCTGAAAGCAATTCACTCTTGGAGGCAGGAAAAAAGGCGAACATCTCCCGCAAAGGAAGGCCATGTGTGTTTAAACAGGTCAGTGAGTCACATGTGGTGGCAGAGTCAAGAAAGACAAGGCCTAACTAGTTGGCAATAGGAAGGTGCTCGAAGGATGAAAGGTGTACGTCTTGACAGCTTACTGGAAGCCATAATAAAAGTATTTGCACGAAAGCCTGTCACGTAAGCTCATATAAACAGGATTAGAATCAAACTGTGGAAAGGGTCCAAATGACAAATCACTGTCAAGGAAATGTTTCACTACGCTGTATCCACATTATTTTGCAATGAAGCAGCTATTTTCTGTGAGTGTGTGATTTCCAACTCATTAGTACCTATAGGTTAATATCTAGTAATAAGTGCAATAAAAGTAAATCTATTTGCGCTGCAAACAAATGTGTTAATTATGACAATGCATTAAAATAATATGGTAAGAAATAACAGTTTGCAATATCAAGCAACAAAAGCGGTTTATACAGCTAAACATAACTGGAACTGACACTAAAAGCCAGACACATTTAATTTACACTGCTCCTGTTTTTTAGGTTAATTAGACCAGAAGAGAAGCATTCTAAGTCAAAGGAATAAAAAACAAAACATACCTGCAAAGAGCCTGTAGGTTCTTTGGCCTTTAAAAGTTTTTCCCCGCACCCCTGGGGACAAGAGATCTGAAAATCATGAAATATTTTAATATATAGCAGCATATTTACAGATGGCAGACTATCAAGATGGATCTATTTGTGAGAATCAGCATAAAAAAAATAATAATAAAAAAACACTCAGTGAACATAGAATACTTTATCAATTGAATCCAGATCTGAATAGCATCCAGATGGACCAACATGCAGACTGGTATTTAATGACTGACATGCAGCCTAGTTTCATAAGCAGGAAACCATTCACAATAGAGAAGTCTTTATGCTACTCCCTCATTAGTGCTCTTGTTTATTTTGGTCAGGTTCATATTTAGTGGGGGAACCTGGCCTCCTTGTCAGGAGCAGAATTGAGAGCACATGGAGTATTGGTCAAACATTTTTATCACTCAAACTATTTTTACAGTAATGACTTACCAACTTGGACAATCCATTAAAATAGAGGTTTGTGATGTGAAACAGAGAGACTGGACCTGCATTGTCCATGTACACAAAATGTGTGGAGATAAAGACTCCAAAGAAATATGAGATGCTCTGAATGAACCAAGACCATTTCAGTTAGCCTATAACGTGCTTTGCAAACAATTCACTTTTGGTTTGTTTCGATATACACAGATCAGGCATAACATTATGACGACTGACAGGTGAAGTGAACAACACTGATTATCTCTTCATCACGGCACCTGTTAGTAAGTGGGATATATTAGGCAGCAAGTGAACATTGTCCTTAAAGTTGATGTGGTAGACGTAGGTAAAATGGGCAAGTATAAGGATTTGAGCAAGTGACTAGGGCCAAATTGTGATGGCTAGACGACTGGGTCAGAGCATCTCCAAAACTGCTGCTCTTGTGGGTTGTTCCCAGTCTGCAGTGGTCAGTATCTATCAAAAGTGGTCCAAGGAAGGAACAGTGGTGAACCGGTGACAGGGTTATGGGCCAGAGGCCACAGCTCATTGATGCACATGGGGAGTGAAGGCTGGCCCATGTGGTCCGATCAAACAGAGGAGCTACTGTAGCTCAAATTGCTTAAGAAGTTAATGCTGGTTCTGATAGAAAGGTGTCAGAATACACAGAGCATCTCAGTTTGTTGCATAGGGGGCTGCATAGCTGCAGACCAGTCAGGGTGCCCATGCTGACCCCTGTCCACCGCCGAAAGCACCAACAGTGGGCATGTAAGCATCAGAACTGGACCATGGAGCAATAGAAGGTGGCTTGGTCTGATTAAACGTTTTCTTTTACATCACGTTGATGGCCAGGTGCACCAGGATGCACGATGGGAAGAAGGCAAGCCAGCTGAGGCAGTGTGATGCTTTAGGCAATGTTCTGCTAGGAAACCTTGGGTCCTGCCATCCATGTGGATGTTACTTTGACACGTACCACATATCTTAGCATTGCTGCAGACCAAGCACACCCTTTCATGGAAACAGTATTTCCTGGTGGCTGTGGTCTCATTCAGCAGGATAATGTGCCCTTCCACAAAGTAAAAGTTCACAAATGGTTTGAGGAGGACAACAATGAGTTTGAGTGTTGACTTAGCCTCCAAATTTCACAGATCTCAATCCAAATGAGCATCTGTGGGATGTGATGAACAAAAGTCAATCCATGGAGGCCCCACCTCGCAACTTACAGGACATAAAGGATCTACTGCTAACATCTCGGTGCCAGATACAACAGCACACCTTCAGGGGTCTAGTGGAGTCCATGTCTTGATGGGCAACTGTTTTGGCAGCAAAAGGGGGACCCCCACAATATCATAATGTTCTACCTGATCTGTGAATATTTATATTAAAAATATATTTAGTTGAATAGAGTACACTAAACAAATAAAATGACAGGCAGCTAGAGTTTGGATGGAGTGGGCAGAAAACAGGAATTATCCTCCTGATGTCACCTGGTACAGAACAAGTGCTACTAAAATCATGCAATCAACAACTAACTGACTAGTTGGTGAAACCTGCTAAAAACAAAGTAAAATCAGCAGAGAGAGCTTAAATGGAGAAAGAAAACTGAAATAAGCACCTTTACTGATCTCCAGATCAACAGGGTAATCGATATTCTTGACCAGTTTTTGACATCCACCAGTCTTCTCAAAGACAAATCTCTTGAGGTGAAGCACCAGCACTGGAGGAAGCTCTTCAAGAGTCACTCTCCGGCTGATCTCAATCTAAAAGCAGTAAAGGACAAAGAGGGCAAGAAATCAGAATTCAACACAAAGTCAGAATGAAATTTAAAGCATGTCATCGTGGATGATTAAATACCTATCCCTTTAAAAACATGAAGAGTGGACCATTAGCAATTTGTACACTTCCATTTTTTAAGAAATACTGAGAAATAATTAACAGGTTTTTACCATAGCATTTTTAAATGACAAATTCCCTTGCTATATATGGTTAAAAAAAACATACATACATACATGCATGCACATACATACGTACATGTCCTTCTAAAAAAATTAGCATATTGTGAAAAGTTCATTATTTTCCATAATGTCATGATAAAATTAAAAAGTCATGTTTTTTAGCTTCATTGCACACCAACTGAAATATTTCAGGTCTTTTATGGTTTTAATACTGATGATTTTGGCATACAGCTCATGAAAACCCAAATTTGTATCTAAAAAAATTAGCATATTTCATCCGAGCAATAAAAGAAGTGTATTTAATACAAAAAAAGTAAACCTTCAAATAATTATGTTCAGTTATGCACTCAATACTTGGTCGGGAATCCTTTTGCAGAAATGACCGCTTCAATGCGGCGTGGCATGGAGGCAATCAGATAGCGGCCTTAAGCTCATCCAGAGTGTTGGGTCTTGCGTCTCTCAACTTTCTCTTCACAATATCCCACAGATTCTCTATGGGGTTCAGGTCAGGAGAGTTGGCAGGCCAATTGAGCACAGTAATACCATGGTCAGTAAACCATTTACCAGTGGTTTTGGCACTGTGAGTAGGTGCCAGGTCGTGCTGAAAAACGAAATCTTCATCTCCATAAAGCTTTTCAGCAGATGGAAACATGAAGTGCTCCAAAATCTCCTGATAGCTAGCTGCATTGACCCTGCCCTTGATAAAACACAGTGGACCAACACCAGCAGCTGACATGGCACCCCAGACCATCACTGACTGTGGGTCCTTGACACTGGACTTCAGGCATTTTGGCATTTCCTTTTCCCCAGTCTTCCTCCAGACTCTGGCACCTTGATTTCCGAATGACATGCAAAATTTGAGCGCCAGTCCAGTCCTGCTTCTCTGTAGCCCAGGTCAGGCACTTCTGCCACTGTTTCTGGTTCAAAAGTGGCTTGACCTGGGGAATGCGGCACCTGTAGCCCATTTCCTGCACACGCCTGTGCACGGTGGCTCTGGATGTTTCTACTCCAGACTCAGTCCACTGCTTCCGCAGGTCCCCCAAGGTCTGGAATCGGTCCTTCTCTACAATCTTCCTCAGGGTCCGGTCACTTCTCGTTGTGCAGCATTTTTTGCCACACTTTTTCCTTCCCACAGACTTCCCACTGAGGTGCCTTAATACAGCACTCTGGGAACAGCCTATTCGTTCAGAAATTTCTTTCTGTGTCTTACCCTCTCGCTTCAAACAGGAAATTAAGTATTTTAAAATGTAAAAATATTAATATTAAAATGTACAAAGAATGTGTGTCAGTTACGTATTCTAAATGTATTAATTTCTTCAAGCTATGCAACGTATTAGGTAGGCTAGCCGTTTATTAATCTTTATTAATTTATTTACAACTATCAACAATTCAGAAAAATTTGGGCACAAATGGGTTAATTGTTAAAGTTGGCAGCCTCATGTGACAAGAAGGACGTGAATACCTTTTTCTGTCTGGCCTCGATCCATAGAGGAGTAATTATGCCCGAACAGAAACTGTTCGGACCAATGAAATCATCAGGGCGGGCTTTAGACGATGATGGACAGATGATCTACAGTAACATAATCATCCACGTCATCAGGCGCTTTGGGTTGAATTTGCTCTTATCCTAAACGGAGAACTTGTTTGTATATGCATTCACCTTCAGTATTTCTCTCAGAAACGATGATCGTGTTGGTAAGTACTCTGTGTATCCTTAAATTCTTTTTTTACAACACTGCAAAAAAAACGTGACAACCCTGTCTGCACGCACGCTGGATTAAGTAACGTTACAAGAAAAAGATGAGTGTAAACGATCTTTGCCAATGTCGAGCACAGTTGCTACTCAAAACTATAGCCCAAAACAATAACTTTCCGGGGGGGGGATCTCCGGAAAAAAATGGCGTTTGGTTGGCAAAATATGTTATTTTGGCAAGGTTGCCTGCTAAAATTTGCATTCCTGGGTTTATATAAATCACATAATTGGGGTCGCTTCAACCCGTGGACATGGAGAAAAACACGGACTTGGCAACACAGTGCAGTTGAGTTCTGTTGACATTTGACAACTAACGTTACGCGTCGCTCCGTTGCTCTGATTGGTTGTGGGTCTATCCAATTGAGGTCTTTCCTGGCTCGGTTGAAACACGCCCCATAATCACAGCTCTATGGAGCGGTACCAGACTCATATTCTGACTCGAATTGAGTATGACCACGCCAGGCTTGTCACATGAGAAACTGCACATCAGAAATCATGCAGCCACCAATTGTGCAAGTTCTCCCACTTAAAAAGATGAGAGAAGTCTGTAATTATCATCATAGGTACACTTCAACTATGAGAGACAGAAAATAAATCTAAAAATCTAATTTTTAAAGAATTTATTTGCAAATTATGGTGGAAATTAAGTATTTGGTCACCAACAAAAAAGCAAGATTTCTGGCTCTCACAGACCTGTAACAACTTCTTTAAGAGGCACCTCTGTCCTCCGCTCGTTACCTGTATTAATGGCTCCTGTTTGAACTCGTTATCATTATAAAAGACATCTGTCCACAACCTCAAACAATCAGACTCCTAACTCCACTATGGCCAAAAGCTGTCAAAGGACACCAGACACAAAATTGTAGACCTGCACCAGGCTGGGAAGACTGCAATAGGTAAGCAGCTTGGTGTGAAGAAATCAACTGTGGGAGCAATTAGAAAATGAAAGACGACCACTGATAATCTCCCTCGATCTGGGGATTCACGCAAGATCTCACCCCGTGGAGTCAAAATTATCACAAGAACGGTGAGCAAAAATCCCAGAACCACACGGGGGGACCTAGTGAATGACCTGTAGAAAGCTGTGACCAAAGTAACAAAGGCTACCATCACCACCAGGGTAGTTTGCTAGAGAGCATTTGGATGATCCAGAATAGGATTGGGAGAAATCTCATATGGTCAGATGAAACCAAAATATAACTTTTTGGTAAAAAATTAACTTGTCATGTTTGGAGGTGAAAGAATGCTGATTAGCATCCAAAGAACACCATACCTACACTGTGAAGCATGGGGGTAAAAAAAATTATGTAAAGGGACCAGGACAACAGATCTCTGTGTAAAGGAAAGAATGAATAGGGCCATGTATCGTGAGATTTTGAGTAAAAACCTCCTTCCATCAGCAAGGGCATTGAAGATGAAACGTGGCTGGGTCTTTCAGCATGCCAATGATCCCAAACACACCGCCCGGGCAACGAAGGAGTGGCTTCGTAAGAAGCATTTCAAGGTCCTGGAGTGACCAAGCCAGTCTCCAGGTCTCAACGCCATAGAAAATCTTTGGAGGGAGTTGAAAATCCGTGTTGCCCAGCGACAGCCCCAAAACATCACTGCATGGAGGAATGGGCTAAACTACCAACAACAGTGTAAAAACCTTGTGGAGACTTACAGAAAACGTTTGGCCTCTTGTCATTGCCAACAAAGGGTATATAACAAAGTATTGAGATGAACTTTTGTTATTGACCAAATACTTATTTTCCACCATAATTTGCAAATAAATTCTTTAAAATTCAGACTTTTTTTTCTCATTCTGTCTCATAGTTGAAGTGTACCTATGATGAAAATTACAGCCCCCTCTCATCCTTTTTAAGTGGGAGAACTTGCACAATTGGTAGTTGACTAAATCTGTATCTGTGGAAAGAGGTTTACAGTTAATGATTCACACCTCCTGCTTGCTCTTAGTGGTGTAGCCCTGAACAGACTCCCGCGCCACCAGTACCTCCAGGGCCTCCTGGACTGTGCGGATCTTCTCTGATTGGATGTCCAACTGCAGCGTGAAGAAGGGCTGCAAGGTGGCTGACTCTTTTGAGCTCTGCTGGTATACCACAGATCTAAAACAACAACAACAACAACAAATGTTTTAGAAAAGATTAGAGTGTGACCAATTTAAGAGGTAACAAGTAAACCGTTTACTGTGTGTTACAACAACTAAATAAAAAGGTCAAAAACCAAACAAGAAATTGTAAAAATCAAATTGCCTAGGGAATCTGAAAGCCCTTAACTGTATTTTTCCTCACAGGAAAGCAAAAGGGCTTGGCTACGCAATTAAATTCTCCATCAGACTACCAAAGACTCCATAGCCAAACCATAGCCCCAAAAGCTATGAAAAAAAATGCTTCATCTAATCCTTGACGCTCTCACACGTTCAGACATCTGCATTTCTGCAGCCACCAAAATTAGCTGGCTTGTGGTGGTGAGCCACAAGGCTTGTTTTTCTGCAGTGAATTGTTTGTAATGGCTGTAGCCACACAGCTTGGAGGAGCATCAGGACAGCAGGCTGAAGATAACATCAAACTTACCAAGCACTTGTGTCATACCACAATGAACATTGTGAGCCAAAGAAAAGGCCAAACCTGGTGCCATGGCTTCACTTTTCCACAAGTTTATTTTTTTTGCAGAAGTGCTGCATATCGGTCCACCTCTGTGGTTTAATGTGTCACAGAGGTCAGGTGTCTTACACAGAAACTGTTAAGGCCCTGATATACTTCAAGCAAAATCATAGAAAGAACTGGCATGACATCATTTCGAATAAAATCAGGCCAAATCAAAGTTTGTGAGGAGTTAATTTTGAGAGTTTGAAAGCTTGTCGAACAATTTCTGGAAATGTTTGCTCTGGCTGGGGAACAGTTCTTCTCTTCAGTTCATCAAGATCAGACTGGAGCCAAAATATGAACACATTGAAGATCTGCATTATAATAGAAATTGAAGCTGTAATTCTAATGAAATGTAACACTGATACAGTTTTTTCCCCCCATGTTTAATACTGTAAAGCTGCTTTCATTTAAGCAAACTTTTGTATAAAGAGCTACATAAATAAACAGGACTTGGCCGAATTGCAGAGCGTGTAAACATATCCACATTGCTATGATCAGATGCTTTCTTAACGGCTGTTCTCCCACTGCTGTCACTTTTGTTGTGGGTTTATTTTGAGATGAAAGCCCGCAGCACATTCACATATTCATATAAATGACGCACCCAGCATCATGGGCAGCGCCGGGATGTTCGATGAACTTCTTTTTACCCCTAAGCGAAGAACAAAAAAGAACTTTGTCATGAGTATATCAGGGCCTTTATGAGGACAATGACTTTATAGCAGTGGTTCTCAAGACTTTCTAGGTCAGGTTCCACCTTTGAAGTTATGTAGAATAGCACATAGGAGCTTTTACACTAGGGATATACACAGAGGACCAGCCTGAGAATCACTGCTCTACAGTATCTAGAAGTAGCTGACACGGAAACATGCATTCAAAGATTACCTGATGTGGCCACCGAATATGTCGGTGATAGGTGTGCGGATGAAATCTGCCTGCCGGGTGATGGAGGTTTTGTTTCTGGGTCCGACCTGTTCCCACTCATCATCACTGCCTTCTTCCTTCTCAGCAGGGTCTTCCTCCACACCAGGCTGAGACTCAGGCCCATTTGGCGTGGGGGCTTCTGCTCAGAGACAGAAACAGACATCTAGTTAAAATGAAGCAACCAGAAACCTGATAAATCTAGAGTGGGCAGGACTCCAGCTGAGAGACAATTTCTCTTGCAAACAGGAACCAAAAAAAGAACATACTTTCTTCTTGTGGAGAAATAAGCTTCTTCAGTGCCAGCATTTCCTCATGCAGCCCATTTAAAATGAAACCAAGGTACTCCTCCGCATCTTCCTGGCGACCCTGAGAGAAAGACAGAGATCATTAATAGATGACAGACTTTACTCATCCACAACACCTCATGCTACACTTGTTAACTGGGTTTTTTTAAAAAGCCATTACCAGACAGACAATGACGAAGCTTTTTAATAAAGGTACAACTTCTAGATACACTGGCATCCAAGGCACCATAATGCCTAATTAGACAAATTATAATTCCTTAAGGTAATAAAAGTTAACCATTTTCCACTATAAAGAACCTTTTGTACAATACAAAGGTTCCATGGATATTCAGATTAAGAAATTGTTCTGTTAGGAACTATTTACTGTACGGTTCTTTGGGGAACCCAAAACAACTCTTCATTGCTGTAAAACACTTTTGGAAGCTCAAGTTTAGATTTAGACAACAAGGGATATATCTATCCTCTGTATAGTGCCTGCTAAGCCAACATTGTTCAGACACGCTGTCGTTCTTCCACATCCGGAAGAATGTATCCACAGATCCAGCTCATTAATGGCTGAATAATGTCATAACTAAGGGCTTTATCTTTCTGCTTTGAGGAATGAGTGCGTCAGGAACCTCTAATGAACAGCTCAATGTTAGTCAATGTGCAGACAAATACAAACAGGAAAAGAACAGGAAGGTCTTGTTCTCAGGTGTGTCAAGTACACGTGTCTATAATTTTGACTTCACTGTAAGGTGCCAGTAATCGTGAAACTAAGTGATTTATGAATTTTCTGGTGGCAATTACAACCAATTAATACATAAACTAGAATTATAGTTGCTTTCCCTTCAGATAAAGAAGACATTCAAAATGTGTACTACTAGGGGTCCTCTAAAAACAATGTTGGGGCCTTAGCAAGTCCAATTAATAAATGGGCTTTATTGTAAACCATCCAGACTTCATGATACCTACCTTCTCAGAAAGGCTTGATTTAATGAGGGTGAGAAGTTTATAGATGTAGGTGGGTTCAAAAGGAACACCCACTCTAAGGTCTTTCATTATCTTCTCTCCAGCAGCTACAAGAAAAGCAGAGGATAATATAATATGTAAATACATAGGTGAGAAAAGGAATGTAAAGATGTTGTCCATTAACTCTGGACAGACATTACCTTGCTGCTTAGCTTTGGAAGGGACAGGCATATTGCTGAACTCATTCACAAGCCGAATACTACAAGACAAAAGACTATGGTCAAAAACAGTCACAAAAATAAACAAATTTCCTTGCTTCAGTAATGTAATGAAACAGACTAACACTGCCTGTAAACAGGCTAGTTCTTTGGAAAGAAGGATCCCTTTAGCTTCAATGGCCACACTCCAAATGTTTATAGCAATGTATTAATGTGGCAAACAGACAATGCTAAAAATAAAAAATAAAGTGAATTTGGTCCAAAAATGTCATTAAAAATGATTGAATTTAGAAAAAAAAACTTATTGATTGAAGTCAACCAGACCATTCATTTATGGTCTGATCTGCACATTTCAAATGAAAGTTGCCATCCAGTTAATTTGAAACTTTGATGCAATCCAAAAGATGTTATTTATTCATTATGAACGATAAGTCTGGCATCAGTGTGCAAAAAGATGCTTCCCATTATACGACACTTGAGATAAAAACAAAAGACTAAAAACTTGTAATGCTTTATCATTCTGATTCCAAACAGCGGTTTCAAAATTGGCTCTTTTAGAGTAGACTATAGTTTTCTGTTTGGAACCTTTACCAGTTGACATTTCTATTGGCATACAGTATAGTCACACCACCCATTCCTACATCTTATTAACAAAAGTAATTTGTCGTTATTGTAGATGCAGTTGCCATGATGGCATCAGTGGGCCGCAAAAACATGGCTCAAAGGCCACATGTGTTCCACGTTTTGAGTACTTTCATATAAGACTGATCACATTAGTGCCTCTTAAGCTGGTAAAGTCTTAGAATAAGTGATATGCTACGAAATTATAAACAGTGCTATAAACAGTGTAATAATAATATAGCAATATTTAAGAAAGAAAAAAGCCTGAAACTTACAAGTTATCCATCATGGGTGTGGATGTGCAGGGTCTCTGTGTCTCATTGAAAAGGGGAATAGACTTCATCAGATGATACATGGGGGGACACGCAATCAGGGCCTGCAGGGTCTAAAGCTAAGAGTCAAGTGAGAATAAACAAATAGGACAAGAAAGGCTTGACCGATTAATTATTGGTTTATACAGTTCAATAACGCCGGATGAACTGAGGCAAAGAAAAGGATACAGCATTGATATAGCACCAGTTTCCCTTGTTTATCAGTCCTCTTGGTTGCAAAGACACTGGTTTGTGTATCAACTTCACATTCTCAATTAATTCTGATGGATGGAAAGAAAAATAAATCATGTCTGTGAATGAAACAGGGATGTGCAAAATCACATTTTCATGAATAGCAAACAGGCGAGTTGTCTGAACTAAAACTTCACAAAAACGCTTGTATGATTAGTTTACCTGATTGTTTCATAAAGACACATTTACATGCTTTTCAAAGCTTTTCCATAATTTTTTTTTTAATAAAAACATCAATCACTACTCTGAAGAAATGGAAAACGATGTTATGTTCATCATTCCAACCTTGCTAATGTTACTGATGCACATGAAGCTGATTGTGGCAGAATGAGGAGAATTATGTACCACGCCTAGGAAGGGAGACTATAATAATGCTACAGCTCCCATGGTAACGTGGAAATTTAGCAATATTTTAATAGAAATAAAGTAGCATGCATAGCAGAACAAAAAAAATCCCTTTATCTTTCATTGGGCAGTACAACATGATAACACAGCTGTGACAAGCTGGTGGGGATGTTAAAACCCATTGTACTTCTGTAATGTGAATAAAATGTGGATAAAATGTGGATATTTTCTAAACAAAAATAAATAAAAACTTAAGTTAACCAGCACAAATTGACCGGAGTATTAAAAAAAGTGGTTTGTTCCACAGCAAAACCGGTTGTTAATACAGAGCTCAACAAAATGCATAATGGCACTCTGTAGATTTATTCTGAAAACTAAAACATGCGAGGGCAGCCAATGGTCAGGAAAAGAAGAGATCCATCTCCACTTAGTGCCTTGTCCAAGTGTCTTACATCAAGGGAGATTAGCGAGTGACAAAAGGAATGCTGATGGAAAGACACTTGTTGCAGCTTTTTTTACACAAGTAAATATGTATAATAAAAAACAGATTCACAAGATCATAAATCCTATTAACAGCTTTGAAGAAAAACATCTGAAATGGTCATATAAATGCCATCAACCAAGCAGATGCTCTTCCTGTTATGTAACAGAACATGCATTTACCCAAGAGAACAGTCTAAAATGTTTGAGTGCTGCAAAAGCCAATGCTGGCCAATAGAATTTGTCCAATCATAATACGGCAAGTCTACACAATACACCAGCCAGCAGTTTTATAAGGGAGAGATTTTGAAATTATCACCATTTCTTTTTTCTTTTTTTTTAAAGGTCTTGCGTAAGATTTCTTATATTTGAGGAACAGCAGGGGAAACCCAGAGAAAGATTTAATACAGAGTAGAGTCCCAGTGGTTGGTTCCAAGGTCAAGAAATCATTGTATAGAGGTGTGTTGAATGAGCAGTAGCCAATGTAACAAATCAACACTCAGGCTCTGGACAAGAAACCTCCGTGCTTTTGTTGTTCTTCAGGAGACACATTATGAACATAAATTTTAACAATATGATAGATAAATACAGCACCTAGGTGGGCCTTTCCTCAAAACCTGACATGATTAATTTGAGCAACAAGATGAGGAAGTGGGGTTTTTCAAATAATTGTGAGCAAAGCAGCCCTAAAGTGATTAGGATCCACAGAAGGAATTATAGGTGCCGCCTGCAGATCAGCAAAACAGGCTGCTGCTGCCATCTTGTGGACAGAAACATGAACCAAACAGAATAAGGAATATTCACCAACAAATACACATTCTTCCATTTTTCACTCAATGTTCTAAACTCACGTTATTATCTTCCATGTAATACACAAGAAAAATCTAAACATTTATGCAGCTCTCTTTAATATAGCAACAAACACAGTGACCATGCCTGTAAACACCTTAAAAAAAGACACCATATCTGAAAGCAAAAGAACAGATGGCAAAATCCTGATTCTATTCATCGTACACAGCTATCGTATAGCTTTAGCACACAAGATGAATGGATCGCTTTCATGAAGCTTTTTGGAGCTTGACAGACATGGTCCCTATGAAGTCATTGTAGGAAAAATAGCTCCTTAAAGACTCCTCAAAGTAGGGCTGATAAAAAGTGGTTGATTCGATATTGGATTCTTAAAAGCCACAAATCGATGTTTGTGGAAAAAATACAAAATAAGATCAAACATAATATCTGATTGATATTAATTTTACCACTAGTCTTATCCAGTAGATGTCATCCTTTTATTTACCTTGCGCGATGTTACAACATAGACTATGGGCTTTCATTTAGTGTTCATGTGTGCCTTTCAGCATGAAAGATATTCCGGACAGTTTAAAAACATCGAAACATCTGTATTGATACACAGCCCTACTTCAAAGATTTTTCAGAAATTTCTTTAAGATAAATGATTCTATTTTAACTGACCATTTAAATACTAGGCTAAATAAGCTAATATGTTAGTTAACTGGTTAAATTAACTAGTTAGTTAATCTGGCTAGTTGAACCTTAATTTTATAGAGACGAGAATACTTTGTGCGCAAAAACAAAGTAATGACTTTATTCAACCATTTCATTCTAGCCTCCTATGCAGTTTACATTGTAAATACAGTGCAGCTCTTGTGCATGCATCGTGGTGCTCACATGGACAGCATCGGCTGCCATAGATCACGAAAGTGGAGCACTATTTACAACAGAAACTGCATAGGAGACTGACACAGGCTAGAACAATTGTTGAATAAAGTCGTTACTTTTGTTTGTTTTTGCGCACAAAGAGTATTCTCATCTCTTTATAAAATTAAGGTTCAACCACTGGAGTCACATGGACTATTTTAACAATGTTTTCACTACCTTTCTGGGCCTAGAAAGTATTAATTAAATTGCAGTCTATGGAGGGGTCAGAGAGCTCTCGGATTTCATCAAAAATATCTTATTTGTGCTCCGAAGATGAACAAAGATCTTATGACATGAGGGTGAGTAATTCATGACAATTTGAAATTTGCGAAGTGGAATGGACTTTCAATGGAGTGGCTAATCTCTTAAGTATTTTAATTTGTGTTTTGAAGATAAAAGTCTTAATAAGATGAGTAAATTAAAGTTTCCATTTTTGGATGAACTATCCCTTTGGCCAGCAAGAAAACAGTTGATAGGCATGTTTTGTGCAATAAAACATTCTTCACATTTTGGACTCCAAGCCATTAACATTGTTGTCATATTTTACCTGCCAATTTTAGGGCCATAGGGTCTTCAGACACAGGGACAGGGTCCTCACGCACCTCACTGGCCTTTTCAGGCAACTCAGAGGCAGCTGGTGTTAACGCAACAACAGCAGGCACGCTCTTCACCTCAACGTAAGCCTGAGGACCTCCAGGTAGAGGCTTGGAGTTGTGGAAGAGGCTGGCCCAGGATTTTGGGGGGTTGGCCACAGGTGCTGCAGGGGGAACGGGCGAGACTACCGGCTGAACTTCAGAGTCTAAGGACAGAGAGATAACAGAGGAAGCAGACTGCACCTCGCCCGTTTCAGACGAGTCTTGGAGTTCACCTGCGGCTCCAGCAGCCGTGGCAGTCTCTGGCAGCCCGTTAGCCTCCCCCGAGCCCTCGGCCTCCCTCTGATCAGTAGTAGCAGGAATTGTGGTTGTGGGGGTGGCCAGAGCAGCAGCAGGGGGAAGCGGAGAAGGTGGAGAGGAGCTGTGTCCTCCATTACCCAGGAGTACTGGGCTCTCTAGAGCTGGGGGTTCTGCATGTTGCTCAGCAGTCCTGGCACCCTGTGCAACCCCACTGCTCTGAGAGGACGAAGAAGAAGTAGACAAAGAAGCTGCACCGTTTGTGTCTAACAAAGAGGCAGCTCCGCTCGTCAAGTCCAATGTTGAATTGTCAGGGCTTTCACAAGTCCTCTGATGGGAAAGAGGGGCGGTTTGGGGTGTGGATGTGGTGGATGTTACAGAACTTGGGGGGGTGAGCTCAGCCCCAGCTAGCATGTCCCCTATCATGTCCTCTGAACTCAGGAGTGGAGCATTTGGACTATGTCCGTTAACCAGGCCTGAGGCCCCTACTCCGTCTGTGGCCACGCCGGTGTTATTGGAACCCTCCAGGTAGTTGTAGTATCCCGGCGGCCGTTTTTTCTTTTTCTTCCTTTGTCCCAAGCCACCCGTAACCCCATCCATGTCTGAAAAGGTCTGGTGGACTGAGGTCTCGGAGTTGCCGCAGCATAGGGAGTTAAAGTCGGCACCATCTGGGATATCAGCGACTGTCGTGGCTGTGGGAAAGGCCTTCTGAGATGGTTGGCAGCCTAAGATGAACTCCGGGGCCTGAGGATTAAGAGTGCTGGAGACTTTGTACAGTGAGTCTTTCACTGCCACAGGCTCCGCATTTATTACCTCATCCACGCCAAACTCGATATGCTGGTAGTCCTCTCCTGCAGATCAAAACATCTCAGTTAGATTGATGTACATGTAAACGGGTTAAACAACACTGGCCTTTTTATGGTTATCTCCTCGATTTTAAATAAAAGATGCTTCAACTTAGTTTACAGTTAGAAATCTTCTAATCATTCAATAAGCTATGCTGAAGGCTAAAAATATGTACAATGGTATTTCATTTTTTATAATGCATTATGTAGTTATTGATCAAATACAAAGAATCTGATTGATTGAAAAGTGGTTGTGGCACTGAACTGTGCAGACTAAGCAGTGAAGGATAGTTTGAAGTGAATGAAAGCAGCGTTAGTGAATGCATCTAAGACTTTGAGTCTCAAAATTAGCCGTAATCAGCAAAAATCAATGAAACCAGAAGTCATCATGGGAACACAAGTTCCCAAGCAATGGATAAATTAATAGGTAAGACCACATCCTTTGTTAGTATCCATTTTAGATTTTATTTTAGAACAGCATGGTGGACGAACTCATAAGCAGGTTGTGGACTGTCAAGACTGCCACATTTTCAGGTTGAGTTCTGTTAGAGGTCCTGAAAGATGAAGAGGTCCATGAAGTCACATTCTTAGTCCACTCTCGAGCTGTGATGGGTTGAGACAGAATTTCCAGAAAAGTAATAAAAAAATTAAAAAAAGTCAAAAGCCTCCCATCAACTCCAAGCACTGCAGGTAGATGCATATATGCGCCAGAGAGACGCCTGGCACCTAGGCATGCAAAGCTCCAAAGATTAAATGGACAGGCAAGAATAAGTAAGGGTTTAAGGTTGATAAAAGGGAAGGTTTAGAAAGCTGTCAGTGTTTAAGACCTGGGTGTTGAGTTCTGCAACAAAAACAGAAGAGTAAGGCGCTGTGTAGTGGACCGAAAACTCACCGCAAACCTGCCGTCTCAATGATTCCGTTATGTAAGGCACAGCAGGAGTGCAGTAACCTCCTAAATAATTGATACAGATGAGGGTGAAGGTCACAACTACCTGAGAGGGCAATATGATACTGTCTCGGGAAAGATTATTAAGACTACAGAGATGGGCACGTAGCCTTAAGCTTCAACTCAATGATGAATGAGGGCCATTCTACCAATTAATGATTAGGATGTGAATAGGACAGATGAATATTATGAATTTTGTATTCTATGTGTGAAAATATGGTCAATGCATAATACATGAAAATCATTTTGTGCTTATGTGGGCGTAAATTGTGCTCATGGAGCTCGTAGTCTGTAACTCAATCTTTATTTCTGAATCAGTATTTGTAGAAACATTCAGGTGAGGCTTTCATCTTACCTGAAGAATGGCTGACGCAGGAGACTTTATCATTGAAGGGGGGAAGCTGATAAGAAATTTGCACAAGATCACCCAATTACAAGTCAATAAAAGTACATAAACATACAAACAAACCTTTATTCCATAACCTATAAATTTAAATGTTATCTGAACTATACACATATCAATTTTTATAACATGTACTTTGGAGTGGAAGGCCAGAGTTTAATCCACAATTAGAATGGACAGCAAAGGATGTGCACTAAATAATGACTCATGCATTTTGTTTTGTTTTTTTTTTACAGAAGGAGGGAAAAGGGTGGATGAAAAGTATGATGGCATTACATGTAACAGGCAAGATGGCAGTTTGTTGTTAGATTTTCCATATGTGCAACAATTTGGAGCAAAATTAAAATTAATTTAAATGTAAAATTACCATTTCTCACGCTAGTAATAACATCAAATATTTAAAAGTCTTAAAGATTACACTGAAAGATGAGCACAGTGTTAATGAAAAATAAATTCAGATGTTGCAAATTGTGAGACTAAAATTACAGTTGAAATTTGCTATGGAAATTACATTTTGCAAATAATTAAGTTAATAAAATAAACAGTTAAACTAGGGTAGAAAATGGCAAATGCAAAAAAGCTTAAAATGACAATTAATGTGTTTTAGATGTATTCACGTGTAATTTTTTTACCTCAACGTAACAGCGGGGAGTCACAAAGAACTGATTGAACTCATCTGGGCTGAACTCCCCAAAGATGTACTGTAAAAAAAACAAAAGTGCTTAATGTTAGTTGACAATGATTTGCAAGTACTGATTTTATCTTCATAAACATCTTTTTCCAGCATTATGGCATCCTTTAACACTGACTGAGGTGTTATTTTTGGCATGAGAATCAGCATCATACTACAAGTCCATTATTTAAATTCAGCCCACTTATTTATTAAAACAATCAAGGCTGTGTGTATGAGGGTAAATGAGGACGTGGCAGCCATCATTACCGCATGATTGCAACATCAGGTTGGGTGAAAGTAAAGAGCAAGTTGAAAACTGATGAGTCATGCAGCATGGCAAAATGGCTCCCACGTGCCCCACTTTACAGGGCAACGCAATGGCAGAGAGAGACCCTTCAAGCACTTACTTCAGCCAATGTGTAACATTCTATGAGTCTAGACAATTAAGCATTACTGAATGTACTGTGAAGGTTTTTAAATTGATAGTTACTTCATGTGGTGTAATCTGACTTTAGTTCCTTGGACTAAAATTCTTCGGAGGAATTTAAAATGTGGTTTACAACGGTTGCACTATTTTACAGTAAGTGCATTTTTAATGTACTTACTAGGGCTGGGTGTTATGGCTGAAAACTATCACGATATAAGTGTTTCATATCAGCCTATATCAATGTTTATTGATATTTATGACCTAGAGATCAAGGACCAAGAGAAAACTATTACATTTAAACATTTTTAATTTAAACTTAATCCCCTCAGTTATAATAATCAGAGAAAGGTTAAGACAGAAATGTCAACACAACCAGGGAAAACACTCAAATAATGAAAATGTAAACATAAGTCTAAAATCACAATGAACACTTAATTATCTCTTAACATTAAGGTGCAGTGCCTCCGTTATTTCTTTGTACCACTTAGATGCTTTGTCTTAAGGCACTAATGCAGATTAACATTACCTCTGCATGTTGTTTCAAAGAATAGTATGGTAACGGTGAGCGAGTGGGTCGAGTAAAAACAAACAGGAAACGCACGCAGACAGGGAAAGGCTCGTGCTGTGGAGCCAGACGAAAGTATAAACAAGGCTTAAGGTGGTTAAACAGGCTTGGTGGGGACGACGCATAATTTGCAGACGACATTGGTCTGAATATGGTCAGAATTATAAAATCCAAAAAACTGCTACAATGGCAAGCTGACTTGTTTTCCTGTTTCCTGCCATACTCTCGCTGCTGCACTCATTTTCGGGTTGAGCTCCAAACTTGATACGGTTACATGATTGGCTGTTAGCGTGTCACCCCCCAACACTGCTAGGTTACTAGAGAGTAAGTGCCTTGTTCATTCAACCAAACTTGCTTCGCAACCGCTGGTTTCTTCCAACGAAGAAAATAAAATGTATTGAACTGTAGCATTATATTTCTGATATAAGCACATAGTAGTTAAGCTACCAAATTTTAAGTGGGACCCAACATACAACCAACTGAGTTTACGAAGATACTCGTCAAGATGGGTATTCTGACAATTTCATGTGCATGTGTGTCCAATAGAGGTCAACCGATTAATTCGGCACGATAGCTGATTGGTGGAACAATCTGTTACCGGGGGAAAATCCATACCGATAGTTTTTCCAGGTTGCGTCTGTTGCCGGAGTGGCAGAAAAGGGTGCACTGTCATTACACAGTATGAGAGCTCTGAGAAGGGTCTGCTGGCATTATATAGCACGAGAGCAGCCTCAAGAGGCCAAATAAAAACGATCACTGACGTTGTTTATATTGACACGTGAGGCTGCGTGCTGCACTTAAAGCACACGCTGCACAGAGCACACTGACACATCAGATGCGCGTTTTCAAAACACCAACAGGGAAACAGTATGAATCCAGAACACTTCAGTACATGTTGCAAAATCATTATTAAGTAATTAATTTGTTGACTAGATACTGCTGTTCTTTCCTGCTAATGCAGCATGTACGTACTATACGTTGTCTTAAATTGAAATGTTTTGACAGATCAAACATTTCTTTTTATTCAGCTAGAGCAAAACCTGGGTGCTTTTGTCCATTGAAATCCCTTATTGGAATGTCAATAGAAACATATTTTATTACTGAGGCATATTTGGAGATTCTGCGCAAAGATCCCCTCAAGCGTCCAGTATGAAAGAATCATACATTACATGCGTTTAGCACTCAATGCTCACACCACCCTAATTTGGGTAAAAATATGAAAAAATCTTCAAGAGATGTTATAAAATATATTTTTAAATACTATATTTTACAATAAAATAGTATTACAACCATAATTTTTCTTTTTTTTTATATTTTAATACAAACAGTAATTTTAATAATTATCTGTCAATATACAAGTACAAATTGTGCAGCCCTACAAACAAGCACAACACACAATTATAAAGAACACCAAGTTTGTTTAAGTGCAAGATTGCAAGATAAAGTGGTAAACTGTGACATTTGTACTTAGCGCTGTTCACATCCTCAGACACAGAATTATGCATTTCTATGGAAACACTAAACTCTGAAAAGAATCTGCAGCAATCAGGTCATACAGGTCAGTCTCCTTGCTCACGTTCATTATTATTGAAATGTTAAATGCTTTGAGACATGAGGTAATTAAACTCTCGTGACTGTGCATGGCTGTGGAGAGCGCTCAGAAGGGAGGGTAGGATCTTTTGCTTTCAAAGCTAGCATGCTATTGCTAGCCTTCCCGACCCTTAAGAAAAAGTGCAGATTGAATCACACACACGGGAATCATGGAGGGGTCTGAAATTGTCATCGTAGGTGCTGGTCCACTGTGAGAGACAATCTAAAAAACAAAAATCCAGAAATCACAATATATGATTTTTTTAACTATTATTTGTATGATACAGCTGCAAATAAGTATTTGAACACCTGTCTATCAGCTAGAATTCTGACCCTCAAAGACCTGTTAGTCTTCCTTTAAAATGTCCACCTCCACTCCATTTATTATCCTAAATTAGATGCACCTGTTTAAGTCGTTAGCTGCATAAACACCTGTCCACCCCATACAATCAGTAAGAATCCAACTACTAACATGGCCAAGACCAAAGAGCTGTCCAAGGGCTCAACAATAAGGACTGCCCAATGGCCCGGGGCCAGTGTGAAAGACACTCGGGCCAGTTGACGGAACTTTCACTTGCCCGCTCGGGCCAGTGCTGCATCAGTTGATAATTTGTGCATTTGTAAGCTTTGCCTATTTAAATATTGAAGCACACATAGACGAGTGTCTAAGGTGCAGCAACACTAGCTTAAGCTTACCCACGCATCTCACAGTGTGCAAATATTCACACACAATTATGTCAAAATGCCTGTCTTGTTGATTAGCATCGCAAACATAGTCAGTTATGTCTTTTAAATGAATGTAAGCATGAAATATGCCAGTAAAATTCTAGCGTCATGCATTCCGTTTTTTAATTTTTTTTGAATGTGGCTAAGTTTAATGAAAAAAGCTGGGAAAAATCATCTTACATCCAGACTAATGTTTCATCCAGATTGGATTCAGAACAATGATCAAAGATATTTAGATGCTGTTTATTGCTGATGATTGCATTATTTTGTGTTTAAACTCATTTCTGTTTCTTCTTCGCCTGTTTTGATCAGGAGATTCTGTACTCGTTCAGGAGATGCATAATAGCCCCCCTAGCGTATAACAGTGAAAACAGGGAAATCCGGAAAATATTCAGGAAGCATGGTTCTCATAAAAGACGAGATGACAAGACAGAAAAAAATAAAATAATAATAATAATAATAATAATAATTCACTCACTGCCTTGACTAAATAACTTTAATAAGGGTTAATCTATTTATACAGTGAAGACTGTGCAGTGATATTTTACATGTGATTATTTCTGTAGCCTACCTGAAAATCTATTTATTTGTGCTGTTGCTCGTAATTGTATTATTTGTACTTTAGCAATAGATTAAAAAAAAATTATGAGTTAGGCTTTATGGAGTCAGCCTTTTTTATTAAGGTTACATAGATCAAAAACAATAACTAGGCCAGTTTTATTTTATTTTATTACTTTTTTTGTGGTGGCGCCAGTAAAAATGTTGGCAGGGCAAGTAAAAATTTGAAGGACTGGCCTGTCTGGGCCAGTAGAAAAAATCCTTAGTGTTGAGCCCTGCTAGAGACAAAATTGTACACCTCCACAAGGCTGTAAAGGGATACGGGGAAATTGCCAAGCAGCTTGGTGAAAAAAGGTCCACTGTTGGAGCAATCATTAGAAAATGGACGAAGCTAAACATGACTGTCAATCTCCCTCGGACTGGGGCTCCATGCAAGATCTCACCTCGTGGGGTCTCAATGATCCTAAGAAAGGTGAGAAATCAGCCCAGAACTACATGGGAGGAGCTGGTCAATGACCTGAAAAGAGCTGGGACCACCGTTTCCAAGGTTACTGTTGGTAATACACCAAGGTTCCCTTGCTTAAACCAACACATGTCCAGGCCCGTCTTAAGTTTGCCAATGACCATTTGGATGATCCAGAGGAGTCATGGGGTCAGATGAGACCAAAATAGTTATTGGTCACAACTTTTTGGTCATAATTCCACTAAACATGTTTGGAGGATGAGTACCATCCCAAGAACACCATCCCTACTGTGAAGCATGGGGGTGGTAGCATCATGCTTTGGGGGTGTTTTTCTGCACATGGGACAGGGCAACTGCACTGTATTAATGTATTGCAAGAATTTGGGGAACAACCTCCTTCCCTCAGTTAGAGCATTGAAGATGGGTCAAGGCTAGGTCTTCCAACATGCCAATGACCCGAAGCACACTGCCAGGATAACCAAGGAGTGGCTCTGTAAGAAGCATTTTTTAAGGTTCTGGCGTGGCCTAGCCAGTCTCCAGACCTAAACTCAATAGAGAATCTTTGGAGGGAGCTCAAACGCTGTGTTTCTCAGCGACAGGCCAGAAACCTGACTGATCTAGAGAAGATCTGTGTGGAGGAGTGGGCCAAAATTCCTCCTGCAGTGTGTGCAAACCTGGTGAAAAACTGAAGGAAACATTAGACCTCTGTAATTGCAAACAAAGGCTACTGTACCAAATATTAACATTGATTTTCTCAGGTGTTCAAATAATTATTTGAAGCTGCATTATACAAATAAATAGTTAAACAATCATACATTGTGATTTCTGGATGTTTTTTTAGATTATGCTTCTCACAGTGGACATGCACCTACGATGACAATTTCAGACCGCTCCATGATTTCCAAGTAGGAGAACTTGCAAAATAGCAGGGTGGTCAAACACTTATTTTCCTCATTGTATATAAATAAAAATAAAAACTTCCTTATGTGCAATTTAAATGCAAGTAGCATACCAATTAGTTAATTTTAAATAAAAACCGAAAGCTTGTGAATCTAAATCAAACCGAAACGTTACATTTGTCAATGCCTAGACCTATTGATTAATTATCTGATCGCGGTAACTTGATCAAATCCAAAAAGGAAATTATATTATAAATACTAGGCCTAGACCAGTTATATATATACATATATATATATATATGTGTGTGTGTGTATGCAATAACCTGCATGCAAGAAAGGCAGCAAGATCATAAGAAAAGCTTGTCACATTCCAGCAACTATACATTTTACTCCAAGCATTAGGATATTGATGCCAGAACGGTCATTCAAATCAAAACATTGTTGCAGATGACTTCCAAAAATCAGCAGCCTAACGAACACTAACATTTTCCAAAGGTTTTAATAAAAATATTACAGCAGAAAAAAGCTGGACTAATAAAATAAACAAATTAGCAACAGCATAAATACAACTGAAAGTTCAGTCACAGAAATTGTAATCAACTGTAAAATAATTCTGTACAATAATTGCTGAAGCTTTTATCACGGTATACGGTATCACAGGCTTATTAACTTTCTTTAAAAAAAATACAAATAAAATAAAAGCAATACACAAAATGTATAGAGTAAACAAATGTTTCAAACAGATTACAGTGCAAAATTATAAATAACAATAGGCAATTTGCATATAAAAGTGACAACTTACGAACTGATGCGACGCATGACGTTGGACATTTTGAATAAAGTTTTAAATATGGACTTTGTTTTCTTACGAAAACCCATCGCTTTACTTAAGATGGCTTTTATTAACCATCTGGAGCAGTGTGGATTACTTTTATAATGGATGGATGCACTTTTTTTGGGCTTTCAATTTTAGGCTCCCGTTGCCATTATAAAGCTTGGAATAGTCAGGACTAGGCATGTGCCAGTATCAAATTTTCAAGTTGCAATTAATTGCTAAAGCTTTTATCACGGTATACAGTATTATCACAATATTGAAATACGTTGCAAAAAAAATGTGTTGTCATACTTTAACAGATTTAAAAACTTTATTATAACAAAAAGAACAAAACATTTAAATACAATAAAGCAATACACAAAAATGTATTAAGTAAACATATTTAAAATAAAGTGCAAAAGAATTATAAAGAACAATAGGTAACACTTTACAATAAGGTCTTTTAAAAAAAGCAACTGTTAGTTAGTGTTAGCTCAGGTCCATTAAATAATACAGCTACAACTTCTGATTTTAATAAGGTTGTTAAATGGTGACTAATACATGATTAAGACATTTTTCATTGTCAGTTTGTTAATGACAGAACTAATGTTAAATAATAGAGCCTTATTGTAAAGTGTGTGACTGAACAAAGAATCAGAACATATTGAAACAATATTTAGGGCATGTAATTTAGTCCAGATTAAATATAAAAAGTTTGCAAATGAATAGCCTTAAGTCTTTCAGTAATATTTGGTTATGTGATGAGCAGCAAATACAGAAATCTGCCCTCTGCTGTCAGAAAGTGAATGCGCAGTTTCATTCAGCGTGTGTCTTTCATTCAAAATTTAAATAAAGAAAAAAATGACATTTAAATAAAGGAAAAACGAAATTTAAATAAAAACAAATTAAAAGCGAGATTTAGATTGATAATAACGGGTAAAAATGCGAATACATTTTGATTCTATTATTCTATTTTTCCACAATGTCAACGCAACAAAACACAAGCTCAGACATGCACTTCGGTCCATACAAACTCCGCTGTTCTGCGCTCTAGCCAGAGAACACTACCGTTGTTGGAACACGCGTCGGTTCTATTTCTAGCATGCACACGTTTTCCGCGTGACTCAGTGTTCAAACTCCAACCTGTTAAATATGGGAGCCGAAATAAAAACAGACACGCCACGCAGCTGAGACGCTCACGCAGCCAGTGTGTCGCCGGCCTTATTCAAGCGGGAATGAGAACCGTTTTGCGGTTGTCAATACACAATAAAGAAAATACACAATAGTCGTTTGGATATTTTATCCCCTTTTATTGAATCATATAATTATTTTATTTCCATATTATTTATTATATATTTTATTTTCTTATTTTTTGTATAAATAAACCCCATTGTTAACTTCTTTAAACTTACCTTTTGCCTTGCTTGAGGTTATTCAGGGCTGGGTTAATGTTTACACTGTTTAAGAATATTGCTTCAGGAGCATTAATATATTTAATCTGGGTTACCGTAGTCATATAGGGTAATAGGAGGAATATTAATATATAGTCTGGAGACATCTGTCAGAATTCGGTGCTCCACCCTTTTAAGATCAAGGGCAGGGGGCGCTACATACAATTCGAATTTCATCTTATATTACGAGTATCTGGCCCTTACAGTGTCTGCAGAGAAAAATTCTGGTTCTTGGACAAATATAGTTGATGACCCCTGCTTTAAATGAACAAACCTCTTTTAAGCAAGTCATTAGAACTAAGTACGATCATTAGTATTAATTGTTTTCTTAACCAAGGTGGTTTGTTGCGACTAGCTGCAGGTTTACAAACCTTTAGTAGAGTTGTATATACTTGCCATCCATAGAGGGCGTCTGTTCTTATAATGGCCAGACCATCCTGTAGATAACCTGCTTCCTCTGTGAAGGCTATAATTATCTTAATCCAGTTTAACTAAAAGACTCTTGCACTTAGTTAAGACTAATCACTACACTGATTCTTAAGCAAAAAGAAAATGATTTAAAAACTACAAAAAAAACTTATATCATTAACTTGATATCAGTAAGTCTTTGGGGAACTGAAAGTCAGAGATGAAAATCCAAACAAGGCTCTGCAAACATGCACATAATACCCCTTCACATTCACAACTAGCTGCATGAAAAGGGAGTGCAAGAAAAAAAGAAACTGCAGTTCAAGCACATGTAACTGTTTGCAAATCACTGACCTACACTGCTGAAACGGCACCACAAGGGACAAACAGCAAGCAGTAATCCAATGGCCTCTGGATGGCGAGTACAATCACAACAGAAAGAATGTGTCTTTGCCCATTTTCCACAGGCGTGCCGCACGTACCACACTAAGCTCCCCATCACTGTTCAGTTGGACTGGGGATTACCACAAATTAGCCATCTGCATTATTTCAACATGCTCTGGTGATAACACACACCACACACACTTTTGTGAATGAGAAAGAGCCATGGGTGACACTCACGCAACAAATTTAGGAAGTGTTTGAGTCACCATTAGGGATGTCAAATGTACCAGTACTTTGGTACCAAGTCAGTACTTCAATATTTCAAATGTGACAATACCAGCATTTCTGAAGTATAGAGTAAATACTAATATGTATATGCTGTCCATCACTTCCATTTTTATCTAATTGCAGGGGTCCAGAATAACTGAAAGGTCTTCACTGAAACCCGCCAAAATAAAAGTTTGGTTTAACTTGAAGAAATTGACAAATATATTATGCTACTGTTATAAAGTAGATTTAGATTTGTCTCAATATAATGGGTCTAGTACTAAGACTAATAATAATAATCATTATTAGGTGCACGTAGATCTATTATTAGATAACTATTTATTAACCGTTTACTTTTAAAAATGTAGCCTCCAAATGTATATATGAATTATTTACTTATGATCACCCTCATAATAAACTCATCGATTTAAAAAAAAAAAAAAAAATCGAATTGTTAAATAAAAATAGAATTTGTTGTGGTACCGAAATCAGTACCGAAAACTGTCAAATTAATGGTTTTGGTACCAACTACTGGAACTTTGGTATCATGACTAGGGCTGTCAAAATTGAATTTCTAATATTCGTCCCAAAAAAAAAAAACACATTTGAATGCAAAAACAGTGCATTCAAATTTTTGGTAGAGGTGCGCGAGCCATCATGACATAACTACCGCGGTTTGTTTATCCAGTACAGCACGGTGCGGCTGTGTTCTTAATTTGAAAAAAGGCGGGAAAATAAAAAAAGTGTGAGGACTCTTGAAAATGAGAAAATGGGCAACCTGTTCGATGGCGTATACAGTCAGACACAGAGCAGAGTAGAAGAAGGCAATCAGGGCTTTGGAGCATGAGATGGATATAAATGAAAGGGAAGATACGCTCCCTGCTGACGAAAATCCTCTCTGTTGGTGGCAAAAACCATGCGGTAGGGTTATATATGTATCCACATAATGCGCAGCTGAGCAAAGACATACTTGACCATACCTCAGCAAAAAACGCTCAGCACTCGCTGCCGGTCAAGTTGACCGTTTGGTGTTTTTGACAAATAATGTGTAGATGTTTAGTGAGTCGAAATGGATTGTTTCTGAATGTCAGTTTGCTTTTTTGTGTTCACATTACGTTGTCTGTTTTCTCAGGTTACTGATGCAGTTGCAGTTTTATGCACTTTTGTTACCTATTTTTCCTTACATGATCATTAATGAAATTATATTTTATTTAATAACAATTGTTTGAAAAGTAAATGTCATTTAATTTCAATAAAAGATGCAATGCTTGATTTGCTTTATATTTGCTTGTAACGCTCACTTGAGCCCTCTTATGGTCATAGGAGACAATAAAGTACTTTTTCCCTTTAACATTAAGTATTGCCTTTAGAATTAGAATTTTGCTAATATCTAAGAAAAAATTTCAAATTTAGCTTTTCAGCCATTTTGAAAGCCCTAATCATGACATCCCTAGTCCCATGAAGGCAAAATTGACCAATCTTATTTATAAAATATTTAGATATATATAGAGCTATTATAATGGATGGACGCACCCTTGTATAATGGATGGTGCATCCTCAGACCCTCGTAATCATTCATCAAAAACGAACTACTTCCACTCCCCCTCGCTACAGCTCTTCTCTGATGACGTGTACCGGCGCAAGGGTGGGTCAACACTCCCTCCCCTCCAGACACCCGTCATTCAAATGAGACCGCAGCAATTAGCAAACGACAAGGATCCAATCAATACCTGGATATACATCAAAACTAAATTCAATGGGGGAAAAAGACGATCGCAACTTGTTTCATGCTTATTCATGAAAAACATGGTGCTTAGTTGATGAAGTTTTAAAAATGGTTTAAATGCCCTTATTTAAAGTACATTAAAGTGATAAAGCACATTAAGAAAGCAAGAGCTGTAGAATGTAGAATGTGCACTGTGGTTTTATGTAAAATGTACCTAACAACCCCCCACAGATTAAGGACCAGCCAGACGAGTCACTGGATTTTCAGGTTTCAGCCCTGCCTTAAATGCACACCTAGTTTTGACAATGCCATACACGACCATTACCACATTCAAATATTTTATGATACGGGCTCTATTAGCAAGCTGTGGCGAGTCCTTTATATTGCTCAGACCAGCAATATAATTAGAATGTCAATGCAGGTCAAGCAACAAATTAAATTGGCTGTACAACCAATTACTTGATTCACCATATTCACATTTTCTAATGTTTTTTTAGAGCAACAAATCTTCAAGCATACAAAACTTGCATCAGAACATAGTAGAAGATTATCAAAGTTTAACTTGTGCTACTACCCACAAGTCCAGCATGCCATTTCAAGTGGGGTGCCATCATCCTATATGCCAGCTCACTGAACTTCTAAAGCACATGTCATCTTAATTGGAGAGTGCCCATCAGCTGCCTGCATTATTTCATTTTATCTATAACAGGCTACAATTGAGGGATATCCTCTAAACTTGGCACCTCATAAACTGCCCCACCCATAATTGCAATACATACAACTATTTTCAGGCGCTCATTTCATTCTAGGAATAGTCTTCAAATTCTCTTCACATATTCAATCCAACATGGCCCGATCCTTGTTAACAGTGTTTTGCATAGTCTGTCACAGAACATTAACAGACACATCAGCTCACCAAAATTTGTAATGGCTGAAAGTGTGACCAATGCCAAGGGAATCTGAGGGTACCGAGCGGCATGCTTGTCAAGCATGAACCTGAGTAAGTTGGAAACTATTGTTTACATGATGTGGGATTCCAACAAGGCTGTAAATTTATTCTAAATCACAGTTAACAACTTCTGTTTGACATGTGTGTATGCTGCCAAAGCAGTTACAGTTAGTCGACATAAACCAGTCAGGTTAAAAATACTGCAGTTGTGCATATTAGTGGTAAACAGGGTGGCCGATGACTGATTTAAAACCGATATACCTCACACCATTTCATTTGAAGATCGTAAATAACATGCTGCAATTAAATTTATTCGACATATTTACTAAATTATAAATAATTGAGTTGATAAAAAAATATGAGCGTGATAAACCCCTTAAGCAACTATAATATTACATACATTTAAAAAGTACATTTTCTTGAATAAAGACAAATGAATGCTAATTTTACAAAAGCCACACGTTGCATATTAATTTGATATAGCGGCAAATCAATTTGCATGGTCAAACTGACATGCAGAGAACAGATTCATATATGCAAACGCAGGCTAAAAATACACACGTCAGATGATCTAATCGCTGGATTGGATTTACTGGTGACGTTCTAGTAGGACATTTTCACACCGGTTAATTGACACGTGACAACACCGATAAGACCGGTATCAGACTTTTAAATCACTAATTCTAAACCGAAAGTAAAATGCACACGGCTGGTCTGGCACTCATGACAGTGCGGAGAAGTGCGAGTGTTTTCAATGAAAATCGCTAATGAACTAAAAACGCAGCAGTGGACACACACCGTGAATGACAGTTCAAACATTTTTGGGTGGGTTGCTTGAATGGTGGGTTTATTAGACTATTATTCTTAATGAAAAACACAACAAAAAAACAGTAAGGTGACAAACTCACTTAAATAGGTGCTTTTACATTTCCCTTTGAAACCAAATCTTCCGCCATCATCTTGTCAGTCTCTCATGATGAATGAAATCTGACTCCTGCTGAGACTTATTCGGCTCGCTGTATTGAGCAGACACGTTCAGTTTTTAATTGTCAGTTCTCTAACTGAACTAAATTATTTTATTACTAGCAACAACAAAAAACGACAGTGCCACGGTGGGAAAGTTATGTAACCCATGTTGTACCTGACCGGTAACACTGTCAACACCGACTATTGCAGCAAGCCTAGGATCTAGGAAGTAAATATTTATTAGATATTCAAAGACAAATTATATTAATGTGCATTTGCTGAATGCCCACAGTATAGAGTCATTCCGTATCAAATAAACCACATTTCAGAAACGTTCCCCGTTTCAAATTTCTTTATTTTGTTAATTTTTTTTCTGGTGAAAAACAAACAGTGAAGCCAAAGTATAAAATGTCATGAATTAATATGTATCAAGTAATTCAGTACTTTGTGGAGGGGGGGGTCAATATGACAATTTTCACCCGAGTGTCAAATTACAGGGTGGTAAAAGTGACAAAAACAAATGTGGGTGACTTTGCATAGATCTGATACTTTTTTCCTTTCAATGAGGAATGTCTGAAGAACAAAATTTTGTAACTAGAAATGCATCTAGTCTCCCTTTATCACAACTGCAGAGAACATTTCTGTCTGAGTACCATAAATATTATTTTTTTCCCAAGTTTGCGTGTCTGTAACTCAAGTAGTATTAAAGATCTCAATACGCTTAGCAAACTTTTCTTTTGGTATGTTAAATCTGAATAAATGCTTATCCATGAGGTTTAATATTTTGGATTTCTTTTTCATGTCTTTCACGAGTAAAAAATATTAAAAAAGCCAGTTAGCCAGTTACCTCTGAGATGACACGGGATGACCCTATAGAGAATGGGAACATGACGTCAGCAACTCAATGCTTTCTGGGACTTTAGGACACAGACACTACAGTAGAGACTGAGTAGTAGAGGTAGATGTTCATTTATATTAGGGCTGGGCGATATCCAAAAAATATATATATCTCGATATTTTCAAAATGTTGACGATATTCGATATATATCTCGATATGTTTGCAATTGCTTTTAAATTTAAATATTTTCTTTTGCCCACATTAAAACAACAAAAACTATTTAGATAGAACCAAATTAAATACAAAATGTTTACGTTTACTGGTAACGGGTTGGGATGACCAAAATCTTAAATCATGATACGAGTAATTTAATATTTTTGAAATGTACTTTTATAATTACAATATAGATTTTTAATTTGATCTTTAAAAAAAAAAAAAACACAAGTAAAACAGTGCTTTATTTTCACCTACAGTGGGTCTATTTAACAGCTGAAAGTCAAAAAATAAATCAAAAATCAAATATATATATAACTCTCTGTACGTTCCACTGATCTATATAAATTATATAGATCAGTGGTACGTTCACTAAAGACATACATTACTGTGTTTACCTGAATACTTGCCAGCACTGAAACCCAATAATCCATGAAGGAACTGAATCCCAATCGCATGTTGTCTGAAAGGCGTGTGCGCGCTTCCGGCCAGAGTCCGGCAGCGCGAGCACGTCCCGCGCTGCGATATTATTTCTCTCATGCGCGCATGTTTCTGTTGCTTTCTTTTCATACGCTGGGCGTATATATTTAACTCTTCTGCTTCCGATGTTTAGTGAATGGTGGAAGCAAACCTCTGCGTTACCTGGTAATGTTATTTGGGAAAGTTTGAAATATTCGATATTCACGATATTTTCAAATTTTACACCGTCGTCAATTATTGCGATAGTATCGCTAATATTCGATATATCGCCCAGCCCTAATTTATATTATACAGTTACAAACACATTAGAATGGAGAATGTTTCCCATGTTATAAACTGCAATAGCCGCTCAAGACCGGTGTGGAAAACGCATGGGAAAAAAAACACAATGGTGAAAGTGAAATAAAAGGTAACACTATTTCAATGGTACACTTTAGACATACTAAGTACAAGTAATTTTACAACTACATGTAAAGTAGCAGTCATTAGAGTATTAGTAGACTGTCTGTTAATATCTGCTAACAATTTATTTTTAATGGTTCCCCAAAAGACACTCTACTGACTAAGTAGCTTTGCAACTACATGTCAACTTACAACCCAAACCCTAACACCTAACAGTCTACTAATACTCTAATGAAAATTAATTGGCATTTAGTTGCAAAGTTGCTTATAGTTAGTAGAACCATCTGTAACCAAATACGCCACTTAACCAATGTGTGACTTTATAATTTGTATTGATATCTTACAGCTATATTAAAAATTTATAATTTCTAAACCACTTGAATGCTCAAGTACTCACGCCATAAATAACGTATGGAAACTTGTCTTGTGTTAGCTTGCTCTGATCACTCTCCGTGTTCATACAGTAGTGCTTCATTTCATTGTTCAGCTTCTCTTGGTATAAGAGTCTAGTAGCCTATTTTTTTTTTTAAATTTAGGTCCAGTGGCCTATTGCACAAAACTAGGATAAGGGATTTAACCGGAATATATTGGTGATCCTGGCTCAATTTATCCGCTAATATACAGTTATCTTTCGTTATCGTTCTTGGTGTGAGTGTGCTTTCAGGTTAAGTTTACACGACAGCGGTGTACTAAATTTTGCATACAGATGATAAGATCATTAAGATATCCCAGCTTAATCCCTTATCCTAGTTTGGTGCAATAGTCCCCAGTAAAACATTTGTATAGTGCTTTCAAAATACAAATAATTATTTCATGCTTTAACATCAAGAAATTAGAGTGATATGATGATCTGTTGAGTACAACCAGGGGCCTATTGCACAAAACTAGGATAAGGGATTAAGCCGGGATATCTTGATCTTGTCACCTGTTTGCAAAATTTAGTACACCGTTGTTGTGTAAACCAAGATATCTTGGCTTAATCCCATATCCTAGTTGAGCAATAGGTCCCAGAACTAAAACAAGACCGTCAACAACGAGCTTTGTTCGGGTTATGGGTATTTGACGTCAGCAGCGCTGTCATTTTGTTTTTAGACCACAAAAATCAACAAGATCACTAAAGAAGTGTGTTTTTGGTTGTGAGGGAAAGATAGGATTTTTCCAGAGCAGCAACTGAGTTCTTGAGTGTTTGTTTGTTCCAGGTCATGAGTCGAAACCGCAGGCGCTGAGTGAAACTGCAACAAATGTCTGTTTTAGTGGCAATCGGCACGCAATCGCATATGTTAACACAACGTTAAGTGAATCGAAAGGTATTCAGGGATAATGCCATGATGTATTGCATGTGCTCATGACTCTCTAGCTTCGCCCACTGCACATCTCCACAAGCTAAGAATTAATGCTGTAACTGTTTTTCTCTGGTGATTTGTAGTTATTATCATTGTAGGCTCCTGAGTGTGCGCTAAAACATGGCGAACAATACCCAGAATGCAATGATGTAGATTCCCATTCTCTATAGGAGAAATTACTGCTACTAAAAGGAAGGCAAACGCTACAATATGCTGCATATCATCTACTTGAACAGTTCTGTCTAATTTATTAGAAGTGTTAAAGAAAGTAATTTACTGAAGATGGAGAAAGGAAGGTCTGGCATCTGCGCTGTCAAAACAAGAGTTTCCTACTTAATTTTTTTTTATTGATTTATCAGTTGACCACTATTGAATATGAAAAGCTTTGAACATAGCTGTAACAACGACATGTAAATAATAAGTGTAACAATTATACAGAGCTGTGAAAAGCACTTCAGAAATGGCAAAGTTAAGAGCAAAAAAATAACCTTATATTTCATGTTTACATTAATTCTGACAGGTAACGTTAACCTGGCTAACCAACACTTTGACAGGACCTCGTGCTTGATGCATCTAGATTGTCATTTACAACACAAGCATCTTCCATTAACCAGAAATATCCATAACTTGACACATTTAAGAAACTGACCATATTTCAACGTGGCGCTAGCAAGCTATTTAACTTCATGAAAGTGGCAAACTTGATGATCGCATATTATTATACACATATGACAGCCCGATCAAAAACATTAAACACATTTGGGGTGCATTTCATTATGCAGGACTTTACATTAAGGACAGTTGAGACATATCGTTCAGCATGTGGCTAACAGTTGAGCTACAATGATGTAGCATCTACATCGTGCCTCGTTTAAAGTTAGCCGACTTCAAAACCAGTCTGGAGCCACTGGAAATACAGTATAATGACGACGAACTGTCATGGAAAATATAATGGATGCCATGTGCTCAAACAAACGATAAACTCAAACGCATGAGTTTGAATGAGGTTGAAGACAGGAAGCGATACCGCCCCCAATCAACAGGCCTATTTCACTACATTAGCCACACGACACGACTCTGTTTCAACTTGTTTCAACTAAAGACACTTCGTGGACACCATTCATACCCTCTTACTGTATTCGGTGGAGTGTGATAGACATGTAATATCCGACAGAAACGTCGCCAGAAGCGCGGTTTGTTCACACTGACGGAAAACGTTCGCCTGCTAATGACCGTTATTAAATGAGCACGCGCGCGTGGCCAGGCCGCTGCAGCAGCGCGAGCGGGTGGGCCACACACAAACTCATGGCCGAAAATCTCACACTCAGCGCAACGCCACACACGCGGCCCTCATGACAGCTTAATATCGTTCGTAAAGCGAGCTTATAAAGCTAGCCTGAGTGTGAGCTAGCTGACGGAAAGTGAGTGGTTTTGAATAAGCGCGTGAGGCCTGCAGCCATGCTGCTGATTCAATGAGCTCGCGCGCGCACACCTCACACTCCGACAGAAAGTACAGCACAGGACAAAACACCCACTAGGAACGATATCATTATCTAAAATGCAGCATAAAAAGAGGCAGACGTGTTTTCCTACCTGGTTACTGTGTGAAGCCATGCTCCCGGTGAGATTTCTCCACAATCACAAGATGAATGTTCTCTCGGGGGAAAGGGGGTTAGGTGAGTTTGTAGTACTTGGTATTACCAATAAACACCTACTGCGACATGGTTTCCATTTTGCTATGGTTTGTCATACAGTGGTTTTACTCAGGTTCAGTGCCACTACTCCAGCATATCACGCCGTTTCCCCCACCGTCGCCGCCATCTTTATCTCGCGCCTGTGTGCTGCCAGTGGCTAGCTCGCTCGCGCGCGCCCCCTTCTCAACGGGCTCGTGTGCGTGCGTTGACGTCCAGCCAGGAGGGTGGGCGCGCCAAAATGACGTGCAAATTCAAACTAGTAAGCATGACTACAGGCATTTTTTATATTAAATATGAAGAAATGGGTCACATATGTTTTTTTTTATTCAATAACATTTTTATTGGCTAAGAATTATACCCCACCCCTTTGTAATATTTTAGAATATCTAAAAAAAATAAAAGAAACCTATGATTTTGCTGGAATTATTTGATGAATATAATGTATTGTGATATTCTTGTATTAATTGATATTGATGTTTTTGTGTTTAGAGTGTTATTATTTTATGCCTTTGCAGATATTTTCTTGTTTCTTATTTATGTATTTACTTGTAAGCCTGTTATATTGTAAAGTTGATTGTAAATAAAATGCCATCTATCTATTTTTCTTGTTTTAATAAATGTTGTTTATAAAAAAAACAAATAATAAAATATTGATGCAAAAAATCAGTATTTTTATTAATAAAACTAATATTTTTTATATATATATAAATTGTTATCTTATTAATAAAAATACAGATTTTTTGCTGTGTGTGTGTGTGTGTGTGTGTGTGTGCGTGCGTGCGTGCGTGCGTGCGTGTGTGTGTGTGTGTTCATGTTTTCCTATCCTGGTGGGATCTTCAACCTGAATGCACTGTCGTGAGGAAAAATGAAACATACTTCCAGGTTGGCCTACAAATGAGGTCATCACTGAACAGCTCTGTTGGTTAACAGAAAAATATCTGCTCTCTTTCACAAAGCTAAAGCTATAATAGTACAGATAGATACAGTAGATGTTCATTATTTACACATAATTGTACTGTAAAATATATGTTGTTGTAATTATACATTTAAGTACTGAGTGATAGCTTATTAATTAACTAATTCTACTTAGGGTAAGAGTTTGGTTTAGCATAGTTGCATGTAATTATACATAATTTATAGTTTTATAGTTATTACTAGTAACTGCATGTACCATAGGCTGTAACAAGGACACTGTAGAATAAAGCATCACCCAAATTAATTCAAATAACTATTGCAAGATTTGGTCTATGCCTATAAAATATAATAGATAGATAGATGGATGGATGGATGGATGGAACCACACCCTAACCCTACCCAGAACTCTTTCCCTCCACCCCATTAGACATCCAGAGAGGCGGAGTTGGATGTCATTTGACTCTGCAGTGAGCACCACTTGAACGCAGTGACGTCACAACGCATCATGAAGCTCCTGACGCAGTCAGACAGGTTTCACAGGTGTGCAGCTCCGCAACAATAACACCAGAGAACTCAACGAAACTCAGAAAAATCACTGCTTGTTTCGTTTATTTTGGTAAAAGGTAGGCTCCGGCTTAATTCATTGTTTTATTGATGAGTTACGTGTAAAATGTTCGTTACCTAGCCTACGTATTATTTTGGCGATTTGATCCAGGAAATTAGAACAACTTGTAGCCTAAACGGAGAGATTAGGTAAAACGTTTACTTTACTTTATAAAACTAGGTCTAATACGATTAAACTAAAAATATTTTACATCAGAGATTGAATAAATATATAAAACCACAAACAGCTTGTCAACATCATTTAATTGATAATGAAACACCGATGCCCATTGTGGGAAGGTTTCATTTTGCGAGAACTTTACTCACGCATTAAATTTGTGAAATAGACTGCTTATCTCCCCAGTTAACAGCTTTCACTAATGTTTTGTAAAGGTTATGTAAATGTTAAGATAAACCGTTCTTATAACATTATTAATAACTTATATGCAGAGGTGGGAGTAAGTCACACATGTGCAAGTCTCAAGTCTTAATCTTCAAGTCACAAGCAAGTCCAAGTAAATTTCTGTGAGAACCAAGCAAGTCAAGTCAAGTCAATGCTTTATGTCAAGCAAGTCAAGTCATAGTTTGGGTCAAGCAAGTCATACAAATGTTTGATGATTTAACTGAATTTGTTATATTAATAATAAGTTAAAACTACTGTAGTTATGGACTATGGGAGTTTTATTTGCAACAAAAATTGCAATATTAAACAAAAACAAGTTATTTCGAGTCATTTAACTCAAGTCCGAGTCAAGTCTCAAGTCATTAATATAAAGTCAAAGTCGAGTCTTTTAGTAATATTTGTCAAGCAAGTCTCAAGTCCTAAAATGTGCAACTGAAGTCTGACTCGAGTCAAGTCATGTGATTCGAGTCCCCCACCTCTGCTTATATGGGTTCTCATTACATTGAGAGAAACGTTCTTAGAACAACGCTATTAGAACATCTTTATGATGTTTTTTCTCGATGAACATTTTTTATAATGTTAAGAGGAAACTTTCTGAGAACATTTTTTTGTAACATTCTTATGATGTTATTAGTACTTGATTAATGTTATCCTTGGACTATTACAAATACAAGTTAAAATTATATTCTAGTAAAAATAACTAAGCTTTTGAGACTGTTGTACTAACATTATCATAACCTTTGACATAACGTTCTAATCGTGACAAGAAAACTTGACATTTTAGCTTTTTAGAAATATTGCAAATTACTGTTCCCACTAGGTTTGTCTTACATGAATTTGTTAGCTGGGTTCTCGTTTCTTAGGCAATGCCAGAATCAAGCCGGCACCATCACACAAGGGACAAAGACTACTCTAGTCGAGACAGGAGTGATGAAGGGGGACGCGAGCACAGACAGGACAGGAGATACAGAGAGGACAGAAGAACGCCTGATGTAGACGACAGATCACAAAGCCACAGAGAGAAACAAAGAGATGCTTACACACAGAGAGACCCCCGTGTTTACGAGGCCACCCATCATCAAAGTCTGGGAGTGTAAGGAATGATTTTGATGTGCTCTTTCTCTCCTACAAAAATATTTATGTTCTGAAACATGCAAAACCATGCATGAGTTCTGTGACTTTCGGCCCTGATTGTTTTAATATTTTCTTCAGGCCCAGTTACACAGAGACTTCATCTTCATACTATGATGACAGTCCACATCATCATAAAGGGGCACTTTACAACCTAAGATACATTACAACAAGCAGAGGTAAACAAATTTTGGGATTATGTTAGCTTCAATCACATTTTTCCCCAAACCAGTTACTGTCATACTAGACTTTTGCACGACACTTTTATAATGGTGTAAAAATGGTGATTTTTAGAGTTATGCTACTTGTCAATGGACTAAAATGTTAGTGTGTTTTTATATTCAATACCATTGGGGTAAGATTTATTAATGTTTTTAAAATAATTGTTATGCTCACCAAGACAGCATTAATTTGATCAAAAATACAGTAAAAACAGTAATATTGTGAAATATTATTACATAAAAAGATTTTGTGAAATGTAATGTATTCCTGGGATCGAAGGTGAATTTTCAGCATCATTACTCCAGTCTTCAGTGGCATGATTCTTCAGAAATCATTCTAATATGAGGATTCGATGCTCAAGAAACTGATTATTATCAGTTGAAAACGGTTAATACTTTTGTAAAAATGATTTGATGAATAGAAACTTAAAAATAACAGAATTTATTTGAAATAAAAGTATTTTATAACATTATAAACAGTGCTGGGAAAAGTTACTTACCCAAAAATGAAAATTCTGTCATTAATTACTCTGTGTAGGTTGTTATTTCATACCTTTAAGACCTTCGTTCATCTTCAGAACACAAATTAAGATATTTTTGATGAAATCCGAGAGCTCTCTGACCACTCCATAGACAGCAATTTAATTAACACTTTCAAGTCCCAGAAAGGTAGGAAAGACATCATAAAATTAAGGTTGAACCACTGGAGTCACATGGACTATTTTAACGAAGCAATGACTACTTAATATCGGATTCTAATATTAGGAATGCATGGTTGCACTTTATTTTTAACGAAGATCCAGCTCACGTGGGTAAGACATTGTGCATTTGTTCGCTTCATTTCACCGCAGATTCATTTGTAAACAAGAGACTGGATTCGCAGACAGGATGAGATTAAAAAACAATGCTGTGCCTTCTGGATCCAACAGGAATGATGCAACACACTTAAAAATAGAAAAAAATTTTTTTTTATGTGATAGTATTGCGTTAGAGATCATTTGATATCTACTGATTATGTGTACGTGTCTATTTAAACATAACTTACCACGCAGTCACAGGCTGGAGTATTCTTGGTATTTGAGGTGTTGTTGGTTCATTGTCCTGCGATTCGGGATCAGACTCGAACATGTATGGGCCTGGGCTCGCAAAGACCCACGTCCCGAGGCTAATGTGTTTAAGTCGGGCTACCAAAATAGTGAAATAACATTCTGATTTGTCTGCAGTGAAGTTTTGCTGATGCTTGTGTGTGTGTGTGTGTGTGTGTGTGTGTGTGTGTGTGTGTGTGTGTGTGTGTGTGTGTGTGTGTGTGTGTGTGTGTGTGGTTATATCCACCGATCGGGCGGATCAAATAATAGAAAATAACATTCCAATTACTTGCGGGTGGATGAGAGAGAAATCATTGCTTGATGAAGACATTTTGTGAGCCCTGTGGGCGTTTACTTCCGAGTCTTCAGTGGGGTATGCCCATAAAAACCGAGCATTCCAGGAGCTAGGCTCAAAACCAGAGTAGAAAATAGCCTATTACTTATTCATTATGATGTTTTTGAATGTAAAAACCATGCGAACATCATATGATACAGACAACAGTATAAAAAAGCCAGTTCCAGACCCATTTAATTACATTGCTGTCTATGGAGGGGTCAGAGAGCTCTCAGATTTCATCAAAAATATCTTCATTTGTGTTCTGAAGATGACAGGTCTTACAGGTTTGGAACAACACTAGAGTGAGTAATTAATAACAGAATTTTCATTTGTGTGTGAACTAACCCTTTAAAAGGAATGTTACAATATTGTGTTACTCCCTATAAAAGTAACTAATTGCATTACTTAGTTACTTTTTTATATGGAAAATAATGTGCTAGGCTTGCTTGTTTGTTTTTTCATAACAAAAATAGAAAAGTCTATTTTTGGCAAATGTCAAGGCCCTTTGCTTATTATTAGTACAGTTGAATTGGGTCATCCAAGGTCAGCAGCAAAGACATTGGTTAATAAAGTGAGATTAAATGCATAAATTATGTATTATTTAACATTTTAATTATTGCAGTTTGGCTTAATAGTTTGCATTTTTACTGTTTTTATTCATTTCGAGGAATACTGAATCAGTTTTTTTGCAAGTGAGATGAATAAATTTCTGCTCACATTTAGTCTAGAACTACAATAATCATTTACACATCACACACAATGCCTCTGCACTTACTCATGATTTCTCTCAACATGGGGACAGGAGAGCTGTCAATCAATAAATGGGTAGAAGTAACTTGGATATTTTGTTGTGAATTTAAAAGTAATGCATTACTTTATTCGTTACTTGAAAAATAAAATAAAACTGATTATTAATATCTATAATGTCACGATTGTTGTTTTAATGTACATATGTCCTTTAGGCATCTGTCAGGCCATGCAATTCTCCTTAAGCTTGTTGATTGTCATCTGTGCTGGAGTGAACCATAGCAACTCAGGCCGGTATCGGGATATCGCCAGCTTAGGCGGTCTGTACCAGTACTATTATGGAGGAGCCAACGCATTCACTGGAGCGGAGGCACAGAAAGTCCAGCAGCTCGACGACCAGTTCTACCAACTCAAACTGCCCCCTTACGTCTACAGCATGGCATGCGGCGGGGCATTGATGCTTTATGCTTGTGCCATGCTGGCCCTCGGAGTGTTTCGCATGCCCTACCGCTTCCCCCCTCTGCTGCTGGCTGAAGCCCTGTTGGATGTGCTCATTGGTCTTGGTTTTATTCCCGCTCTCGCTTTCTACTTCATAAAGCTGCAGGAGATCTACAACAACTCCATCTGTAAAGAGAGGGAAGCGATGTACAGCAGCAAAGGTCACAGAGGATTTGAGTGCAATCTCAATGGGGCAGACATAGCAGGAGGGTTGTTTGGTGTTCTGGGGATTATTATATTCCCCATAAGTGCAGTGTTGGCCATCAGAGCCTTCAGAAGAGTGCGGAAGATGAAGCAGAGGCCAGCAGAAGACAACAACCTCTGAGTGTTACGCCATTTCATGAATGTGGGAAGCACAGGAGCTCTTACACCCATGAAGTTTATTATTGTTACAATGTCAGAAGGATGTATATTTTTCCATTGTTATGCTTTTGATTTTAATTTTATTATAAAAGACACATTTTGCACATTTTTATACTTTTATAAAAACACTTTTGGTAGCAATTTGCTGAAAGCCTTTATATATAATGCATTTTTAGTGCATTGTAATGCACCTATGGTCTCATGAATAGTTGTAACCAGTTATAATACATTATAATACTACATTAAACACACCTTTAGAAAAATATGATGCATTAAAACACAACCATACCACCAATTTGAGATGCAACAAGGAATCTGCTAATATTGTAATGCATTATAAATGTGCATTATGAATATCTTTATTGTGCATTATGCATAAAGGCTTCATTTAAAGTGTTAACATTACTTTTTTTCCTCTCCATATAACCGTCAAAGACTGATTAATCAAATGATGATCTATTATAAAATAAATTAACAAAAGAGTTGAATTGCTCAGTTTGTAATTTAACATTAAGCTGAATCATTTGTTTATCTTCTCTTTATATGTGCATCTATTATACAGACTATATTTGATATTAAAGTATTTTCTTGAGACAAATGTGCAAATAGGTCTGATAAAGAAGATCAATGACGCATGTTTCACAGTAAAAATTTTATTGCTACTTGGCTGAAAAGTTAATTAAAAATACAGCTTTCTGCTCAAAACTAAGCATAGCAGCATCTGAAATGAAACGATGAGCCAGCACCCACTCTAAAAATCCCAAGAAGTACAGTCCTAACTGACAGACAGCAAAAGTGCTCGCATTTAGTCCTTTTACTAAATCAGTAAAACAACTCAAATGTTCTCCTAAACTAAAAACAATTAAATAATTTAACACAATGAAAATATTCAGCAGTGTACTGCATGCTAAAATAGAAACTTAAAAATATAATATACATTATGCTTCAGATATTAAAACAATTTCTTATAAACAAAAGTTAATATTTTATACAAATAATCACATGATAATATATTCTTTATATTATATATTTATATTCATTTATATAGGGCATGCTTCTCACATTAAATACATGAATAATTAGTATCTTCAAAAGATAGTACCTTGATGGGTGACAGTATACCTTAGAACCCTTAAAGAGATAGTTCACCCAAAAATAAAAATTCAGTCATTAATTCCTAACCCTCACATCATCCCAAACCCGTAAGACTTTCGTATATCGTCAGAACACAAACGAAGATCTTTTTGATGAAACCTGAGAGCTTTCTGTCCCTCCATTGACAGCTACGCAACTACCACTTTGATGCTTCAAAAAGTTCATAAAGAGATCGTAAAACTAATCGATATGAATCGGGCGGTCATTGATCAGCGAACTTAAACAGGAGCTCAACCGAACCTGCTTGATGCGTGAGAACAAATCTCATTGGTTCTTGCTGAAGCTCAAACGTGCTGTGTAACATAAGAATGAGCCTCATTGGTTCTCGAACATCAAGCAAACATGCTTGAGCTTCCGATAACCACAGCTAATGTGTGAGTTGATAAATATTTATATATAAATAAAAGCCTAAATTCAGTCTGTTTATCATATAAAGCGATCACGTCTCTTCAGATAATCTGGATTAAACTGCTCAATTCATATGGATTAGTTTTAGATCGCTTTATGAACTTGTTGTTAAAGGGGTAGTTGCGCAGCTGTCAATGGGACAGATATCTCTCAGATTTCATCAAAAAGATCTTCATTTGTGTTCTGAAGATGAATGAAAGTCTTGCGTGTTTGGAACAACATGAGGGTGAGGAATTAATGACAGAATTTTTCATTTTTGGGGAACTAACCCTTTAAATCCTAGATTCTGCACTGGAGGACCTATAAATTTGCATGAAACAATGAAGTACAAAAATAAACCTCAGCTTCTTGGCATTGAGAGGAAATATTAAAGCATCTCTTAAAAACAAAATGTACATAAATTATGACAAGATCAAGCTTTGGTCACATGTTAAACAACAGGAACTTCATCTTAACCCTCGTCTGCCCAGAACGAACAATGATTATGTGCAAAAATGTCAATGAATACGCCAGATAAAGATGCGTTTTTGCATTTGAAAGAAAATATCTCTGTCAGGGTAAAACCACAGTCACACTTTTCATGCACCAACAGCAACTCTCACACTACACAAATTTACAAACTGACTTGAGACAAATACTTTCTTTGTAGAAAATACAGAGGATGAAGCACGTTTCAGATAACCTCACTGGAGGTCGAGTCAAAAGTCAAAGCAGAAACATACTGTATTGTTGAATTAGGCAAAGAATTAAGTGAAGACATTTCTGTGCACTGGTGCACAGAATGTAAGTGCAAATATGATCACTGTTTTCTTAAACGCTCCCCATCTCTCAATGGTCAGACAAACAGATAGCCACACCCCCAAGCTCACGCCATTGGTTGAGACCGAGACTGGTTTCAGTGTCAGGCAAAAGCTAGAAGGAGCACACAAAAGTTCTCATAAAAATCCAGAATGTTTACACTTTTTGTGGGAATCAACCTATAAATGGCTTACTTGTAAATGAGCTGAGATAGAAGGAAGTCTCTTAACTAAAAAAAAAAAACTTTTACATCCAAAATTGCTTGTGTGATCATATTTTTATCTTCTTAATCACTGTGTTGGGTTGTTAAACGTTCCTTATGTTCTTGCATAAGTGTTCCCACAAGAGTTATAAAATCAATGTGCTGAAACGGAAAAAAAAAGTTTTATGTTCAGTTTAAATATAAACATGATAAAGATAATTTTCTAGTGCAATGCCCAACTAAGACATCACTAACACACTGACATACAAATCACCCTAATCACATTTAAAAATAAAATCCTTCATGCTCCAGGATAGAATATTAGTACCCCCAAATGTCCTATAAAGTTAAAATATAATAATAATAATAAAATACCCTAACATTTATTGTGAGCAGGGATGTTCTGTGCTTTGTGTTCTTCCTGTAAAGAAACAGATCACCTTACAATGGAAATTCGTTACTCTGCCTAATGTTATTCCAAACCTGTAAGATATTTTAAGAAAGTATCTGTTGTCCATACAATGGAAGTCAATGGTAACCAAAACTAAAACAAAAAGAAGTATTTCGTGTTCCACGAAAGAAAATCAATCATACATAGGTTTGGAACGACATGAGGGTGAATAAATGATTACAGGATTTTCATTTTTGGATGAGCCATCCCTTTAAGAATCACCACCTTCCATTTAACGGATGGATAAACTTTATGGCTATTTGAATAGAAGCAATAGGAAAATTTGTATTTGGCTAACATTTTCAAAAGCGTTTAACGTTACTTAGTTTCACCTCAGCATGTTTTGGCCAGGAGAACAGGGAACAGATGTTTAAGGGATCTAAGGTTAAGTTTACACGACAATGATGTATTAAAAACAGAAAAGTTTTTCTTTTGCATTTTTCGCGTAACTTAGAGGCGACAACGTTGGCAAAAAAATAAAAATAAAATAAGGAATAGCCTATATTTAGTAGGCTAGTTGTCGAAGTCGCTTTGTAAAAATGACATTATTCGCACAAACACTTAAAGGGTTACTTCAGCGATTAGCATTAAGCTTTGTATCAGTAGAAACCCAGGAGTATATTCAAATTATCGTACTTTCCCCCCTCATATGACCCTGAGACGAGAGAATTATGTATTTTATTACTGAGGGTCCGATGACGCAAATATCGTCATTTTGCGTCATCGGAGGAGTTTTTGGCCAGAGGCTGAAGACTACAGCCAGCAGGAGGCGCTATTTCCACATGTTTTCAACATCGCACTCACAGCACTCAGCTCGGGAGCTGCGGAGATTCATGTAAACGGAGCGGTGGAGACCAAAGTGAGTGTTTTAACTTTTAAAATGAACTTCCTATGACAGTTAAGCTTCCAAAGACATGAACTGAACACGTGCCAGACTGATCACGCACTGTGAATGCAGCCGCGAATCCCGCTATTACCTCATGTGATGAATGTAATCCGATCCTGCTGCGTTTGTGCCGTGACGCTCAATCCGCTCACTCGCATTCGAACAGACACGTTCAGTTTTTAATTGTAGTGTCTCTAACTGAACTGACTTCCTGAAAATGAACGCAGTGGGCAAGTGATTCAGTAATCCAGTAGCCGACTAGCCGTGCCAAGAGTAGGGCAGTGAAGCAGTGCGTTCTGGGAATTGTGGTCTTTCATCCCCATGAGACAAAAATACATTTTCTGTCTTTTCTCAGTCTAGAAGGCACCAAATTCAAAAATAATTTCACATTTCTACTACATTAATGACCCAGTTTAAATACCGATTCATCTTCCCAGCGCTGAAGTACCCCTTTAATGCGCATGACAAATTCGTGTTTTTTTGTTTTGTTTGTTTTTTACATAGATATTAATAACGGTGTAGTTTTATAGAACTTGCACTTTGAAACCCGTTTCCAAAGTTTGCGTTTTCCGGCCACAAAACCGCATAAACTCCCAAAACGTATAATAAGTTCTCCGTTCTTAGCTGAGAACGTTGTGGTGTAAACGGCCCCTAAAACACAGCATTTGTCCATGTGGCAATGCAACTAGTTGCCTAGGCTGAAGAAACAACTATTGCACAACAGAGCACTGCACTTGACACCCACAGACACATATTTATGGATTTTCCCAGTCCTAATTTCAGATTAATAATGTATGTTTGTTGCATATATCATTTTAAAGTATGATGCAAATATGCATCGTGTTGTAGGGTTATAGAAGGTCTAAGGTCCTGTCAAAAGCAGCATGATTTGCTGTATCCATGACATTTGTTTGAAAAATTACTTTCCATTTCTTTTTCTTTAGAATGTTAAAGCACTGCAGGGGATGAAACGGTTCTATAGCGAATAACAGAGTTAGAATGCATCTTGCTAACAAAGCAAGCCGTCAAATGTTTGAACTCTGCCTCTTAGCACAGTATGAATCAGCATGTTGTGCCTCAATAACCACATCTCAACCAAACATAAGAAATGACATATTTTAGGGGTTATAATAGAAAGAAATACCTACTTTCTGAAAGAGGCCTACTATGCATTTCAACAAATAGCTAAAATGCAATTCTTAAATATGTCTGTATAGCCTATAGATTCTCTGAGCTACGTACAAAGTGCTTATACAGTGTAAAACCCTTTTACTTTATATGATTGTACAACAATATTTGATGCACTTAAGCATACAGCTCTAAATGATTTAGGGAGTCTAGGTATCAATTTCCAGCGGGAAAAAAAAATGTAATCGGAATATAAACGTTAAAGAAAAGTTTGAAGGAAAACCTGTTTTAAGACCCTGGCAGAAAACAACAACCTATGAGTCATGCAGGGCTGCTGCATCCATGCCACTGGCTTCAGCGCTCAGTAGCACCCGGGGGACGGATGAAATACTCAAAATAACTTTCCTACCTTCAAATACCACTACTACATCTTTTGGCACAAGAGCTACAGTTTTAGGCCTGTAGGCAATTATAATTAACACCACAAACGGGTTAATGGCAGTAAAAGGTCGATTCAAAATCTTCCTGGATGTTAAATACCGGGATCCAGATTAGTTACGTGGTGGCCTTTTCTCACAGCATATAGCAAACACAAATTGGTATGCAAGTTTGGCACAAACTTTTACCAGCTGACCATGAAGAATATTAATTAAAAACACTCAAACTGTCCACCGTAATGGACATATACTAAACAAAATGAATCTTGAGATGAAATGGCTTAAACAATATCTGAGCATACACATGTACTTGCACTTATTTTCGGGTTGAACGTTTCATGGATGATCTACCAATTCAAGTACTGCTTTTTTTTTTTTATATCATGACAATGCTGACACTTTTTTTTATAAGATGCGATTTCTACATTTGAAGACATGTGTAAAGACTAATGAATGAATGAGAGTGCACCTAATTAATTATAAATAATTTAATACAACTGATGTCCTAAAATTGGCAAAATAAAAAGTGGGTTTTAAATAGCATCACTCAATTTAATATCTAACAATTAACAGTAGGTTTAGCACTTGATTTCCCCTAATTGTAATTTGAATAATTCAATTATTATTTCTAAAAAATGTTTGAAATTTAATGAATTGTGGGAAAGAAAAAGAAAAAAAAACTTGCAGGGAAAACCCTGAAAAAAACCCTTTGTTGTTTCCAATAAACACCACTAGATGTCTCCTCAAACCATGGGCACAGTGTTTTACTGCACAGAATTCCATAATACTGTGATTGTGGCAATTACAAACTCAAAAGACCCAATATGCAATAATACTTCTTTTTCCTCTGGTCTCCTTATTAAAATAAAACAAAACTAACCAGCATGTTTCCTTACACGTGCCATGCATGGCTAAAATAAGAGCACACACACACACACACCACACAATACATGATATCATATGCCCTGTACCTCGCATACAAAAAAAATAAAATAAGTCAGCTGTTCACTTTTTTTCCTTGATAATGAGATGAGAAAATATCCCAAACTCACTCAGATCAACAGCAAAACCACACTACTACAAAGACCCAATGACATATTCATGGCTAGAGGCTTTATAGTATGAGCTCTGTGATGTAGTCATGGCACACTCGAAACTTCAAGTACTCTAAACAACCCGAGACAGCTCAAGTTATGATTTCAGACAGGGTTGTGAGTTCTTTCTGCTCCCCAATTGACCTTAGCCATAAAGGTGTGACAATGCTTTCACTGAGTATTGGATGCACTAAGAAATAGAGGTTTTTGTCTCCATCTCACTCTGACCTCCATCGCTAGACTGATTCCCTCTCCAGGTAGATCTGTCAGGGCTTGAATGTTAAGTTGGGTTTATTGTACTCTTCTATTGTGCAGAGAGTTCCAGAGACCCCCATGGCTTTGTCTGGGAGATCCCGTATGCATACAAGTGAGGAGATCAGGGGAGGTGGCGAAAGCTGTGGTCTTTTCACAACAAATACTCTTTTCCATGAAATGCAGCGGGATGTTCCAGCAGGTTGGATGGGGAAGAGATTCTTTTGAACCTCTGAAATATTCCTCATGGACTTCAAAAGTGCAGATTACTGACTATTTGCCACTATGGGAAGGTAGGAGAACAAAACTGCACATACACCAGAACAGTAAAGGCTCTCAGAACCTCAACCATCGTCAAGAGGCACTTTTCTCATCTTTTGGTCTCAGTTTAGCTGATAGTATCTTTCCACCAGAAGGCAAATGTGATCATTGAAGCCTACTTAAGCCTGTGACCTTTGATATAAAGGGTGAATGTCGAAATGAAATCACACATGGTGATGAATGAGGTACTCCAGCTCCATGCTGTGGTTTTTGGTCAGGAATAGCCCATGTATTTCCTCAATCAAAGACCTCAATCTTCATGATTTCATTGGTCCTGACATTTGCACCCCTTTCCACCCTTCCGGTCTACAACTCGGAGATGGCTATGCCACCGCAGATCAGCCCAAGAATGCACATGCAGGGACCCACACGTGATGACGCTGCTAAATAAGAACTGGAATATCTCGAAGGCAGGAAGTGCGTGCTAGCCTCTTTGATGTGGCACTATGATGCGGAGATGCTCCAATGGTGCGGTCTGCTTGCACCCACTATAGAGCTGTGTCATAGACATCCTGTTGCAGGACGGTGGTGGGGTGGAGACCGGGGACGGTGGGGTGAGGATGGTCCCAGTTGGGGTCTCTTGCTGAGGGCGGTGTTGAAGGAGGCGGTGGCCCGGGAACCACAGGGCTATGGCCTCTCAGCTGCTCGCGCACATCCTGCTCCAGACTAGGTGGTATAATTAACTGGTCTTCCGGGTCTTGCTGGGCTGGTGCAGCAAAATATCCCGATTTCTTTTTGGGGGCCTCGAGTGCTACTTCAATGATGTTGTGGCTATCCTCCAGAGCCACTACAGAGCCATTAGAGAGCTTCTTCCCGAAGAGGCTGGAGGTGGAAGGAGACTTCTTCAGATCAGAGATCTCTCGCCCACACACAGCCAGAAGGCAGCCGTTGGTGGCAGAAACCACAACGCTGTTTTGCCGACGCATTTTGCTGTTGGGATAGTCCGAGCCCCTCAAATCATGGCGGCCGTCCAGGTCTTTGGGACTTTCGGGAGGTCCAGAGCGCAGCTGAAAAGCACAGCAGTGAATGTCCACCTCCACCTCTAGTTTACTCCCGTTTGAGATGACACCTTCTAAAGGAGCCTCATCGTCGCTGTCAAGCCCATTGTCTGATTGGTTGCTGGAGAAGTTGGCACTGGAAGGTTGTCGCTGGAACAGAGCCTGGTGCGCCCCTGGCCCCAGGATCGCCAGCGGCCCTGTGTTACACAAGGTAGCAGCGGGATGCAGACTACAGCGACGCTCCGGACGAGCTGTTGGTCCCGAAGAGGGGTGCTCGTCCGAGGCCGTGGACCCAGCCTCGCTGCCCACTTCTGAGGCTGACATCTCGCTGTTGAACTCAGAGGCAATGCCGCTGCTTGATGAGGGTGTGGCTGGGTCACCAGGGGAGACGGAGATCGGTAAAGGTGTCGGGGCAGATGGTCCTCTGGCTTCTGCGGTCGAGAGAGGAGGCTCGCATGTACAGCTGTCTTCTGCGATATGCAAAGCCACCACTACTGCTCCGACATTATCCCTGCAACCATAGCTCTGTGCCAGTGTGCAGAGCTTTTTGGCAGCAGCACGGGGGTCTCTGACAGCTAGCACAGTGCTCACTGCCTCCTGGTAGGAAACCTTCTGGAAGAGTGCTTTGTTTCCTAGGATCAGGAACTCATCCTGGGAACACAAAGGCTCTGTGTGCACCCAGGGCTTGGGAATCACCCAAGGAAACAGGTAGGAACAGCCAAGTAACCGTGAGCAGCATGTCACCCCACTCACCTTGTTATCCTACAGCACAAAAGAGCCAAATGATTAATGACACAAAAAAGCTTTTATTTCTCACTCATGGACATGAAGTATCAGCCAACTATGTGCATGAACTGAGAAAGAGTCGATACCTCAGTGATAATAGCTTTAGCCAGTTTGACACGCTCCATCTCCTCAGCGCTCTGTTCTAGGCTGAAAACTTTCGAGAGGGCAAGAGGTTGCCCATCACGACACAGTACAGCCTGGCAGGTGCCTACGTTGGCCACAGTGAGGCTAAAGTAGCTGCCAGACTCAGAGGACTCATGATGGATGTAACAGAGCAGAGCAGAGGCACCTAGCTTCTGGCCTGCCATGCCAAGTTTCCTGCAAAAATGCACAAGAGCAACAAGAGAAATGCATTTATTATTCATATAGCTAAAAGCTCTTTGTGAACTATGGTGCGTTCAAGTCATATTTACACACATGAACAACAAGCCATAATTACAAGTGGGAAACTTGGGGTTTTCTTTCAGTCCAGAGTTTCCAAGTTAAGGATGTGTGACAAAATATGGCAGATGCAATGGATGCAGCAACGATGTTGACTGCAAAATTAAATTTTAAATTCACAATAAAACTAGCTAACTTACATGTACAAACAACATACAACAGTACTGTACAATTACAATATATACATATTAAATATTATAAAATGATTCCATTTACAGGACTTTCAGAACTGAATAAAACTATAATAAAGGAAAAACACACCTGATATGCATTCATCATTTTCTATTAGTAGAGTTAAAAAAAGAAAAGAATTGTAGAAAAGAACATTGCCAAGTCTCTAAACACACCTGACATTGTAATTACAACTTCCAAGATCGTAAATATGATCTTCCCAAGAAGATATAATACATTTTAATGTACATTAACTACTTTCTACAAAGCATTACAAAAATAAGGTATAATGTACAGTCAGATGGCTATTATTGCAAAGTGGACCCTGACACAAAGTGGTGGGGTCTTGTATGATTATCCCACTCACTAAATAAATAAATGGACATGAAACTAAAATTACTTGTGTGTAATCGCTGAGTAACACGAGAAACTAGAACGTAGCAAAGTGTAGAAAAAACAGTTCCCATGAAACAATGGTTGATTATGTAGTTTAGTGGTCATTATACACAAATATTCACGTCACGTTTGACCAATCAGAATTAAGTATTCAAGAGAGCAATGTAATAATGTTTGTTCATTACAATTCAAGTGACAAGCTATCAAGTGTTACCAATTATTGTACAAGCAAGTTGAAGCTTACAAAATGTATGAATAAAGAAAAAAGAAAGCTTAATCAAGTCATGCTTAAAGCTACACTGTGTAACATTTTTAGTTTATTCTTAGCTAAAAACACTTAGTTCTTTTAAAAATGTATGTGCTCATTAATGTATATTTACTTCTTTCAAGTAATAAAGTATTCTCGTAAGTGTATAATATGCCATTGAAAATACATACGGGTGAAGGGTTCGAATGCGCGTCGCCATGTTGCCCCTCCATCTTGAAAGTACATTAGCCAAAGAGGGACATACCCGTAAATTCAAGCTTCGCCTTTCGCGTTTTAACACTTGATGGCACCGTGTCGAATGTGAAGAGGGGGATTGCTTGAGAATGATATAGCCTACAAAGTAAACTTTGCCTTACGCTAGTGATGTCGTACAATATACAGAATAACGATAGCACCGATAAAAGTTACTTTTGTAAGTTGATCGCTGATGTTAGCAATGAAATGGTAAAAAATAACGAAACGGTAAAACTATTATTCATTTTACATAGATGTCATAACCTACATGTTAACTGACAAATTAAATAACTGCAAATTATAATAGTTTTCTAAAGTAACCTCATCACTTGATCAAACTGGAAGCCATATTAATCTTGGACTAAATCATCCACCGTAGGAGTTAAAACGAAATCGGAATTGAGAGGAACAGAAACTAATATTCACTGGATGGTCCTATACCTTTTCACCGCTAGATGGGGGGAAAATATCACACAGTGTAGCTGTAATCAAAAAAATTGTGTGTGCAAAACACACCTATGAGAGGCAAGGAAAGTGTTGCACATGTATACACTATCCACACTGGAGTGCTGTATCTCCTCTGCCAGTACATCTCCCATGGTGCACTGCAGTAACCTGGAAACTTCCTCATTACGGTCACCATCAAAAATCCCATAAGCAGCCTCTGGACTATCCCCGAAGCGATCCACAGCCAGCACAGACACACACAACCTGAAGGTAAAACACAAGATTTCAATAGAACAAATGTTCTTCATGAAAACAACACCCAAATAAAATGCTACAATGTGAACAATATCACTTTACAAACATTTCATTGACTGGTAATGGATACACCTATATAGGTACATACACAAACTCTCTACCTGACAAACACACAAAAGTGGCCCCCCTTGGTGGATATAGAGTGCCGAGAGAGGATGCGATATTTGAGACTGACTGCTTTGAAACTGTGGAGGTAATGCCCTTTGCAGGGGGAGCCAAGCATACTGATGTCACATTAAACATGTAGAAATAAGATCATTAAGCCTATGGGAAGCATTCTGCATTTAAACCAGCCCCCCTGCTGCGTCTTGCCCCCTGGTTGCGAAATCTCCTGCAAATTTAAATGCAACATGAAATGACGCATTGATCAATGCGACATGGCGTTAAAACTTAACTACTTGCTTCAAGCTTCATTTGCAAATTTGGCATGCCAAGTTGGCCTCTTTTTCCAAGCCATGACCGCAGACATATTCTCGTCTGTCGCTTCCTCTTTTTTTTTCAGCGCACAAAAACCACAGTTGCCAAAGTGCGATTCATCTTGCTCTATTAGTTTACCACTAGTGCATGCTGATGACGTTTTACTCTTCTATACTAACTTGCATCATAGCCTACGATTCAATAGGTGTCATCATCGTACCGTACCAAGTTTATTAGATCCATGTCCTACAGTGGGATGTGTAATGATCTTAAATCGGACAGTCTGTAGCAGACACAACTCATTTTTCTAAAGTTGTTACTGACTTTAGAATTCTTCAGCAAAAGTCACGTCATGCATAATTCTGATTACTCTGCACATCCCTAGTAATATGAATTATATATGTAGCAAGTCTTAAGTTGTGAAGCTTATTATTTGAAATAAACCAATAATTCATTAAACATCTTGTTGGATACCATTAAGTTTCACTGCAGCCAATATACCCTAAATATATAATAGATGTTATTCTGGAGCTTCCTTTAACCACTCATTCTTTCCAAATCTTTGACTCTCATATCTCCAAATGTAGCTCACTTGTTTCTTTGACCACACATCTCAGCGTAACCATGATCCCACAGGGTGGACGTGCCCTGTGCGTCTCCTGCTGTCACGGCTGGCTTCTGGTCCAGCTTCAGTGTACTTATGTGACTGGAAGAGAGAAGGACAAAGACAAGTGGGGGAGATAAAGACGAGGAGCAATTAACCACCTGGGTCTGAGTTCATCAGCTGCATAATGAGTGTAGACAGGTCTGGAGGACTGCTGTGTGTAGCACCTCACCTGAAGAGGTTGAGCGTTTTATGCTCTAACATGAGGCTACTGTTGCCGGTCAGGTCCAGCTCTTGCAGTGTGGAAGGCAGAGATTCCGGCAACAGGATTTCCGTCTGCTCATTACAGCTCACATCTACCAGCTACGCAAAGAGCAGACGAATAACAGCATACTTCATGTGAAATGGTGAATATAAAATAATGTGTAACAAAAGACAGCCCACAACAAACAACATTTTGTTGGATTTGGGAACAAAACAATTCAATTTCGTCAGACTTAACAACAACCCCTTAACAACAACCCCTGATTGGCTGCTCGGCGGGATTGTCTCCAGTGCATTGGCAGACACATTCAGATACTTTAAACTAGTAGACAAGAAGGACAAGCAATTTGGTGAATATAGTTTTTTTTCTTTCTTCATTTAAACATCATTGTTTATAAACCAAACTTAACAGACTTAACAACAACCCCAAATCAGAAAAAGTTGGGACAATATTGAAAACGAGGTCATGAAAATGAAGACGATGAAAATGTAAATTCTTGTATTTTTGCATTCTGTTGCCACAATTCGGAAATGCACAAACGCAATCCATTTGTTCTTCACTCTTCACACACACAACGCTCCTCCCAACTGGACTGTTTACCTTTTTCCGGCAACAACTGAGTTCCCATGGGACTTCAGCGCGAGACTACAGCTAGCTGTCTAAAACACTATTTAGGTGAATTTAAGTGGCTAAACGCATCTCGTTGTCATGTAAGGGCCCTGTTCATGTTGGACAGACATTTTAATTGCATTTTGTGTCTGTTAAGAGGCACAAGACACTCTTTATGTATATGCCCTCATAACTGCCGTTTTAGCTGAGTGGGGGCTCTGGACATTAACATTAAGAGCTTCGTCTTGCAAGCACCAATCCGTTTTTTTTTTTCTTTCTATAGACAGTACTCACAAAGGTATGACGATCAAGATTAACTTAAAAATTCCCCGGAGTTCTCCTTTAAGACTTGCATTTAAAAGTTGGATTTAATTTTTTTTTTCATTTATGTAGTTTTATTCAAACATTTGCATATCAAGCACAAATCATCTTTATACAAATTGATGATACTTAATAAGCTTTTTTTGTAACCTAAATTACTGCAATTGTCTATCCATACATTTAAAAATGTGATTACATTTGAATCTTTTTTCTGCTTTCTGTTTGTCACTGCCACCTGTTGACTCTGTGGTTGACCTTAAGATCCTTACAATATTTATAGGCATGCTTTCACATGCCCTGGTCATCATATGTCACCCAAACGCACGCTGACCTTGATCTCGGGGAGGTTGAGGACCTCTGGGAACACGCTGATATGGTTGGAGTGGGCGATGAGGGTGTGCAGTCTCTTGCAGCTGGACACAGTGGAGGGGATCGCTTTCAGCTTGTTCCCACTCAGATTCAACTCCTCCAGTACCTCCAGCTTACTGAGCTTGCTGAAAACATAACAAGGGTGGTTTACACAGATATAATCATTGATCTTTCTTGAGTGATGCAGATGAAAGTATACTAGTTCAAGATGTCAGTGAAGTATAGGTACCTAGCAGGGAAGGACAGCAGTTGGTTATAAGCCATATGCAAGACCCGCAGGTTCTGATGCCCCACCAGTAGAGCAGCACAGTTCTCATTCAGGTTGTTTCCTGTGAGATAGAGCTCCTGCAGGGTGCTGAGGCTCTCCTCTGATTGGCTGCTCGCCGGGATTGTCTCCAGTCCATTGGCAGACACATTCAGATACTTTAAACTAGTAGACAAGAAGGAAAAGCAATTTGGTGAATATAGTTTTCTTTCTTCATTTAAACATCATTGTTTATAAACCAAAATATTGGATACAAGCAAAGCCTCAGAGATTCAGTACATCTTTCAGCATTAGAGATGCTTAATGGCTGACAAATAAATTAACCCACAGGAAATGGAAGAGCTGCGGGCTGTTCTGGCTCATATTACTGTGTATCATTGAGCCATATCCTCCTTTACATATCCATGAGAGTCTTTGTAGAAGCATGTCAGTTACTTTATGCACTGCACATGTACTTATACTGTGCTACATAAAATATTGGGCTAGTTACTCAAAAAGATTTCATTTATAACTCATCACTCCTTTCAAAAGTAATATTAACTTTCTGGCAACAGTAATTTGTTACACTACTAGTTATATTAGTTTTCTGTTACACCCACAGAAGTGGTAATTGCATATTTTCTCCTCAAAATTCTGACTTTGTGAATGTTAGGGTACATTTTAATTATCGGAGAGGCAATTTACCTTATTTTTACCTTATTGGCAGAGGCTATTTACACTAACTCCGCCCACTGACATCTGGTTGGGCCAGACAAAATTACTGGATTGTCAACAGTAGCAATAGTGTAGGGGTGAGGCATGTGGCGAAAATCGACCCGAGTTCGAATCCGCCTTTTGCTGAACTCTCTTTACTCCCATTACATATCATGAAAAAAATGAAGAAAATATTCAAAAAGTGGAAATAAAGTGTCTAACGTGTGTTTAATAATAATAAAAGTGTTTATCAGTTAGGGTTAGGAGTAGGGAGGGCTTTATTGTCCCAATAGGGCAGCATCCATTTAATAATTTGTATAAATATAACCATTTATACTCCATGTTATTATTTCACACTGTTTAATGTACAACAAAACGGATTTTCTGGTCCAGTGCAAAAAGGATCCGCCACTATTTATAAATAACATCTGACTACGATTTACACATATTGTTAAAAAAATAGTTAACACTTTACTTGAAGGGGTGTGCATAAGACACGTCATGATTATGAAGGAGTTTTTATGCATGTTTATGACAAATGCATTAAGTGTCATTCGCTCAATTATGTAATTATTTGAGATGCCTTAGTAATGACAACTTGACATAAACCAATACATCATAACCTGTCAGTCTCTTTGTCATGACAACTTGACATTACCAAGACAACATAACCTAAACTATAAAATAAATTATTTTAACGTCATTGTTTTTTTTTAAGTTTCCTCCACCAGCTCCAACCGAAGGTCAGATAATAGACCATTTCAAATGTCTTACAAATATGAATAGGTGTTCAAGAAATAAAAATCAATCATCCAATAATAATAATAAACGGATAAATGGATAAAATTTAATTTTATTGCATTTGGAGACCGATTCACCCAAAATTAAATGAAAACAGTACAATGGTGGGTTAAGCCATGCAGGGTTTGGTCCATATCACTGCAAAAACAGTTCATTACAGTATCCCACACATTTATATTCTCTTGAAATGCTTTTTTACATCATGGACAAGTATAGCTAAGACACCATCATAATGGCGTGCACCTAACCAGTGGTGCCACTCTATCATCTTGAGGTGAGTTTTCAATGAGTCAGTATGATTTCCTCTATGACGCCATAGTTTAAGTCAAGAAAAATATTTATGACACTGTTATAAAATAATTTGACAGAGTATTAACACTTAATTATGATATTTAATATTTGAATACTTAAGCTTGATAATGAATCTGTCATGTTTATGACAGGTTATGTTGTATTGGTAATGTCAAGTTGTCATGACAAAGACATTGACAGGTTATGACGTATTGGTTTATGTCAAGTTGTCATAACTAAGGCATCTCAAATAATGTCGTCTTTGCATTAAAAATGACATAATTGAGCGAATGACACTTAATGACAGTTGTCATGAACATGCATAAAACCTCCTTCATAATCATGTCATGTGTCATGTCATGATTATGAAGGTGTCATGACAGTCTTATGCACACCCCTTCAAGTAAAGTGTTACCAAAAAAGATTTACATGGTGTAATAGAATCTGTCGCTACTTTTTTACTTAGTGTAAATAAATAGCATCTATTGCTATTTTTAACTTTTTTCATTTACCACTGAATTATGTGATCTGGTGAGCATATTAAGCCTAAAGTATTCTTCAGAAGACATTTATTAGCCCACTGGAGCCGTATGGATTACTTCTGATGATGGATGGACACTATTCAGTGCCATTACAAAGCTGGGAAGAGCCATGATATTATTTAATATAACTGTGATTGTGTGGGACTGAAAGAAAAAAGTCATATACACATAGGATGGCTTGAGGGGGAGTAAATTATGGGATCATTTTCATTTTTGAGTGAACTAACCCTTTCTTTTTTTTTCACGAGTCTGATATCTACTGCTCTGATTAAATTATAAATAACATGATCTGATATCTAATTAAAATTATGTTGCCCAATTAAATAACTTCAAATGTATTAGGACACTTTTTATTGGTAGCTTCTGCAACTGAGTATATATCTGTAATATCTTCCACAGAAAATATATATAGCGATTATTATTTCCAGAGAATTCCCTGGTTTGATAAGTTCCTGTAAAAGGCTAGGAGGTCTAATGAAGAGCTCAAGCAGCAGGGCTAAAGGTCCACAGAGCAGAGAGAGACGCAGCTGCAGCTTGCACTGCACCTGTCACATGAAGAAATTTCAAGAAAAAGAGGAAAAACATAAGGAAAATGGAGGGAGGGAGGGAGAGAGAGATATATAGAGAGAGATAGACAGATAGAGAGGGGGGGGAGAGAGAGAGAGAGAGAGAGAGAGAGAGAGAGAGAGAGAGAGAGAGAGAGGACAGAAGGAGGGAGTGACCTACTTTAAGGCCTTGTAGAAGAAGCTCTCTGGCAGTTCTCGCAACTTGTTGTGCTGCAGGTCGAGTGTTTCCAGTGGGATGTGGTCCAGCAGGTCAGCCAGTCTTTCCAACCGATTGTTGCCAGCCAGCAGTTTACGCAGACTCAGACTGCTAAGAAGTCTAACAGCAAGGAGGAATAGAGAAAGAACAAGATCAAAAGACAAAGCACTGTCTGACACTGTAAACATATTCAGTCTTGAATAAGGGAAGAAACTCAAAAAATGCCTAGACAACTTTACGGGGATAGTTTGTACAATAATTACAATTCTTCTCAAAAATTGCAAACAAGCGCAGCTAACCTCCAGTCACCTATATATGATTATATATATATATATATATATATATATATATATATATATATATATATATATATATATATATATATATATATATATATATATATATATTGTCATATATATTTCCTCCTGGAGGCAGAGGAGGGTCGTTAGTGATTGGATCCACCTGGGCTCAGGGTATTTAAGCTGCCTCACTAACCACTTCTCTCTCTCTCTCTGCTCCTCCAGGTATGATCCTGTGTTGTTTGTTCTGTTGTAGTTTTACTTAGTTTCCACTCAGATATGTTTACACATACAGATTCATGCATCCATGCACTTTACCCACACCTTACATTATGACATTTTCACACCTCATTCCTTTTTCTTTGGTTATAGTTAATAGTTATTGGTTTATAATAAAGAGAACCTTTTGTTGGCCTATACCTGTTGTTTGTGTCCCCTCATTTTTGCCACAGGCTATGAGCGACCTGTGACAATATATATATATATATATATATATATATATATATATATATATATATATATATATATATATATATATATATATATATATATATATATATATATATATATATATATATATATATATATATATATCATATATATATCATATATATATCATATATAGGTGACTGGAGGTTGTTTGCAGGGCTGTAGAATTTATCCCAAACTTTTATGATTATATCAAAGACTATATAATAATAATAATAATAATAATAATAATAATAATAATAATAATAATAATAATAATAATAATAATAATAAGTAGTTATTCACTTAGATATAATTTAAATTATTTACACCTTATTATTTCTATAACAAATAATTTGACCTGGTTTGACATTAGGTTCTTGTATTTGTTGTAACTAAAAACTGGCATACTAGATCGACTTTGCAATGAAGAACGATATTTGAGAGCTACAGCTGAAGTTTCGCTTTTTGGAGCTTGACAAGCATAATATAAGGAAAATATAACCATGCAACGGCCGTCCATAAAGACAGAATTCTCATTTAAGATGAACTAAAATGAACTATTCTTTTAAAATACCAACACAGCATTTTCATGCACGGCAAAGAGTGCAACACTCACAGTCTCAAATGGGACACAAACTTCAAGCCGCATATTATCTCATTTGTGCACGGCTTTTAGCTCTTTCAGATGCAAATGACTGAATGTTAATGTGGAATTAGCTGGGAAATGGTGCTTTCATCAGCTTGGCGTTTACATCACTTTGCTTTGAGACAGCAGAGTGGCCTCGTCAAGCGTCTGCTGATGAACGCTGTCCCATTTCTATTCAGAACCACCGTCTGGCCAGACAGTCGCTTAACCGACATCATTCAAATCAAACGGGCAATTTTTGTTGAATAAATAAGTACAAAATGCTGACATTAAGATACTGAAATGGGGGAGCAAAAGGACAGTTTCTTTTTAGATGGAAGATGCAAATGCAGTTCATGAGGGTCTGAACACACACACACACACACAAACGCAAATGCGCGCACCTGGCTGGGAGCTCAGACAGCAGATTATGGGAGACGTCCAGCACCTCAATCTTCCTGCTGTCACACACCCAGTCTGGCAGGTATTCCAGGAGATTCCTGCAGGAGGGAAGTGAATTAACTGCAGGCTAATTACATGAGAGCATTAGCATTGTACAAGAGTGTGCGGGGTAAAGGACGTGACTGCGGCGCAATGAGCCTCTTGTAAATGAGCTGATGAACATTACAATGTTCATGTTGTAGTGCAAGTACACTAAGTACAGAGCAGTGTTATTTTAGTATTATTTATCTTATAGAGGGTATGCGCATGATGTCACCGTCAGCCGGAGTCACTTCGGTTACGCCCACTGAGTGGCAAAAAGACTAACCGACAGCATTGGTTTGCAGCGTGAATACAGCGAAAAACACGTCTAAAATTGGAAAGCGCTTTGCGATTGACAGTACATATAGGTATATTTTTACAGAGTGCCGAAAGCTACAGAAAAAGAAGCAAATGGATTACTGCGATTCACAGAAACAACTGAACTCCAGGCAGTGAAACGTGCATTTGAGCGGGGCCGGTTCTAGAAATGGGCAGGGGTAGCTGAGCCCACCTAAACGTCTGCCGTGCCCATCCAATCAGAATTCAGGAACTAATAGTGTTCATTTGTTTTTACGATTTGTCCATTGATTAAAACAATCTGAGGTGGGCTATGTGTTGAAAGTTTTGATGAAGGGCTGTAGAATGCCTCAAACAATTACAAAAATAACACCAGAAATTTGCAGTATTTTTTCCTTTATTAACTGAAAGTAACGGCGCGTTACAGGGTACTCGCGCGCTTCAGTCTGTAGCAGAAAAGCAGAGGCTGCAGTCACACGGACGAAAACGGCCAGGAATACTTGTGTGCAATTAAGGCAATTACGAGGATTTTTTATATTGGTGAATATGTATCTTGTAAATATTTATATACTGCTCTGATTTTTATTCATGCCAAGTTGAAATGAGCTAAAAAAAAACCTTGCTCATTTAAGAATGTGCATTTATTGCATGGACAGCGCTAGAACATAATGAGTGTTTAAAATGATTAAGTGTTTAAAATGCAAATGCATTACTCAGTTGAAACCTTGCCCTCTTTGGCTTGCTGTTGATGCTTTTAAACTGAATGTAAGAGAAAAACTGACTGTTTGAAATAAAAATGTGCTGTTTATCTTTTAATCAGTTTTGGGCCATTCACACAGGACACGTTTCTGTGGTTACAAACACGAGATGCAGGTCTAGAGACACGTTTTTAAAAAGTTATTTTAACTTGAGTGCCGCGTTTATAAAGCCACATCTATCTATGTAGTGTATAACCCCCCCTCCCCCCACCAAAAGCCCACCCAGGATATCTGCCAGCCCAACCTTCTATAGGTGCCTAGAACCGGGCCTGCATTTGAGGTTATCATTTTGTGTCAATATGTTGAATTTTGGAGTAAAAACATACCCTATAAATTGTATTGTTATATATTGTATTGACAACTCATCAATCAAATATTTATCATCGTATATTCTGCCTAATTTTACATTTTAAAATAAACACTGAAAAGAACTATACAAGTTTTAAGGCTGGATGATATGATGATATACATATAACACTGATACAAGTGATCACCCGGATTTAGACCTACCTATATTGTATTTATATAAAACAAATTTACAGGCAAATTTGCTTCATGTTTTTCCCCGGGCGTTCATGTTTTGCTACGCTGTTTTATTATGCCTAATATGGATCTAGCTCACTGCAGTGTGCAACAACAAGTGTCTAATTGTAGCCGCCAAGCGAATGCACAGAGTAACGTTATAACATAACTATCAACACACTCAAAAGTATCTAATATGATAAAACAGCGTTGCGTTACCCCACATAAGCATGAGTGGAAGAAGAGGAAGCTGTGACTGGCATAATAAAAGCTCAGCGAAATCAAGGCGTCATCAAGTTAAGCCTTTGTTTTGAATAAGCGACCTCTAGCAGCGAAAAATCACATATTGTGGCTTTAAATGAATGGCAAAACTCAGCATTTTGTTTGCGTACCCCCCTCTGTCACCTCATGTACCCAAGTTTGGGAACCACTGGTCTAGAACTAAATTAACCATCCAACAACCATAAACCATGTTTATTTAGCACACACAACACCTCTACACTCACTCATGATGTCTCTTATTATGGGGCCAGGAGAGCTTTCAGTCAATAAATGGGAAAACAAGTAATTTGCTTTATTTATTTTAAAAAATATATATTTTTTGTATATTTAAAAGTAATGTGTTACTTTATTTGTTTACCGGAAAAAAGTAATCTGATTACTCGCGTTACTTGTACTATTATTACCCCAACACTGGTAATAATAGTAAATGCATAATTACATGCAACTAACCCTAAAACAAACCCTAACCCGATAGTAAGTGCATGTAGTTAATTAATATTACTCAATTTTAACAGTGTAATTATACATTTTAGTACTAAGCGTATCCCAATTGTTTATTGTTTTAGTCTACCATAACAACACTAGTACAGAGTTGTACTGCTAAACAACAAGTGATACTATAGAATTAGTTTACAGACATATTTGTGATTACACATTATTATTACTGGCACTAATTTAGTAAAAAAGTTGTGGTTATGGTGTTATATATTTAATTACAATTACTTTTATTAACTATCAGCAACCACAAACAAAAATACATTTTTAGTTACTTGTGAAATATTGTTGGTCCAAAATGTCATTGCTTAGTTTGTGCAGCATTTTTCACTTTTAGTCTGGACTTGTCGCTGGAAACTGATTAGAATACGGTGTTTACAGAATTAATATGTCAGTTCATCATAGGTTTACCTTGATAGGTCCATATGTGTTAGTTGGCTTGGAACAGGGTAGATGTTCACCGTGGTCAGACCTATGACAAATAATAGTGATTACTATAATAATATAAATGAAAATGTCTGTAAATCTTTTGGCGTCGAACATTTTCTATTTGTACTCACGGTTGTTATTGGCGTGGAGTGTGCGCAGAGTGAAGCCGCTGAGTGTCAGGGATCCCAGCTGGTTTCGCTGACACTGCAGTGTCTCCAGACTGCAGGCCGCGCTCAGGTCTAGAGAGGTCAACTGGTTGTCTCTCAGGTCTAGCTGGGTGAGATGTTTTACAGGCTCCAGAGTTTCACTTTTAACACAGCGGAGGCCGTTTAACCTACACACAAAAAGACAGGCTGTATGTCAGCCGCTAAGAATCCAAACAGGAAAACAGGAATCTAAACAGCAAAATTTACAGATGGTACTCCACCAGAATGCATTTTTGCCGAGAATAATGAAAGCGAGCAAATAAGTCAAGACGTTAAAGACAGAAGGCTGTTATAATTTTAGGTCATCTTACCTGAGCATTCGAATGCACAAATATTTCCATAATAACATGAGCCGACTGGAATGAAGAACGTGATCAGCGTGACCATTCAAAAATGGTAAGCACTACTTCGTGTACGGTTTGTACATCTGCAGTCCTAGTTTCAGTTTCCCTTTTTAGTTTCTTGGCTTTTCAAATAAGAACGAAATAATAGGCTAAAATGTTTTCACGTTTTAACTAATAGGCTACAAAGAGCGATTAAATAAGTGATCAACAATTTCTTAATTCATGGACACTATTTTTCTGCATGTTGTGCACAGGGCTCTGTGTTTTACAGGAGTAAGTGTTTCAATGTGCATGAGTGACCTGTTGAAATACATCAGTGAATTAGGCAAATGTATTTAAATGTAGTTTCAAATGTTTTATTTTGTAATATTTCACTGTAACAGTAGTCAAATAGCTGTATCATTAAGCACTTATATGATACTTAATTACCAGTAATTTATTTCATTATTTTAATCTTCATTTACAAATAAAAACGTCACAATTACAACTTTACTCAGCCATATTGCAAACCGTCCCTTTGCACCATATGTTGGTGATTTCGCAAACGACTGGCACATGTGAATGGGTTGCATTTTACGTGGCGGTAGTAGGCATTTTGGTTGACTATCTACTGTATGTTGGTGGACATATAAATTAATTTAAAACAGATGGAACAGTGGCGCTCCAAGACACTGAACATTGAGAAGTTTTCCTTGTTGTCTTACATTAATAGCTATACAGTTATGTAATTTTAAGGTCAGAAAATATGTTTGTACTGTATATTTTTCTTGTGCAACCAAAATATCTTAGCCTGATATTGTCATACTCAGATTCTGGTCAGAATACCGAACCAGGAAAGAAAATGCCTCTGCACTCAATTGGATCGACCAACAACCAATTAGAGCAACGGAGTAAGTAAGCAACGCATAGTTGTCGACAGAACTCAACTGCACGCACGCTGGAAGAAGTAGAAGAAGAAGATGAGTGTAAACGATCTTTGCCGGTGTTGTAAAAAGAATTTAAGGCAACACGGAGTACTTACCAATACCATCATTTTTGAGAGAAATAGTAAAGGTGAATGCATATACGAAGAAGTTCTCTGTTTAGGATTAGAACTTTTTTTTTTTATTGAACCTAAATATAAATATGTAGCCACACTTCAAAAAGAAATGTAACAATAACAAAAAATTATGAACATTAGACAGAGGTAGTAAAAATGAACAAAATAAAAACTACAAAACAGACATTGAGCCAGGGGTAACATACATTTTTAAAAAAAACAAAGAAAGAAAAAAAAAGAAAACAATTTTGGATCCAAAGAGCTAGACAGAGAAAAGAAAAAAAACTTTTTAAATTATTATTATAAGAAGGCATACATATTATATTTTGCACACAGCATAGAGGACTTCAAAGCTTTGACATTGCTGAATGAAGAGATAGTATCTAAATAACATTTCAGATCTTTACAAAAAATAGTAAATAAAGGTTTAACAGACAAAAATTTGCACTTGTGTATAAAAAACTTGGCTAGGAAAATAAATAGATTAATCAGAAAATAATAGTCTTTAAGACTCATGTCAGAGTTATAAAAACCAAATAGGACATCCTTAAACTCCAAAGAAAAATTGTCTAAGAGAGAAACACGTATAAACAAACAAAATTTCTTCCAAAAAGTAGCTACATGAATACAATCCCAAAAGAGGTGAGGGGCAGACTCATCTTCCACTCCACAAAAGGAGCAAAGGGGATCCATCTCAGGAAACATTTTTTTGATATAAAGATTGACAGGATAAAATCGATGTAACAACTTAAAGGATACCTCTTTAACCTTATTAGTGATTAAATATTTATGGGGTAAAGACCACACTTTCTTCCAAAGAATATTATTGAAGCAATTACTCCAATAAGATATTATGGAAGGGACCGTAATAATATCGCTTTGAAAAAGTTGTCTAATTTTTTTATTCCTGAGAGAGGGACTAGACAAAAAGCAAATCTTCCCTATCACTGTCTCACAGGGATGTGCCCACAATGTAGAAGAAGGTAAAGAATCAACAGAATTTTTTAACAGAGCAAGCGCTCCACTGGGGATGGCATCCATCACTATGGCAAAATCTCGAGGTAACAGGAATACAATATTTAGTTAGGAATTCAGAATAAGAATATAGATGACCATTAGAGTTTACAAGTTGAGAAACCAAAACAATATTATTATTAAACCAATCAGGAAAAAAAAGGGTTTTATTTTTATATCGGATGTCATGGTTATTCCAAATAAAATACCTGTGGGGACTAAAATTATGTTTGTAAATTAAGTGCCAAGCTAAAAGAGCCTGCTTATGGAAATTTGAGAGTTTGATGGGTAATTTAGAGATATCATAATTACATACTAACAGAAATGGGAGACCGCCAACTTTGGAGAAAATATACTTGGGAATTATGTTCCATATGGAATCGGAATCGTTCAAAAATTGCCTCAGCCAATTGATCTTAAAAGTATTATTTAAGGAAGAAAAGTCAAGAAAATTAAGGCCACCGTGTTCAAAGCGATTTATGACAACAGATTTTTTTATGTAAAGTCTCTTGTGTTTCCATAAAAAGTCAAAGAGCATCCTATCCACTTCTACACATATCGACTTGTTCACATGTAAAGAAAGTGCAGGATAAGTTAGTCTAGATAGACCTTCCGCCTTGGCAAGAAGAGCCCTACCTCGTAACGACAGGTCTCTCTGGAGCCAGGAATTTAGCTTTTTCTTTGCTTTTGTGATTACTGGATCAAAGTTTAGTTTAGTTCTCGCAATAATATCTTTACAAATGACGACACCTAAATAGGTAACTTGGGACTTAACGGGAATATTATGCAGAAAAGGAGCAGAGCAAGACTTTAAAGGTAAGAGTTCACATTTATCTAAATTCAAAGACAGACCAGAAGCTTTAGAGAACCTTCCAATAAGATCAAGAGCGATAGAGAAGGATTAGAACTCGACAGGACCCAAGCGCTCTTTGGTGACGTGGATGATTACGTTACTGTTGATCATCTGTCCATCATCATATAAAGCCCGCAATGACAATTTGATTGGTCCGAAACAGCTCTGGTTCGAGCATAGTTCCTCCACAACGGATCAAATCCAGACCGAACTTTCCGACCTCAAATGTTGTGGGCGGGACTAAGTTCGGCTGGCATCCAGGCTAAAAAAATCTACATTGCATATGCAATAATGCAAATAATTAAATATTATTAGTAATTCTGAAATGACAAGTAAGCAACAAGTGCGCCATACAGACACTTGTTAAAGGGTTTGTTCACCCAAAGCATCACGAAGCATCGGAGCTTTATGAATCAGCGTATCGACTCAGCGGTTCGGATCCCCAAAGTCACATGATTTCAGCAGTTTGGCAGTTTGACACGCGATCCGAATCATGATTCGATACACTGATTCATATCGCTCCGAAGCTTCGTGAAGCCGTGTTTTGAAATCAGCTCATCACTATAGAAGTCATTATTTAGTTTTTTTAGCCCACAAAAACTAGTCTCGTCGCTTCATACAATTATTATAGAACCACTGTAGTGAGATGGACTTTATAACGACATATTTAGTGCCTTTTATGGGTCTTGAGAGAGGACATGACATTACTGTCGAAGGAGGCCTTTCTGAGCCATCGGATTTCATCAAAAATATCTTCATTAGTGTTCCGAAGATGAACGGAGGTCTTACAGGTGTCGAACAACATGAGGGTGAGTAATTAATGACAGAATTTTTGGGTGAACTAACCCTTTAAATATAATTTATAATACATTTACAAATAATAAAAGGTAGTATAGGTGGAATATTTAGTTGTGTGAGTATTATATATATATATTAAAACAAAATATTCTTATATTATGAATAGCAAATACAGTACATATTCTTCAATATATTACATATATAAATATATATTGCATTGACACTTGCAAATGCAGATCAGAACGGAAAGAACCAGAAATGACCTTTACAGTGGTTCATTTATTTTCCCTGGCTTTTCCATCTGTCGAGACAGATCTTAGCTGAGCGGCTTCCCATTACGAGAGACGCCACAGTTCGCTAATGACTATCACATCCAAATGATAAGGGCATTAAACCTTTCTGTTTCTGGCAGCCCCCCGTGAACTCAAATTCCCGCTCACATCTGCTGTTTGCACACTCTGCCCGTGAGATCGGTGAATATGTGAGGAATCTGAGTGGCAACTCGTGTCAAGAGCAGTGGGATAATCCTGCAGAAAAACTCTGAGCTGGTTCAGGTGACAGACCTCCCTCTTTCCCTCAGCCTCTGCCGGGAGCGTTTCAGACCCCGCGTGAGTTCCCGCCACAGCTCAGCTCTGCGTTCTGAGCCTGGCTGGATTTCTAATCCCCAGCAGGTGCAGTCAGGACCCAGAAAATCCACAAACCTCAGTCTGTTTCAGTCTGTCAAAACTACAGGCTGTTTAAAACTGTGAGTAGAGCAAATGTGACTTAGCGACAGGGTAGTCTAAACTTCAGATGGTTGGTCCACAGACTGCCCACAGTCAGTTTACTAACCGTCTGATGCATATTGCACTCAAAAATAGCAAATGTTATATAATAACAATTTTGAAGATAAAACAAGATTAAATACATCACTAGATTAGTCAGTTTTCCAAGATCAAGTCTGTTCAAAAGTTTGGGGTAGATATGTTTTCATGTTTTTTAAAGAATAGCCTACTCTTAAGCTGCTCACCAAGGCTGCATTTAATCGATCACAAATACAATAAAAAAAATGTATTATGAAATATTATTGCAATTTAAAATGACTTTTTTCTATTTTAATATATTTTAAAATGTCATTTATTCCTGTAATTTTCTGCATCATTACTCCAGTCTTCAGTGTTACATGGTCCTTATATATTATGATAAATGTTGAAAACAGTTGTGCTACGTACTATTTAATATTCTTAATATTCTTAATATTGTTTTGAATTATTTGATGAATAGAAAGCTTGAATAGAATAATTTGTTTTTATAATATTATAAATGTCTTTTTGAACAATTTAATGCATCCTTGTTTAATAAAATGTTTAATCCTTGTTTATATATGAAAATGTATACTTCTGATTTCTAATTCTGTTTATAAATACACATTTTATCAGTGTTTTTTTGTGTGTGTGTGTGTGTGTGTGTGTGTGTGTGTGTGTGTGTGTGTGTGTGTGTGTGTGTGTGTGTGTGTGTGTGTGTGTGTGTGTGTGTGTGTGTGTGTGTGTGTGTGTGTGTGTTTTTTGCACCTATTATCTATTGTGGTATGATACAAAAACAGCAAACTGTGGCTGGATGCTGTGTCAGACAGATGGTCTCATCCTTTAAAAATGGGCATTTTTTTGCCAGAATAATCTACAAAGAGGCCCAGATTTGAATGCCGTAGTCTGGCTGCGTGAGACTAGCGACAGGGCCACCTGTGAGAACAAATAGAGCTGTGCTGCTGTCAACTCTGTGATTTACTGATAGGTGATTTGATAACATTACTATTGTATATTGATCCTGCATTATGCATAAAGTCTGAGCTGAGAGTAATAATATACAGACAGGTGACAGACAGAAGAGAGAGAGACAGAAGGAGCCTGACAGCATGACGCACAAAGATAGATAGATGGAGAGAGAGAAAGAGGAAGATGTTTCTAATAGCTCACCGTAAATCAATACTCTTAATGTGACTCATTCGTAGCAGACTGCACAGATTCAGAGTCTCCACCCTGTTCCCAGCCATCGCCAGCTTGTCCAGGGCACAGAGCCGTTCCACCACGCCGGGGATGTGAGGAAAACCGTTAAAGGAAAGTCCCAAGCTGCAGAGCTGCACGAGGCTGCCGAGCTCCTCTGGAAGAGAATCCAAGCGATTCCCATCCAAACACAGTGTCTGTAAGCTGAAGAGGAAATAGTCAGTTATAGTCAGCCAAACAGACTGGCTTTTAAGATATGGGGAATGATAAAGTGGTTAATATGATATTTCACATTTTTGTCATTATGGTTTATTTGTTCATATTTATAGCTGTGGGGGTTCAACAATTTATTTTTATAACAGATGTCGCATTAAAAATTTCTGGTTTTACCATCTTTATTCTTGCTTCAGATCCCAACCTTTTGTCCACATAGTTTTGGCCATGTAGCATATCTACAATATCCCTTACACTTATGCTATAACTATATTTTTATGTGAACCATTTTTTATTAACTATAAAATGCATACATATTATTATTATTAATAAATGTAATTATTTATTGAACACTGGTGTCTTTTTTAGTCATATTTCTATGCCTAAAACATCTTTACCTTAACAGTGGTAAAATTACCAGAATGAATTATATTTATACATAAGAATTCATGGCCTCTCATATAGTGTTGCTTTAATAAATAAACATATGAATGATAATATAATATGATATAATGTAATGTAACAGTAACGTATGTTCTGTTTTAGTTTTGTTTTCAGTTCCTAGATGGTTTCCCAGTGTAGTTTCTCCTACAAATCTCATGTGTATTCCCATTTCGGATTTATTAAAGATTATTTTTGCTCCTGAATCCCTGTGCTTCACTACAGTCACAGCCGTTAGTTATTTCCCTGTTTGCCTGCCTGCTTGAGTTTTCATTAGTCTTACTGATTGATTAGTTGTTCTGTTCAGCTGCATCCTGATTACTTCCCTTTGTTTGCCTCATGCATTTATTCCCGAGTTTCTGTCTGTTCCCGTTTATACAAGTGACTGTGTATTCTGATTCTCCTGAGTTTTCCTAAGCGTTATATTAAAGTCTGTTGTTATCATATTCCTGTTGTTGAGCACTTCATTCACCGCAGCTACCCGTTACAGAAGAACGGACCCTTGTAATGAGTGTATTTAATCAAAATGGACTTACCAGCGGTGAACCTCCTTGAAATTAGGAATTTTTGGGAGTATATGGGCTGGATACTCCAACGCGGAGGACTTCCTCTTACAGCCCGCAACCTAGAGCCCAAACAGCCATCATCCTGCTGCGGAGAGCCTGGGCCTGCCACGATTCAAGAACCAGAGAACCTGACTGAGCTATCCATCGCCCCGGAGCCTGAGCCTCAAACCGTGTCTGACCAGGTGCGAGTCCGGCAACATCGCTCATCCTCTATAATTCTCCTGTGCTTCCAGTATGCCCTCCCACTGCCTTCCCCCGGCTCCACCAGAGACCGTTGACCTTTAGGCTCCACCAGGCTCCCTCGATCCTTCCAATCCTCAGGCTTCACCTTGGATGGACGTCTATGGCTCTGTCTGGTTCCACCCTCCCGCCAGTTTCGCCTCAGCCCTCAGTCGCTCTGTCTCCGCCTCAGGCCTACAGTACCCTGCTTCCACCACAGGGGATCTTTGCTGCTGCTCAGGCACGGCCTCCGAAGCCTGCGTTCTCATTCTAGACCATCTGCGCATTGGGCTCTTTAACCATCGGCTCTGTCTTCGTCCATCATCCCCATGGCATTGAGTCCTCTGTTGATTCTGCTGTGGGATGTCACTGGATGTTATTTAGGCTGATCCTGGCTCCTCCTTGGCTCCTCCGACCACCTGTGCCACCATGTATTCTATTTCTACCTGTATTCCCAGGCCAGCCCGTCGCCAGCTCCTCATACTACTCCAAAGTCCCTCTTCAGTTGGACCTTATGGCACGAGGACGCCTTTCGGGTGTGGGGTGTTATGTCACGTTCATGTTCTTACCTGCCTGATTGAGTTCTCATTAGTCTCCTTAGTTACTGATTGGTTAGTTATTCTTTCAGCTGTGCCTTTATTAGGCCTACTTCCTTTTGTTTGCCTCATGCATTTATACCCGAGTTTATGTCTGTTCCTTTGTCTGTTCCTGTTTATACAGTTTTCCTAAGCGTTATATCAGACTGTTGTCATGCACTTTACTCACCACAGCTACCAGTTACAATAATATAATATAATATAATCTGATGCTGACCATTTTAAGAACACTAATATTGACAGATATGGTCAGCATTATCCAGTAAGATTCCACTGCAGGCCTCCTACATGCTTAGAGCACCTCATATAAGCTGAGCAGCGAGAAGTAAAACTAGGCTGATTTTTATGCTTGATTTAATCTGGTAGCGTAATATGCACGGCTGAACTTCATGCATTTTACTGGCTCATTTAGGGGGAAAAAGAACTTCGCTTGACAGGCTCTTTGGTACCACACTGACTGTAATTGCAGGAGCAGAGGTGCTATAAAGCACTGAATATTTTAAATACAATCATGCAAATCAAAGGATTATTAAGATTATAACCCATAATCACTCTCATTATGTTGTGCAATGTTTTTCAAATGACCTACAAGGCACATTTGTGCACTTACAAATGTTGAGCTGATTACAAAAAGAGAGGCCATTTTGGCAACAAAAAGGATGAGTGAAGCACATACTTTTCTCTTTTGATATCAGCTACAGCAACAAACAAACAACAGCATATTATTTGCTGTTTAAAATCTGCCCAAAAGAGCAGCCGCAGATGGTGTGTTGTGCACAGTAAAGTCGTGTAATGTGCACTGACCTCTGGAGGTTGTCGATGCGGGCCGGGATGGCACTGAGGCCGTTGCAGGACAGATAGAGCTCCGTCAGTGTCAGGATCTCACACACCGACTCCGGGAATACGCCCAGCCCATTGTGAGAAAGGTTTAAGCTCTTCAGCTGGGCAAATCTGCGGAAATATTCAGTGCTCTTAATGGACAAGGTTATTTCCTGATGATACAGTATGACTCTATCATGAGACATGAGAAACACTTATGCATAATGGACTTACAACAAATGCATTTAGAGGGCAAGCAAGTCTTTAGAAGAAGAAGCCTGTCTAACTGCCTCTCTAAATGTAGATAAGGCCAGCAGTTATTTAAAAAATACATTTAAAAAAAAAATCAGCATTTTAACCATATAGCCAACACATAACCATACGAGGTATCAATCAATGAATCCTCAAATGTGCTATTTGAGCAGAAACTATGGTTCCCATGGTAAATTCCTAGAAACAAATGAAGTAGAGAGACATGTCCAATGGAGATGTCCGACAATTTTGATCCAAATGTAGACAATATGTCTCCTGGGAGACCAATTTAATAGTCATCTTTATTATCTCATGGGAGACCATAAGTCCATGTTGCAGGCATGACAACAGACAAAAGGACAAGGAAATTAACCAAACAACATCTATAAATATTAAAACTAAAGTAATCTGCCATCTCTACATTATTACATGTTCAAGTCATAAAATCATAAAAAATGTCAATGTCAGTTTTAAATTCACAATGTTAAAAAAGTTTTCTATTTCAAATAAATGCTGTTTTCTTTTTAACTTTATCAAAGCATCCTAAAGAACAAGTACATCACAATTTCCACAAAAATATTAAGCAGCATGACTGTTTCAAATATTGCTAATAATAATAATAAGAAGAAATATTTCTTGAGCAGCAAATCAGCATATGAGAATGATTTCTAAAGGATCGTGTGACAATAATAATGCTGAAAATTCAGCTTTGCATCACAAAAAAAATAATTACATTTGAATATATATTTAAATAAAAAGAGTTATTTTAAATTATAATATTTCACAATATTACAGTTTTCACTGTATTTGATCAAATAAATGGAGCCTTCGTGAGCATAAGTGACTGCTTTCAAAAACATAAAATCTTCAAACTTCCCATTTTTCCTTTTTATTATCAGTGTTGAAAACAGTTTCAAACAGTTGCTGCTGAATAATTTTGTGGAAAACATGATACATTTTTCAGGAATCTTTGATGAATAGAAAGTTGAAAAGAACAGCATTTATTTAAAATAGAAATCTTTTTATATTATAAATGTCTTTACTGTAACTTTTAATCAATTCGATGTGCCCTTGCTGAATAAAAGTATTACATTTCTTTCTATCAAAAAAAAAAATTGTACCAACTCCAAACTTTTCAGAGGTAGTGTACTCTGCTATGCAAAAACTACAAGTCTGATCTAATAAAATAACCACTTGCAGTATAAATGACTATTAATCTTAAAGTCTCTTTCCAACATTGTTTTATTGGTTTATGTGTGTGTGGTTTTGCTGCTGTAACAGCTTAATTTTCCTTGGAGGATTAATAAAGTAGTATCATATTGTATTGTATCATTGTATATACATCATTGCATGTTAGTCCTGGTCTCTCCTGCCCAATTTCCCACACTCTTTTTCCTTTAACTGGCTCCAGCCCAGAGCAACCGCCTGACACGACAAACACCCCTGAGCGAGGCATCTTGCAGCGACACAAAAATGTCTATAGCACGAAACCTACATTTCAGCTGCATATAGCTGCAGCTATGTGTGGTCAGATGTGCATGTTAAGACTGAGCCTGCCAATGATTGATGTGGACGGGAGGTAAAGAAATGACACAGCCATAGAGGTGGCAGCCTGACTCAGAACATATGCTGAGCTCTCTCTCTCTATCTATCTCTCTATCTCTCTATCTCTATATCTCTATATCTCTCTCTCTCTCTCTCTCTCTCTCTCTCTCTCTCTCTCTCTCTCTCTCTCTCTCTCTCTCTCTCTCTCTCTCTCTCACCCTCCCTCTCTCTCTCTCTCTCTCTCTCTCTCTCTCTCTCTCTCTCTCTCTCTCTCTCTCTCTCTCTCTCTCTCTCTCTCTCTCACTCTCTCTCTCTCTCTCTCTCTCTCTCTCTCTCTCTCTCTCTCTCTCTCTCTCTCTCTCTCTCTCTCTCTCTCTCTCTCTCTCTCTCTCTCTCTCTCTCTCTCTCTCTCTCTCCCTCCTCTCTCTCTCTCTCGCTCTCTCTCTCTCTCTCTCTCTCTCTCTCTCTCTCTCTCTCTCTCTCTCTCTCTCTCTCTCTCTCTCTCTCTCTCTCTCTCTCTCTCTCTCTCTCTCTCTCTCTCTCTCTCTCTCTCTCTCTCTCTCTCTCTCTCTCTCTCTCTCTCTCTCTCTCTCTCTCTCTCTACCTCCTCTCTCTCTCTCTCACCCTCTCTCTCTCTCTCTCTCTCTCTCTCTCTCTCTCTCTCTCTCTCTCTCTCTCTCTCTCTCTCTCTCTCTCTCTCTCTCTCTCTCTCTCTCTCTCTCCTCTCTCTCTCTCTCTCTCTCTCTCTCTCTCTCTCTCTCTCTCTCTCTCTCTCGCTCACCCTCCTCTCTCTCTCTCTCACCCTCCCTCTCTCTCTCTCACACACACACCCCACCATCATCATCCTACGCATCCTGCACCACCCACCACACACAGTTACTAAATATATGTCACAGCTGAGATGAGCAGAGAGAGAGAGGGTGGCTAGAGGGAGAAAAGACCAGAATGGTGAGGCGGAATGGAGCAAGCATGTGTGAAAGCTCCTCAAGTAGTTCAAGGAGTAACATGGCAGAGTAGCTTCTTACATGAGGCAAAACGTCTGAGTTATATTTCACTTCAAAATCAACAGATTAAGATGCTTAACCCTATAAAGCCTACTGTATTATATTTGATACACACATTTCTAAGACCTATAAATTATTAGCATGATTAAAACCTGTTGTACACAATCTACCACATGCCTTCTGTGGTCTGATTGAAAGTTTATAGACGGTATGCACTGACGTCACTTTCCCACCGGAACCTGCCTCCTCAGTCGGACTGAGTGGCTAAAGAGCCTAGTGCATGAATGGATTTATGTATATGTATGTATATACACACACACACACACACACACACACACACACACACCGATCAGATCATTATGACAACATCCTAAAATGTTTTTGTCCCTCCTTTTGCTGCCAAAACTGCCCTAGAAACAAGACCTCTGAAGGTGTGCTGTGGTATCTGGCATCAAGATGTTAGCAGCAGATCCTTTAAGTCCTGTAAGTTGCGAGTTGCGAGTCGGACTTGGTTGCTCAGCACATCCCACAGATACTCGATTGGATTGAGATCCGGGAATTTGGAGGCCAAGTCAACATCTCACACTAGTTGTGCTCCTCAAACCATTCCTGAACCACTTTTGCTTTCTGGCAGGAGAGGCCACGGCCACCAGGGAATATCGTTTCAATCTAAACCAGCATTAACTTCTTGAGCAATTTGAGCTACAGAAGCTCCTCTGTTTGATCGGACCACATGGGCCAGCCTTCGCTCCCCACGTGCATCAATGAGCCTTGGCTGCCCATAAACCTGTCACGGATACCCACGGTCCCTTCCTTGGACCACTTTTGATAGATACTGAAGCCCGGGAACAACCCACAAGAGCTGCAGTTTTGGAAATGCTCTGACCCAGTCGTCTAGCCGTCACAATTTGGCCCTTCCTCAACTTTGAGAAAAATGTTCACTTGCTGCCTAATATATCCCACCCACTAATAAAGAGATTCACTTCCCCTGTCAGTGGTCATAATGTTATGTATAATGTTATGTATAATGTTATGTGTGTGTGTATATATATATATATATATATATATATATATATATATATATATATATATATATATATATATATATATATATATATATATATATATATATATATATATATATATATATATATATATATATATATATATATATATATACACACACACACACGCACACGCACACGCACACACATATATGTACATGCACACATATATACATACATATACACACATATATATATTAAAAAAGTTTATTATTATTGTCTTGTTTTGGGGGTGAAATATGACCAGAATATTTCTTTTGCGTACAGTACTGCTGTGTCCAATGGTCCATCTAATGATAACCATACCGATTTAAACACCACTAATCATAGTTAATGATTAACATGCAATGGCATCATCCCTTCTGTAAGTTCCCATTTAGTGATGCTCTTATTGCTTGTGTTTGCACAGAAGCGGCTGTCATTGACATAAGTGCATGTACAGAATAAATAGCTCTTCTCTGTGTGCATGGCAGCGCAGCGAGAGACCGCATCTCAACGAGAAAAAAAAGCCTAAATTTATGCACAAGTTTGTGATTATGTAAAAAGCATTCAAGAAAGGAATTTTTCTGAAGGTCACCTAGCATGAAAACATAAATTATAGCTTTATTCTAAATCCAAGAGCTGCTTTTCTGTCCACAATCTATATAGCAGCCAAACCGTCATGGAACCTCATTGAAAATTGTAAAGAGCATCTAAAGCTGAATTCTGTAAATTCACCGGTTGAAGTTGATGAGTCCTCCAGGGCCGTCCAGCCTCATAAAGTTGTGGCGTAGGTTGAGGTGTGTGACATCCTGGCAGTAGAAGAGATACTCAGGCACTTCCTCCAGACTGTAGCAGGATAAATCCACCAGACTTATAGTCTGAGACACCACCTACATGACAATGTGAAAATGCACACCTCATCAACATGATCACCATTCTGCTGTAGCCTATACAAAGCCATATGATGTTATAATGGTAATATCAGAATAAGGTTAGGCATGACCATAGGAAAATCAATGTATTGCAAGGCCTTCGGCTAAAATGGTTAATTGCATGAATAAAATGGTGGAACAATGATAAACGACAACCAATGTTACTTAACAAAATAGTTAATAATATACAATAAACATAAATAATAATATATTAGTATAAATAAATAAAACCTGTAAGTTAAAAAATAATAATAATTTAATAAACATAACATGTTTTTTTTTTCTTTCTTAACAACTCCATATTCTCACTACATCGTAGTGATACGCACAAACTTCAAGTCCTGTATGTTAGGAGATGGAGCGGCCGTGGATCAAAGATTTTGGTCCAGCACATCACACAGATGCTCAAATGGATTGAGGCCAGGGCAAAACCTTGAACTCTTCATCTTGTTCCTCAAACCATTCCCTGAACAATGTGTTCAGTGTGGCAGGGTGCATTATCCTGCTGAAAGAGACCACTTCCACCAGGGGACACCATTGTCATGAGGGGGTGTACCTGGTCTGCAACAATGTTTAGGTAGATGGCACATGTCAAATTTACATCCACATGAACGAAACCCAGGGTTTCCTAGCAGAACATTGGTCAGAGCATCACACTCCCTTTAAGGACCAGTTTCGACACTTGTTGGACAGGTGGACAGGGGTCATCACTCTGATTGGTCTGTGGCTACGCAGCCCCATACACAACAGAGTGCGAAGAAACTGTGTGTTGTGACACATTCCTCCCATTGGCATCGTTAAAATTTTGTGTGACTTGTGCCTCAGTAGATCTTCCGTTGGCTCGGACCAGACGGGATAGCCTTCGTTGCCCTCATGCATCGATGAGCCTTTGGTATCCAACACCCTGTCGCAAGTTTGTGGTCTGTCCCTCCTCGGACCACTGTTGGCAAATTATGACCACTGCGGACCGGGAGGAACACACAAGCCTTGCCGTTTCAGAGATACTCTGACCCAGTCGCATTGCCTAAAATATTTGTCCCTTGTCAAAGTCACTCAGATCTTTATTCCTGCCTGTTTCTCCTGCATCCAATAAGTTGATTATGAGAACTGGATGTTTGCTTAACATCTAATCTACCCAGACCTTGTTAGGACTGGGAGATGATCAATGATATTTGCTTCATCCGTGACTGGTCATAATGTTTTGGCTCATCAGTGTACATACATATATTTATCAAACTCAAACATCAAGAAATACAGCCTAAATGTTACTAACAATTACTATACAACTTGTTTCGTCTATGTTAAAACATGGCTTATTCAATGAAATTTCAAAGCTGCAATAACACTGCTTGAGAATGGCTGAAGATCTCAGTGGTGACATCATTCTGGCACTGCAGCGTGAGGCAAACTCAGATCAGTGAAATGAAGCACACTGTCATTACATCACTGGAACAAAATCTGAGCATGCTGGTTAATTCACATGGATGTGTGGGACGGACTAATGTTAAGGGTCAATTATGTCATGCTCAGATTTGTGTGTCTACATAAAACAAATGCAAAGACATTTACCAGAATGCAGGTCTTCTATGATGAACATGTTTTTAATTTCTAAACTAAAATTTGTTGTCGGCATTTAGTCATTTAGTCAATGAAAAGTAAAATAAGTGTCAATATAAGGCTGCAAAGTATGTCAAACAGATGTAGTTTGGTATTAATCTTTTATTATTATAAAAAAGAAAGAAATAGTCAAAGTAGTAAAACATTTATGCTTTAAAATATTACTGTTACCACAAACTTTGTAAAAATATTTATTTTGCATATATTATGCATTTTCAAAGCATTTCTGTTTTAAAATATTAATATTACCACAAACAAACTCTGAAAATGAATGATATTTGTAAAAAAAGTTACTTTACTTTCAGAAATGTATTCAAGGTGTAAGGAAAAAATGTTATAGCTGTTTTACTTAATTGTCACACCACTTATTTGACAAAGTTATTTATTTATTTATTTAGAGGTTTGAACATGATTTTTAAATAGTATTTTTTTTTCATTTGTCAAAAAAAATGCTTCTGACCCCTGGAGGGCTGACTATTATTTATATACTATTATTAGAATTAGCTTTTTACATATTTCTATTTAGCTTTATTTTATTTATTTATATACTTTTTTACAATTTAATGATCAATGAACAATTTAAAAAAAATTTTACTTCAACTTTACTTCAGTTCATTGACAAGGCATTCATCTAATAGTTTTATTTTATTTCAGTCGATTAAAAAATTTGATTGATACGAGTTTTAGTTTTAATCAACAAAGATTTAGACTGGATTGAAAAGCTCTTTTATTACTGAGCCAGTCAGACCTTACAGCACAGTGACTGTAGCGACACACACACACACACACACACTCTGTTTCTCATCTATCATGCCACCTCAAACAGCCCTTTACCTCAGGATCACCCTCGCACACAATCGTTCAGAATGCGTTTTGCATTATTCAGGAAGTTTCTGGTGTAGGGGAGTTAGCTGTGCTCTCCGGAGATGGTCAAACCTCATTAGACTCCAGAGACGCAGTCAGAGTTTGGAATGCCAATTAATTAGGTGATTAAGACAAATGAGGACTAACAGAGCGCAGGGAAGCCGAACAAAAAAGAAACACAAAGCAAACAAACAAGTTCGGGACAATAAATGTGTGTGTTTAAAGCACAAGTGAAAACACAAGACAGCTGTTTCAGCAAAGCTGTTCACTACAGGCGGTAGGTACGGTGTGTCCCTCCGTACCCAAAATACAAACACGTACAATCTGTGAGGGCTTTTTATTGAAAAAGTGATAGAAGAGAACACTTTGACCCGCAGTTGAATCACTGTGGGTTTCCTAATGAAATCTTAATGCATGTCTAGATTAGATAAAGCACATTCACTCACTTTAGAAGCCTGCCGATGCCAGCGCTGGTAGTCGGCCAGCGTGTCAAAGTTAACGTAGTAGGTCTGGGCCTGCGGACCAGCGGAGCTGAACATCAGACAGTGCTGCCTCCTCTTCACCTCTTCCACCTGAGCCAAGAAAGGAGCATGTCAACTCAGTTGGTAATGAAGACACTATATGCTTTGAAAAAACACTTATGCCACTCTATCAACCTAAATATTAAATTTTCTCTGATATTACAGAAATAATACACTTTAAAAGAAAACACTTAAGTGCGAACTGAATGCAATGCTTTAAGACACTTCATTTCATGTTTAATGCAATTAAATGAAAATGTATTATAGTTTAAATGTTATAATGAATGCAATTATTTTAACTTACGTGACCACTTAAGTAGGACTTAAGCACATCTTTATTTAATGTCATAATTACTTCTATTGTCTTTTAAAAATGGGTTAAAGTACACTGCTAAATGTACTGACAAGCATTTATGGCAAACTAAAATATAAATACAGTTCAAATTATAACCAATTACTTTACATGTGCTGTAGTATGTAGTCAGCACATCCTAAATATACTTCTTTTGAATAAATGATAATTAAAACAACGATTTAAACTGTACTTTAAAAGTAAAACTACTTTTTAGAAGTGTACATGATTGTGTTAAGAAACAAGTTTTTAGTACACTTAAGTATTGGAAGCTTGTTTTCACCATAAAAAAAAAAAGTATTTGCAACTTTTTATCTCGCAATTCTGACTTTATTTCTCACAATTGTAAGGGAAAAAAGTTGCGATTTTGAAAATGTTTTATTCTGTGGTGGAAATGTTGTATTCTGTGGAAACAGGCTTCCATACTTATGTGCACTTTTGTTTCATTTTATATGATCATATTTATAAATCATATTATTCATATTTAAAATTATATTAAGTCCAGTTTTTAAAAAATATATTTATTTAAGATTTAAGTGCATTTTCAATGCAATAAGCAGACTTCTCTTCCACAAGAGTTACAAAAATTACTAGAAGTTTCTCCACCAGTTATGCTTTCAAAAGACTATTTTGAAATTCACAACCAAAAGAATTCATGTAAAGGGCTTTAACAAAAACACATTTCTGCTTTTAAACCCTCTGGGCTGCTCGACTGCTAGACATCCTCTTGAAGTGTATTACTGTAAATTGAAACTGAAATGATTGTGGAGGTGAAAGTATTGTCTGTGGTATTCGACAGCATGCCACACATACTGTCCATATATATGAAGCCGCATACCCAGAATATTCCTTTAAAGTCACAGCGAAATAATGTTTTGAGAATTCTTGTTTTTTAAGGAATATTGCAGTGTTTATTATAAATGATTGATCTTTGCACAGTTATTTTTTAAAACTCATGTGCCCTCATAATCATTAAATCAATATAACCTCCCCTCCCTCTTGCTTCTTTAACTCAGATATCTATCACAATAGGGAAGAAAGGACTATCGCAACTTCTGTTTCATGCCAACTTTAACAAAGGGTAAACAGAAATGTCTGATTGGCATGTGTCTCATCCTCATTCATTCACAGCTGTGTTGATGCATCTGCTCTCTGTTATCTGTTCTCGGAGCCTGGTGTGTGTGTGTGTGGGTGTCTGTGAACCCCTACCTTCCCTCCGACCAGGGGTAGGATGTGCATCTTGCCGGTCAGACTGTCCTTGACAGAGGCCACGATAAGACAGGTCCCGCACAAGATGACCTGCCGCTCAGCCCATTTATGGAGCTGTGTCTTTCCCTTCCTGACACTGAACACGCCCTTCAGAAGAGTCCGCTCTTGCTGGTCTGCGTTCACCGGTTTCTCTGTGTGGACACACAAAGACACACAGCAATCACCCTACTGCCACTCACAATATAGTACTTATCAAACTAAACAAGTGTACATTGCCCAGCCCCCCAAAAAGTAGCTGTTTGGATTTAAAGGTGCACTATGCAACTTTTACGTCCTCTAGAGGGCGCCTGTTTAAAACAAAGGCGTAGTTTGATGACGCCAAGTTTGAGCGCACCATCTTGGGACATGTGGTGTTCACCTCACAGCCGGTGGAAAATAATCGGGATAGGACTCTGGCAGAAATCATGTTCATGGATGCGGTTATCGAGTGTTGTGGAGCCGGGCAAGGCCGCTGGAGCGATTGTTAATGAGATGAAAAACACACGCTTCGCGAGCAGCGGGACTTTTATTATGACGAGTCACAGTCGCCGGGCGTCGGCGCTATTTCCGCTTTATTTGCTAAGAGTAAAGCGTTTTTGCCAAATAAAACCCGGAAACCGAGGGTAACGCAGATATGACGCAATTAACAGGCGACTCCCTCAAACACTATGCTCAGCTGTCCCGGCTCCTTGGTAAAAAAATTGCGATTTTCTCACAATCTACAAATAGTTGGAAACATTTGAGATATTGTAAGTACTCTATTGTATAAAATATATAACACTGGCCAAGTGATTTTTGGATATTTTACTGCAAAAATACTACATAGACTCTTAAGCATTTGCCCATTTAAAGTTGCACTATGATTGGATCATTATTGCAGTGATTATTATGGGTCTAGCATGTTATATGTTTGGTAACAGTTCTTCTAACCCTAACTGATGGATGTGTAGCTTTTCATTTCTAAAGGCCCCAATATACTTCAAAACTGAAGAACAAACTGATGTGATTTCGAACAAAACCAGGCCGAAACAAAGTTTGTTTGGTGTTTGTTTTGGGAGTTTGAAACAGCTTTGTGGAAAAGTTAGCTTTGGCTGGTAAACACCTTTGTAGTACCATTGGTCCGTGGCGATTCCGTAGGTACACTGGTACACTGTAAACCCTAACACTCAAAATAATTAATTTGTTTGAGTAGAGCCAACTCAAATTAAACAAATTAGTTCAAACCTATTAACTTTAGAACTTTTTCTTTTGAGTTCTCAAAACTGACACATTTTAAGTAATCTGAACTTTTACTTTCATTGTTGAAAGTTATGAACTTATTTCTTTTAATTTAGACTAACTTGATTTAACTGAAACTGGGCTGGTATTTCTATTTCCCATTATATGTCAAATATATATTGCCCTCATTCAGCAAGTCAAGTGCTATGCTAATGCAACCAAAGCATTGTGTAACCAATTAGCTAGGTGGCATTTATTGAATTAGCTAGTTAAAGCTAATCAAGTTTCCACTACAAAAAATTTGAGATTACATGAAGTTCAGAGCAATTAAACAACTGCCAACTTATTCGGGTTTACAGTGTAGGTGTGTGAGGAGCATAGGCGTAATTTACGGGTGGGACGGGTAGGACATGTCCCCACCACTTTTTGCCAGGCTCGATATTGTCCCCACCACATGTTTAAAAGTAGCTGCAAAATAGATTGCGGAAGGTGTGTATTAAAGCAAAAGCACGATCTACAAATCGTCATTCTTCATAATCTAATTCATTCATTTAACAATTTTTTTCGCCGGTCAGAAGCTTTTTTTCCATTACAGATTTGCGCAAAACTTTTGTGATATTTCTTAATAGTTGATAAAAAAATATTGCGAAATGACGGCGTTTCCATTAACTGATGTTATGCCACTAATCAATTTTTTCCCTCTCTTGATAAGTCATTCCAAAAATTATGCTACGAAGGTTTTTAGGTTAATGTACATCCCAGCCGCACACCATTAAAACGACATATATTTTATCATAATAAGGATATTTATTGTATTGTGCTTTGTACAAAATGACCTTTAACCACATTGGAAAATGTATTTAGCCTATACTATGTGCCTTTGTCACACTTCCATGTTTCTATTCTAGATATTTTTGTATAAAGGTCTATAATATAAAGTAGCCTTTATCAGTCTGGCGACTAAACGAAACAAAAACAAAAAATGACTGGCCAATGGCGATTCTATTGCCAAGGTTTGTGTAGAAGGTTGTGCTCACGATTCTTAATCAACATATGAAATAAAAAAATAAAAAAATAGTATAGGCTAATAGTTAAACATAGCCTACGAAACAATATAGGCTACGTTTTAACCCTCTGTCTGATGAAAGCGCAGGTGCGACGCGTTCTGATGGATTTTTTCCTTTATGACAGAGGAAACAACTCAGAATTCTCCGTAATTTTTATCCATACAGATAAGAGCAAGACATAATTAAAAACTATAAATTGTCTACTTTTATTTGTGTAGGCCTAGACTCACAATAACAGGGGCCGTGGATTAAGGAAACGGGTTATTTGCATGCGCTGCACCAAGTCCAAACGCTGTCATAATTTCAAAAATGTATTTTGTTTATTAAAAGCAAAGTTTTTCTTTTAAAAAACATTTCTAAATTCAGTTTATATTTTCAAAAAACTAAATTTCAAGCCAAAATAACGAAATGGTTTAAAAAAACAAAAAACTGAAAAGTTACTTGAAAAATAAAAATTCAAACATTCACTCTTTTAATTTTAATAAATGCTTGAATAACAGGACTATGTCTCCTTCCATTAAATAATGGCTATTGCGGTGGCTGGGATACACATAAACCTTCTAACTTATGTGGCATAATTTTTGAATGACATAAAAAAAAACATTTTAATCGCACAACATTGGTTAATTGAAATGCAATCATTTCGTAATAGTTTTTTTATCGACATTTAGAAAATATCGCCATATGTATAAGTTAAATATTTATAAATATAAGTTTTGTGCAAATATGTAGCCTAATGGAAACACGGCTTATGAAACGGTAAGTTCGCCATATTTATCTTGCGTATTTTGATTGATATTAGTATTACGTTACCATAGATGTGTTGTGAATATTACGTTTTGCTTATTGGATGTTTATAAAATAATTTGTTAATGTAATGCGTCACGTGTAGCCTAGATCAAAGTGAAAATGAAGTGCATTTCCAACTCTGAACTCAGTCCCCAAGTAAATTCTGTTATTAAATAAACACACAGCAAAACGAGTTGTCCCCACCACTTTTCAAAGCAAAGTTACGCCACTGGTGAGGAGGCGCCTTCTTTCACTTCTTTCACATCTTTTCCCATTCATTTCTCCTGTTCAATCCGTAGAGGTTAAACGTCTGCGAGTGAAAATATGAACACACTGGAGAGCTGCTTTACAGTAGAAAATTAAGTTGTACATCTGATGAAAAGACACTGAGCATCAAGAAGCATCAGGCTCAAATTGTGAAAGAATGATTGTAAAGGACCTTAAATTCATTGAGAGTCTTTGGGATGTGCTAGAGTAGACTTTACAGAGTGCTTGACTCTTGCATTGTCAATAGAAGATCTTGATGGAAGATCAACTGTTTTTGCTCTGGTACCAAAATTGGTACAGAGAACCACGATATTGTACAGGTATTGGTAACAACTACTGAAATTTTACTGTGACAACCCTAGTCTTAAGTAATTTTGCATACTAAAATAGTATATGCACATGAAAGAGAATCCTAAGGAGCAACTGTCTGTACATCACACACACACACACACACACACACACACGCGCACACATAGAGACTCGTGCTAATAAAGTCCATATGTAGCGTGAATTGCGAGCTCGCTGTGGGACGTGGAAAGAGGGTGAACAGGGCTGGCGGTAAAACATGTCACATGTATTGGTCAGCTCAGTGATATGCACGTATACACATACACAGCCTCTGTATACAGTAGAAACAGAAAGTAATATCTTATATGAAGAAAGGCCATCAGGTGGCTCAATCGTTAACCAGTTTACCTTGTTATTGTAGAACAACTCAATGGTGCTAGAATATTTTGGAGCATTATAAACAATACATTTTGCAATAGTTGTGTAATATAATTCTGCAATAGTTATGTTGTTAACCAATCACATTATATCTAAAATTCAGTAGAAACTTCACCAAACTTTGTAGACTTTGTAGTGAATTACCATCAATAGCATAAACTCATTCTTCTTACTGGTGAAGTATGTAATATTCTGGATTTTAAAATACTGTCGTTCCAAACCCACCAGACCTTCGTTCATCTTCGAAACACAAATGAAGATATTTTTGATGAAATCCGAGAGCTTTCTGACCCCTCAAAAGTCTGCAACGTAATTTCAACTTGCAAGACCCAGAAAGGTAAAGACATTGTCAAAATAGTCCATGAGACTACAGTGGTCCAACCTTAATGTTATGAAGTGACGAAAATACTTTTTGTGAGCAAAACTAAAAATAATGACTTTGTTCAATCTCTGATCTTCTGTGCCAGTCTCCTAGGAGTTTCACATAAGCACCACAAAGCATGCATGTGATCATGGGATAGTGCTCGGCCAACAGTGAGCCGCCGTTTCGCAGTAAAACCCAGAAGTGCTGTACTTTGAGAATAGCCCAACAAAATGTATAGTGTAAGAGAGTGACAGGGAAGAGAAGAAATTGTTTAATAAAAGTATTCTCGTCGCTTCATAAAATTAAGGTTGACTTAATTTTGCCCACTGTTTACTTTCAGTTTGTTGGTTTAATTATTAAAGTCTTTTAAATGTTCGCCAGTTCCCGCCTTCTACTTCCCTTATTCTACGAACTTCATTACACATAAATAAGTTAACCACCTAAAGACTGTCAATGATGTGACACTGTGATTCTTTCAAAAAGTTCTATTTGTTTGAGTTACCTGACATATCAACTTCTGACTCGAGCGCTAGCATGAGTTTGGCTGGGAATGTACAAATCAGAAAAAGTTGGGACAGAATGGAAAACGCAAATAAAAAAAAAGAAGTGATTTCTAAATTTACTTTGACTTGTACTTAATTGCAGACAATATGAACAAAAAGTATTTCATGTTTTGTCTGGTCAACTTCATGTAATTTGTAAATATACATCCTTTCCTGTCATTCAGACCTGCAACACATTTAAAAAAAAGTTGGGACAGTAAAGCATTTACCACTGTAATGTTGCCATTCCTTTTCACAACACTTTTAGGGACTGAAGACACCAAGTGATGAAGTGTTTCAGGTGTAATTTTGTCCCATTCTTCCTGCAAACAAGTCTTAAGGTGGGCAACAGTACGGGGTCTTCGTTGTCGCATTTTGCACTTCAAAATGCATCACACACTCTCTATTGGAGACAGGTCGGGACTGCAGGCAGGCCAGTCAAGTACCCGTACCCTCTTCCTCTGCAGCCAGGACTTTGTAATGTGTGCAGAATGTGGTTTTGCATTGTCTTGTTGAAATATGCATGGACGTCCCTGGAAAAGATGTCTTCTTGAAGGCAGCATATTATGCTCCAAAATCTCTTTGTACTTTTCAGCATTAATGGTGCCTTCACAGAAGTGCAAGTTACCTTTGCCAAGGGCACTGACACAACCCCATACCATGACAGACCCTGGCTTTTGGACTTTTTTGGATCCTTTTCTTCTTTGGTCCGGAGCACACGGCATCCATTCATCCCAAAAAATACCTGAAATACTGATTCATCTGACCACAGTACACGTTTCCACTGTGTGATGGTCCATCCCAGATGCCTCCGAGCCCAGAGAAGTCGACAGTGCTTGTGGACACTTTTAACAAAGGGCTTCCTTTTGGCACAGTACAGTTTTAACTGGCATTTGTGGATGTAACTACGTATTGTGGTACTTGGCAAAAGGTTTGCCAAAGTAGTCCTGAGCCCATGTGGTGATATCGCTTATAGATGAATGACGATTCTTTATGCAGTGCCGCCTGAGGGATCGGAGATCACTGTTGTTCAGCTTAGGCTTGAGCCCTTGTCCTTTACGCACTGAAATTTCTCCAGATTCCTTGAATCTTTTAATTATGTTATGCACTGTTGAATGTGAAATATCCAAATCTCTTCCTATCTTTCTTTGAGGAACATTGTTTTTAAACATTTAAATAATTTTCTCACGTATTTGTTGGCAAACTGGCGATCCTCAGCCAATCTTTGCTCCTAAAAGATGACCTTTCTTGGATGCTGCTTTTGTACCAAATCATAATTACAATCACCTGTTGACATCACCTGTTTCAAATCACATCATTATTTAACCATTTTACCTCATTACTGGCCCTAAATTGCTCCTGTCCCAACTTTTTTTGAAATGTGTTGCAGGTCTGAATGACAGGAAATTATGCATATTTACAAATGACGAAGTTAACCAGACAAAACATGAAATATTTTGTGTTCATATTGTCTGCAATGAAATACAAGTCAAAGTAAATTTAGAAATCACTACTTTCTTTTTTTATTTGCGTTTTCCATACTGTCCCAACTTTTTCTGATTTGGGGTTGTAATAAGTTGTTTAGAAGGAACTAGCCATGCTTAATGAACACTGTGCACATTGTGCAGTACATACTGTGCTTACTACTATCTTTTGTTTTAAAAAAATGTATGTGACAGCAGTATTTCAAATTCAGTAATTTTAATTTCATTTACAAAAAAAAAAGATTTTAATAGTTTTAGTGAACATTAATAACAAAAAACATCTAAAAAACATTTAATATTTACATAATACATAAGCAATTAATTAGAAAAGCACTTAAGACTCATTTGCTTGTGAATCAGTGTATGTTTGTTTTTGTCTGCAGCCTGCAAGGACAACTCAAAGAGATATGTTGTCTTGGCAATATTTTGTGGTACACAGAGAAAGAGAACAGCTTAATATGGTAGAAACCCACATAAATAAACAATGAAATTGCACAGAAATGCTTTAGAAATATAGCTCACACTATAGATGCACTCCTCAAAGGACTGTGCTCAGATGCTCCAGTTTGTCACATTAAACTTGCTTTGCACCATCTAATTACATAACATACTCCTCTTCGGCTCCTCTGAAGGGCACATCAAACACAAGGACCCGGCCCAGCCATGGGCCACACTCTCAGGTTAATTGCTGGTCAGACTAGCACAAAAGGTAGACCACAACTCTTCATCCCTTTCATCCTTCTAAACTATAACTTTACGAGGAGCAGTGTGAGATGTGCTTATACAGAGAGAGTGTCTCAAGAGAGTGTGCACTTGCTGATGGCTCTTTGTTGGAGCTGTTGTGAGACGAGGGTCAGCGGATCAGACTCAGTGAGGGGATATGCTGTCTGGAAAGATGCTGAGGAACAGCAGACAGAGCTGACAGTCTGAGTGAGGCAGGACTCGCCATCTGATCATTGACAGCTCCTGTAGGACCATGGAGGGGCATTTCTGTGTGGCCATGAGAGGCCAAATCCAGTACGAAAGCTCTTTGAGATAACGAATCTCATATATAATATACACCGATCAGGCATAACATTATGAGGTGAAGTGAGTAACACTGATTATCTCTTCATTACGGCACCTGTTAGTGGGTGGGATATATTAGGCAGCAAGTGAACATTTTGTCCTTAAAGTTGATGTGTTAGAAGCAGAAGAGTGGTCCACAGAAGGAACGGTGGTGAAAAGGTTAACAGATTTCCACATTTTTAATAATATATCACTAATTCCTCGTCTAAATGTTTTAGTAAAAATAAAAAATAAAGTATATTGATAAAAATTTATATGCATTTTGTATTTATATTTTTAACTACATTTCAATTTTTTCTCATTCATTTAGTGAAAAAAACATGCAAAAATATTACTTTACACCAGAGTTTGACTGTGTTTTCACGTATGCCATTTCAAAGCAAATGCATACACAAACAGAAAATATTAAATTTCTTCAAAAGCCTGAAAAAAAGAGAACACGGAACAACCCTGCTCTGCTCTCACATGCAAAGACACAGACACGTGCAATGGCACTAAATCTACATAAACCAATTTTAATCCAGCATCTAAGAAAAGTCAAAGCCTGCCTAGTCAGCAGACTTCTGACCGCACATCTCTGCTCATTTTGCTGGATGACCACCTCTATGAGTCATGGGAATCAGTGACATGAGAGCTAATCACACACCAATGCCAAAGTGCTGACGCCAAATGAAACACCACCACAAAACACACACCACACAAACTAACCAATAACCTTCAGGCCTGTGGGAGAAGACACTGGGATGGTTCCAGGATGACCAACCCAAGATCCAGCCCAAAAGGGAGACAGAGTAAACTCACAATGGATTAATTTAGCAAAAGGGTCATTGCTGAAATGGCTCACTTCAAATGCATCTGTATTAAGAGAACAGACTGCCGATTGAGGCTGGGATGAATTCAGACATTATAATAATATATTCTGAACTGCTGAAAAAAAAAAAACAGTTTGTATCATTGTTTATTAAGTGGTGAGAAAGCCTCAGGAGCTAAAATTCAGATATGATCATTTCAGATATTATAAGTTAGTTTCATTTCCAACACACGCTGTAAGTGGTAGAGCAATTACAACAGACTGGGCCATCTGACCAATAACAGCAGAGTATGCTTTTGCAAAGGAGGGGTTTAGAGTATGTTTTAATTCAATCTCTGTTGGAGTTATGTTTCAGAATTGCATACTATGGTTAATGAAAATCCTGTGTATGGCATGTTTGGTCTCTATGAACTCCAAATGTCATTCCCCATTTGTTAATTTACATTAAATTTAGCTAACTCTGTGCCAAATTAGTATTATAAGAATCTTGAAGGTTCTTCTCTTTAGCACCCAATCAAATTACATATTCAAATGCCCTTCTAGAAGACAAAGGATCATAAAACTTTTCCTCCGAAAGCCTAAGTACGATTTGCTCACTGACCGCTAGGAGGAGAGGCTATCCTCAGAGGTTAAAAAGGCCCTCCGCACAGATCTGACCCTCTTCTTCCTTCTACTGTGGCTCCTGCTGGTTGATGTGCGTGGGGGACTCCATCAGGGCCCATGGGCGGCAGGCCTCAACCACAGCCTGTTATGTCTTCACTCTCCTCGCTGAGAGAGAACTCTTCCAACTGAGTCTGAAATTTCCTCGTTCTCGGAATTGCAACTTTGCTGTCACTGCACTAAGAAAAAGTCAGCGCTCTTCCTGCTTCTCCTGGTTGCTGTGCACGTGTGGGACGGAAACCCGGTCCGACCAAACGGTTGCAGGCCAGCAGGCCCAACACCTCAAGCCATGTGCAAGTTCCTCGACCATGAGTCGAAACTAACCGTGCAAGTTCATCATATCTTCAGTCAATGCAGAAGAAATCGATTGCATCTTTAACACCATCGACTCACAGAACCATCAAATCAGGAATTTTATGAAACTGCTTCAACTGCCACGGCAATGCAAGTATCGCCTATTTTTACTAATCAGAGGGTTAGGGTAAGCAGTAAAATCCTGCTAACGAGGTGCTTTGAAAATAACAAGCTGATGGTTCTTTTCATGGTTAATGACTCTTTCCGTAACTTCATTCCCGTTTTCCGGTTTCCTTCTGGCACTTTCCATCTTACTCATATACGTGTGATTTGTGTTGTGTACGTGATTTAGTTAATAAAACTTGAGGTGTTGGACCTGCCGGCCTGCGACCGTGTGGTCAGACCGGGTTTCCGTGCACAATACATATTTGGTTCCGACTCCCTGTCTGCAAATAAATTGTCACTTAAATGAACGATTTTGTTAAAAGCTCTAAGTGCTTTAAATGCTAAGGAAGAATTATTTTTCTGTGACCATGAAAAATGCCCGTCTCTTAGAATGAATTAAAAATCAAAACTGAGGGTTCACAGCCTCACAGGATGAACTGATTGATTGATTGTAATGTTAATGTAGCTACATCAAGTTAATCTCATTAACTCATTCAAATATTCGTAATTAATTATAATGAATAACCATAATGAGTTATAATTAATTATTAATATTTCGCCTTTGAGCTAACCGCCATTCAACCGGAGGTGGTAGTAAATCACATGACCCATGACATACGGCTGAATGACTGTACAATCAAACACAGATGAGTCTATCCTAGCATGTTAAATCCCAGTGAGCTCAGCTGTCTGACATCATAGCGAGTGATCTGGAAAAACACAGAGAGCGACTGCAACTGTACAACCCACAATACCACAGATATGAAATAGACTTTCCTTCTGAATCTCCACTAATAGAACAACACTGTGACTGAGGGATAATGCACTGAGATACATTAGAGGTCAACATGATATGCTTTCGATGTGGTAAACAAGCGCTCAATTACATGGAGGAATCCTCCGTAATTGTATGAGAACAGCCGGTCTGAGAGAAGATGAAAGCCTTCAGTTGTGGAAGCAGTAGTGGAGGACGCCTAAATGTCCTCCAATCAGGCCTTGCAAGCAAGTCTTCAGCACTAAAGTGGCTGCCAAACAGCAAAGATGTATCTCGCCCACACTAGAAAAGCCCCAGTAAAGCGATTCATCCTAGTCTCTGGCCTTCATGCCTTCCAGCCAATATTACACTTGATGATGCTGTTAGTCCTGCCATGGGAGAAAGAGTGACAGAGACTCATGAAACCCCTCATTTTAGCACGGTCAATAAAAGGAGGAGGTTTGAAATGCTCCACCAAGTGTTAATCCATCTGGTTGTTCAGGCCACACTGCAAACTTCAGTCCTCCCAAATGGAAAACTTCAGCAGATAGAAAAATTATTTTGGCTAAAATAAATTTAAGATGCAATTGAATTACATATAAAATGTCCATCTATTTGGATTACACAGTTTTAACAAACACTAATGTGATGCATATTTGTCAGTCCTACATAAATGAAATGGGTAAGATTTCTGTCATAGAATTAAAACTCAATTAGATTTAAAGTGCTCCTATTAAGCTTTTTTAATATTACCTTTAATGCAGTGTGTAATATAGCTGTTTGCGAAGCTAAAAGGTCTGCAAAGTTTCAAAGATCTAAGAGCAGGACAAATAAAGTTATTGTCTCCTAAAAGACAGAATCAATTCTGAACTGTTGAGACGAGTCGTCAGCAAGTCTAGTCTCACTTCATGTTACAAACCTACGTAACAATAGCTGCGTTTAAACTGTCGGGCCGAAAGCAAGCATGTCATGTTTCCAGTGTCACTTCCGGTACTTGATCAGCCCTCATCGCGGCTTCCTCTGGGCAAACGGTCAGAGATTTTTGGCCGCTGAATACCTTGGTCCAAAGCAGGTCAACTGGGGCTTGGTTACGAAAAAAGGCTTTATTGGAGTCTGGAGACGGCAGCGTTACAGATGATTTCATATAGGGGAGCGCGGGGCACAACCTAACGCGGGGTTAGTAACACACATGGTTTAAAACTTTCCACACATGCCAGGATAACGAAACTTTGTTTTTACTAGTTGCCATGTCAACATTATTTAGAGAAAATATTTGCACCAAAATTAAAAAATCTTTGGAAGATATCACTGAATATTTATTTAGCCATAGCAAAAGTAAATTTCTTACTTAAGTTTATGTTTCATCTCTGTTTTTTGTGTTTATTTAAAATAAGACAAATATGATATTGTAATTTTATATCTGTTATTTAACAGTTGAGATGGTTCTTTAATGCTGATCTAACAGCAGAAGACACGAGCCGGGGTTTAAATCCCAGTCGCGCAGGTGGAGTGCGCTGTAACACTGCGATACAATGAGCCCCTATTAGAACTATATTCTATTTTATGAATTCTTTTGAGAAACCCTGAGAAAAGTTATTATTATTATGTTTTGAACTATGCTGTATAGCTGTATTTAGTGATGCGTTTGTTGTCAAATTAAAAAAACGTGTATATTTTTAATGATTAAAAAAGTCATAAAAAATAAAAGTAAATTTTATTTTATTAACAAAATATTTTAGGTTGTCTTGGATATTTTTTTTATTATATCAGATAACATTTTAAGCTGTCATATGGTGATGTTACAATGTACCCCACCTATGGGGCATGTTGTCACACTTCATTTCCATTCTTTCGGGGTAAATCAAGAAAAAAGTACACACTGTATTAATGAAATAAAACCACATAATTGTACTAGACGTGTGAAATTAATGTGGGAAAAAATAAATACTCTGAACCCCAAGTGGATTTACACAAACTGAGTCAAAAAGCGTTAGGTTGTGCCCCGCTCTCCCCTACCAGCTAACATCAGCATTAAAAGACTTTTAAAATCATTTTAGCTCAAAACTCACTTTCAGACAGCAGCGAGTGTTTGTAATAACTTTTGTTTGTGATTCAATGTCGATTCTTATCATCCTATACGGAAGTAATATTGATATGTGATGCAAAAGACTATGCGTGCTAACCGTTACTATAGTAAACATGGTAAATACGACCACGAAAATGCGTATCAATAGTACGAGTGTGCAATCTCGTAGAATGTATACGCCAAAACTCATTTTGGTGTGCGTATGGTACGCCGTTTTTGGCGTGCATATGATACGCACTTTATGGCGTATTATGTATGCGAACCCCACACCCCACCCTCACCCTACCCAAAAGCGTGTCATATACACGCCATAAAGTGCGTATCATATGCACGTCAAAAACCGCGTACCATACGCACGCCAAAATGAGTTTTGGCGTATACATTCTACGAGATTGCACACTCGTACTATTGATACGCATTGTCATGAGATCGTGTTGGACCACTTGAAGAAATCAAACAAATCATTTATATCAGTATAGCTCCTCAGATCATATTTTTGGTGGAAAATTAACAGAAATTAACATTCTTTCTAAATGTGATGTAAATATACTGTCCTGCAATTACAGATAAATAAAAGCAGACGTGAATAAGTATGTGTCCTCTTTCTTTTTGTGAAATAATGGTAAATACCACTTTATTTCTGTGACATACAAATATAGTGTTAAACAACACAAAAATAAGATAAAATAAAAATAAAATATAAAACCACATTCCCCTTAAAATGAAAACTATGTGCAACTATTGATTTCCAAAAAATGTGCTTTAGTGTTTTATGAGCCTTTAAAGAAGCACATGAACCTTTAAATCAGATTCTCTTCAAAAAAGTCTGACAAAAACATTTTATTTCTTCAATGAGGTTCAGCATGGACTGGCTTCAAAGAGTTTGGCCCCCATCAAAGAACAAAGTCTCGAAATGATCTGACTCCTGCAGAGTTCAGAAATAACATCCCCCGTATAGACCAAAGATGAATAGGTCCGCTTGTTTAAACGATATAACATAGCATAGATTAAGCCTGCTCGCGGGGGGGACCAGTAGGGGCGGAAATACAGGTTTACTCAGGTCTCAGTTAAGAACAGCATGAAGTCCCGCTAATAACAAACATATAACAAAAGTGATGGACTTTGACTGTGAGAAATCTGTTAGAGGCATTTTTTCATCAGAAGTCTTTATGTAAGAGGAAAATGAATACTGACCGTGTTTAACCCTCTGGTGCTGTTTGGACATTTTTGACTGAAAAAATACATATCATGAAAGCCCTTGCTTAATGAGTGACGAAGAAGGAGAGAACTAAACATATATAAAGTGTGGATACACTTTAGGGCTGTGCGATTAATGTAATTCTATCAAACTTTAATTAGAATTTGGATTTCAAATATTAAAGAAAGAAGCTAAAACTAAGGCTCGACAATATGGCCAAAATTTGTTTCATGATACATTTCTTAATTTCGGTCGATGCGATATAATTCCGATATCGATATGAACGATATAAAAGCCTCCAAAAAACTGCCAAGAACGCTCACAACGGATGCCTGTACCTACAAACTTCTGACAAATGTATTTGCCACGTCTATGAAACTTCCTCCTATAAAACTTTATAATATTTAAGAAATAATAACACTCCGTTAATTTATTTGTACAAGTGCATATAGCGTGCCTTGTTGGCAAGTGCTATTCGCACTATCTCCGCCTACCAATGCCTGGTTGGGCCAAACAAGATTTTAAAAAGCGCTCAGTTTTCAACATCTGCAGTGGTGCAATCAGTTTTCAAAGAAAATTTTCTAAATGTGGAAATAAAGTGTCTAATGAAATGTTTAATAATAATAAAAGCCTTTATTGGGTAGGGTTAGGGGTAGGTATAGGGAGGGCTTTTATTGTCCCATTCAGGCAGAATCCATTTAATAATTTTAATGAATATAATCATTTACACTCAATGTTATTATTGCGTCATTTTAATGTACAACAATACTGAGGTGTAAATAGTATATATCTGTCAAAAAGTATAAATTACATGCAATTACTATTTACACATATTGCAAAGAACTGCTACTTTTATATGGTGTTGAATATATTAACTTAGCTGTAGATGCTATTTACTAAGTTAAATAGTATACTATTTGCTATTTATACTCGGTGTAAATAGCATGCTACTGTTATTTGCACTTAGTGCAAATTGTCACTGCCATAAATTACCTTTTATTTGTGTTTAGCCTTCATACAAACAATGTGAAATCACCGTCAAATAAACACAAGAGATGTGTCTTCTTTTCTAAAACATGTTAATGATTGTTTTATTTTTTCTTTCATTTAATATGTGTATTGGTGCAACAGGTGGGGATTGTTCTTGGGTGGGTTGGTTAACATAAAAAGAAAAAAGAAAATGTTTTGTAAAGTGTATCTTAGGTTTGATAAGATGTTCAATAAAAACACTTTGAAGAAAAAATAAAATAAACACAAGAGAGTCTCAGACTCACCTCATTAATATTAATATCTTTAACTTTAAACTATAACATAGGCTGATTATATTATTCTTATAGCTTGAAACAAAAGTGTTTCAGCCAGGATAATGAGCATGAAGTGTTTAAAGTAAGTGTTGTGAGCAACAACAAACACGGGGGGATTAAAACACAGCGCTCATCACTGACACTTTACCCAGCAGTCCAATCACAGTGGAGGAAGGGCGGGACAAATACAACACAGACCAACCGCCACATTCTGCTTGTACAACGTCAACAGATGACAACAACAAGCATAGTAACGGAACTAAATATTTTAAAACAAGAGCCAGTGCAAATACTTTATTTAATATTTTTATATAGAAACAATACAGAAACAAATCTGTGAAATGAAATACTAGAAACACAGATATTCTAGCCTGGATTCTATTTGATCTTAGCCCCGCCCACGACATTTGAGGTCGGGAAGTTCGGTCTGGATTTGATCCATTGTGGAGCAACTATGCCTGAACAGGAGCTGTTCGGACCAATCAAATTGTCAGGGCGGGCTTTATACGATGATGGACATATGATGATCAACAGTAACGCAATCATCCACGTCACCAAAGAGGGCTTGGTTTGAATTCGTTCTAATCTTAAACTGAGAACTTGTTCATATATGCATTCACTTTTACTATTTCTCTCAAAAATGATGATCGTGTTGGTTAATACTCAGTGTATCCTTAAATTCTGTTTACAACACCGGCAAAGATCGTCTACACTCATCTTCTTCTACTTCTTCCAGCGCGCGTGCAGTTGAGTTCTGTTGACAACTATGCTTCGCTCAACTTACGTCACTTACTCCGTTGCTCTGATTGGTTGTAGGTCTATCCAATTGAGTGCAGAGGCATTTTCTTTCCTGGTTCGGCTGAAACGCCCCATAATCACAGCCCAATGGAGCAGTATAAGACTCATATTCTGACTAGAATTGAGTATGACAACTACGGAAAAAAAAAAACTGCTGCGCTGCCAAAAACGCTTTTGTGCACCCACAGCCAGATGTTTTCAGCAGAGTTTGGTGGACACGCAGCATTTCTGCTCTTTCTGACGGCTGTACCCTGAATGTCAGTCAGTGACAAATGCTGTAATGTATATTGAAAAAATGTGTTTAAAAATCATATCACCTTTATTGAAAATAATTATAATCAACATTATATTTGAGATCTGGATAATATTGAATTATTATCCAGCCCTAGGTAAAACTATTTAACAGCATTCCATATAGTGCACCTTCCTTTCATTACCTTCATGAATGCGTTCCTGTTACTGTCAGAATCAGCAAAATTGGTGATTTTTTAACATGCACTCCAATGTTGCCAAATTGTGGTACATCTTTGATAATAAAAAGAGGTATTAAAAGCACATTAATCCGCACAAGAGACACATTCCCAAGATGGCTTTCTGTGCAGGTGCTGTGTACAAAAATATGTCAAAATTACCAGCTTTTACACAGTTGTTTATGTCTTAAGTGGAGGTAAACAGTAGAGTTTATCTGTCAGTGTATACAGTGAAAACTGTAGTGTTATTTTAAATTTGATTACTTCATTAGATTTTTATAGGCTATATCTACAGTCCAAATGTATAAATAAATAAATATAAAAAATAAAAATCACATGTACATAAGTATTCACAGCCTTTGCCATGACACTCAAAATTGAGCTCAGGTGCATCCTGTTTCCACTGATCATCCTTAAGATGTTTCTTCAACTTTATTGGAGTCCACCTGTGGCCCTGTGACCAAGAACTCTATGGTCACTCTGACAGAGCTCCAGTGTTTCCCTGTGGAGACAGGAGAACCTTCCAGAAGAACAACCATCTCTCCAGCACTCCACCAATTAGGCCTGTATGGTAGTGTGGCCAGACAGAAGCGCCTCCTAAGTAAAAGGCACATGACAGCCCACCTAAAGTTTGCCAAAAGGCACCTGAAGAACTCTCAGATAATGAGAAACAAAATTCTTTGGTCTGACGAACAATGACTGAACTCTTTTACTTGAATGGCAAACGTCATGTCTGCAGGAAACCAGGCACTGCTCATCACCTGGCCAATACCATCCCTACGGTAAAGCATGGTGGTGGCAGCATCATGCTGTGGGGATGTTTTTAGCTGCAGGAACTGGGAGACTAGTCAGGATCGAGGGAAAGATGAATGCAGCTGTACAGAGACATCCTTGATGAAAACTTGTTCTAGAGCGCTCTGGACCTCAGACTGGGGCGAAGGTTCCTCATCCAACAGGACAACGATCCTAAGCGCACAGCCAAGATAACAAAGGAGTGGCTACGGGACAACTCTGTGAATGTTCTTGAGTGGCCTAGCCAGAGCCCAGACTTGAAACAGATTGAACATCTCTGTAAAGATCTGAAAATGGCTGTGCATCAACGCTCCCCATCCAGAATACTGTTAAAGTATCGGATCGATAAGCAGTATCGCAGTATCGAGTAGTAAAACCGCTAAAACCTTAACGATACCCATCCCTAATACTAGTAGAAATAGACACATTAAATGTCACATGTTAAAAATACACTAGCTGGCACTAGTAGCTGTTGGTGTTACTTCCTATTTCCTGCAACTGCATTCAAATGAATGTATTAGTTTACCAAAAAAGACTGATCTCAATTACAAAGACAGGACAGATATATTCAATACATTATTAACAAACTACACTTTTGTTGCCAAATGGCAACATATATACCCTCTCTGATTTGTCTCAAATTCCTTCACCAGTCCATAGATTCAACCATGCACACCAACAAAAAAATACTATCATAATACGTTTTTTTGAACATACAGTATTTAAATGTAAATATGAATATACTTCAGATTCCCAAACAGGAAAAAACAAAACAACATAATAGCAGTGTGCAGACTGATTCAGTTTTTATTCAGCTGAACATTTTCTGTTAAATGTCAGGATTTTTAAAATGAGCAAAAGATGGTCTGAATACATCTGCATGTGCTCTAGACATGTCTCAGCTGGTCTCAGCCCACGTTTTTCTGTCTACTTCCTGAGCATTAGCCCTGAAAAGTTAAGGCTCCTCGCAGATCAATACCTTATTAGTGGCTAAATCCAGCAGCACAGATGATTTATTTGTGTAAAGCCACAGCAACAGCCAGGATCCCATATCAAGAGGCAATTTAGAGCAGAAGAAGTAGAGCTGCACGATTCATCGTTAAAAGATCGAGATCTTGATTCAAACACCTACACGATCTTATTCCTAAATGTCAAAGATTCGGCTATGCCTATAAAACCTTTAAAAAGTATGATCGCAGCAAACATTAAAATATGTGTTGGTGTTGTTGCTGACCCAGACAGAGCAGTTGTTATGTAGGCTAAAATTAAACAGCTTCACAGTCTTTTCAACCACACCGTATCATTATTTCTGTTACAATAAATATAATTAATCACAGAAGTACTGGGAAAAAAGGTTATAGTTCGGATATAAACACTGATGTCTGTGTTAGCGACCAAAATAACTTGACCCGTCAAATGAAGATCATATCAATGACATCGTTACACCAGTAGGTGGCGACAAGCGACTGTTAAAAAAAAATGTATTAGTCATTGTCTGGGTCCCAGTTCAGAGGATGCATCCTTCGAAGGTTGTGAAGTTTGGACCGAGCATTGATAAATGGGACAGAGGAGCTGCCGTTGACGAGCGGCAGTAACGTTTGTACTGGACTTTTTTTAAAGTAATATCCAACTGCCAACAAAACTAAACGGTCTAAATATGTTCACAGTGGTTCATTTATGTAAATAATAAAGAATATAAACTATATGAGATCACATCTTAACAAAGTATGATTCAACATTTGAACCGCTTTAAAGTTTTTTTTGAATCTTTTGTACATTTGTATCATTATAAATAGTAAACACAGTCGCACAGTGGTGATGCAAACGGTCTTCGAATGCGGTTTTCGAAGGTTGCAGCCTCTGAACTGGGATGCAGCTTTTGAATCATTCATTCAATAGATTTTTCAAAAATGCTGATTCGTCCAGTAATGAATGATCCAGAACTGAAGTCTTTATGAGTGAATTTATTCAATAAAAAAGGGGGGTGGGGGGACTCTTTTCTAAAGTGTTAAACTTGTCTACTCAGGATCATGGGAGAATCATGAACTCTATTTAAAACCAGAGAAAAAAAATCGTGATTCTCAATTTATCCAGAATCGTGCAGCTGTAAAAAAAAGGAGAATGGACTACAAAGAAACACCTAACTATGCAGGACCAGTCCAGAACTCTGTCCAGGTCTCAGGGTCTGTTTTTGCCTTACAGTGTCTCTTGAGTCAGCATTAGTGATGTTCACTCCCTCAGATTGTTCCATGACCACAGCAGAATTTTTTTTTTTTTTAAAGGGAGAGGACTGAGGAAACTAATGTGTTTTCAGACTAAATATACTGTAATCAAACACTATATATATGTATATATATATGTATATATTTATATATATATATATTAACTCAACTGCACGCACGCTGGAAGAAGTAGACGATGAGTGTAAACAATCTTTGCCGGTGTTGTTAAAAGAATGTAAGGATATTTAAAGAGCATCTGAGGACAAGAATACATAATTTTGAAGAGGCCATATGGTGAAAAATCTTTACGTTCTAATCAATCTTTGCATCCAATGTCAATGAAAGAATACTGAAACTTTGTAGACTCCCTCTACAGTGAAAAAAGACCATCTACTGAAACCAAGCTGCAGTAACAACTTAACAACTTTCTTCGATCAGAAACCCTGAGCGTTAACATGTGACTATTTGCAGGCGAATGACACCTTTTGGTGTTCAGCAACGTGGCCGTCCAGTCATAGTGATGTAACAAGAAAGAACTAGTATAGATGCTATCTAATCAGCAAGGGCTAGGTATTAGTATAGATTTCACAATTAGATTTGATTCTGATCCACAAACTCAAAATTCAATTCAATCATTTAGAAATAATTCAGGTATTACAAATGAAGGTTCCAAAAGGTTGTTTTAGCAATGCCATAGATAGAAGAACCATCTTTGGTTCCCCAAAGAACCTTTCATTGAGAAGTTCTTAAAATAACAATTTTTGTCTTATTGTGAACAACTGAAGAACATTTTAATAATAATTTTCCACTATAAAGAAGCTTTTGCGGAATAGAAAGTTTCCATGGATGTAAAATGATCTTCAGTGAATCATTGACGCCAATAATAAAGCTTTATTTTTAAGAGTGTAAAGAAACAAATCTCTCTCAACTACTGCTAAAAAAACTATACAGGGAACCCTGTCAGCTGGTACATTACTATAATATTCAAGGTTAAAATTTACAACAGAGCTCAAACTATTAAGATCAGCTGTGGATATAATAAATACTCATAATATTTAAACTGCACATTTATTTTAACTTTCTAATGATACAATTATGATTCTACTTCCAATATTTTGTTAAAAATAAACATGTCACAAAAACTATGGCAAATTTATTAAAATATTTTATTAAAATAAAGAATATGCAATATAGTGTATATTTTTAGCTAAATTCTCATCTTTAAAGAGTTTTTTTTCTTTCTAGCTAACTATCAAACTATGCTAATTGAATGGCTTTCATGAGGTAAATGTAGCATTTTGTGACATTTTGTATACAAGCTTTTGAACCGTAGATGATTTCAGTGAGTTTCAACATACCTTCTGATATTCACTCATGTTTATTTTGTAGGCTACAACAAATAGTAGTTAAGAGGAAGATATGATCGGTTCACTAGCGCTCCATTTCAACTGCACCGTCTACTGTGATCTGTCACAGCATATTAAAGAGCGTATACGTTTATAGTTCGGATATTAACACTGATTGGCTGTCAATGTTTTTAATCGTATCAGATTGCATAAATTACATTGACCAGTAGGTGGCAACAAGTGACTGTTAAAAAATGTATTAGTCATTGAATCAACAGAAATGCTTATTTATCCAGTAATGAAACAAGTGATATCTTTATGAGTCATTGAATCATTCATTCATTTAAGAAAATTATATTTTTCAATACAGACTGCAGCAATTACAATTTTGTTGAAATTTTCATATAATTGTCAGAATTTGAGAACTGAGACTTTTGTTTTATATCCAAGTAACAGAATAGACTAAAATATTGATCTTGGGATAAAAAATTAAAAAAAAACGAATCGACAGGTTTCTTTAAAAAAAAAAGGAGGATTCAAATCAAGAAATCAATATTTCAACACTCATAGCAATTCATAACCATCTCACGTTTTGGCGAATTGGAGGCTTGAACTTGAATTCTCATGAACTCGTAGGATCACATTTGTGTGTTTTTGTACTTAACTGTATGAAAACACATTGTATGGGTTGATTAAAGGAACACTCCACCATTTTTAGAAATAGGGCTTATTCAACATCTTTCCTACATTCAGATATGTGGGCAAATGCATTTTTGTCTCAGTGCATGCATTGTTTTAATTTGGCAGGGTCGCCGCTAGCTTAGCATAGCATAATGAATGGAATCCTATGTTGCCAGCTAGCATGTCCTGGGTAAAAGTGATCCAAAAAAAAACACCTAATTTCCTAGGCAGATATTGACTTGGGGACATATAATGGGCAAGCACAGGCGAAGCACTGCTACTTGGGCGCAGAGATATCAAACAACACATGAAATGTAAGTTGTGGGATTTCATGTGTTGTGTGATATCTATGCGCCCAAGTAGCAGTGCTTCGCCTGTGCTTCCCCATTATATGGTCCCAAGTCAATATCTAATCGCCTAGTCTTAATCTGCATTGCTATTTATATTCGTTGTGAATACGCAGGCCACAAGAAGTAATTAGGTGGGGGTTTTTTTATTTTTTTTTTATTACTTTTACTCAGGACATGCTAGCTGGCAACATAGGATTCCATTCATTATGCTAAGCTAAGCTAGCAGCGACCCTGCATGCCAAACTATAACAATGCATGCACTGAGACAAAAATGCATTTGCCCACATATCTAAATGTAGGAGAGATTTTGAAAAAGCCCTATTTCTAAAAACGGTGGAGTGTTCCTTTAAGACCCGTTCACACCAAGAACGATAACCATAATGATAATTATATAGCATCCACAGAAACGCTCGGTTTTGGCACGCACTTAAGTTCTGTCGTATGGCTCTTTAAATGCTCAAGCTCTTTAAAGCAAGATGGATTCTGATTGGCTGTTGTTATCATTCATCAGTTGAAAAAAAATTAATGGTGAAAGTGATTCCAACGATATATAGTTTCTCTGTGTGATTATAGTTGTGATAACTATTAAAACTTGCCGGGTTTCAAAGACCACGTCGGGTCCCTCTTCCGTTACCGGAAGCCAGTGATTATAGTTTATAAAGTTATAAATATAGATTTTTTTTTTTTTTCTTACAAAAACGCAAAGCTTCACTTTAGAAGGCTTTTATTAAACCCCTGGAGCCATATGGATTACTTTTATGTGTTTTTTGGGCTTCAAAATCTAAAAGGTACCATTCATTCCCATTATAAAGCTTGGAAGAGCCAGGATATTTTAATATAACTCCGATTGTGTTTGGCTGAAAGAAGAAAGTCATATAAATCTAGGATGGCTTGAGGGCGAGTAAATTATGTGAAAGCAACTTGCACTGACAGGTCTTAAAATATGTCAGTGTCACTGTTTTGTCTCAAGATGCACACCAATAATGTCTCAGGTTTAAAAAAATAAAAATAAAATGTCCTAATTTAACTAGAGCCTACTCCTGACTTAATCTAAACCCTATATGTGAAACCAGGCCTATATCTGTATTGTCATAGTTATCATCTTTGGTGTGAACGGGCCATCTTTGGCAGTCTTTGGTGGCTTTTGGTAGAACCCGGCTTTGACTCTGGATGGGCGTTTTTCCCACAAGTTAACAAAACGAGCGGCCAAATCTCGCAGGGTCTGGCCAGCATCTAAGCCACCAGCCAGCACTCACTGTGAGGACAGTAATCTCTCTCTCTTTCGCTCTTCCTTTATCTATCTAGGCTTTCGAAGAGCTTCTTAAAGGGAGTCCAAAAGTTCAGCAGCCACTCAACTGCCATTTCCTCAAACTGGCCAACAAACACCTTTGCTGAAATGAGATATTCCTGAGATACTGAGGCACAACTTTAAAATGTATAATCACCTAAGACATTTTACAACATCATAGATAGGATTTTCAGAACTGGAACAGTTTACAGATAAGAGCTGATACGACTATCAACGTGTATCATTTCTCTCCAATAATAGTCTTGTAGCACTCTCTCAGTAGTTGCACAGTAGTTCAATATGAAACTGATTCAGGGATACGGGTGTGCTTACAAGCACATACACATGCTCACTCGCCCTCCCAATTAACACTATGCTTTCATACTGTATAACACGTCACTATATTCTTTTAAAAGAATCACCGAATTTCTTGTGTATGGAATTCACAATGGATCACGAGACATTATTACAGCAGTACTGTGTTGATATTTTTATTGCAATGAGAGTTCCAATTTTTAGCAGCTGCGCTGTACCTTGAACCGTCTGCTGTGAACAATTACACAACGATGCACCTTAAAAAAGATAAAGACACGGTGTTAACCATGACACAGTTTAGGAGATGAATTCACCACAAACATACATGCATACACGAGGTCATACATGTGCATAGATGTGAGATAAGATCCAGAAATTGGGCAGGCAAGATCATCACTGACACCTCAAACTCACTCTGCTTTACATCTTTGATTGTCTATCATCCCTATAAGAAGCAATTTGAAGGTTTCTTCCAGGCTGTGGCTCTCATCTTTTTTCTTTTTACTTACTATTTATTCTGCTAAGTCAAGTGACCTTTATTTATATAGTGCTTTTTACAATGCCAATTGTTTCAAAGCAGCTTCACAGTGTTAACAGGAAAATAATGCAACAGAATTTGATTCGGCTGTACAGCCACTCTGGTGAAAATGGTGATGTTATCCAGCTCATTTCAATTATCATATAGATGTGTCAATGCGGGCAGATCAGTGATACAGTTGACATTGTAGTGTCCATAACTGAGCAAGACAAAAGCCAAAGGCGACATGTTATGATTTACATAACATGTAAATCATATTCAACACACTGGCTACTTCACTGTAGAAATATAGACACTGCAATTGCATAATTTCTCAGGCACAATCAACAGTGTGATCTATCTTGTGAAAAGGTAGCACAATTTAGCATACTTTAATTTTAGCCTCTGATTTGAACGCTCTGTTTTTTGGTTTATCTCTTTAAGTAAGACGTATGCATCTTGTGTCATTTCATAATTACTTCCATTTTCTATGAAAAATGGTGAAAATGTACTGCTAAATGTACAGACTTTGTATTTACGGGAAACAAAAATAAACTTTTAAGTAATATCTATTGAATATTTTAAGTCATGTCTTTAAATATATTTGTAATGATGAAGTTGCGATTTAGTACGTTTAATATCTATTAAAAGTAAAGTATAATTACACTATAACACGGACACCTTAATATAAAGTGTAACCTAATAATATTACTGAATGAGACACAATGTGAAACATTCAGCACCTGCAGGTGTGCTAACATGGTCATTATCACAAATAGAGTTGAATTTATTCTCACATGAGAACATAACAGTCTATTGCATCATCTGCCCTATTTCAGAAGCAGTGCAATTTGTTATACCCATGAAACTGTAAAGCCTTGCGATATAAAATAAACACAAGTAAAAATCAATAGCTGGCATCAGTAGATCAATGCAACATTGTGATAAAGCACTATTATAAAAAATATACGATATTGATTGTCTTCCTCACCTCCGAGATGTAGGGAAGGGTGTTTGGAGGGTTTAGGACAGTGAACACACAGCACTCTATTCCACTAGTCTGACCTAGGCTGTCCCCAGAGTCACAGTGTACAAATGAGAGGAGGATGCAGGTCGTCCGTTCATTCTCCGTGACGATATATCAAGTGGACGTGCAGGACTGTACCTCACCACTACCGCCCTGACAGGACCTGAGGATGAGAAATGGTATGTCTCCGTTCCCCTGCGGCCCTGACAGATGGGCATTTACTCACTGCCCCGGACCAAGGAGAGCCATGGGTTACTCAGGCCCAGAGAGAGTCTGTGTCTAACAGCCACTGCTTAAATACACTCAGAAAGGACAGTATAGAGGACAGTATAGAGGACGCATCCATATGCAAGGAATTTTCATTTAAAGCTTTACATTATGTAATTATGCACCATTATTATGATCATGCTTATGGTTAGGGTCTGAACTAATAGATCTAGATCTGAAACAATGTTATTTATATATGGAGATAAGGAGTGGGTGTGAGAGAGACGAGAGGCGCGGTAACAACCAGGACCGGCGGTGCGTGATGAGGCACAGCTGAATCTGATGAAGCCTCGTCACCGCTGCTGTAAAATACAGTGCGCCATTCCTCGAGAGAACGGTGTCTTTTCCTCTGTGTATGCACTCTGGTGTCCTCGAGGGTCCAGGAAAGGGAACATGGAGGGATTCCCAGACCGCCATATGGACTGAGTCGTCTGCACCTGAGTGCACCTGTGGTCCGGATGGGAAGCACACATTTTGCCCGAAGGGGTTAGGATGCCGGGCCGCCATTCCCTCTAGCTGCAGCCTCAGGGAAGATGAGCCTCTGGGGACAACCCGCTACCCCTCGTGCCCTGGACCAGAGAGGGGAGCACTGAACACTGCCCCTCCTTCACGATTCACCAGCACGACAAGGACACCAGATCTCCTGTTTATTTGGACACTTTTCCTCCTTGGACACTTTATTATCTTTTCTGCAGTGGTCAGTATCTATCAAAAGTGACCCAAGGAAGGAACAGTTGTGAACCAGCAACAGGGTCATATGGGCGGCAAAGGATACACGTGGGGAGTTAAGGCTGGCCTGTGTGGTCCGATCAAACAGACGAGCTACTGGTGCTCAATTTGCTCAAGAAGTTAATGCTGGTTCTGATAGAAAGGTCTGACAGAATACACAGCGCATCTCAGTTTGTTAAGTATGGGACTGCATAGGCGCAGACCAGTCAGGGTGCTCATGCTGACCCCTGTCCACCGCTGAAAGCGCCAACACGCGAGGATCAGAACTGGACCACGGAGCAATGGTCTGATGAATTGCGTTTTCTTTTACATCACGTGTATGACCAGGTGCGTGTGTGTCGCTTACCTGGGGACCACATGGCACCAGAATGCACAATAGGAAAAAGCAAGCCGGCAGAGACAGTGTGATGCTTTGGGCAATGTTCTGCTGGGAAACCTTGGGTCCTGCCATCCATGTGGATGTTACTTTGACATGTGGAGTCCATTGACAATAGGAGTGTTAAAATTAATCGTTTCTTCGATGCATCGCGATGCAGACGAGGACGATTCGGTATCAGTTCAGGAATAAACCATAACCAATTCTAATGTACTGATTATTTTCTGACATCATTTGTCGCGTATGTGCATACAGTGGCAGAGGGAGGCGAGACGAGAGTGAGTAATTAAAAATGCTCCAACTACTTTAAAAGCTGACATCTGGGCACATTTTGGCTTTTATGAACAACCTGGTAAGCACGACCTGGAGAACACATGCGCTGTGTCTAAATCAAAGCTATCTGATTTATCAAAATGATTTCATTTACACTTGGGCACATAAATGTATCTCCAAAAATGGATATAAATCCGATCTTCAATTCCCTCATTATATGCAGATTTAATGGAGTTCACGTCTCTGAAAACAACAGATATGAGCTGCGTTTTATGGATCATCAGCTAATTTCAAATTCAAAGACCGCAATATGAGCAAGCGCGGCAACAGCACTGGTAATATCATTCGGTATCTTCACTTTTGATGAAGATGATTGTATGTTGAGCACCTACGACTTTACTTTCGGTTTAATTTGAGGTAGTTTGTGCTTAATAAAGAGATACTCTTGCGATGCGTGCAATGGTAACGCGGTCATATCTGGCTATAACATGTCATGAAGCCTAGCTATAAAACACTCTTTTTTACATATGTGGTTTCAACAAGGGGGTACTCCAGCCCCCGGAAATCGTACCTTCCATAGGGGTGGTCATTGCTAACCAAGCCATCACCTGCTGTTAGCATCCCATTGACTCCCATTCATTTTGGCGTCACCTTGACAGCGAATAGCTTAACATCTCAGGCGTTTAAAGACTCAATTTGTCCATTGTTTATTTCTAAAGAAACACTACTATGGATAAAAGGCTCCATTACCTTGTATCTTACACTATCGCCCCGTAGAAGCTGTTTTTGTAAAAATAGGCTAACGATTGCGTTATAACCACGCGACTCTCTGTCGCGGAGTAAAAAATTACCGTGTAGAGAGGAGGAGACGCTCGCACGCAATCTTTTACTGTCTATGAGGCAGTCAGGGGGATGTGGAGGCATAAAGTCCGATAAAGTCAAGGGAGAAGCATAGGAGAAGCCCATAGAGAGCCAAAAGCAACGGGACAAAACATTTAAACAACGTGATTCAGATTTCACTTTCCACAACTACTAGAAGACTTACAACTGTCAGACAGGTTGCGCACGTCACATATACGTCGTCAAGCTCAGTCTGAGGCTGCGCAGTACGCTCAAGTCTATGGGGTCGCTGTGTTCATTTACTTTATTGTCTATGGGTTTCAACAACCAGATGCATTTACACTTTAGTTTTGACTGTAATGCGGCCCAGACCACCTCATAAAGTGGATTTTAGTATTTACTTCTGTGTAATTATTCTAAATGCTCCTGTTGTCTTCTGTGCCTAGACTTGAGTTTTGTTTCATGTTTGATACATTTAAGAAGCTTGTTTTCTTTGAGCAGGTAAAATTAAAGGATCAGTTTATATATCTGACTGCTTGTATTTATTGACAAAATTGTATACAGGATGCGGTGCATCGTCAATACATTGCGATATCGAATTGAACCGAATCAATGACATGATAATCGTAATCAAACCGTGAGACCAGTGTAGGTTCACACCCTTAAATGACAAAGGCGTGAAATGATGGTGTGTATGTGTGTGTGCGCGTGTGTAATTACAGAAAAAATAATAGAGGTAAATACATATAGAAGCAAAATGCTACAGCAATTTTGAAGTTGTATTAATCTGTTATCAAGGTTTCTATTCTTGACAGAGATTGCCGGCATAAAAATTTTTTACAATGGTTATCTGGACAGTTTTGGACAAGCAATGGCGAAAAAAAAACATTTTGCTGATGATCTGTCTCTGCAATTTGAAACAACCAAAAATGGTTTGTGTATGATGCATACTGGAACAAAAGCGTAATTGGCATCCTTTGTGTGACTGAAGAGAAAGACCTAGAATCAGACACAATCCCCTCAACACTGATGTTGACACACACTGATGCCTAACATGAGAAAAAAGCCCATTATTCATTCCAAAGCTGTCAGACCAAAGAAAGAATAGGGAAAAGGGTTGTATACGAAAACACAGATTTGTGGCCATACAGTAAAACTCGCACCGAGAATGTCCGGGAGAAACGGGAGAAACATGCACAAGCATCCCTCTCACGTGGATACGAAACAACATAACTGCTCTGATGGACTGAAAGAGTTTGCTCTGTAAAGCCAGCAAACTGTTCACAGAGCTCTGGGATTTTGGCCCGGTCAATAGAGCTAGCAGTTCCAGCGTTCAGGCTGAAACCGGCCCACAACTCACCACTGTAGAAGCGGATCATGCAGCTGAGATCCGAGTTGGCGGCTTCCTGCTGGACACGGAGCGGGTCTTCATAGCCCATAGCAGTCAGGTAGTCATAGACCATCTGAAGAGGACGCTCGGAGGGGTCCAGCCTCCTGCAAACAGGAAGAGACGCTAGTCAGAAATGAGAACAAACTGAAATAAACCCCCACATTCACAGACAAGGCTTAAGCTAAAATGCATTTTTTAGCTATTGTAACAAAGCAATTTGCACTGATGTATCTTAAAATATGTCACTGCCATTGTTTTGTCTCAAGATTCACACTAGTAATGTTTTTTTCTAAGGCATGTTTATAAATGTTACTTAAATGTCCTTAATGAACAAAGGCCTAAGCCTGGCTTAGTCTAAGACCTGTCTGTGAAACCAGGCCACAAAATATAAAGTGACAAATACTCAAATAAACTTTAGACATTTATTTAATATTTTAGACATTTATATAATATTTAAAAAAAATATTATACTTTTATTCAGCAAGGATGTATTAAATTGATCACAAGTGAAAAGAAAGCTCTTATATGTGAATAAAAGCCTAAATTAAATCGGTACGTCCTGTAAACTGATCGCGTCTCTTCAGAACATTTGGACTAAACAGCTCTTTATGAACCTTTTGAAGCATCAATGTGGTAGTTGCGTAGCTGTCAATGGAGGGACAGAAAGTTTCAGACTTCATCAAAAAGATCTTCATTTGTGTTCTGAAGATGACCGAAGGTCTTACAGGTTTGGAACAACATGAGGGTGAGTATTTAATTACAATTTTCTTTTTTGGGTAAACAAGTCCTTAAAGCCACAAAACCCCATCTTTGGGGTTTCTAATAACATAATGTACACCAGTCTGTCCATATTTTTGGTGAATAACTATGTAAAAGGTTTCACAGGAAGTATACAACGTTTATGGCGTGATACTCATTAAGTAGTAAGCAAGTACTGAACATGGGCGATGTGCAAATTCCATGTGGGCCAACACATGACCCAGTCCACATATCCTAGCTCTTAACAAGCGTGATAACACACAGGTGTTTCGATTTAAGATCAGACTCTGTCCTAACATCCTCCAGCAGTGACTCTCCCTCAGAGCTTGGGTGTTTTCCCAGCACGGCAGACAGATAATATATCCCAATCCAGAGGGATCACGTCCAGTCCAACTCAATATCTCAACATTCATTAAAGCGCTGAAGTGAAAGAACACCGAGCTCATGGCGTCTGACAATATTCCCTTTAAACAAAGCAAATAATCAGTCTGCTGATCTGACTCGATGATCTGTTCGTGATGTGACAGCATCCTGCTTTTTATTAAAACTGTCTGGTCTCATATTCGTCCACCTTTCACAGAGCCGCCGCCTTTCTCTCCCTGATTAAATCGTCATCTCATTCTAATCCTGTTAAATAAAATGGTTTCACTCTCTCATTATTTATTTCAAATTAGGGTGCGTTTACATGACAACGGCGTACTAAAAATGGAACCGTTTTTTTCGAAAAGTTTTGGGTACGGACGGAAACTTGGCCAAAGCGTTCACACGGATCCATGAAAACGTCTAAAAACGCAGTATTATTCATGTAAGGCCTGTAGTTGACGATGTCACTTTGAAACACTACGAACATTTAATGCGCATGACATCAAAAGTGCATTTTTAGGCCCCCAAAACGCTGTTGTCATGTAAATGAACGGCCAAAACACCGTTCTCAGTTTTTAGTAAAATGCTCCCCTCTGTTAATGCATTGAAACTAACAATGAAAAAAGTATTTATTCATGTTTGTTGTTAGTAAATAAAATTACAACTGTTCATTGTAAGTTCAGGTTACACAAATTTTGGTTTTAATAATGCATTAGAAAATGTTTAAATTAACATTAAGATTAATACATGCTTTAGAAGGATTTTTATCGTTAGTGCATTTGAACTAATGTAGTTATCTAATGTTAACACATGGAACCCTACAGTGAAGTGTTACCAATAAAATAATAAAAGTAATAAATACAATTAAAAATTAAGACCGTAGTACATTTGTGTTATTAAATAATTATTAATTTATTATTTTTCTTAAATACTTTTTTGTTTGTTTTTTTACATTGAAATCATAATTTCTAATTTTGCTTAATATTTATATTAGCCAGTAGTAATAACAGAAATTGCATCATAAAAAAATTATATTCTAGCCATTATATTATATGATTGATATAGATATATCCAATATATCAATGTGTGTGTGGTGATATATACCACACACACAATTCAATTTTATTCACTATATTATAGAAAATGGTAATAAAATATGACAAGAACTCAAGAGTTAAACTGTGTCAGGACAAATTAATCTTGATCATGTGAGATAACTTTGATAGAAAGGTATGTAATGGATTACACTCAACCAATCAGCTGTTAAATGTAAGTACGCAATTAGATAATACCAATTTAGGTCAACCAATTACCAAGCAATGCTTCATTTCGTTCAGTCTGTACTGTAAAAGGTTGCATTAGCAATTAAAGAAAAAACACTTCAGCAAAACATGGTCAGGTCACATTTTACTGGTAATGTACTGTATGAAGAATGTTTGGGTATAATATGTCACAGTTTACTTTATTTTGCTATCCTCACTTACGTCCATGACCTATAGTGTCCTGCACTCACTATTAAAAAAATAAAAATAATTTTAAAAAATAATTTAAAAATGTACAAAACTGTTGGCCAAATTGTGTAGCCCTACAAACAAATATGGTGAAACTGAAGCTTTACAAAAACAAACAAAAAAAAAGCAATTTTTATCCAGAATTTGCAATTAGATATTTCCAGAAATCATTCAGTCCAAGCCAATAATGTTTTGTACACAACAAATAAATCATCAATATTTTTTGGTCAATTTTCATGGAAGAGAAAGTGTGATTTTAAATCAAATAAAAATAAAAGGAGTAGAATTGCATGTAGATGACTTTTAAAAGCAACAAAACTCAATTTTTAATGAGGTTTCCAATAACAGTAATTCACTGTCTGGCCTCATCATCGTCCAATTACGTAGCGTCGCCACCTTTCTCTCCCTGATTAAATAGTCATCTCATTCCAAGGTTTTAATCCAGTTAACGGCTCCTCGTGGCTCCGAAGCAGATAAACCAGCGAACGCTGCAAACCCGTGACCCATAGCCTGGCACTACCAGAATGCAGCTGCTCCGACCCACATGCTTGCCTACAGACCTGTCAGATGTCCTCGTGTTAAAGCAGAGCGGGGGTCCGTCTGAGGCCCCGCACCGTCACAGCAGAAGCCCAGTTCAGCTTTGCTCTTTGCTCTTTGAGGCAGAGTGCAGCTGACAAGGACATTTTAGAGATTTAATGCTTTCTTGCTGCTTACCTGAAGTGAAATAAATAGTAGACCTGAGTAAAAAGCACACACACACACACACACACACACACACACACACATCAGCAGATGTCCCTGTGAGCGATCTGCCCTAATGTGCAGCCTCCTCACAGCTAATTCAGCTTAGCTCTCTGGCTTTACCTCGGCTCAGGGCTGGACTGCTTCCTGCGAAATAATGTGATTTCAGCCATCTCAGCCACAGCCCAGTCATTCCCAGAAGGGCAGAGAGAGGAGAAAGCATGACTTGCTTCTTTCTCTTTGTCAGGCACAGCATAAAAACCACCACAGACACTAAAGACGGCAGACACTAGAAACACACGCACAAGAGGAAAACACAAACCCGCTTCATGAGCGCAGGAAGTGTTGCAAACGCCTGCATATTCCGTTGTTTTGCTCTTATTTATTGCTAGCAAGTCTTTATTGCTAATGTTTATAATGTTCACCAAAGTCGATAGCTATAACGATAAAGTTGTTATAAATGTATTTCTAAAAAATGTTTTCAACATAAAGGAATAACACACAACTATAATGATAATGGCACAGAAAAACAATATCGTTGGAATCACTTTCAGAACTTTTTTTCCAGCCAATCAGAATCCATTCTGCTTTAAAGAAACATGCTGACTTTTTGGGACTTTAGCTTATTCACCGTATCCCCCAGAGTTAGATCTCCGTGCGTGCCATAACTCTGTTAACATCGCTAGCCTAGCTTAGCACAAAGACTGGAGGTAAACGGCTCCACCTAGCTTACTGCTCAATAAGTGACAAAATAACAGCAATGTTTTCTATTTACATGTTGTGATATGTATAGTTACATTGTGTACTAAGACTGACGTAAAATGAAAAGTTGTGATTTTCTTGACCGTAATGGCAAGGAACTACACTCTCATTCCTGCGTAATAATCAAGGAACTTTTCTTCCTTACCATGGGTGCAGCAGGTGCAATGATATTACGCAGCGCCTGAAAATAGGCTAACTTCTGTCAACATGACCAACATGACAACCTGCTTGCACAGAGAACTTCCTGGGGACAATTTTCAGGTGCTGTGCGTAATATCATTGCACCCATGGTACGGCAGAAAAGTTCCTTGATTATTATGCAGGAATGAGAGTATAGTTCCTAGTAGTGATGGGGAGTCGACTCCAAAAGAGTCAATTCCTCGACTCTGAATAGCCCCCGAGTCAGGGTCGACTCCAGCCCTGGAGACTTTGTCATGCACATTTATTTGAGTGCTTACTTTAGAAATAAAAAAGTCACAGTGACTTTCGTTTGTAATTACACATAGGCTTCCTCCATGCTAGCTTTAGTTTAATTGATCATTAAACTAACTATAAATCATAAAAAAGCACATCAAGAAGAAACACATCAATAAGTGTAGGTATGTCTTTTAGTATTTTATTACCTTTAACTCACTTCTTAAGACAATGATCATGTTGGACCATCACTCGACAACAGCTTTTTTGTGACTTTTTCCCCTGTAAAATTAGGTATCAGCAACCACTAGGTAGAAAAGTTGATAGCCACTCATCAAGTCATCGCTAAATTTCTCTCAATTGAATTCTCTCAATCACTAATTTTGTCTTATTTCTGACCCTGTTATAATGTATGGAGTTGAGTAGTCGATTCCATTGACTCCTACAGTGGGAGTCGGGAATCGGAGTCAACTCCAAAAAACCTGAAATCGAACACATATCGGTCTAGAAAATCGCAACTTTCCATTTTCCGTTGGCCTTAATACACGGTGTAACTATACACATCACAACATGTAAATAGGAAAATGTTGGCGTTATTTTGTCACTTGAGTAGTAGGCTAGCTGGAGCCGTTTACCTCTGCATTATCCTGAACATTGTATAAGCATTCGTTTCATGTCATGTCATAGAATGGAAGAGATATATTGATTATTTAAGTTGAAATGATTTTATTATGTGAGATGAAAGAAACCGAAAATGTTCAGCCGGTTTCGACTGAAATGGTTTTGGAGGACCGAAACAGAATTAGCCCTTCTCCAATGGCATGTTTTGACTGTGTTCTATATCATGCACACAACGTGGATAAGCTACAACAGATAAACATGTCAGAAGTGCGGACAATATTAATTTCTCGATTTTGATATGTTTTCTTACATACATTTTTTTTTCTGTTTTCTGTTGATGCATGAACGAAAACTTCACTAAACATTTGTAGCGTGTTACTTTTCATAAGAAGCAAAGTCTCGACTTAAAAATTGTGTTGATTTTATTATGAAATTCAAACAATAAATGTTGTTTTGGTGCTCTTTAATGCGACGTGACAGATCATTGTAGCCGCATCAGTTCGAGTGGCAGCACGGTTCAAGAGCATGTGAACCGATCACCTCATCTCTTTACTACAAGTTACAGCACCAAACAAACATGAATGAACATCAAAAGGAATTTTGAAAGATACAGTACAACTTGAATCCAACACATGAATCCAGTCACATGTTTCAACAGGGGAAAGACACATTGTAGGCTATAAACGTAACATTTACTTCAATAAAGCTATTTAATGTCCATAAACTCATTAGTCAGCTAGAAAGAAATAACCCTAGAGAAGAGCATTTTGATAAATCCTTACTGTCTTATATGCAACTTAAATGTATGTACAACTATTGAAGTTAGATTAATTAATTATTTATTTTTGGTTTTGGTTTTGGTTTTCGGCCAAGCACATTCTGAATTTTTGGTTTTGGCCCATTTTTATTTCAGTGCATCTCTAATATTTTTACTGTTACTATTCTATAAAAACAGAGATGAGTCAAGCTTCAAAAATAAACCATCAGCAAAGCATGAATAGAAAGTAAAACATCATGCTGTACTTGCTATTTATGTCTCTCTTGAGTCGATGTAAAAATAATCTGTTTTTAATAACTGACAGAGCACATCCTTTAAAACAAAACACTGGACGTCAAATGTCACTGATCTTCCTCTTCCTGTTAGTATGGCGTGACCTTTTTATTCCGTGGCCTCAGTAGAATTTTTTTCTCAAAATATTTGAATACTTTTTCTTTACAAAAAAAATCTACAACATATAACAATTATCTGAAATGCAGATTTGATTTAACCCAATGACAGCTATAAATTCTCACTCACAGTCGCTGGAAAACAATGGCATATAGTCATTTGTTTATCATTTTTAATCATAATTTACATGTTCTAAAGTATTTTTCTCCCGAACGAATCAGTCTCACAATTTTAACAAACCTCATCTGTGTAAGTCAGCTAGATCTATTAACAAAGACATTTAAATCGTCACAGAAAACCAAATGTTTAAGTCTGCAATGCATGATACAAAAACAAATATTTATGAGCAATGAACATAACCTTGTGAAAAAAGTACAATTTGGCATACTTTTATTACAGGTATAATATACTTAATGTAAACTGAATTAAATGTTTGTGGACACTTAATTGTTGATTTCAAATAAATTAATAGTATTATAGTTTAAATATATATATTAAATATTGGCCCGGTTTCACAGACAGGGCTTATAGTTCAATTAGGACATTTAAGTAGCTTTTATAAACATGCCTTAGATTAAAAAAATATATATTACTGGTGTGCATCTTGAGACAAAACAATGGCACTGCCACTGACATATTTTAAGATACGTCAGTGCAAGTTGCTTTCAGTTGAAACAGCTCAAACATGCATTTTAGTCTGAGACTAGCTTAAGTCTTGTCTGTGATTTTTTTGACCTACTTAAGTAGGAATTAACTAAGTACATCTTTATTTGAAATTACATAATTATTTTATTGTCTTGTGAAATATAGTTGTGAAATATGGCTAAAATAAACTGGTGAAAATACAGACAAGCATTTATAGTAAACTAAAATATATTTGAACATAATTTCTATTAGAACTTGTGTCATTTATTTAAATATATTGGTAATTACAGATTGTGATGAAGTTGAAATTTAGTATATTTAAAATATATTAACTTTAAATAATATTGAATAACTCTACAGTTAAAATTATTATACAAATACTTCACATGTGCTTTAGTATGAGGCGACAAAGATTAAAGCTGCAGTCCGTAGCTTTTTGCGCTCTAGCGGTTAATAAACAGAGCTGCATGCAGCCGAGCTACTTCTCTCTGTTTATGTCTATGGCGAGTCACGGGGACTGTGCTCCTCCGCAGAGGTTCCTACCAGACCGGTCTGAAATAGTCCCAATATAAACACTTATTATAAGTGTACCATAATGATTCAGGGTAAGACAAAAACACAGTTTGGAAATTAGAGTCATGTTGTACATTATACAATTTTTGTAAATCTTGAACACACAAAAAAAGTTACGGACAGAAGCTTTAAAGAATAAAGATTATTAAAGCATAGTGATTTAAAATATAAAACTTTTAATTTTATATTATTACAAATTATAATATTATTATTGTATTTAAGTCTCTTTAAGTACACTTAAATGGTCTTTTATTTCATTAATAAAAGTTTTTTTAAAGTACACTTTTCAATACAATCAAGCACACTTCTTTTTCACAACAGTAAAGGCCTGTTCACACCAAGGACGAGAACCATAACAATGATGATAAAAATATAGTTTCTAAAAATTGTTCTGGCACAGACAAACAGATATTGTTGGAATCACTTTCAGAATTTTTTTTTTCTAGCTGATAAAAACATTGACAGCCAATCAAAGGGCTCGAGCTTTTAAAACTTCAGATGACAAAACTGCAGCACACTAAGAATAAACAGAACAATATTGTGCGTTACTGTTCTTGGTGTGAACAAGCCTTCAAGGGAGAGTTCACCCTGAAATGAAATTAAAGCCATCTTTTACTCACCCTGCTGTTGATTCAATCCCCCAGGCACGAACAGAGGGGGCTTTGGGTGCTCGAGCCCTGCCCTTTTCAAAATGAATCAAAAGTGCCCCTCTCAGACAAATATCAATGATAATATTTGTGGTCAATAAAAAAGGACAATGTGTCCAATACTAACAAACTGCTCAAAGTCGGAAAACTTCTGTTTATTTTTTCATATGAGTCGGTCTGAGGCGTTACGTGCGTTTTACTGGCTGGTTTTCCTCAGTCTGTTCGGAAAGGCTCTCGAGCAATATATGGTTCTTTCAGAGAGTGTCTGTGGCTTTACGGGAGAAAAGCATTCCCCAAACAAACCAAAAATTTTTTTATCAGTAATTAACGCTAATGTGTTGATTTAATTAAAAATCTATATTTTATATATTTTAAAATTTTACATAAATAAATCAATGCCGGGCCGTTTGTCATGTATATACACCAACCAATCGTGATCTGGCAAAGTTCAGATTCCATTGGACAATGTGAAGTTGAGCGGTATTTTTCTGTTCGAATTCATAAATCGGTTGAACTGACAACAAACAAAGCACTGCACAAAACCACGCAGCACCAAAAGTCGCATTAATATAAGTAGTATACTGATACATGTTCACTATTTGATGAAACTATCAAAGTTAATGAAGCCCAAGTGCCAACGGCACCTACAGGCCAATTATGTGAAATGGTGGCGTGAAAGGACTTTATTATATTACCATTTTTGATAATTATGCAGCATTATGAAAGAAGTCTCTTATGCTCATCAAGCCTGCATTTATTTGATCAAAAACAGCAACTAATTGTGCAATAGTTTTATAATTATGGTTTTCTATTTTAATATACTTTAAAATTAAAAGTATTTGTATGCCTGTGATTATATATATATATTATATAATATATATATGTGTAATATATATATGTGTGTGTGTGTGTGTGATACTACATTTTAACTTTTATTTTTGCAAGAAGTCTCTTATTGTCATTAAGCCTACATTTATTTAATCAAAAACAGTAGCCTACTATTGTGAGATATTATTACATGTTCTTTTTAACATTTTATTAATCAAAGAATCTTTCATCTTGAGTATCACAGCAGGTTATAAAAAATATTAAGCAGCACTGTTTCCAACATTGACAATCTATGATTTGTATATAAATCTATATATATATATATATATATATATATATATATATATATATATATATATATATATATATATATATATATATATATATATATATATATATATATATATATATATATATATATATATATATATATATATATATATATATATATATATATATATATATATATATATATATATATGTGTGTGTTTATTTATTTATTTTTAATATTAATTTTTTTAGATGTTGCCCCTTTTTTACATTTGAGCCCCTGCCTCTGAAGAACTCTCTGCACGTCCCTGCAATGCCCTATGTCCTTCTATCCCTATAGACCTCAAAAGCAGAAATGTGAAAAATATGGCTCCTTACTATAATGGCAGTGGATAGCGACCAGGCTAAAACATTACAAAAATGATACAGAAGTATGACACAATGATACAGTGAGACGCGCCAAATATGGAAAGTGTCCAGGAGGCATACTATTTAGTCAAAACACTGAGCTACGAGCTGTCAGCACTGACTCAGCAGCCCCTGTCATGATAACCGGTACACAATATTCACTCCAGGAGGTTTTATTATTAGTATTGTATTATTTCGTATCATATATCTTATAGAAAAGACGAGAGTCGCGTTTGTTTCTATTGAGCCTGATTTCTCAAAATGTTGCGTGTGTGCTTATCTTGGGTGCGAGTTATAGTAAGCATGAGCGCAGGCGCCTGCTGACGGCTCGTACTAGTTGTTCTAAACCTGTATGTAGTTCTTTCTTCTGCTGAACACAAAATATATTTAGAAGAATATTGGTAACCAAACAGTTGTTGGTTCCCATTACTCTCATGTAGTCAGACCTTTAGGCTGACGGCAGAAGGTCAGGACTCCTTAGCATCTTTCATTGGCCAAGAGGCCAGAGGCCATCTGACTGACATGTAAAGCAACCAATCACAGTTCATTTTGTTCCACGTCACGTTTAGCGGCGTGAAAATGTATAATAACAGACTGGTGTGTAAAACTCTTAGACATATTTTAGAGTCTATGTCGTGAATTTTACATACTTCACATACTTTTGAAAAACCAGCATTTAGTTGATCCTGATAAACGCTCATTGTCACAGTTGTAAACACAACAGCGTTTTTATTCCACGAGGAGGTTTGGCGTCACAGCATTTTTTTCAGGTGGACCATTAAAGAACGCAACACACATGTGAAAGGCTGTAAAAAGTAACGCCAGATTGTCTGAGAGGACAAAGGACACTTTTTGCAAATGACATCACGTGTATCAATGAATGGGTCTAATTTACATGTATTCCCTTCACCTGAAACTCCCCCATCCTACGGACCCTCATGCATTGATCACATGGAACACCTAAAATCTATTTGATTTAAATGTCAATTCTCACTATACAATATTATATGTGTTTGATATCGTTTGAAATGTCTCAGAGCGACTGGTACAAATACCTCATCTCCACAGAAATACTCAAGATGATAACAACGGTTTTAAGAGTTTAGAAATATCTTGCATATTATAATGAGTGTGGCTTCTGGAGCCATTTGGTCTCTTCTTTCAATCCAGGCAAAAGGGAGAGTGATTAAATTTAAATTCCCTTTGTTGACATATGTTTCCATTTGAAAGAAGTTACTGTCTGGTCTGAATACTGGAAGTTTGAGGCGCAATATTGTAATTCAGATTCGCCCGTAACGTTGTGTCCAGCCAACGTTACGTATGGAAAGTCAGGAACGCATCTCTCACTCTTTACTTCGGAGTATTTGATGTTTTGAGGATCTTTGAATTGATTATGTAATTGGAATTATACATGTACCTGACTGTTTAATAAATTGTTACATTTTGATTTATTCTGATTTACCTTGGATTATTAACGATCTCTATGAGGTCATGAATGGGTACTTTCCACAAAGGGTTAAACGGAATAATTAAATGTGTAGCTAATTATTAAATATAAATGACCAAATTGGCATTCTAATCTAAATTCTAAATTATGATCAAATGGAGTCAGATAAAGAGGAATTGGAATTAAATCCATTTTGCCCAGCTGAGAACACCGGACGCGCAAATCCCTTCACCCGCTATTCGCTGCCGCCATTGGAGCGAACTCAGCGGTCTTACACATGTCTCAAGGACATCCTGTAGAATTCAACCAATCGGATGGCGGCTTCGAAAATCCTGACGTGTTTCCAGTTAAGTGTGCCATATGCATCAGACGTTCAGCCAGCGGTCAGTGGGCGTGATGTCTGACGCTGTGACTAGACCCACATTGAGTTCCATAGCATGAAAAAAAATACCTTGGAAGTAAATAGTGACCAGAAACTGTTTGGTTACCCACATTCTTCAAAATAGCTCCACAGGACAAGGAAACTAATGGCGCTTTTCCATTACCAGTACCAGCTCAACTCGCCTCGTCTTGACTCGGCTCGGCTCAGCTCAGCTCAGCTCGCTTTTCGCTCCGTTTTCCATTACAGATAGTACCTCCACAATAATACCTGGTCGTCTTAGCGACGCCGCAGGAAACTGCCATGATGTAATCTCTCACTGGATCCTCTTCGGCAACCAAACAAAGGAAAGTCTGCACCTCCTCGTTTGACCACGGCATATTCTTCCGAGTTGCCATAATAGTAAATAACGCAATCTCTGGACAAACTATTTTAAAAAGGCGCGGTTATTCAGGATACTCCGTCTGGCGTGTGCAATAATGACGCAATGAACAATGACGATTCTCTCTGACCAATCAGCAGTCTACAGTGTTTTTACATCACATTTTAGTATCGCCTCAGCTCGCTCAGAACCTCGCCGGAGGTGGTACGAAAAAAAGTACCTGGAAGCAGGTGCAGGTACAACAGTGGTGAACCAAACAAAGGCGAGTCGAGTCGAGCCGAGCTGGTACTGTGTAGTGGAAAAGCGCCATAATACCGGTTAAGTTTTTCATTTTTGGGTGTGCTATCTCTTTAAGACTCTAGCTCTCATAGCCGGGCCATCATCCTTAATATTGTACCCTGAGATAAGACAAACATGTTCATAAAGACGTTATTCAGGAGGATCATTAACATTTATAATATCAAGAGGTGCAAATTAATGACTTAACCTACAACTCATTTAACCAGTCATTTGTAAACAATGAGAATGTGATATTCACATTGCCATTTCAGATAAACACCCTGAACTCTGCATGTCTGGCCCGACTGTTCCACAGCGTGAGTCTGAAATGGATCATTATGGAGACGAGACCTAGTCTCGCCAGAAAATTACAGTTGGGTGAGCGAGTGTCACTGCGTCTGCGTTACCTGATTAAGTCTCCGTGCAGCTGCAGGTAGAGACCCTGTACGTCTCTCTGAGCACAGAGCTCCTCAGCGGTGGTGTTGGTGGAGCAGAGCACCAGCTTCAGGTCTGGCTGCGGGGTGGTGGAGGTCTGGGGGCCCGATGCTGGAGGCTGAGGCTCCGAGGCCCCGTAGAGACACACGCAGCCTCGCTGAGCGTCGCCCTTCAGCCAGTCCCGCTCGCGAGAGCCGAACCGCGTCTTACGGTTCACGCAGCCACGACTGCCATTCCTCTTCATGTTACGCTGTGGAAAAGAGTCTAGATTAGATGCTGCTTGTGTTTGTGAAATTATGCCCTTCTAGAAATAAAGCCAAATAAAGTGTTTCAGAGGCCAAATCAGTCATAGGAAATCATGCCTTGGTAACCACAAGTTGGTGGCTGTCGGGACTCCACCCTGTAACACAGAGCCTGTTTGAGAGACATCAGGTTTTGTTTTCAGTTGCAGAGCACAACGGCGATACAAATATTTACCCAGGGCACAAACGCCCTGGAGAGATGTACGAGTCGAGACCATTTCGGAGACACCATGCCATTAGTCAGCCTGGTGAAATCATTTTCTGATGATGCCCAGCCCTGCTTAATTAAGTGACCACTGGCAGCAGCGCAGCCCTGGCAAAACAACACTGAAATTTTAGTTGGGAGGACAAAACAGAACAGAGGTTTGGAACTACCGGTTAAATAAGAATATTAATATTAATATTAATATTAATATGTATATTAATTGTAATAATAATAATAATAATAATAATAAATACATTGTTTTTGTTTAACTGTTTTTATTTTCAGATTTATTTGTAATAATAATACAAACGATGATTATTATTATTATTATTATTATTATTATTATTATTATTATTATTATTATGTAAATATTATTATTGAATAAATAATTTATTTGTGTTGATTATTATTATTATTATTATTATTATTATTATTATTATTATTATTATTATTATTAAACCAGTTGTTCTAGACCTGTATGACTTTCTTCTGTCAAACATATTAATAAAAATAATAAAAGATGAAATTTTGTTTATTTGTATTGATTTATTTAATAAATAATAATACAAATAATGAGGATGATGATGATTATCGTGAAACATCATAACAACAACAATATTTTTATTGAATTATTTGTATTTATTATTATTATTATTATTATTATTATTATTATTATTGTTGTTTGTTGTTGTTATTTAACCGGTTGTTCTAGACCTGTATGACTATCTTCTGTCCAACAATACTAATAATAATATTAATTTGTTTATTTTGTATATTTGTAATGATTATTATAATAATACTTTATAATAATAATAATTTATTATTATTATTATTATTCATTTAACCAGTCGTTCCAAACCTGTGACTTTCAAGGAAGTTTTTTGTTTATTTATTATTATTGATTTATGTGTGATTATAACTTATATTTAAACGACGACGACAAAGAAGAAGAATCACATTTGTTGTATAATCTAGTGCAATCAATTTTAGAACAATAGTAAAGTCTAAAGATCATTAGATCACAAATGACTCATTACTAATACTAACTTTTCACATGCTCTACCAAATAGGCAGCTGTTATGACATATTTCTACCATTTATGCTCTTTTTATGTCATTTTATGCCTTTTGTGTGGTTTTGTTTATACATTTGAATATTTTTTTAAATAGTATCCATCAACTAAAGATGTCCAATTTCTCATGCATAGAGTCTTCAACGTATATGTTGACTGTTAATTAAAGTAATGCAGTAATAATAACGAGCATAATCTAATCTAAAGATCATAAGATCATAGCTGACTCCATCAATCATATTTCAAAGCAAATCCGTCACTGTTATTACATGTCTCTAGCATCTGCACTCATCTGTAAAGTTAGGTTTATTATACTTATGTCATTATTATTATTACATTATTACTATGTATATCACATGAAATATTTTACATTTATTAATAACGACAAATGAGAGCATCACATTGGATCCTAATGCTGTGAATAATGAAAATGTATTTTTGCAAATAGATAAGATAGCATGACTATAAGAATGCAGTGGTCTAATAATATGCAAAAAGGCATTGTACACTCAACATGGTAACGCTGAGGAGGAAGCAAGCAACTAAATCTTATTTTGTTCTGATTATCTATTACAATGCCAGAATATAATGACAGGCATATTTCCCGTAGGCGTATTATGTGAGGTATGTTGTGAAGATAATGGCAGTGACATTATCACGTCAGTCACACACAGAGGTGGCGTTCAAACAGCACGCGTTCTTGCATTCATAATCAGCTAAATGAAGTGTAATTGAACAGAATGCAAGGTTATCGAGATATGGCAAGCTGTTTTAATATTATTTAATTAAAATGTCTGTTTTAGTACTTCTTTTTTTAATCACCGCTACGTAATCCAATAGTGATTAATATCTTTTTCCAGGTGATTTCAAGCGATCAGATTTTTTTATCTGTGAAGGTGCAGAGCTTCGATTTAACCCAAAAATCAAATTGATCTTTTTTTGTCCAATATTGTTAAAAAAAAATTATCTTCAGTTATTATTAGTTTTTATACTATTATACTATAAAAGTTTTATAATTATTTTACTAAAATATATAAATTAAGGATTCATTTAAATAAGCCTATATGCAAAATATATTTCTCTTACATAATTAATAGTTGACAAAATGTATGGAAAAAAAAACTGCAACAAGTAGTATATGCTGAGTTTCGGTTCACGGAAAGGAAACCAAGATGGTAGAAAGCGGCATCGACAAAACCACAAATAAAAGTAAAGCTTACAGTTTTGAATGATATCTTACTCTTATCTGCATGACCATAAATGATGAAGTATTTTAAGTTGTTTCCACTGTTATGAGGAGGGAAAAAGTGCATGTGATCGTGCAGCCGCCTCACGTACACACACAGCATATAAGTTCTAGACTAGCATTGCTAACTTGGCATCACAGCCTGTTCATTATCAAAAAAATAAACTGTTCAATTTAAATAGTCCGTAGTACAATCTACACCGCCTCACTGTGGTGTTACACCATGCAAAATTTTGTGCATGTGAAGGATGTTTTACGTCGATACTGGAACGCGAGTGAAGTACAATGCCTAGTTTACATAAGAAATAATAGTTTAGCATCCAAATACATTGCAAATATGGAAACATCTTGATTCGTGTTGAATGAGAAAGGTAGGCTATGTGAGTCCAATGCCAATTTCTGTTTCAGTTTCGCTTTAAATGAATTTCTTTTGGCTTGAGGTTTACACTCACCTAAAGGATTATTAGGAACACCATACTAATACTGCGTTTGACCCCCTTTGGCCTTCAGAACTGCCTTAATTCTACGTGGCATTGATTCAACAAGGTGCTGAAAGCATTCTTTATAAATGTTGGCCTATATTGATAAGATAGCATCTTGCAGTTGATGGAGATTTGTGGAATGCGCATCCAGGGCACGGAGCTCCCGTTCCACCACATCCCAAAGATGCTCTATTGGGTTGAGATCTGGTGACTGTGGGGGCCATTTTAGTACAGTGAACTCATTGTCATGTTCAAGAAACCAATTTGAAATGATTCAAGCTTTGTGACATCAGAGGATGGGTACATGGTGGTCATAAAGGGATGGACATGGTCAGAAACAATGCTCAGGTAGGCCGTGGCATTTAAACAAAGCCCAATTGGCACTAAGGGGCTTAAAGTGTGCATAGAAAACATCCCCCACACCATTACACCACCACCACCAGCCTGCACAGTGGTAACAAGGCATGATGGATCCATGTTCTCATTCTGTTTACGCCAAATTCTGACTCTACCATCTGAATGTCTCAACAGAAATCGAGACTCATCAGACCAGGAAATATTTTTCCACTTTTCAACTGTCCAATTTTGGTGAGCTCGTGCAAATTGTAACCTCTTTTTCCTATTTGTAGTGGAGATGAGTGGTACCCGGTGGGGTCTTCTGCTGTTGTAGCCCATCCGCCTCAAGGTTGTGTGTGTTGTGGCTTCACAAATACTTTGCTGCATACCTCGGTTGTAACGAGTGGTTATTTCAGTCAAAGTTGCTCTTTCTCCTCTGAACTCTAGCATCAACAAGGCATTTTTGCCCACAGGACTGCCGCATACTGGATGTTTTTCCCTTTTCACTCCATTCTTTGTAAACCCTAGAAATGGTTGTGCGTGAAAATCCCTGTAAGTGAGCAGATTGTGAAATACTCAGACTGGCCTGTCTGGCGCCAACAACCATGCCACGCTCAAAATTGGTTAAATCCCCTTTCTTTCCCATTCTGACATTCAGTTTGGAGTTCAGGGGATTGTATTGATCAGGACCACACCCAGGGGCGGCGCTAGAGAATTTTGAACGCAGGTGCTGAGGGGGCGCTAGATCATTGACAGGGGGAGCTACGCAGCGCAATTATATATTTGTAAATACTATTAATAAATATGAGCAAAACTTGGCCACTAAATTTTTAACATTCAATTATTTTATTTATCACAGTTTAAGTTTTAACGGTATTAAATTGAACAAGCACAAAATTCATTATACAATCAAATATTCTTAAAATTAATTGAACAAAAATTCAGTTGAGGACAATAGGCTATGCCAACAAAAAGCACCCTTAGCACCAAGGAAATATCAGTATAGTATTCACCAAATTGGAGACACTTAGCCTATTTACATTCTCACATCAGGACGATGCGACGGTTGTTTTGACTGAGGGAAAATACATGAAACTCTGTTTCAGCGGCAAACGCGTCAGCGGACTCCTCCGTATCAGACTCCTTAAAATCATCTGAACCGTTCTCAACCTCTAGCTGAGACAAATTTATTTTCTCGTTTTTACTAGGATCTAAATTTGAATCACGAGACCGCTTACTTCGCAGAAGGAACCGCTCCATTTTTTTGTGAATGAAATGCTATTAAGTGCGACAGCGTAGCTATAATCCACGTGACACATCATATGTTACACACGCTTAATGAGTAAAATATTTTTTATACTTTTTTATTTGTTTTAAATTATTTACTTATGTATTAATTAGAATACAGCCTGTAAATAATTACTTCAAGCAAAAAAATATTTGGGGGTGCTATGGGGTGCTTTGGTCCTTCTTGAGGGTGCTGAAGCACCTGCTAGCCCCTCCCTAGCGCCGCCCATGACCACAGCCCTAAATGCATTGAAGCAACTGCCATGTGATTGGTTGATTAGATAATTGCATTAATGAGAAATTGAATTGAAATTAGCTATAGTTACACCCAGTTTGTCATGTTGTTAATGACTCTCTCATACCATTTCAGGCACACGCAAAGAGCACACGCAAGCAAATATGCCACTGCAGGACATTTTGCGTTCTTCTTTCATGGGGTTGAACAGGTCAAGTTATTTACTTTCGAAAGTCTTGAAATATGTAAAGTGTAATTGTAATATAAATACTGTTAAAATAACCCCAAAATGGCCATAAAATGAACACGTCTTATTCTGAGTGAAGGGGTTATTTTACAGTGGTAAAGTTAGTTTAACGTTACCCATTTGTTAGACATTCAGTTTCATACCCATTAAACTCTGAGCATTTCATGTTTTCAGTCCAAACCAACTCAGACGTAAACAAATGCCCTTTGCATAGCTCAAGGCTTATAAACTAGTTAAGTACACTTAAGTGGTCTTTTATTTCATTAACATTAAACGTGACCCATGCTAGCAAAAGGAGTCAGAATGTGCACTGGATCATTTCGAGCTACAGGCAAAACAAGTGAAAAATGTTGATTTTGAGGTTTTCACAAAAATTAGTTCATTAAGCCCGCGTATATTGATCCCAACACTCCAAATAGCAATTAAACATCTAAAAGTATCTTTATTTGTAAGTCTCCAGGGAGACGCCTCTCACAGTGTGTGATCCCGATATACACACATACTCAGAAATACAGTGCGTTATCGATTTGAGTCTTAAAGGGTTAGTTCACCCAAAAATTTTAATTAGCCCATGATTTAGGTCACCCTCAAGTCATCCTAGGTGTATATGACATTCTTCTTTCAAATGAATAAAAGTGGAGTTATATTAAAAGAGTCCTGGCTCTTCCAAGCTTTATAATGGCATTGAAGTCCATAAAAGAGCATCTGTTTGTCAAATAACGTGCTCCACACGGCTCCGGGAGGTTAATAAATGCCTTTGGAAGTGAATTGATGCGTTTGTGTAAGAAAAATATCCATATTTAAAACTTTATTCAGCAAAGTTTCATCCGATCGCCTTCCATATTCAGTTCATGGAAAAAGTGTTGAAAGTGCCTCTGCAGTTCAAAGGCTTACGCTACCAGGTAAACTAGTCAGACGTCACGTACGCATCTTGAACTCAGAGAAGGTACTTTCAGCACTTTTTCACGGAAGGCGATCGGCTGGAACCTTAAGTTTTAAATATGGATATTTTTCTTACACAAACGCAACGATTTGCTTCAGAAGGCCTTTATTAACCAATGTGGAGCAAATTATTTGACTGACAGATGCATTTTTTATCGACTTCAAAAACAGAGCAACAATCCCTGCCACTATAAAGCTTAGAAGAGCCAGGACTTTTTTAATATAACTCAACTTATATTCGTCTGAAAGAAGAATATCATATACACCCAAGCCTGCAGCACTCCTCTCAGAAACTGAAGCATCCGTGCCTCGATCGCCCCTACATTTTTCATTTCTACATTTTCATAACTGTTTATTTCACAGCAACATGATAAATTGTTCTGCATCTGTGAGAGTGTGGGCGGGCTTTTGATAATCACGCCTCTACTTCCTGCTCTTTAATGGTTAACTCCGGTCCCGAGATCACTACTGCGAAGACTCCGGTCCCAAATCTGCGCAAGATGTCACCTAGGATGACTTGAGGGTCAGTAAATCATGGGCTAGTTTTCATTTGTGGGTGAACTATCCCTTTAAATGAGAGTTTGCTTAATACTGAGGAAAAACATCTGATGGGTAACATTATAAAACATCTGTGTGGTAGAGTAGATCTTAAGCTGTCTGTTTCATTAATGTTAATCAAACAATTGTGGTATCTTGGAACAAAATATTTAGTTATATAGTTGAAGAATATAGTAGAATATAGTTGAATATATTTTTTTCTATTGATATTTGGTAATAAGTTGGTGTGTGTCAAATTTGTGTTATTATTATTTTAAGGCATGGTTGCTAGGTGATTTTGTTTTGGAACCTTCAGAAAAATGTAACTTGAAAATTAACTTTGCTGATTATCGACTTCAAACAGTTGTAGCATAATCTTTTTTTTTTTTACATTTTTGTCTGATTCAAACAAATCATCATACATCATTTTGAAGGTTTTTTAAATAGAGAATATGAAAATAATAACATTTTTTAATTTGCCATTTTTTCTTTTTTTGCCAGCAGAGGTCACATTTTATTTGCAATAATAATTCATTTTTAAGTAGCCTACACATCCAGTAAATTTACGGAGACTTCTTTCTTAAAAGGGCATTAGTGAAAGGCTTGAAATGCCCCCAAACAACAAAATCTTCACTGTATGAACTCACTGAATCAGTCAGATATAGTTTTAAGGAATACGTGTAAACACAGCTTGCCATACTCACTACGCGTTTAGGTTAAGTAGAACTAGACTACTTTTCAGTTGACATTTGTCAACGCAATGGTCAGGGCGCGATTTGCTGAAAACAGACCAAACTCCTCCATCTGACGCAGGTGTATATAGACCGAAATAGTAGCAATCACAAAAACGCCCCCTAATAGGTTACAAGCGTTACGCCGAAACTATTCTGATACAGCCAATAAAACATCATCAAGTGAGAACAATCTCTTTCAATCGAGATGGCATTACTAATCCACACCATCTATTATCACAAGCTGTCCCACAAAACCTAGTGAACCGCCTACATAGACAGCAATATTGGGCATCGTAGGCGCGTTAGGAGCCCGCTCAGCTCACAGACGCGGAACGCGCCAATGATGTCCAATATTGCTGTCTATGTAGGGAGCTCGCTAGGTTTTGATACACGGCGGCGTGTGAAAGTGTTATACAGATAATTGCTGATGCAGTTCACGGATTCACGCGTACTTTGGCCCTGCTTGCTTAACAGCAATGCTGCGACCTAAACGGAGCTGGATCTGGTACCTTTAAAACGCGTATTCCTGTTCCTGCTCGGGCTGTCGGTGCGGTGGCTCGGTCAGATGCCGCTTCATGCAGCACCGGGTTCAGCGCTGCTCCGCTGCCCGCCCGGCCATCCTCCACATCAGCTGCATTTCTGCGCTCCGTGTCGGCACTCTGGAGCGACCGCGCTGTGCTTTTCTCGTCCTTCATTTCGCCTACATTTGACGTCTTTCAGCACATAAATCCAGATGTAGAAAAGCAACTGGCGAGTGATAAATTCCAGTACAGGAGGCGGTAGAAAAAGCCCATCCTGATTTGATGAGACGCCATAGTGGGACTGAAGCTCACGGCTGTCAGATAAACCCAATCAATAAACATAAGGGGCGGGGCTACTTATTATTCATAGACACCGCCTATTCCTGTACTTCCGGTACTGGATTATTCATGAGAATACTTAAAACTAAAAATGGTGATTTGGGATGGATCATATTAAATGGGTCGATTAGCCACATTTCATTCAGAATTCATCACAGGTTGAACAGTTGAAAATGGGGAAAACGATGATTGTGCTTTCAGTAATCAGTATCCATTTTGTTCTTATTTTAAGTGTCTTGATAAACATAAAAATGACACTTCCTTCAAGATTATCAGGTCTGTAAATCTAGTGAGATTTGGAGTCACACACTCTTATCGAGAATCGCTGAACTCTGCCACCCATACTGGAATGATTAGCTCTTGTGCAATGTGTTTTGTGCAAGTTAAACTTTAAACTGAACATACATTTTGTAGCATGCTATAAATCAGTCATATTGAGATACATTTTGACGTGGTGGTAAATAGTTGGGTCACAAAAGACAACTGGATGCTTACCAGGAGTTTGATAATAAATTACATAAAACTGGGTTGGGGAAATGTTAAACTATGGGTGTTTCTTTAACTGGAAGCACTCTCAGGATTGTCGTCCATTAAAAATAAAAGATTTCAGCTTTTCTTTCTGTTATATGAAGGTCACATTTAAACCCGTCGTGGGAATATTATTATTTATTTTATTTTTTTATGTGTAGATACTTAGTTTAAACCTTTTCCTTAACCCAGACTTACTAATATTTAATATTAAAATCCATAAAGATTGTGAATTTTGTAGAGTAATTTCCACCACAACCAATTTTGCCACTAATTATGTTTGATCAAAGGTAAAGAGTACCCGGAAAGCTTGAGATGACATATGCGACATGTAGCCGTGAAAGAAACAATGTAAAATCAAGGTAAATGTAAGCAGAACGTTTTTTTATTGTGCATAATTTCCAATCAAACTGTAATTTTTTTGTCCAGATGTTGGACTTTAATATATGGCAAGCCATTTTGACTTTTAATCATTCACAGGATATGAATTTGTGATCAACAATTCAATTTACACTAGTAAAAATGTTAATTCTTGATATCAACAATGACGTCATCACTCGCAGAAATACAAATGATTGATATCAAGAATTAAATGTAAATTGTAAAAATTACAATTCTTGATATCTGTAATTGTATTTAGTTAATATATATTTAGTTAAAGACACAATATGTAAGATGTTTGGAGTAATTTATCCAAAAAACACCAGAACAATTTTATATATAATTTGTTGACTCTTGTTCTTACATTATCCAAAATGTTTACAACAATGTTTAATTTCAGAGAAATAAGCAATTTTAACCAGGACACGGACGGTGTCCGTGCATCGCCTATCAATGGCATCATATCCATGTTACCCTTTTCTTTTCTTTTTTTGTAGAATCCATGGAAACACCAAAGATGCTTTAATAGGCTATTATGTGTTTTATTAGAAAGGTGAGCAACTGTTTGGACTCAACACAGTTAGTCTTGTTTAATCTCTCGTTTTCTTGATTTACCGCGAGTACCATGTTTTACCATGCATAATATCGATTTATACTACGGGGTCGTTGAATGTTTGAATCTGATTGGCTGATGTTCTGCGGATGTTCTGAGGTGTGCAATTATTTTCTGTGAAACGCACAGCAAATGTAGTTCCAGCCCAGGCAGCCCTCTTGACCGCATTACAGTTCCATATCGCTTCGCATAGTTAACTGTAATAACGGAACGTTTTGAATAAGCGACGAAAAATTTAATATTGTGGCTTTAAATGTCACCATAGGCTGCCATTCAGACTAAATTGATTTCTTACTAGTTGAAATTCCAATTTCACATATCAGAAATACAGTCATCATTTTTTTATATCAATAATTACATGGTTACTACTGCAAATGTCTGTTCTTGATATAAAAAAATGTAATTGCTACTAGTAAAAATTTTTGAGATCAATAATTCGATTGTCACTAGTGACAATGTTAATTTCTAATATCATGAATGTGATTTTTACTAGTTCTTACCAGCCATTTTCAGCCATTTTAGATATCTGAAATTAGTCTCCTGAATATTGATATCAGAAATAACAAATGTAACATTTAAAATACATTTACAGATATCAAGAATGAACATTTCAACCAATGAAAATTGAGTTCTTGATATCAAGAATTAAAAGTAATTATTGATATCAAAAATATTTTTTCTAGTAAGAATCATATTTCTGATATGTGAAATTGTTATTTCAACTAGTAAGAAATCAATTCTGATTTCAACAATTGAATTTGAATGGCAGTCTATGGTGACGTATAAGTGAAAATACAGTATAATTACAGAACAATAATTATAGTTTTTACTAGTTTAAATGTATTTCTTGATATCAAGAATTTGTATTTCTGTGAGTGATGTCATTGCTCATATTTTTACTAGTGGAAATCAAATTCCTTATCAAGAATTAGCATTTAGTAAAAACTGAATTCAAATCCTGCAAATGAATAAATGTCAAAATGGCTTGCCATCTCACATTACATCTCCATCTCAGCATACTAATATTCTGAGATGAAGATGTGATCACATCACAGTTATATATTTAAATATTTACAATTATGATAAAACATTTCCTGATCTCATCCCAGCAGATAAGGCTTCCAATCCATGAAGTGTCAAAGAAAATGTTATTAACCTTTGTTCTTTTTGACGTTTGAGAACTTCTTTAAATAGATACTCCTCATTAAAGTGTTAGGCTTTATTGATATTCTCATCAGACCCCAGATTTAAAGCCCCAGACTTGCCATTTGCTTATCTAATTTTGCTTTATTGTAATTGAATGACCCTAATGATAATCAACATTACTATTTAGGAAATCACCTTTTGGAAAAGTGCATGCCTAAATCCTAAAAAAAACGAAGGTTTGTTATTGGCATGGTATGAGTCTTGAACACATAACTTTTCCATTACAATAAAAGTTACTTTTAGTGGGGAAAAAAGTTTTAGATTTTTTAAAATATTCTTTACACTAAGACAAATAAGAACTGTGCACTGAAAAGTTCTTTGGTCAACCTTTATTTTTAAGTGTCTGCTGGGCTTGATTGGGTTGGAAGATATTTTAAAAGAAATTGAGTGGAAAATAATAGGTTGATTTTTAATGTACTATTATTTTTACACATACAGCACTGCAGGCCGCTCAACAGAATATTAACAGGTTAAGATGAAAAACAACAGCATATGAAAGGTTACTGTATAATTGAGTCTACATTTGACAGAGCATCAGGAATAATTTTTCCTGTACTTCCATTACATGAGCTATTGCAGTTTCAAAGTTTAACACAAGAGGGTGACAGCAGACCACCGTTGCCAAGCTCAAACTAGAGCTTGAAGAAAACCATGTATTTCCAAACCACAACAACAGACATCAAGTTTGACTGTTTTATTATTTCATTTGATCATTTTCTCCAACCCAAAGACAATAATACACAGCATAAGTCTAAAATATCCCATGTCATTTTCATCCACCATCACGAATTTTCAGTCCAACACTCATTCCTCGAGGACATGGGACTGCGATTCAGTTCAGCATGTCAAACTCATTGGGGTCATCCGGCCCTCCTGCACAAGTCCAGACTTGGTTGAATAACAAGTGTAAATAAAATATCTGAGAAGAGGGGCACATGTATAGATACACTTCAAAAACAACCGATACCTTTACAGATTACAAAGGGACTCGATGGAGAAGGCAATCGTCCAAGCATGTGATACAGTGTCCACCTGGTCAAACAGTTACACCCAAACAAATGATGCTCAATCCCCGACCGACCATTTAAAATCTGCTTCTCAATAAAGATAAATTGGAGAATCAACAGCATATTTCCAAATCTACAAAGGCCTGTGCATGTATCGCAAGATATAGTGAACAGTGGCGACTTGAGAATTTCAACTTAGCTTGCATTACCTCAGGAAGTTTACATAAAGAGTAGAAATTACAATATTTACATTGCTTTTTTTTCACATGCGGCTGAAAAAAAAAAACATTGTTTGGTGTTGGGAAACTTGCTGAGACTTGGCAAGTACACGGATGGTTATATCCCTCTTCAACACACAATCATCTTTGCCTGCCAGAGTAGTGTAAAAAGCAGCATGATTGGAAAAGTATTTTGAAACTTCTCTTGCGCAGTGCAATTTCATAGCCATTTACTATTGTTATGCGCCTCACGACTGCAGGCCGCTGTTTAATGTACCACCCCCGCATTAAGTTCACTCAAGAGTCATCGAAACATTCAGGGACAAGGCCATGATTTCACACCAGGGCATTTTATCTGAAGTCGTGCCTCAACTCTGTCCGCTTCAAACAAAGTCTAAAGTGTGTCCAAAATGGGGTTTATGGGAAAACTTTAACTTGAAACTTTGGGATTTAAGCTTACCTCAACATATCAATGTTACTATTAAGAGGTCTGAAGGTAGTTCACGTTATTCACAACCTGTACGACTTTCTTCTGTGGAACATAAAACATGCCTTGCCTTGCCTAAAGAAAAATGTCTCCATACAATGAAAATCCATGAGGTCCAATCTTGTTTGAGACTCTTCAAAATGTCTGTTCCACAGAAGTCATATGGGTTTGGAACTACATGAGGGTGAGAATGACAAATTAAATTTTTTTGGGTAAACTTTAAATTGCATTATGTCTGAATAACTGGGAAAACTTCAGCTCCAGGCCACCATATCGAGAAGAGAAATTACACCTGTGTCTACATATATGCAGCATTTCATTCTTTCAGTAGTACATGACTGCAATACACATCTAAAAACAAAACGCGAAATCAAGATCGTGTGCACATTACACCCCCTAACTGAACGTCATAGGTCTTCAAATGGGATTTTTATTTGATTTGATCTTTTTTATGCGTTTTACAATTATATACAATATACAGGCAGCACATAGTACATTTTCTTTCCAATAAACAATCAATCAATCAATCAAACAGGTAAGTTGTTAAATTAGAATATTTTCTGAGGGAGAGCTTCAAACATTATACACTGTGCAGTACTGAAAGAAAGTCTTAGAAAATGGGATCTTAAAAAGCATGAAAAGAACAAGCTGATGCATCTTAAAAGCCCTCAGTATGTACAGAAAAAGCCAGGAAAAAGAAAATCGCAACAAAAGACAAAGCAGCCAATAGAAGGAAGTCGTTTTTCTCCATATACATAACATTGCTAAAAAATATTTCCCAAGCCCCAAAGAACACCTTGATTTGGTCACCAGACTTTGCGAATGTAATTACGCGAAGTGATGGATAAAAATGAAGAGCAGCGAGAGATGACGTGAGGGTGCGGACGCTAAGGATTTCCACAAGAGCATTTCAATGACTTGATGAAACAGTTGACAAAGACAAAAAAAAGAAGACAATGTGAGGTATTTTCAGGTTAATGTTGCAAACTGCCTTTGGAAGCTGCAAGAAGAGACACAAACTAACACACGTTGACAGTACACACTTGATATTTGACTTTAGACGCCCTCTGAATGAGAAATCGAATGAATTGAAAGCAAAACAAAAAATCCTCTACTCTTCAGACATCACGTTCTTGCGCTTCCTGTAACGATAACCGTTCATCTCGCAGGCGTCTGAGGGTTTTCTTTTAACCGTTTATGACAAAGGCACATTGCTTCAAATCAGGCAATAATTCTGTACTTCAAATCACTGCAGAAAGTCAAACAAAATAAAACAACAAAAAGTCCATTCAGTGCATATAACTACATTCATGAAGGCTTTATATTCATAGTCTATATTTACAGCATCTATGCTGACAATAACCTTATTATACATCGCAGGGCCTCTATTTGTGTTAATTTACTGAAAAAAATCAATTTGAAATTTTAAGATCATGCTGTCCAACTACATTTTTAATATAGGATTCAATCCTTAAGGATTGTGCTAAAATCAAACATCTTTAGTGTAGGCTATTTTCAATCTATATAAATGTATTTTCGATATTTAAAAAAACAAAACAATACAAGAACACACCATCTGTGATGAGTAGAGGCAAACAAGTAACTATATGCCAAATTAAGGGTTTTGGGGAAACCAGCTTCAATGATGCAAAACTACTGGGTGATGTAATGCATACAGACGGTAACAAGCAACACTCCCAAACTCCCATCTTCTCATCCACTAGACACAACTCACAAAGTTTACGCTCCAGTTTCATTGTGAAGGGCAAAAGCTGGCCTGCTTAAAAAGAATAACTCACGACTCAAGGTATGAGCTGTATGAACTTGCCTATTCATGATTCATGTGATGAAGGTCAAGCACTTCTGGACAGATCTGTTAGTGTGTACATTACTGTGCCGAACGATTCCGTATGAAATACGGTGTAGCCACAACATAGCTTGTATCCGGAGGATTCATCTGGTATACTTTATTATAGGACATTAGATCAACCTTACACGAAAATTAAGAAATGCCATATACAATGAACGATAATTTAAGGCGCCATCACAACCCATTTTCCTCTTGATTCTGAAATGCTTAAGGTGCAAATGTTCAGACTTTGCAATTTTCTTCTTAAAACAAACCAAACCCATTAACAAGATTAAAAACATGAAAAAAAAAAAAATCCAACAAAACAGACAAATCAAACAAGCAGCTCCTTTGTATAGTGGCCGCGAGTGACGTGTTTTTTCCCCATGTACGGGCCCTGGGCGGCAGGGTGAGCCGGAGTGTGGAAGTGCATTATAGTGAGAGGATAAGTGAGAGTGCACAACGTTAAGTGCAAGTGTGAGTATGGACATTTTGCACTAACCCCGAAGCAGAGAGAAAGACAGACGGGCAAAAAAAAAAAGAAGAAAAAAAAAGAAAAGATATGTATTCAGATATTTGTGATTTTTCTTCTTCATTGTCGCTGTAATCGTCATCATCATTAGTCTTCATACCATCAACTCTTGACTGTGTCAGGAAGATTCCACTGCTTCCCATGCAACCCCAGGGCAGCGATCTGTGGTGATGTCACAGGGGATCATTAGGGAATGGGGAGGGGACATCTTTCCCATAGCTCCCTTGCTGGGGGTCTTTAAGATTGAGAAGGGTAGCAAATCACTGCCAGGACTGAGGGGGGAAATTGTTGACCTCGGCCAGGTCTTGTACAGGAGAACCTTTGTGAGTGTATGTCAGCTTGATCCGCATTCGCAACTGTTGCTGCAACAAAAAAGGAAGTCAGGCACATGCGGAAGCAGACACGTGCAATTCTATGAAATGAAAATATCAGTCACAGAGATTTTTTTTTTTTTTTAATTCCTTAATTGATGTAAAAGACAAGTTGGAAGCATTACTGCTGACAAACCAGGGCTGCATGATTTGGGGTCTAATAGATTTTTCCTAAAAAAAATACAAATAAATTGAGATTGCTATTGCTATTTAAAAAACCTCCAGGTTTGCGGTTCTTGTTTGTATAATATATTTCTAGGGGTTGCACCAATACCACTTTTTTTCAGACCAAGTACAAGTACTTACATTTGGGTACTTGCCGATACCAAATACTTAATAAATAACATTACAGCTCTTCTAACAATGTTTTATTTTCATCAGATGTTTTTCACTTTCTGACTGTAACAAAGTATATATACATATACACAAATTGGTGCTGTTGCTGACATTTTAACATTTAACTTCTTGTTTTCCTAAACAAACATGGCACTGCTGCCAATTTCACAAATGTAACCTGTAACATTACTCACCTAAAGGATTATTAGGAACACCATACTAATACTGTGTTTGACCTTCAGAACTGCCTTAATTTTACGTGGTATTGTTTCAACAAGGTGCTGAACGCATTCTTTAGAAATGTTGGCCTATATTGATAGAATAGCATCTTGCAGTTGATGGAGATTTGTGGGATGCACATCCAGGGCAAAGCTCCTGTTCCACCACATCCCAAAGATGCTCTATTGGGTTGAGATCTGGTGACTGTGGGGGCCATTTTAGTACGGGGAACTCAGTGTCATGTTCAAGAAACCAATTTGAAATGATTCGAGCTTTGTGACATGGTGCATTATCCTGCTGGAAGTAGCCATCAGAGGATGGGTACATGGTGGTCATAAAGGGATGGACATGTTCAGAAACAATGCTCAGGTAGGCCGTGGCATTTAAACAAAGCCCAATTGGCACTAAGGGGCCTAAAGTGTGCCAAGAAAACATCCCCCACACCATTTTACCACCACCACCACCAGCCTGCACAGTGGTAACAAGGCATGATGGATCCATGTTCTCATTCTGTTTACGCCAAAATCTGACTCTACCATCTGAATGTCTCAACAGAAATCGAGACTCAGATCAGGCAACATTTGTCTTCAACTGTCCAATTTTGGTGAGCTTGTGCAAATTGTAACCTCTTTTTCCTATTTGTAGTGGAGATGAGTGGTACCCGGTGGGGTCTTCTGCTGTTGTGGCTTCACTCGTTACAACTGAGGTATGCAACAAAGTTGCTCTTCTATCAGCTTGAATCAGTCAGCCCATTCTCCTCTGACCTCTAGCATCAACAAGGCATTTTCGCCCACAGGACTGCCGCATACTGGATGTTTTCTCCTTTTCACACCATTCTTTGTAAACCCTAGAAATGGTTGTGTGTGAAAATCCCAGTAACTGAGCAGATTGTGAAATACTCAGACTGGCCTGTCTGGCACCAACAACCATGCCACGCTCAAAATTGCTTCAATCCCCTTTCTTTCCCATTCTGACATTCAGTTTGGAGTTCAGGAGATTGTCTTGACCAGGACCACACCCCTAAATGCATTGAAGCAACTGCCATGTGATTGGTTGATTAGATAATTGCATTAATGAGAAATTGAACAGGTGTTCATAATAATCCTTTAGGTGAGTGTATCTATATATATATATATATAAGCCATAAAGCCTTTTTCAGAAAAGCGAGAGGCTTTTTTTTGTTTTGTTTTTTCGCACTGTATATTTGTATATCTATTGATGCTGTATGTTATTTTCTTGTACAGCGACCTTGAGCTTGGAAAATGGCACTATATAAATAAAACTTACGTTTTTCCTCTAGTCTGCGCCTACAATCATGAGACAGGACTCAATTCATGGAGTGACTTTACTCTGTGAATGTGTAATTGACCCTTCTAGGCTAATTCAATTTTGATTGTTTGCATAGTGCTTCTAATCTTATTTAGCCAATTCATGACAGGGAATCTAAGAAAAATGTCTAATTGAAGGTGAGATTTCAGAAAAACAATTGGAAGGTGTGACACCCTTTACCTGAGCAGATTTGAATCAGCTAGTGAGACGCCACCTTAAACTTAATCCATCAAAGTCACTGAGATGTGACATTTCCTCCTATTCTTAAACCAAGATAAATAATGGCTGCCACAAGCTTTTTAAAAAGCAAACTTTCAACTTCAGTGTAAAATTGTTTAGCTTTGATCAGCTCAAACACTGAACAGCCTTTTGAAGCCGTTTCAGGACAAATGACAGATCTCTGAAGATCTACTGCAATAGGAAGAAGAGCATGGTCTGGGTTCAGTTATGTTTTACCTTTTGTGGGTTGAGAACCCTGATGACCTGCGTGACGCTTCCCTGGTTGAGTGCAGGAACTACATTACTGCTGGGGGACAGAAGCTGCAGCTGGAATGTCTAAAAACAAACAAACGGTTAAGGTATTGGCTTAAGCAAAAATTACCACAAGTAAAAATGCAAGTATTTTCCAATATTAATAGGAATTTGGTCATATTCTGACTGTGAATGCATTACTTATAAAAAGGTATTTTAGATTTGATTTTTTCAAGACCTGCACAAATACAATACTGTATAACCAGAGCCGAGGAGAGCACCGTTTCCGTTACCTCACACTGGGCCCTGCCCCATGCTTGGGACGGCTCAAGATTAGCCATACAGAATAAACCCATACAATCTCAAAAAGCCTTTTTGCACTGTGCTTAACCCGGTAAAAGAAAGTTTTCACACTTATTTTAGAAGTGGGGTTAGCACCACTTTTTTTCCAGGGGTTATGAAACTATGAGACTTTTGTTATTCAAATTAAGATATTTAAAGGAGCGGTAAGTGAGTTCTGAGAAACGCTATTGAAGATTTAAATCAACCCCAAACAAATAACTGCAGAATTTGTGCAGGAAAAAAAAGTCATTGTACATAGTCCTGGCTTTGTAAATAGTAGGGGGCACGTCAGTAGGGGCGTATACACTAGTCGACTTGAAAAATACTAGCAGTTTATTTCTTTTTTGCACATTTAATGTTTTGCTTTAGTCAGGGGTCAGAGGAGAACACGGGAAAATCTGACAGAATGGCCAATATTCGTCTGTATTTGCAGTACACAAGCCGATTTCAAATATTAACAGTGTTTCTCAGAAATCATGTACTGCACCTTTAAGACTATGACCTTAAATTATATCAAACTGAATGTAAGATCATCTAGCAGTGAGGTTGTGAATTGCAACCGCCCACTGCTCACCACTCCCTTTCGAAGAACATAGAGAAGCTACGGTGGCTGACACAAGACAAAGATGTCATCGTCTGAGACAGCAGAGAGTAGCTAGTGCTCTGCAGAGCAGTTTGTCCATTTAGGGCTACTGCAGAAACAAGGCAGTGCAAAATGGCTACTTCACTGTAAGGAGACCTGCAGTGTATGCAGATAGAAATGGCTCATTCTAAGGTAATAAAAACAACGGTTCATTATGTACTACTGAAAACATATTTATGTATATTATATTGCATTTTCTATTCTCAATATCCACTGTAACAATATGTATAAAAAAATAAAATAAAACAGGCAACAGTTCACTCATTCTTAGGTTCATTCTTAGGTGTATCCAAAAGAGAAGAGTGAGAAAATAATAAGCATGTAAGTTCAGAATATACCGATTAAACATAAGCAAGAATACACCAATAACTGTGGAGCATGTAACCAAAAGGTGTTAACCACAAAATAGACCTTAATCAGAAAAGATGTGCATGGAAATGTGATTGTGAACACTAAAAATTTGTCTCCACTGATAGAATTTTGAGTAATTAGCTGGGTTCTCCATAAACAGTACAAATAGAAGGGAAAAAAGCTAACCTTTGGTACTGCAGCCTGGAATACAAACTCTGTCATGTCAGCCTCTGTGGAATTGGTGGCGTGGATGGTGATAACTGCAATATTGGGATTGGGGTTGGACCTCTCAAATGTGAACTCAATTTTCAGACCATTTTTGTTGTACGCCGTCATTGGCGGAATGCCTGCAAGAGAGAAACATATGATAATTGCATTGCCCTAATTTGCATTAATCAGTATGAAGAAATTTTATGTAAGCTCACCCGCTGCAATGTCATTGAAGAGGGGCTGCGAAGTGAGACCATCCAAAAGGAAAGGGGGCTGGGACATGGGCACAGAGGGAGCAGGGGTGGGGGTTGGACCACCTAAGGAGTGAGAAGGTATGAGTAGGGGGTCACCCAAAAATAAAAAATTACTGGTGAAGGAAAGTCATTTGAGTTTTTTGAGGATGAGTAAACTAGGGCAGGTACAAAAAAAAACCTTGATTAAACTACATCAGGCTGTCAAGTTACATTGTAACAAGGTACATTACAACAAAATTAAAAGGTTAAAATTAACAACTGATTAACATTTAAATTGCATTAAATGCAGTTTTTTCAAATAAAAGGTACCAAATGTTAATTAATTAGGGCTGTCACTTTTTATTCGATATTCAAATATGCATTCAAATATGACGTGAAATATCCGTAATCGAACAATAAATAAACTATCCGGTTTTTAAAGTGCCATGTAGCGCATTTTTTACAGTCTATGATTAGACCGTTTGTTTTTTATTTTATTGTTTGCCCTCTCATCAAATAGAGGGCGCTCTAAACATATTGTAGCATAGGCCCATGACCAAATCAAGTGAATAATAGCCAGTCTGTTTCGAAAATGGAAGATAACTCAGAACGGCCAGCCTGAGCAGACAATTCACCCTTCGCAGCAAGTTTGATTAACAGTAGATCTGAGCAATCAAATCGCTGAATTTGCCATTTTGTCCAACAAAGCAGTCAGGAGATTAAAGTTGGTGGACTTAAACTTGAAAAGCGGTGCGTACTGACGTCTTTCCGCGGTTGAAACAACATTTCCTCTGGTGTTCATTCATGTTTATTTGATGCTTATCAATGAACTAGAAGGAAGAGATGATCAGTTCACGAGCAGCTTTAACTGAGGCGTTACAGCGATCACAACACATTAAAGAGCCACAAAACAGTATTTATTGTTTACATTTCTTAAAAAAAAAAAAAAAAAAAAAGACAAAATTTGAAAGTTGAGACTTCGACTCAAAAATAACTTGCTCTGTTCTGTCAGTCGGCCTGTTGTCAGTGTCCTCTTTCCTCCGCGATGTATTTTGAGCGATGTATCCGCGAGTGGTGTGAGCGCCACGGCTTGTCGGACATAGCAACAGTAACTAAAGGGGCCGGGTCTTTGCGAACGGTAGATATTCGAATAGAATATATTCGGATACATTGCTTGATATTTAATATCCGTTCGAATTACATTTTTCTCAAACAGTGGTCGTAAAATTACAGATTTATTCAAACACATTAAATATATAAAAATATATATAATGAATATGTAATAGTGTATATATTTAGAAAAAACCTCTCTAGAGCTTTTTTGTCAGCTAAATACATGAGGGATGATACATTTTGTTGTATCATGTTTCACTATATATTTCAACATACCTTCTGATGTTCATTCATGTTTATTTCATGCTATAACTAGTAGTAGAGAGGAAGAGATGATCGTTCACATTTTTTGTTTGACTTTCATACTATAATTGACAGAATTTGTAAGCGGAGAAATTGTTCCTAATATTAATAGTACCAATGCACAAAGCTTATTAGTCTTTATTGGATGGGAGGCACGCTACAAATAAAGTTTAGTAATTAGTAGATATATCGGGCCGATGTTTGTCCTTTTTTATTATATAGGCATCGGCCGATATCCGTGTTTAGTAGCGCCAATTTAAAGTCAGGCACTTACGTGGGCAGCCCCGTGTTATGCGGTGGAACCATCTGGAACTGGCATAATGCTTGCAGATAACTTTTAGGACTGTAGTCGAAAACTATCAGCAGCTTGCTTGCTAACATATTACCCCCCAAGTTACATGCTCTGTTTGATTTTTCCTGTATCGGAGTCAGAGAATGTCACTCTGTGCGTGGGGTGGAGAAAGCAGCTCTCACAAACACTGCAGCGGGATTGAGCGCGAGGGCTACGTTACTCTGCCCCGCTCACACACAGCATCATGCTCGGAAACACAGAGCTGTCCTCACTCCTGGAGCAGCCCAGAACATTGTAAGACAGGCTAGCCTTGTTTATACTCGACGCATCCGCATGAGCGAGGGTGCGCACGGCAAAAATGATATCAAAGCTGAGAGTGACCGATCGAGCGCGTTAAATATAAAAACTGGATTCTCTCTGCACGAGACAGAAATATCCAGAATAGAGGTTATATTTTAGTGAATTTCTCTGACAAAATACAGTTTTGTCTGGATATTTTTATGAAAATATTCCTTTTATTACTCCCATTATTATAAATATTTTTACATGACATATTTATAGCCATGTTTATATTAATACTTAGTCAGTTTATTGATTTGTTTGGTTAACTTTGGATAAATATTTTATTTTAATACCGTGCAGTTCACGAAATTAAGATTCGAGATATGGTTTAAGTCTGTGTTCAATAATTTAAGTTAAGTTTAGAAATGTTGTGCATCCACTTATTATTAGTGTGACATTTCAGCATGCAAATGAAGGCGAAAACTTCAAGATTTCAGCCCTAAAAACCGGCTGCGCATATCGGCTATAGAAAAACCCATATCGGTCGATCTCTAGTAATTAGTTTAGTGTAGTTGTGTTCATTTATCAACTGAAAATAATAGACTAAAACATCAATGTTTGAAATTTAGGAACTGATATCAGTTCATCAAAACGAGAATAGAGCCCTATAAATAGCTATTTTCATTTTTGGGTGAAGTACTACTTTAAGGACTCATGACAACACTGTAAAGTCAGTGTTCTAAACATGGAGACAGGAATGGCAGGATGTGAATTTGGTAGAGAACAGGAGAAGTGTACGGCAGAGAGCAGGCTGACCTGTCAGAGAAAGGTCACCCAGCAGATCCAGCAGTTCTCCTCCAGCTGATGCAGGCTTTGTGGGAACGGTTGTTTGGATAACAGGTACCACATCATTACCTCCAAGTAGATCTAATAAATCATTTGCCTGTAAAACAGGAAACAGACCATTAGCTTAAATATTTCACCATAGCTAAATATCCCTCTTTATCTGCTCAACAATACCAGAGAGATTTTTTTATTATTCTAGTACAGAGGTTCTCAATCCATTCCTAAAAAGGCTCCACTGCGCCACACATTTTGGACATCTCCCTTATCTAGCACACCTGATTCAACTCATCAGATCAGATCATTACTGGAGCACTCAATGAACTAAACTCCCAGTGTCTTTGAATTGCCAAACTGCAGCATAAGAGATTAATTCAATGAAGAATGTACTTAATACCCTAGATGAGGTTAACTATATGGACAAAAGTATTTGGACACCTGACCATTACACAAACAGGGACTTTAATGACATTGCATTCTAAAAATATAGACATTAATATGGAGTCAGTCCCCCCTTTGCAGCTATAACAGTTTCCACAAGATTGCTTTCTACAAGATTGAATGCTTCTGAAAGAATTTGCCCAATCATCCAGTAAAGCATTTGTGAGGTCAGGCACTGATGTTGGACGAGAAGGCCTGGTGCGCAATTTCCATTCCAGTTCATCCCACATGTGTTTGATGTGGGTTTAGGTCAGGACTCCGTATGGACCAGTCAAGTTCTTCCACACCAAACTCATCCAACCATGGACCTTGCTTTATGCACTAGGCTACGGTCATGCTGGAATAGTAAAGGGTCTTCCCCAAACTGTTCACACAATGTTGGAAGCATAGCGTTGTCCAAATTTCTTGGTATGCTGAAGCATTAAGATTTCCATTCACCGAAAGTACAGGGCCAAACCCTGAAAAACAGCCCCATACAATTATCCCTCCTCCCCCAAACTTTACAGTTGGCACAACTGTAACATTCAAACCCAGACACGCCCATCAGAATACCAAACGGAAAAGTGTGATGTCACTCCCTCAAACCCGTTTTATATGCTCCAGAGTCAAGTGTCTGCATGCTTTACACCAGTGGTTTTCAAACCTGTCCTGGAGGACCACCAGCCATTCACATTTTGTATGTCTCCCTACATCAGACACACCCGTTTCAGGTCTTGCAGTCTCTAGTAATGAGCTGATGAGTTGAAGCAGGTGTGATAGATGAGGGAGACACACAAAATGTGCAGGGCTGGTGGTCCTCCAGGACAGGTTTGAAAACCACTGCTTTACACCACTCTATCCGACGCTTAACATTGTAGCTGGTGATGTGAGGCTTGTATGCAGCTGCTCGCCTATGGAAACCCATTCCATGAAGCTCCCGCCACACAGTTTTTGTGCTGATACTAATGCCAGTGGACATTTGGAACTCTTCAACTATGGAATTAGCACAACATTGGTGACTTTTACCATGAGCCTCAGCGCTCAGTGACTTTATCTGGTCTTTCATTTTGCGGCGGAGTTGCTGCTGTTCCTAAAGACTTCCACTTTCCAATAATACCACAGAGTTGACCATGGAATCGAGCAGATATAGAATTTCATGAACTGACTTACTGCAAAGGTTGCATCCCATCACAGTACCTCGCTTGAACTTACAGAGCTCTTCAGATCAAACCATTTTTTCAAAAAGAAATTGTAAATGTAGACTGCAGGGATAGGTGCTTGATTTTATACACCTGTGGCAATGGGTGCACATTCAAATTCAAGAATTAAGAGGTGTCCCATTACTGTTGTCCATATAGTGTATTTTTTCAGCCTTTTGACCACATGTTCTTTGACCCATAACATACTTAACCACAACAAAAATAATTTACTCTGCTATTGTTTAGGAAGTACAATTCAACCACGAGGAACAGCATTCTTGATGCCTACGATACTTACATTTGAGCTGCCCCGTTCACAGCTTTCTTCAATTTTTAATAAAAAAATTTATCTGACAACCCCTCATCTCCTATGGCATAACGAAATGGCCAAGAAATTATGTTTCATGTATACTGGGTTTTCAGTATTTACTCAGACATTCTGTTTTTGTATGTGTATGAGGGAAGTACACAGATTCATAGGCACGGGGTATGCTGTCAGATTATTGAGATGCCTAAAATGTGCATTGGGTTAGATTGAGAAACCTTGCTCTAGAAAACTCACCTGACTGGCTGGTTGAGTGATGTTGGGAAGATGTTTTGTGTCCAGTATGGTTGATTCTGTTTCCCCATTGGTCTGCACAATCTCTGCTGGGCCGTTACTGGCCGTTTTCTCCATGATAGGCATTCGCTCTAGTAATGCAGGTCTTAATGGGAAAGAGAAAGAGACAAGGTGAGGACAACAAACTAGAGCTAGGGGTGAACCATCAAATGCAAAAAAGTGATTGGCTTTTGAAATTGAGACAAACATGAGTCTGGAACTTTAGGTGATCTTTTACCTCATGTGATCATATTTTTTGAAAAGTGCGTTATATTCCACAGCTCTCTGCTGCAGCTCCACGTCTATGCTGCTGCCATATATCGACACCACTTTTTTGATTCGACTGCAGGGCAAAAAATAAAATAAATTGAAGATCAGTGCCTCATTCATTTCAGGACACAAACTCACTTCAAGAAAATATATCCTTGTATCAAGTGACTCAGAACAGGTATGCCTACTTCACACTGCTGAAACGGGTGGATAGCTTCATTATAGCAGTCAGGGAATAACCTCTCGTTACAGGGGCAGACAAGTTAGAAACAAGGAGACCTTCTAAAACATCCAGGACCTCATCTTCAGTAACCTGAGAGATGAAATCAGAATTATACAATTGTACCGCCTTTAAAACAACTGTGCATGTGTAGTTCGGACTCATGGAGGCATTTACCTGAATAGGTTCCTCTTCCTCGCACTGGCCTGAGACCAAAAGGTCTCCATACTCTCCTATGCACCAGGATGCCACCTGTACTAGAGGTTGCTATAGGAAGAAAAGTTTGAGTTAGTTTACATAGACATAATTCTGTTGACAAGCTTTGCACATTGAAATTACCAAATTAAAAGTCAACTGATTTTCTAGTTAAGATGATTCTAACCTGAGAGATGTCATCCAGGAGGGCTTTGTAGAGTCTCTGTACAGTGTATGCATGCATCTCTACACTATTTGTAATGAGCTGAATGAGGTTGGGCACAGAGTCATCCCGGACGTAACTCCCTGCCTATAAAAGCAGACAACATAATTGGTACATCAGAAGGGAATCTTAATCCACTTTGCCACCAAAAGGGAGCCGTTTTATACATTTCCACCTCAGAAAACGTGGCTCTGGGGCTGAACAAATGGCTCTGATTTTGAACCGCTATCTTCAGGCCAGAGGGCAGGATAATTTCTGTAACGAATAACTGCGACTCAATCAGTGAAGACTACTGCAAAACTAGACTGAATTAAATTACTGTGGAGGGTGTAATTTCTTCAAAACTCACATTGTGTGTTTACTTGTGGGCAGGTTATGCCTTTATTTTTTCAAGTCAGTGGAAATGCAAACCAATTCTGAAAGAGCTCTGCAGATTCCCTGGCCAAGCACTGGCTTCAGCATGAGTATCAACACCATTTTGATGAAACAAGGGTATTACATGACACACACAAGTCAAAAACACATTACCCCAGCTAAGATTAAGAACATCTGTTGTTGGCAATAACATGATTATTCTTTACAGTCAATATCATCAAGTGTTCAACAGCATTGTTAATAGACTGCTATCTATTCCACAGCATAGTTTATTTTCTAAATGCATGTTAAAGATGTTACTGTGAATAAATCCTTCCTCTGGTGAGTTATACAAGACTTCTCCGATCATTTAGTCTTCTTAAACCCCAACCTTACCCACATCTCAAAATCTAATTAAGTCCCCATCCTGCATTTTTTCTTTTTATAATAATCCATTTCTCTTGGACGTACTTATGAAAAAGGTCTATCAATATTTCCATTTCATCACAACTTTAAACTAGATCACATTTGTGAATATTTCAGTTTATCACAATGTAAATTTAACGATAAAAGGGAATTCAAGCAGACTATAGTGAAAAAAAACAAGTGTAAGATATTTACCGTTGTCAAAACCCTCATAATGGTGTCTATGTGCCATCTTTTGGAGGGTGCATACCTGTAACAAACAAGTGTTAATTATATCTGCAAGACAGTAGAATAAAGCTCACAGACTAAAATATTAAATCAAGTCACTAAAGCATACGTAAAACCCTTTAAACACTCTTAACCAAACTCCTTTTAGTGCTGTCAGATAGAAAAGTGTCAACAGAGTCAGCTTCTGTCGATGGATCACTCATTTTATCATCACACAGTCACGAGTCACTGCACAAATCACTTGAACAACTCTGAAAAACCTCTTTGTTTTCCAAGGGCTTGCTTATTGAATTTGATCAGATCCACTTAACTAGGCTTTTATAATATTTTAAAACCTCTAACAACAGTCTTCAGGCTTTTAAGAGGGCTACAAGGACGTGCAACATGACTGCTGCGAATCCAATCTCTCAATATGGAAATCGTTGGCGCTTTCTCTCAAATGATTTCTGCTTAACACGATTTATGTTTCCACAATAAACAGCCTTACTTCTCAGCAGCCAGGAAGATCCCTGATGCGCAGTCCGCTTTGAAATCAGGGTCACAGGAGTCCAGGAAATACAGAAGCTCTTTCATCATGCCCCGGATGTTGTTGCCGTTGACCAGGGCAAAGCTCAGCTCCATTGCACGCCTGTGGAAGGACAAGTGTAAGCAGCCTCTTATGCTATAACTAAAATATAAAAATCCATACAGCCAGCACACAAATTACCTTTTAATGGACACATCAAGGTCTTTCAAGCAGTCCACAATAGTGCTTCGATGTCTCTGCACAGCATTGTGGTCTGTCTGCACAGTCTTCAGTAGAGATGTCAGTGCCACATATCTGATCAGAGACAGTAATAATGTCAAAGCCCTGTCATTTTGACAATCAAGTCTAGTGTGGACAGCACATGAAATGAGCTATTTTGACAATAAAGCTGTTGTCAGAGACATTGAGATCATCATTGGAACACTCAGTCGATGGATCACTCAAAATCTTCATCATGGAACAGCAATTTATTAATGTCACACTATGGTCAAAAGTCAAAGACAAAACAAAACATACCTGATGTTTTTGTCATTGTTAAGAAGAAAACGTCCCAGAATGTTAATTGCTAAAACCTGTAATGAAATAAAATAATTGAATCATTTTCTGCAGACACCAGGGCTCCAGACTGCGATCAAATTTTGCGACCTTTTTTCTTGCCGGTGCAAGTAAATTTTGTTAGAGGTCACACTGGTGTGACACCATTACGTTGCCCAACTGATAGGAGCTGCCATTTTCTGTTGCAAACAGCAAACAAAACGAAAGCAGAGCTGTGCAGTATGGACAGTTTATCAGCTCTAAACAATATTAGAAGGCACAGTAATGATGGAAAGTTCAGTTCAGTTCATTTTACTGACTCGCATCTTTAAGTCTCGTTCAGCAAAATGAACAGAACTTTTTTTTCCCCAAGGCATTTCATTCATTTCAGCAGTATATCATTGAAATGTTACATGTTAATAGCCCAATTCCCAACACATCAACTTACACAAACGTTTATCACATTTAGAATTAGAAAAAACTATAATGCCGCCAATCACGTTCACGCAGTGCTGGGAGATCCAGTGAGAAAGAGTTTGAATTGGCTGCAGTTTTAAATGACATCACCGCCAGATCTAGTGAGCAGCATTCAAATTTGGTGCAGAATTCTCTGTAATAAACCATATCCGTTAAATAGAGCTGACGTGGAAACCAGGATAAACATTGTGCAATAAACAAACTAATTATGGAAGGCTTTTCAGTCCACAAAATCACCAACATTCACCATGGATTTAATCTAGTAACGTTAACTGTAACCATAGTATTGTGGCAGAAATGGTTGAATGTTTTTACATTATTCATTTCAGGGCTCGCACAACCTTTTGAGAGTGAAAATCAAGCACTAAGGCTTTCAAGTGATTTACACTTTTTCCAGTTATTTTTAATGTGATCACCAAAAATATATATTTTTTAATTCTCTAAAAACTCTAGAAATTTGTTTAAATGTTACTGTTGTAAAAATCTGCGTCTCAACTCAAGCTTACTGCTTTACTGTCAAATGTGCATTTCCAAGAAATATTGCAATAGTATTAGTTACTGCACTTATTAATGCAAAACAATAGTATTTTTATAAATCATTTACCTTTATGATTAAATATCCCCCACCCCCAAAGCGGTACTAAATCAGGAGCTGGTGCCACTATCTGCCGACCTGTAGGCACTGGTGCTACTGCTCTCAAATATTAGTCTGAGACACCTGAGACCCTTTGGATATTAGGAAATTGACAATCCACTCTTTTCTGAACAACACTCACCCTTAGTCCACTCTCTGATTTGATGTCCATAATAGTAAGAACAGTTTCGTAGAGGATAGCGTTGCCTACATTTTTACTCGTCTCTGTGTTCGTTGCCACCTATTTAAAAAAAAGAATTTGATGGGAAATCTTTAGAAGGTAGAAAGGAAAAGGTACATGGTTCTAAAGTGGATCTAATTATACTGCTTACCTGTGCAAGAATGTCATTCATAGCTTCACTAGAATCATCATCACCCTTTCCCAGAATTCTCAGTAGCCTCAATATCCGCACCTTAAAAATGCCAAGAGACACAAAGTGGCCCAGAGGAGCTCATCAGATTGCTTTAGCATATAAAGAACAGGTATCACCTCATAATGGAAAAATAGATTGCAAACTTAAGGACCACTCTAAAAATCAATTTTGTGCAAACAAATGACGTGAGAAACATTACAGAATGCAATTCACATCAACAGCAACATTAAAGGTGCTGTAAGAGATTTTATTTTATGGAATGGCACTCAGGAAATATCCCCATTACATGACATACCACTGAAACAGTCATGTCTCGGTTACTTCCCTAGGTTCTGTAAATGGGGTTCAGCTAAACAGAAAATTCACAGGCACTTTTCATCTGTCAATCATTCTGCATGTTCATAGATCAGTCCGTTTAAGCAAAGCAGGAAGCTGAGAGCATGTTGAAATGAACCATTCAAGCACCACTCATCTTCACAAGCAAAGTGTTTGTCATAAGAGTGTGCAATTTCCCCTAAACTTCTTTGGGCGGGGTTTAGAACAAAGAGCGTGTCCAATTGTAATTCTATCAGAAGTTCCAGAGCAGCCAACATCAATTATGGCACTATTTAATATAGCAACTTAGACAGGAGATGATGTGTCTATACCTGCAGGAAAGGGTCACTGATGCCAGACACATCATGCTCAGGGGAGTAGCCTGACATGATCAAGTTCTTCAGGATTCGTACAAGTTGTGGAACCAGCTAGAGAAAAATAAAAACCAGTGGGAGAAAAAAAAGGATGGACTATCAGTGAGGTCACAGCAGGATCGTTGAGATTTTAAAACAGGACAGCACATAAAAAGGGTCAGTAAGTGTCAATACAAGTAGGCACCCTGAGTTGATCATCTTCCAATAGATTGGTTACATTTAATTAAGATGTTTAAGACATGGATATCATGTCAGCGTTTTTTGTAATTGTTTGGCACTTTTCCCTCTGTTTATAAATATAATCCTCAATAATTTGGGAAATGTCTCCATTTCATATGTGCCCCCCACTATAATGTACATATTGGAAAAACCACAACCCAATAGTGACCGTATGAAAGAGAACCATTAAAATTAATCTAAAGGTAAACGCAGGACAAGTGAAAATGCATATGAGGTCTACGTAATCCTGTATAAAAAAAATAAAAAAATAAAAACACTTAAAATGACAACAATTGCAAAATAAACAGTACATCAAAACCAAAAATTTGACTATATCTACAGTGACCATGAGGATGAGACTGTTTTGTTTTCTTTAAGAGCATGCACCAGCTATGAAACCAGAATGTCCTCTTACCTTTTCATTCTAACACAATGCAGGAATTGTAACAAAGACAAATGACAGAAAAAATATGAAGTAGATGTTAGGGGGGAATTGGAAAAAAGAGTCACTTTCAGAGAAGAGCTTAACATAATGCTACAGTTATGAGCATGAGAGGTGGGCGTGCTGGCACAGTAGATCTGGCTGGGGGTGGGAAGAGTAGAAGCACATATACAGAGAGGAAGAACCCGTATTCATCTCCCAGTGAGATAAACACACCTGCAGCTAAATCTAGGACAAGCATCCAGATTTCAATAAAAGGACTACAGTCTCATTTCAGTAGTCATGTCAACGCTATCAGCAACAGATAAGAGTGTTTTTGTCTCAGCGTGGCTGATGTGGTGCATTAGCAGTTTTAGAGGTGACTGTTGAAGGTCAAGGCATGAATGCTTGCTACGTACCTTCCTGAAGTGAGAGAGCATGTCAGGACTTCGCTCACACATTTCAGTGAGCAGAACAACAGATGTGTGGAGAACTCCTGCAAAAAAACAACAATACATTGATTTCTTCTAAGCAACCCAAAACACTTCATTTGCAATTGTTGTTTGAAAATGAACAACAAACTGACATTCTGCTGTTGTTGTTGTTTAATGTAAAAGACTGACTTAAAGGGGTACTTCAGCGCTGGGAAGATGAATCTGTATTTAAACTGGGTCATTAATGTAGTAAAAATGTGAAATTATTTTTGAAATGGTGCCTTCTAGACTGAGAAAACACAGAAAATGTATTTTTGTCTCATGGGGATGAAAGACCACAATTCCCAGAACGCACTGCTTCACTGCCCTACTCTGGGCACGGCTAGTCGGCTACTGGATTACTGGATCACTTGCCCACCACGTTCATTTTCAGAAAATCAGTTCAGTTAGAGACACTACAATTAAAAACTGAACGTGTCTGTTCGATATAATGCGAGTGAGCCGATTGAGCGTCACGGCACAAATGCAGCAGGATCGGATTACATTCATCACATGAACTGAGGTACTGCAGCTGCGGCTGCATTCACAGCGTGTCTGGTGCGTCTTCAGTTCATGTCTTTTAAAATTAACTTCCTATGACAGTTAAGCTTCCAAAGTTAAAACACTCACTTTGGTCTCCACAGCTCCGTTTACATGAATCTCCACAGCTCCGCGAGCTGAGTGCTGTGAGCGCTGTGTGTGTGATGTTGAAAACATGTGGAAATGGCGCCCTCTGCTGGCTGTAGTCTTCAGCCTCTGGCCAAAAACTCATCCATTGACGCAAAATGACGATATTTGCATCATTGGAGGAATTTTTCCAGAAATAAAATACATAATTATCTCGTCTCAGGGTCATATGAGGGGGGAAAGTAAGATAATTTGAATATACTCCTAGGTTTCTACTGATACAAAGCTTAATGCTAATCGCTGAAGTAACCCTTTAAATCTGAACATATGAACAAAATACATTAAAAATAAGAAAACAAAGAGCTAAAGTTTGCCATTTCTAACTGAGGACTGGGTCATTTTACACACACAAAAAAACACACACTATATTGCCAAAAGTATTGGGACACCCCTCCAAATCATTGAATTCAGGTGTTCCAGACACTTCTATGGCCACAGGTGTATAAAATTAAGCACCTAGGCATGCAGACGCTTCTACAAACATTTGTGAAAGAATGGGTCAGTCTCGGGAGCTCAGTGAATTAAAGTGTGGTACCATGATAGGTTGCCACCTGTGAAATAAGCCCATTTATGAAATTCCCTCACTATAAAATATTCTACAGTATTAGTGGTATTCTAACAAAGTCGCCAACTTTCTGCAGAGACATTAGCTACAGACCACCAAATTTCGTGTGGCCTTCAGATTACCTAAAGAACAGTGCGTAGAGAGCTTACTGGATTGGGTTTCCATGGCCGAGCAGCTGCATCCAAGCCTTGCATCCAAGCCTTACATCACTAAGTGCAAAGCGTCGGATGCAGTGGTGTAAAGTGAAAGGAACTCTTAATGCTTCAGCATACCAAAACATTTTCGTCAATTTCATGCTCCCAACTTTGTGGGAACAGTTTGGGGACGGCCCCTTCCTGTTCCAACATGACTTTACACCAGTGCACAAAGCAAGATCCATAAAGACATGGATGATAGAGTTTGATGTTGAGGAACTCGACTGGCCTGCACAAAGTCCTGACCTCATTCCGATAGAAAACCTTTGGGATGAATTAGAGCAGAGACTACGAGTCAGGGCTTCTTGCCCAACATCAGTGCCTGACTTCAAAAAAATGCCCTTCTAGAAGAATGCCCATAAACACACTCCTAAACCTTGTGGAAAGCCTTCCCAGTAGAGTTGAAGCCATTATAGCTGCAAAGGATGGGCCAACACCATATTAAACCCTACAGATTAAGAATGGGATGTCATTCATAGTTCATGTGCATGTAAAGGCAGGCGTCCTAAAGCTTTTGGCAATATAGTGTATATACATATATATTTCTTTAATTTAGTTTGATTCTGTTCATTGAGGAAGATGGTGGACTTTGCTTTTGAAAGTTATATTGACAAGTAATGGAAAATGATTTTGAGGACAGTGGAAAAAACCAAGCTTGAAACTAAATAAAATAAGATTTAATCAATTTTAAACAATATTTAAAGTAAGTTTTGCTTTAAACATTTTAATTAGAAAAAAAAAGTCATGGCATATAAGTAATTAATTATAATTTTAATTAAACATGCATTAATGTATCCAATATATTAAGGCATATGTGATTCTGGACCACAAAACCAGTCATAAGGGTTCATTTTGAATAAATAAGCTTTCCATTGATGTATGGTTTATTAGGATAGGGCAATATTTGACCGAGATACAAAAAGGTGCCATTTTGTGGAAATCACCTTTAAAGTTGTCCAAATAAATAGTTCATTTTTTATATATATTTATGGTAGAATATTTACAAAATATCTTTATGGACCATGCTCTTTACTTAATATCCTAATGATTATTGGCATAAAAGAAAAATCTATAATTTTTGACCCATACAATGTAGTTGGCTATTGCTACAGATATATCCTTGCAACTTATGACTGGTTTGGTGTCCATGGTCACATGTATGATGAAAATGTACTGCTTTGTAGGAATGATCCATCTTTTTATGGGTTATTGACAAATAACGCTTCATAAAAGGTGTTTAAAATCTTTTCAAAACTTATGTTATGCATATTTCAGAGTCATGAACAATGCTTTTAAACAAGTTTAAGTTGTTTTTGTGACTGTTTTTATATCAGGTGGTAAAGCCAAAAAGTGGTATATATGTATAAACTGTAGTTGTACAACCTGACCTTTTGGGGGTTTAAGATAAAACAAAATATGCTAAAAAATAAATTCAAACTAAATAGGTTTTATAGAATAAAGTGATAAATGGCATGAATTTATTTTAAAAGGGAAATGATGCACTTGAACACAAAATATGCACGTCATGTCACTGACCCTTATTCGTTTTAATGACTATAAATTGAGACCTATGGGAAAGGTTAAAGAGCAGAGCTCTCACCATGATTTTTCTCGCTGAGCAGGTTTTTTGTTGCTGGCAGGAACATCTCCATCAGCTCGGGGACTTTGCGGATGACGTGAACCGCACACAGTGCTGCCTGAGGGCAAAGAGCTCATGTCAAAACCGTTCACACATTCAGAGCTCGACATCCAACTGGACATGAAGTCCATGTTCAGATGTGAAGGAGTGTGAAATACCTTTTTCCTCAGATAGGAGTTTGACGTTTTGAGGAGTTTCTCCACTTCTCCAGCTAAGTCACGGCACATTTCAGATGAGCCCATGCAGCCCAGGGTGCACAAGGCCAGTCCCTGCACATACTGTGTACTGTGGTTCAAGTCACTGCAGAGAGAACATAAGATATAGAGGACTCATGGACACGTGCAAATTTGCAGAAGGTAAGTAATAAAAACAAGCAATGAAAATAAATTAATTTGTCCATAGTTAGGACAGCAAAATTATTCAAATTTCAAAGGGAGGGAGAACGCTTCCCATATATTGATGTCAAATGTATCCAAAACACATACAATCAAAATATATTTTGGTTGGAAATTCATCTGATAAGAAATTACAGCATCTAAGCAACTAAAATCATTATTTTTTAAATGAGATTATATTGGCAACTGAGAAAAAAAAACTATTCAAGGTTAAAAAAAAAAAAAAAACTTTCCTGTAGCTCAAACAATAGAGCATGATCTTAGCAACACCAAGGTCATGGGTTTAATTTGCAGGCATTGCATATACTGATTCAAATGCTGAGCATGAAACTTTCAAATGTTAAAAAAAAGTTTAGATGTTTAAATGTTTAGAAACCAAAATTGTAAATTGTATTATTCAGCCACAGTTTTGGTATCGCGTTGGGTCGCCACATGATGTTCAATGTAAAAATCTGAGTTCTGAAGAAAGAGATGATAACATAAGGCGCTGAAATATGTTTGAGGGATACTAAAATGGAAAAGAAAGATGCCATTTAAAATGCCATCAAACTCAGGAAGCAGCTTCCAATCATCCTGTACTTTACACTCTCCACCTACAACGATCACAACACTTCCATCAGTCACAACTGGCTGTGTGATTGGTTGGAGTTTGAGACTAGATGAGATCCTCTGCTCACTCACTTCTTGATGCAGTTTGTCATTAAGAGATGGACGTCCTGCCTCTCATCCAGGAGCAGCATAGCTCCCAGGTATCCTATCCTTTTGTCTGTGAACTTCTGTGATGCAATCAGTTTCAGGCACTCCAGCTGAAAAATGAGATTTTGTCCATCAAATACTGCAAAATTCTGTCTGGTTAAAGATTCCAATAATGACCCTGAAATTTCTGACACTTTTCTCTCACCTGGCCAAAGTGTGCTGGGTAGCCCAACATGTGCATATAAAGCAGCTTAGCCACATTTCTACAGCGGTATGTGTTGTCCTCTTCTCTAAAAGATGACCTTATGGCAGCACACTCTTTCTGGATCATCTCTCGCTCCTCCGCCTGGGTTCGAGCCGTCCGGATTGTCCGGATCAGCTCCCGCAGTCTGATCGGAGCTGGCATCCTCTGTAATGAAAGTACAATGTCAGCCAATGGAATATCACAGTAGCTCCTATATATGTGCCACAAAGACAAATTAAGATTTATACCATCTTGGCACTTGCCAGGGCAACATGAGATCGTAGGATCATAAGATTTTGACAGCAAGCAACACAATTTCACACTAAACCCCTCTCTGAAAAATTGCACCACTTTGACATCTCTACTTATTCAGGCCAACTTTTTTAGGAGATTGTGATGCACCACAGACAGTTTTTGTCCATCTCACCATGAGTGCTTTGTATTTAATAGGGATGTGTATCGTCGCTGGTCTCACGATTCAGTGTGACAATGATTTGATATGATGCGTTGCAGCCTCACTTTTCAATATTATTGCATATGCCTACATTTTTGTCAATGAATACAAGCAGACAGATATATGAACTCTATGTTATCTGTTCCAAGAAAGTACACTTCCTGAATGTAGCAAACATCAAACAACTTAAGTCAGAACACAGCAGACAACAGGGCCATTAAGAACTAACAAACACTAGTAAATACTAAACGCGCATGAAACTGTCAAGTGTACTAAGTTAAAATAACGCGCGCGCACACACACACACGCGTAGGCCTGTCACGATACATTTTTCTGGACGATAAATTGGCCAAGAAATTATTGCGATAAACGATAATATTGTCGTTCTGAGACCATTTTCATCTAAAATAATGATAATGGCATAATAATGCAGGTACACCTTCTCAAAGATCAATAAAAAAATTTTCTAAAGACTATTTAACACTGAAATGGAAAGCATTTTAAATATCCACAATAAATGAACAAACCAAAAAAAAAAAAAAGACTCAGTCTGTTAACAAAAAATGCACTTGAATAAACAGCTGGGAAAACGGCAATGGATGATTGTGTTTTAGGTATAGTGCTGGGAATCTATAAAAAAAAAAATTAAATAAAAAAAAATTCTGTAATTAATCACGATTAATACGTTTTTAATGTTTTGATATTGTAATAATTTCAGTTACTCTCCAAATTAATGTAGAAACAATTTTATTGACAGCATATTTTAAATATGTGTTGTAGTCAATATGTCGTTTTTATGAATGAAGGCCAGTATCACTGATGTCTCTATGAAACATTAATGACGTTACGTTACAGTATAACTGAAAGCTACCAATTTCAACATTTATTAGGCTTAAGAAAACAACAACTTTTAATTTAAGTGAACTTAAAACAATCTTTACATAACCCCATTATAATAAATATTATTTCACCTTATAATGTTTGACATTTACAGAAATATAATAGTTATCAAACACCTTTCTGAACTGCATAATCATCATTAAAGCTACAATTTTCTCTGTTCCCGTTGTTCTTTGATGAACATAAATGACAGGCATCATCAGTGCTTCTGTCACTTTAAGAACACCCGCTGCCGAACATGACGCGGATCTCATTTCCTCACAACTCTTTAAGTTTATACAAGATGTTATTTAACTCATTTAAGACTCTAATATGAGAATACTCAAAATGATCTCTGTTGTTGTTATTGTTTGTTTATAAGCAAAAGAGAACTCCATGTGAGCAGGAGACTGACGCGAGTCTGTCTGTGCGTCGAGTGTGTGTGCGTGTGTCAGAGTGTCCCTCGATAAGCTGACATGAGACGAAGCCACACAGACAGGACATTGACATACAGCGCATTCTCTTTTGTCTTGTCGCACTTACAAGCATTTACATGTATAAGAGCGTGATCATATAATGTAATGCTTGGAAAAAATGGATATCATTTTTTTATTGATTATATCTATTACTACATTGATGCAGAATTGTCCACATACGCATCGCAATACAACACCCTAGTATTTAAAACTGTTACAATAACACAACATTAAAATATATCTAGAGTTTCCTGCATTTGGTTTCCTTCCTTTTAGTCAGTCTTATATAAAATCCCCCTAAAGATGTGTACAAATGGGCCAGGTAAATCTGAAACCAGCCTAATTATACAGTGTTCTTAAATCCAATTAGTTGACTAGTCATTCAGGCTAGTTAAACACTAGTTAATTTAATAAAAATAAAAAGGCATATTACATTTGTACATCCCCATTGACACTTTTCAGACATCAAGCTTAATTTATGATATTTCCGCTTATATAACTCATGCTTTTCTCATGATATTAACTAATAAATTAGCTTTAATAGATTAGTACAGAATAGTACACGATAGCAACCAGTTTATTAAATGAAGTGTTGCCATGATAATGATGCAAATGGGGAAATTCGCTCCTGCACCACAAGATGAATTAAGCACAACACCCTAGAGCGCTCTCTTGATCAGTCTTTCTGCAGAGCTTCCCAAAAGACACAGAGCATCTCATAATTGACCAGCACATGTTGCAATCTTTTCTATGGGGACGGTAAGTCTGGAAAAGGCAGACATCAGAGTATGTCCATAATCAGCTCCATCAGCCAATGTGACAAGCAGGTGGAATCACCTGTGAAATTCCATTCCTTCAACAGAATCAGGTTTCAATCCACTGGAGGCTGATTAAAAATTAAAAGCGAGCACATACAAAGTGGTAAGATTACATGACTGTCTTTTTATGCCCAGCTGCAGGAGCATATTTCTAAAGCTTTCAACATTTATCCAGCTCCAACATTAACTTCTGGAGCAAACCAAGTAGAAACAGGCGCATGAAAGAAACATTGACTTCAGAGGAATGGGGATGTTATGCAACAAGGTTACAAGATTTTCAAGTAATAAAGGTAATTTGGTTATGGACAGCATCTTTTGCTATCCCAAAATTACATCTGCCATCTAGTCACAAAATAAACTTATTGCATCCCAAATACAGGCAAGAAACATGGTAGAAAACTAACATACGGATAGAGGGAGCACAGGATGCTGAGGTCACATTAACACTTGCCCCACAGGAGAAAACTGATCTTCAGCTCATAAACAGTGTTAGAGGGATATTTTAATGGAAAAAGTGGAATGGGGCTGCTAATAGAAAGAGAAGGCTCATTTATTTTAAAAAAACCTCTCTGTATTGTTGTAGGAAGGTGTCGTAGGATCTGCGTTGACAGCTTTGTGGCAAAAAGAGTAGTTAAATATATGAACGTGGATCATAAAAACAGACCGAACAGGAAATGACTCATGCTGCAGACTGAGGTTGAATGGACATGGCATTACAGTACTTTCACCCCACACACCGAGCAGCTCCTCTCAACACAGTGATGAAGTGCATGGATGGTGTGAGGTCACCTTGTAATTAAATGTAAGTTGCAAAAGTAAGTAATCAGTGGTGGCACCAGAAAGACAGAGCACTACAAGTGGTTTACTGCTCTGATAACGCACATTAATCACACCAGGAGATCCATCTCACACACACACACATATACACCGAGCCAAAACACAACACAAAGTTAATATTCCCCTCTTCCTCCATGTAGAGATGAGAGCTGCTTTTGGCTCTCCATCACAGTGAAACCCCGCACTTTAAATCTGTTAGCATGCAGCACCTAATTAAGCTGCTCGAGCCAGAAAGGAACTACAGTAATTACTTGCTAAACAAAGACATTCTCAGCATCTCTCTGCAGAAAAACAGACGTTACGGTCGTAAATGGATGGACAGTGCAAAGAAGAGCATTTAAATGACAAATACACAGTGTCTTTGTCCAATTAAGCGATAAAAGCAAAGCGTTATTTCAAGGAATAAAACATGCAGTGGCCTTTTTCATAATTTCACAGTTTGGCTAAAAACTGATATTTTTATGTTCTTATGGTTTTCAATAGAGAAATTCAAAGAACGAAATGTATAAATCTACAAAACGATAATTCAATATTCTATTCCCTTACTGGTTGGTTAATATTTTAACACCATGCGATTTTCACAACGAGTTACAAGTTGAAATACTTTAAATGAGCTTATTAAAGGTTAAGATTTGATTCAATGGATTCAGGAGCGCTCTTACTGTTATTATGAATGTAAAACTTGTCTGTAAAAATAACTATTCCATAACCAAACTATGAACTTAGTGAGCTTTTTAGTGATTATAAAGGGAGCGCTCTTTGTATGCTTTCTGCCATGCCAAATTCCTCGTACAGTATGTAATCTGTTAAAACGAACTGCGGTTTGTCAACATAGACGCTATATTAAATAATTTATCGGCAGCGTTTATGCTGGGATGTGTAGGTTGTGCTGGGCTGTGTAAGTTGTGCTGTGACAAGTAACTTTAAACTACTTCAAGGATATCTATTGAAATGTGTTTTTAACAAAAAGACAAAACATTCAATAGACAATTAAAGCAATTTTTGCATTTCCTTGAAACTGTCACTGTATTGGATTGACACTTAAAATTATAATATATGCACACTTTAACATTTTGATGCAGTACATTATTTTTGATTTGATGAAGAACAGGCCAATTGCCCATGCAGAGATCCACCCCAGCCAGAAGTTATGAGAGCGGACTAGCTTCCAGCTTTAGTTAAGATGGGGCTGCTAATTGCCCTTAGCCTGCATGTCATCTGCATAGAGAAGTTTGCTAATGCTAACATAGTGCCAAGTAAGCTGAAGAGGCACTTAGAATTGAAGCATCCCTTCCTCAAAAAAAGAGGACTTGGCTTTCATCAAACAGGCAGAAGACCAACTGTGTGAAGGCACCTGACACAATACAAAAGGCTAGTTACTTATTGCTAGAGCTTATTGAAGGGGGAAAAAACCTGATAGCTAAACGCTGCATTTAGCAATCAGAAGTCAGGACTGAAACAACCCCATTAGATAACACAGGTAGTGATTAAACAGTTAAAAATAAAATTATATGACATTAATCCGATATCCTTGATACACAACATATCAACATTACAAATGGTATCTGCACAAAGGAACGCAAGTTTTTACTTGCATTTACTCGTAAATGCAAGTAAACTTGAACTAAGTTGCTAGCCATAAATTGTTACAAGCGTTGTGAATTCGCTCTTCCAGCAGGGCAACTGAAGCAAAAACACAAGATTCTACAGTTTCTCAATATATAATAAGTATATGGCACATTTTGCACTTAACTGTATTTTCACCATCTTTATCAAGTGAACTCGACTGTGTTTGTCTTAATGCGTAGCTCCTGTTGTGGATGCGCTTTTGTCGTAACAACAATGATGAAACATGGGAAACTAAAGCACAAAGAATTTACAACATTCTATTACAATAGTGTTCCCATTATAATGTTATAACTATTTTCATGATCAAAGAAAATTTCAGGCATTACTATACGCTTTCAAACTGCCCTCAATGTACCCGTTTGAACGGCTTGCAGTCCTAACGCTAACTAATCAGACATCAGGTACTGCCCAAAATGCTGCAATTACCAATCAGAAAAAGTCACTGCGATCATTGTTTTGAGGATCGATCATAGCGGTCACGTCCGAATACTCAAGCACATCACAGGTAAATTACCATTTTAAACTCTGGCTGAACTAACACTTTAAGGCTATGTAGTGGAATGATGATGCAGTAAGAAATCTCAGAACTAGAGTTACTCAAAAAACCTAACTGCTTTGTACAATGAACAGCACATTAGGGCTGTAATCTCTTTTAGTAGTTGATTGTTTCTGGCTCGAACAAAATTCTGATTGGTCGATTTTTTGCTGCGTTCATTTCATCAGTTTTGCCGCATTCTTTTCATCAGGTGGAAAACACTTATTGCTAATGGGGGTGTTTTCAGAGTACCTGTTTCACAGGTAACTTCAGAACACCCCCCTTTTCTTCCACAACTTCAGAACAACCCCCTTTTCTTCCACTTCTTTTGGATTAGCCCAACCCACCGGAGAAGAGAGATAGATGACAGATTGAAGTAGGCTACTTTGCTGTATATTATTTATTTAATTTTCCTTGCCAGTCCTCTTCTACCATGTCAACAAAGACAAATTTTTTTCTAGTATTATTTACTGGATTTGGGCACTTTATTATGCGATGCGCGTTGCAGCCAGTCTGTATTAGTTTGAGCCTATGCTTTATTTTTCAGTTATGCACTTTATTTCGTTTCTGCTCTTGATCTGGCTTGTTTAATAAATATTCCTTTTTTATTAAAGTGGACGTGCCTTTTGTGTTTAAGAGTAAAAGCTTTAAGTTATTAGTCTATATACACGTGATGCAACGCTGTCAGAGCCGACAGACTCGTGTCAGACTCATTTCAGTGCAAAATAATCAGGACAAAAAACATTTAATATACTGCAAATAGTAGGGATGCTCCGAATATTCGGCCACCGAAAATTTTCGGCCGAAAATGGCCCAAAAGTGCATTTTCGGTTTTCGGCCGAAAGACTTTTATCACCGAAACAATACGGCCGAAATGTTGTGATGAAGCAAACAGAAACCGCAACCTGCACGTGCTTGTCAAAACGGTCTAAACATGCAACATGTCTGCGGTGTGGACGTATATGGTTCATCTCACATCTGATGACGCATCTATGGGTTGTAACTTGAAAATAATGCTTTATATATGTTTCTGCTGATGGATACACGTGCTGGCTCCTCAGTGATACACTACAACAACAGCGATAATGAAAGAAAAACTTGGGCAAAACGGTCTCTCTTTGTAAACTTTGTTCAGTGCATGCGAGTGCTGCCGTATGTTGGAATATGACCAGTCGTTTTCGCGTCATCACCGGGTGTAGAGCCAGAAGACGCGAATGAGAACTCACGCGCTGTGAGAAGCTCTGTCTCTGTGCACTCATCCGAAAGCGCGCACTCGTCTCACAGCGCAAATATCGAGTTCTCTTTCAAGTCTTGCGCTTAAACGGACAAACTCACACAAAAAGTATGTCACCATGTCCATCTTGATGAGTATCCTTGCAGACATAGTCTGTATATGCCTTAAGTGAACTGTTTACAGTCGAGAAAGAAGATGCATTTCGGTGCATTAGGTCTTAAAGGGACAGTCGCCTTTACTGCGGTCTGTTTAATGTCAACAAAGGACATCACTCACTGCTCTTGACTGAATAGCTTTTGTAAGTTTAATAAGGATTAATCTTTAATTTAAACAGTTAGATATGCATTTATTTTATGTTTGATTACTTTATTAAATTTCTGTACCTTTCTGCAGGCCATTAGGCCTGTACATTATTATTTAATGTACACATGAGTGAGGTCAAGTTAAACATTTTTAGTTTGAATTTTATTTTATACTGTGCATTGTTGCAATGTGCTAAATAAATATTTGCATAATTTGTAATTGATTTATTATTTGAAACTTTAATATTAATTTATGCAATTGCAATGCCTTGATTTTTAGTAAAGTTACACAGTCGTAGCCATAAATGCAATGGTACTAATAATTGGCATCATTTATTTCGGTGTTTCGGCCTTGCCTTGGTTTCCTCTTTTTTGGTTTCGGCCAAGAATTTTGATTTCGGTGCATCCCTAGCAAATAGCCTACTAGTTTATGTTTATTTATAATTCATTTAAGCAGACAACAAGGCTACCACGTACTACGCACAGTGCACAGCTAATTAATTTAATTAACATCATTTTTTGTCGATTTTTAGTCTAAAATTTCAGGACTTCAGTCGACCAAGATTATCTTTGGTTGATTACAGCCCCACAGCACATAAGGACATTCTTCTGCTGATAAAAAGTGTACTGTAAAGTGAAGATTGTTTGTTCTACTAGTACTATCCAAAAAAATTATAGAGGGACTCTTATCAAAATGTGCCTGGTGTTGCAGAGAACTATGATGGATCAACATCAAAAGATTTGGCTGCCTTTCCCTCCTAAGCCCTATTCTGCCCCTGCACATAGTTTGCACAATAAAGATGAAAGTAAGTCCTACTCCTGGATATGATGCTGTTTAGGCGGCTCAATCAAGGGAACCAGTGTTAGACAAGAAATCGCTTCCCAGTAAAGCTCCTGCCACTGAGCTATGGTTTCAAAAGGTAATGGCAGTCTATGTTCAGGAGAGAAACACATAATGGGTTTTCCTCATCCAATGAGCTGGCACACAAACATGGTGAATCATTGCCTTGTACATGCCTTAATGCAGCAGATCCTCAGCTTCATCAAGACAGCTAGTGATTCAGCATCCAGTATTGTGCCATAACCTTTATAGATGAATGAATGAGGAACTTCCCTTTGTGGAGACTAAGAAAGCATGACTACACACACCTAGCCACCAGTCACGTGATGCCTTAGGATCCACCTTGACAGTGAGAGGAAGAATGTCATTCAACTGTTCAAAATAACAGGCCTGCTTTTAAAGCACACACTATTTGTACAGGGGAACCGCTTATAGTTGCGGGTTTAGCTCACGGTTTACTAGGGCTTGGTAAAAAAATATTGATTTCTCTCGTTTTTAATCCTGTTTTCAGTTGATGAATGAACGGAACTTTGTAGCCACTCCCATCCAATAAATCGCAATAATATTTGTGCTTCGTTACTATTGATATGAAAGTCTCTGATTTCAAATTACTTCCATTTTATTACGAAATTCAAAAACATAAATATCGTTTTGGTGCTCTGGCGTGAGATCACTCTGGCGCAGATCAGCTCAAAAGAAGCGGCAGTGCACATGAACTGATCTTCTCTTCCTCTTTAATACCAGTTACAGCGCGAAATAAACATGAATGAGCATCTGAAAGTGTGTTAAAAGATACAGCACAACTTCCCGAAATCCGTATCATGTAACATGGAATCACTTAATCAATGTTTCAAATGTGGGAAGACGTCAAGAAAACAGCTTGTAAACAATGTCACGTAACAATTAACCTCAGAAAAACAAGATCCAGTGTCCATAAACTCGTTAGTCAGCTAGAAAAATTTTGCTAAATATATGCATCATATTACATATTCATTAAAAAGTTTAATGTTCTTTAATATTTAATGTATTTTTGAATAAATCTGGCAAGTTATGACAGCCACCATTTAAATGTTTGTAGAAATATTTAATATAAAAAAATTTTGTAATTTGTATGTAATGTTTGTATACAAATCAGTTCCTTTTTACCTTCAATATTACAGTAGGCTACAACTGACTCAGCATTATGATTTGTCTTCCTTGAGAAAATTTGCCATGTATTGTACCTGATACATATCCAAAATATATCTGAAATTAGAATCAAATTGCAAGTGATTTGAAATCGAACCGAATCATGAAATTTGTGTCAATACCCAGCCCTATAGTACCCGGATCACTTTTTAGAAGCCAAACTGGGTACAACAGAGGGCTTAAGGAGACCCTAGGTGAGGTAGCTTTATACTTCAAGAGCAGAATACTTTCTCCATGGTCAGCGTTACGTGACCATACGTCACATTCCTGGGATAATAAGAGCATTGTTCCACTGGGAGTCTCCTGCCAAAGGCATATAACTGCAAACTTGGGGAGACTCTGGTAAACGGGGGATGTGAAGAGACTGGGGAAGAGTTTGCTGATAAAATCTGACTCTAGAATTCAATTTATTTAGCTAAATGACACAAGAATCTTGTTGAAAAAACCCACAAAAATGTCTGTAGTCCAGCACTTGTTACAATAATAGTTTACCATACTTCCTAATCTGGGACAGTAACATGATAGTCCGATAACTAAATGTGGCTATAATCTATACGCTAGATGATAATGGAAACATTTCTTAATCATTTAAACTGTGAGCCTAAGAGAGCTGAATTCAGGTAACAAGCCCAAATATAATGATCTTGGTTTCGACAAATAGCAAGGCATTATCTCACACCTGGGTCCAGAGAGTTACGTTGTCTGATCACATGGAAGCTGCGCTTAGCAAATAGGAAAAAGACACAACCCTCCCCTCAAGGAGATGACCGGAAAGCAGGTTGTGTGACATACCTGGGTATGTTTAAGAGTAAGCAAGCGGATAACCTCAACTTTCAGTTCCAAAAATGGAGATAACTTTGAGGGTATGTAAGTAGCAATAGCAACTCACTCTCTGAACATAACCTGCTCCATAACCTGCTCATGTTCCAGGGTTAGTTTGCCTAAGAGGTATTCAGATGTGTGTTATATAATTTAGTTACAATACAATATAATATTTTAGTTCTAAAGCACTATTACAAGAACAAGGTCATGTTTAAATGTTAACTTATTTTAAATATATTATTTATTTTATTGTCATCTCACATGGAACTGCATTCAATTAATTAGCATCAAACAAACAATATAATCCTTATTCTCAGTGAAAAAATATTACTTATTAAACGAAAAGGTTGAACAAAAAAGCACAACCACCAAAAAGGTGGAAATGTGCGATTAGTAGGTTAATCACCATTAAACAAAAGAAGAAGGAAGTCGTATGGCGCACTTGTCCGATTCCATGGTGATTTGTCTATTCGACGCTCTGTTGAGATTGTCTGGTGTGTTCACAGTTAACATACTCTGAATTGTCTGAACTTACTCAGACACGTTTTTGGAAACAGCATACCTCGAGTAAGCAAGGTCTGTGTTAATCAACCGGGAGTTCCGGGTATGTGTGATGGTAAGTTAACCTTGCTTTCTGGAATACCCCCCTGGAGAACAATAAGCAGTGCTATAAACTAAACAAAAATGGTCTCACCAAATAGAGAAGATATAGAACAGTATTACAAGCAGTGACAGAATCAACTTTTTTTACTAAAACCAAAATTAAAGTTCTCACTTCACAAAACTAAAGTTTCAGTAACTAAATTTGGGTAATTGAACAGAGTGTTGCATTATCAGGTAATAAACCAGTGGTATTAAGATCTTCGGCAACAAGCTTCGGCTTCATTTTTGTTCGTCTACACTGTCGATACATGAAATCCACATGGTGAGCACAAAATAGACATTGACATTACAAAGCAGTAAAAAAAATATATCTGATGGTTGAACTCTCACCTTGATTGGACTCATTTACTGAATAAATGTCCTATTAATTGTAAACAATCTACCTGTGGTTTTATGGATGTCGCTATCTTTGATACTGTCGGTATGGTTACCCAAGCAACAATACAGATTTGACCATCATTCGAACATATTTTTAAGCAACCACTTTAATCTGCTGAATAAACAAAACAAGAGTCACCTGTAAGCATATGCTGTTGTCAATCAAAAGTAGTGACTGTGACACAGCAATCACGGGCATTTGTATTATTGACAGATGTCTTAACTCTTGGCACTATTTATGTTGGGCTTTTTTAAATTTGTAAATTAAGTATTTTTAATGAGGAAAATGTTTAAATTGAAAGATTGTTGTGGCTATTATTTATTGGTTATTTAACTGAAGTATAAATCAACTAATCTAAAATAATCTGAAGATTAAGGGTTAGTTCACCCAAAAATTATATCCTATAAAATGTAATAATCAAATAAAATAATTTACTCACCCTCAAGCCATCCTAGGTGTATATGACTTTCTTCTTTCAGTCAAACACAGAGTTATATTAAAAAAACAATATTCTGGCTCGTCCAAGCTTTATAAATGGAAGTGAATGGCATTTCTTCTCAACCCCCAAAAAAGCATCCATCATAAAAGTAATCCATACGGCTCTATGAGGTTAATCAAGGACTTCTGAAGCAAAGCGATAAATTTTTGCAAGAAAAATATCCATATGTATAACTTACTATAAACATTAGCTTCTGGTGAGGGCCGTACGCAACACGAGTTCCAACCAAAGATTGACCTCTGACCCGACACATGACGTAACGTAAGCTTAGATGAGAGTAGATTCCTCTCACAGTTTAAATACGGCTGGCCAACAACTTCTTATATCGAAATCCTCCGACATTTCTCTTTAAAGATTCTCGTTTTAGACTTCATGACAGACTAATTCATGACAGGTGTTTTGTTTTGCTCTATCTTGTCAACACATCATGTGTCAGGTCAGAGGTCACTATTTAGCCAGAATTACGGAAGACGGTCATTATGGTTTATAAAGTAAAACATTTTTATAATTCTTACAACAACAAAAAAAGCATTGCTTCACTCCAGAAGGCCTTTGGATTGGTTTGGATTACTTTTATGATGGATGGATATTTTTGGGCCTTCAAAATGTGTGGTACCATTTTCTCTCATCATAAAGCTGGGAAGAGCCAGGATATTTTTAATATAACTCTGATTGTGTTTGGCTAAAAGAAGAAATCATATACACCTAGGATGTCTCGAGGGCGAGTAAATTATGGTATAATTTACATTTTTGGCTGAACTAACCCTTTAATAGTATAATGAATATCAATCCTTAGTTGCAACCTTTAAGCTATTCATTAACCAAACACACACATACACACACACACACACACAAACTAACAAAAGAAAACTCTTGGCGTGGACAGAGAATGCAAATCTAAGCCAGGAATCATGCAAACTGCAGCAGCGACTGGGAGGACACGTTTACAGACGATCACTTCCTATATTTCTGTAACCTTACCCCACAATCACAATGAATAGATGCCAACTCGTCATTCATATCCACTACAAACAAACGGGTGTAAATATATGACAGATACAACACTTTTGACAGCATTTACGTATGGAGTAACGTTACAACATCAAGAACGATCTCACATCTCCCTCAAAACCACCTGGTGACTAAACAAGCCTAAAACACACACAAGTGGCATCATACACCATACTCTTGCCATTTACCACTACTACACTACCTCAAATAGGACCCTGACTTTTTATTGATAGTATTCAGAAATATTGTTAAAGGTTTACATGTTTCTGGACCCATCCCCTTGCGCTATAACGTCAAGACATTAGTGCTAAGCTAAATGATCAACACTGAGATGAGGGGACATTACGCTGTGGTTAAAAAACCGGGTACATTTCATTCCTTTTCAAGAGTATTATCAGTCGTTACTAAGTATTAAATACCGCTATTATTCCTTCGTAATGTCGGTGAATGAAGTGCTGCGTGTCCGTTGCTAACTGACTGGAATATAGTCAGGCCTCAAATTGAGCGTTGATTTGACGGAGGATTAAACACACACCTCTACTTTAAACCAACTGAAACGTTCATAAACAACAGTGTAACTGCAATTTCACGCCTGATAGCGGAACGTCGGTGGAAATACATCGCGAATGATAGTTTAGCAAGCCGACCGTTAGCGCTCTAGCGTATGACAGCGTCCCGGTGCACGCGCAGAACGCCGCCACCGAGCGAGAGGCTAGCGAGCGCTTTAGCTTTAGCCTGTGCGCTCCACTTCCTATGCAGCCCAGAGTCAAAACAAACTAACGCGAATAAAACCGAGCAGCTTGACAGCTCCCAACGTACCAGTCGTAACCGAAGTCGTTTAAACGGTTAAAATAAGGTCCGACTCACCAGCCGTTACGATACCAGAAAACAAGTGCAATCTTCTCAACCGACGGAAGGAGGAACGGACCAGACATTCAAAATGGCGGCGGTCCCAGCCTCAGCACTTCTACCGCAGGCGGAAGGTTACATGACTGATGTTCCGAACTTCAAATGCGGATGTAAGAAGGCGCGACCTGCTCTCGTAGTAAAATCTATTTTGGGTACAGAGATTCTTTGAAATGTCAAAAAATACTCTCAAATATTTATTCTCATATAGGTGTTGTTCTTTATTTTATTTTATGTTATTTTATTTTTTGTTGTTCTATACATGGTACTATGTCATGTGAGTTGTTTTTGCCATGAATATTACAAAAGCTCTGTAGTAATTGACTTAGAATGTGGTTCGGTCTCTTCCCCACAAATATTAAGAAAAAAAGCTGTTTCTGTCACGGTTTTTTTAACGAATTATGTAGGCCAACCTTTCTAAAAAATCCTACCTATCCTGTTATTTTAAAAAAAAAATCCTGTTAACTCTTGGATTCAGTACATTAACTATTATTCTTGGTAATTTATCATTTAATAATTCTTTCTTTCTTTTGCCATTTTTAGGTATGAATAATACTGTATTTTCTTGTAGATTCCTATGTGGGCGCAACAACAAAAAATCTTTGAAATGTAAAAAAATACTCTCAATACTTAATCATATAAGGGTTTTGATTTTTATTTGATTATTGTTGTTTTGTTGTTCTATGTTTGTTGGTACATTTCATGTGAGTTGTTTTTGGCACGAATGAAGGCATACATAAGCTCTGGTAGTAAATGATGCTGTGAACTAGGGTTTGTGACAACTGTCAACATTTATTAGCGTGTTTAAATCGCCTAAAGAGGAACGCATTTTGCATAGACATGCTCTTTTATTAACTAATATTAAGAGGCTCTATCCACCCCACCAAATGCCAAGCTACTGTGCCCGTTTTTACTCATTTTATGTATGTCAATCAATCGAGTAACGTTAAAACTTGTATTTTAACGCTGCGCTACGTGTCAATGCGGCGGATGACTTGCCCAAAGAGCCGTGCTGCGGTCTTGCCTCACCTCGTGGCAGTCAGTGATGACGTCACCGTGCAATGTTGTGGCACTTCCTTTGGGAGTCATTGAACTGGTTCTCTTTAGTTAAGCCAGGGGTCGTTCGGTCGACCTGAGGAGGAATTTTGTATTGCAGTATGTCAATTCCAAAGTCAGATAACTGGCTTTTATATTGTCACGTCACTGAAGCCAAAGCAAATTATTCAAATATTATCTGGAATATATTGACTTTCTATTAAAATCACCATGAAATCAAAATGGATAATAGCCTACTTCTATTTTTTTTTTTTTTATGGAAAAGGCCTACTGCAGTATTTATAAATGATTTATTTGATCTGTTTTATAAAAATAACTTCCCCTCCCTCTTGCAGCACATCTCTTCTCTTCTCTGATGACGTGTTTATTGGTGCAAAGGCGGGACAACTTGGCACTCACATGAGATCAACCAATAGCAAACCTCAACCATCCAATCAAATCCCCATGGACAAAATCAAGTGCAATAGGGAAGAAAATACTTTCGCAACTTCCATTTCATGCTGATTTTAAGTTGCATATCTGTTTTTCTACCTATATTACATGTATACATATGAAGAGAAACAATTCATTTTCAATTTATTTTTCAGCATTTTTCTATAATTATTATTATAACATTTTATTATATTTAATTATATATATATAACTATTTAATGTTCTCTCAATTAGGCCTATATTTCACAAAACAGTAAGTTCTGATCTCTGAACAAGTAGTTTCTTTCACATTCTTTATTATTATTTTAATTTTTTTCAAAAAAAATATTTTAAATATTTATATTTTTTGTCACATATGAAAAAATGTCTACAATTTGCACAATAACTAAATGCACATGGCTTACTGATTATAAACTGATAAGCTGATTCTCAGTCATACTCTCTTTCTCCATACATCTCATTACATTATACCCATTGCCATTACATTATACCCATTGTTTGCACATCTTACTTACTTATATATATATTTTTTATGTTAACCAGTTATTTATTTTATCTTTTACTTGATTACTTATAATTCTATGTTGAGTACTTTTTACTCTATTCTATTTTTAATTTCCTCCTTGTGTTTCTTATAACTGTTATTTACACTGTCTATGGAGCGGACCTGTCTACATTTCACTGCCAGTTATATATTCTGTATATAATTGTGTATGTGACAAATAAAACTCTTGAATCTTGAATCTTGAATCTTCCCTTCTGAACATGCTTTCATCATGTGAGCCATCACATGCAAAATGATCCATTCAATTATCACAGACATACATGTATTTCATAAATATCTATGACATGTTTTCCGTTTACGTAAAACAAATTGCTACAGAAATACATTTACTATACATACAAACATGCAATTTATTTTTCTGTGTACAGTAACTTTACCTACTGCCAAAAAAGTGCTACACAGTATGCCTATAAGCTAAAATTCTTATAGGCTATAGAAAGCAGTCGGCGTCAACGAAAAAGTAGAACAAAATGGAATTTGTATGTAACAAAAATGGCAAGATTAAAAAAAATTTGACCACTATGGCTAACCAAGAGAATATGCATCTGCAGAAACAAACATACAAAGCAAGAACTGATTGTACTCTTTACAGCAATAGTTTGCCACTTACTACTGACTAATTATAATGCATTCTGTTTTTACCGTACCAGATATCTTTTTTATAGCCCTAATTAATGGGTGACTATGAAGTTACATACAGTAGCCCTTTGCTATGTTTCACCCACTTTACTTGAAATGGCCCTTGCAAACTCTGCATGAGCTCGAAAAAGAGCCCCGCCCCGTTGCCCACACATTAACAGGGGCTTGGGGCAAAAATACTACCAAAATGAATGAAAAGGCTTCCAAAAACCAAGATATGGTGAAAAAAAAGTTTCATGTATAAGTTATTTTTTTAATATTAAGCAATACCATACAAGCAAAAGTGCTGTTTTCCCGAATATCAACACGTTTATAAATGTGATATTGATTTTATTTACCAATTCAATTTTCAATATTGTTCTATTTTGTCAATATAATATTGCGTGTCTCTGAGCAACACAGTTTCAGTTTCCTCACTAAATTAATCCGTGTGTTTGAATGAATCGTTCTAATTAATGACTCGACTCATCTACTTTGTCCCTTGCTGAATCCGAAATCGCCCCCTATACCCTCAAATAGGGCATTATTTGAGGGGACAGCCATTTGTGTGCTGTCCGAAACCATAGTGGACGTTATTGAGTGCACTCATTCAATCCCACATTGCACCGCAACAACAAGTGTGCAGCCTATGTACACACCGCGGCTGTCCAAATTCACTCACTCGTTTTCATTCACTCCTTCAAGTGAACTATATTAATTGACCTACGAAGGGAATAGTGAATGAGGGTTTAGGGGGATAAATCAGTCGTTTTGAACAAATCGGGAATGATTCAATGGCTTACTCGTTTAGACACCTACTGGTGGTTTTCATATAATTTCATTTTACTGAGGGATGAAGATTGAATGCTGTTTTTGTTTTCGGTTGAGATTGTAACAATAGTTCTGGTTAAAGAGATAGAATAGAGGCTGCCTCATAGATAGATAGATAGATAGATAGATAGATAGATAGATAGATAGATAGATAGATAGATAGATAGATAGATAGATAGATAGATAGATAGATAGATAGATAGATAGATAGATAGATAGATAGATAGATAGATAGATAGATAGATAGATAGATAGATGGATAAATGGATGGCTAGATGAATGAATGGATGGATGGATAAATGGATGGCTAGATGGATGGATGGATGGATGGATGGATGGATGGATGGATGGATAGATAGATAGATAGATAGATAGATAGATAGATAGATAGATAGATAGATAGATAGATAGATAGATAGATAGATAGATAGATAGATAGATAGATAGATAGATGGATGGATATATGGATGGCTGGATGGATGGATGATAGATGGATGGGTAAATGTATAGATAGATAGATAGATAGACAGACAGATAGGCGGGTGGACGGACGGACGGACGGATGGACGGACGGATGGATGGATGGATGAAAAAAATAGATAGATAGATAGATAGATAGATAGATAGATAGATAGATAGATAGATAGATAGATAGATAGATAGATAGATAGATAGATAGATAGATGATGGATGGATGGATGGATGGATGGATGGATGGATGGATGGATGGATGGATGGATAGATGGATAGATAGATAGATAGATAGATAGATAGATAGATAGATAGATAGATAGATAGATAGATAGATAGATAGATAGATAGATAGATAGATAGATAGATAGATAGACTAACTGAAGAAAAAAACGGCATTGTCCTCCACATCCACGTATGTGTATCCCACAATGCGTCTCGTTGTTTCTTTTAGAAACCAAACAGGCTTACAATCATAGAAATTGAAAAACTGCGAGAAGGGAAATTTGCTACATATGTCATTAAAAGAGAGGTGGAGAAAGCTGCTAAGAAGTGATCGATAATTGGACAAATGCGGTGACGCGATCGAAGTTCGTGGCCGGTAACAGTTTGGCTCCTTAAAAATTAGTTGAACTACTTAATCATATCAGCTCTCCATCCCATAAACAACAAACAGATTCACTTTAAGTAGTTTTGTGCTTATAAAATCATTTTTGAGCAGCGATCAAAAAGGTTTTCAACAATGGATTCGATATTATAGCCACTTTGATTTAAAAAAAAGATATATTCCTATTACAAGTTACATTGTCGTTGCATTGATAGGCTACAAGACGAAGATGAATGCGTGCGCTTGTTACTCTTCTCAGCGCTGTTGTGGATGAAACAGTCACTGCTTATTCGGGAAAAGACGGATTTTATCATCCTTCAGAGAATGCTAATACCAACCAGATATAAATAATAATGTTTATAAGTGGACAAATGATTGTAAATAGACAAAAGATGTCCTGAGGCGTCAATGTATTTCAACGGGTAAAGTGGTTGTTCTGAGCCGCAGAGCGCCCCCTGTAGGAACACAGGATTCGCGCATGAGCAGGAAAAGGTCGATGATCAAATTAGTCATTCTTCTCACTTCAGCTCATCGCTTGAAATGCATGTCGGTGGAGAGTATCTGCAGTGTATTTGCCCGGCTACATTGGCGCAGGCTTTCACATCATCTCTTCGCATCTTTCCCGGTCTCTTGCGTTTGGAAACTGACCTCTATCGACATGAACGCGCTCTTATCGCCGACCAAGACCAAGATGTCTGTTAACGCAGAAGTGATCTTTTATTCTCTTTTAGTCAAATGAACCCAATCGCGCTGGCCAATGTAGCCGTCTAGTGCTCGCAGCGTTTTGTTTACAGGATTGTTGTCTGCTTTAAAACATTTACCTTTGGACTGGCCAAAAGCATCTTCCCACCTCAGTCGGATCAAAGAAGAGATTCGACTTTTTTCATCCGGGAGTGGGGGATAATATGTCAAGACGAAAACAGACCAACCCTTTCAAAGTGAATTGTAGGTATCCCAGGTATTGTAAACACTTTTAATTTACTAGTCCGTGCAAAGCAGGCGTTTTGTCTCCTGGAGGTGATTGTGACCATCATGTAGGCACGCTGTGGCATTGAGTTGTTTGCTTTGGTGAAGTCTTACATCCGCATTTTACTGTACGAGGACAACAGCCAGAGGCCAGGCGTTCACAACTATCACCACAACATGGTCACGATATCAGCTTGTGTAAAACCTAATCTAGGGACTGTAAATGAACCTTATTTGCACGTTTTTATACCTGAATCCTGAAGATGTTCTGTACAGAAAATATCCCCACATACACTTACTTCTGATCATATCACACTGATGTGCGAAGAGATAGTGAAACCCTGCAGAATCTTAAATAATAGTCTTTATAAACCGCCTCTGCAAATTATAGCAACCAGTCTAAATTAAGCGTATAGCTACACTTTGTTCTTTCAAGATCAGTTCTCATCCTTTTTTATACTATAGTAAATACATCTATAGTTTGATATCTGTGATTTCATCTGAATAACATACGAACTTAATTTGAATTCTGTTTACATTAGTGTAGTCAAATCGATTAATCACGATTAATGGCATATCATAAAAGTTTGTAAATAAATGATATATTTATATATGTGTGTGAAACTTTTATGTTAGATGTTGTGAATCACGATTAATAGATTTGAGCACTACTTTACATTAATGGCAACATTTTATTTTGTCCTCCTATATGTTAGCCTACATGTTTACCATAGTAATAACAGTACATTTGGCATAATTACATGCAACTAACCTTCAACCAAACTCTAATCCTATAGTAAGTACATGTAGTTCATTAATATTACTCAGTACTTAAATGTATAACTACAGTGTAACAATGACACCTTAAAATAAAGTGTAACTCTTTATTTTTAGGTGTCGTAGTTACACGTTACTACATGTACTTACTAGTCATAAAAGCAACAGTAAATAAATAGTAAATTATGCATAATTACAAGTAACTAACCCTAAACAAAACCCTAACCGTAACTCTATAGTAAGTGTGTGTAGTTTATTAATATTACTCAGTACTTATGAGTAAGTACAATGTAATTACGTCACATTAAAATAAATAAACTTACAATAAAGTGTAACCATATTAGTGTATTATATATATATATATATATATATATATATATATATATATATATATATATATATATATACACATACAATTATTCTTAATTGTGTTGCCTGAATAAATTTGTGGTAATACACAACATAAAACATTTAAATGCATAGAAGAATGTCATTCAATCATATAATTAATCCTCTAGGGGGATTGTAGAATGTAGATTGAGTTTATTGATTGGTAGTCTGTTCATTATATCGCTTATTACAACGTTAATTACAAAATAAAGGAATACATGGACATGAAATTAATTAAATTTTTCACTTTTGAAAATTATTTTACTTTATTTGTAGAGACAGTGCTGTGACAGAACACAATCATAGCTATATAAGAAGCAGGTTTCCAGTGTTACAGTGGTCATTACTTATGTTACAGAATTCCACTTGTGATAAATCAGTATCAAATATTCCAAAGAGCGGGGTGATATCTGGAAAGTGTGTGGCCACTCGTACACTCTTCAAAATAAAGGTTCGGAAAGGGGTTTTCATATATATGCCATAGAACCATTTTTTTCTTTGTGTGAAGATGTGAAGAACATTTTAATAATCTAAAGTGCCCTTTTCCGCTATAAAGAACTTTTTGTGCAATGGAAAGGTTCTGTGGATATGTTAAAGGTTCTTCATGAAACCATTGATGCCAATAAAGAACCTTTATTTTTATACAAGTTTCCAGCTGTGTTCAGGAAGTCTCCCATCGCTTATGAAAATTAACCATGGTTTTATCACAGTAAAAGTGTAGTAAGTGTAGTGTTTTTGGCAGATTGATTAGCCTTTAGTTTTTCTATAAAATACCATGGTTAAACTATGGTTAGAGTCGCAACCATGGCTAATTTGTGCTTTAACTACAATAACCATGTTTTTTTTTTTAGTAAAACCATGGTTAATTTTCATAAGGGATATTTATCTGCAGACATAAGGTTCAGACCTGATGAAAGACTGAAGCGCTACGGTAAATGTTGATTCTTGGTAGAAACTGGGTGAAATGTACTATAGGAAATTTTATCCCATGGGAACATACGACTGTTCTTGTTTATCCATCATGCCTGGCTTTTGTCAGTTAGGCTAAGAGAGGCCTGAATTGGTTGTCTGGGTTGATCTGATATCCGTCTATGACCATTCTTCAACCCCACCAAACTAGACACTGTGCAAGGACCCCGTCCTCTGCCTGTTCTCAGTATTTGTTGGATTGGTGGGGCTGTGGGAGAGGGATGGTTTGAATTCAGGAGTGCTCTCATTGTTCGGTATCCCAGTTAAGTTTGGTCTCTGTTTGTCTGTTTTGTTCCCACCCCCCTCCTCTGACTTTACCCTTTCTCTCGTGTCTGTTGGATGATGAGTTTGTCTCTTTGTCTGGATTCAGACAGACACTGCGTCACCTCCTGCCTACAGACACACAGACTCTGAGATAACATCACAGTGGCACACCGAGGGGGGGGGAGAGGGTGGATGGAACGGAGAAGACAGAGGGAGGGTGGAGAGAGACAGATGTACAGACAGAACTGGCAGTGGGGGATGGGCAACTCTCTTACATCAATCACGGGCTGACTGCCGTGGAGCCGCTCTGTTGTAGCCGGTCGTAGTTTAATGCTGATATCTCTCATGCAAAATCTTCTGTCCTCGTATATGCCTCCAAACACCCTTTAAAACCGTCCCGAGGATGCTCGGGAAGTAGGGAACTTTTGGCAACCTTTGGTGATTAGTGGATGTAAAATATTACATTTGTCGAGTGTTGTTTTTCATATGGTAAAACAACATGTGGTGGAAGCATTCCTGAAATGGTCTCTGAGCTCAAATATAGACTTCAGCTTTCTGAACTTCTACATGGTGACAATAGAAAAACCTGATTCTAGTCCACTTTGAACTTGGTTTAATATATCGATTGCCTTGAGCTAAGGCAAACATCACCATTACTATTGCTCATACTTAAACATTACATTATTCTTTAATGGCATTCCAATCATGTATGGCTTTCTTCTGTGGTGCTTAAAATAAGATATTGAGAGATGTCTCAAGTATAGCTTATATAATTTTTTTCTTAATTGGCATCGATGGTTCCATCAAGACCCATAGAAAACCCAAGAAAAAATGGTTCTTTTAAGAACTCTTTACTGAAAGGGTGGTTTGTGGGACCAAAAATGGGTCATCTGTGTCTCTGCTGCAAAAACACCCTTATGGAACTTTTATTTTTAGGAGTGAGGAAGAATCATTTTTCCCTTTCAGTGAACCCTTCTTAAAGTCGTTCACTTCAGAATTAACATTTCCTGATAATTTACACCCCCACGTCATCCAAGAATTTCATGTCTTTTTTCTTTCATCAAAAAAAAAGTTTTTGAGGAAAACATTCCAAGATTTCTCTCCATATAGTGGACTTCAACGGGGTACAACGGGTGTTTGATGGTCCAAATTCCAGTTCCAATGCAGCTTCAAAGAGCTCAACACGATACCAGCCGAGGAATAAGGGTCTTAATCAAGCGAAACTTCTTCTAAAAAATAAAATAAAAAATGATATACTTTTTAACGACAAATGTTTGTTTTGTGATGCGGCACGTATTACGTCACCACGTTGGAAAGGTCATGTGAGACGTAGGCCGAAGTACCGTGGTAGGGCGAGAACTTGTTTTCTCCTCCAACTTAAAAATCGCCCAACATCATTGTTTTACCTTTTTTTGTGATGGGTGTTTGACTTAGTCTTTGCATGTTTTCTTTGTAAACACTTGATCAGTACTTTCGCCTATGTCACGTGTGACCTTTCCAACGTGATTACGTAATACTTGCCACATCGCAGAGCAGCGCAAGACAAACATTTGTGGTTAAAACATTTTTAGTGTTTTAGAAAATGACAGTTTCGCTAGATTAAGACCATTATTCCTCGGCTGGGATCGTGTCGAGCCCTTTGAAGCTGCATTGAAGCTGCAATTTGGTCCTTCAACCCGTTGTATCCCGCTGAAGTCCACTATATGGAGAGAAATCCTGAAATGTTTTCCTCAAAAACCTTAATTTCTTTTTGACTTTGACATCTTGGATGAAGTGGGGGTGAGTAAATTATCAGATCATTTTCATTCTGAAGTGAACTACTCCATTAAAAGAACTATTTTTTGAACGTTCTAAAAATCAGAAGAATCTTTTTCAACTATGAAGAATTTGCGGAATGGAAATGTTCCATGATGGATGTTAAAGGTTCTTCATTGAACCAAAGAGCCATTATTTTTAGGAGTGTACAATGGAATTCATTTGTTACCAGAACTGTTTGGTTACCAACATTATTCATACATTCTTCAAAGAACACATTCTTTTGTGTTGCTCAGAAAGTCATACAGGTTTGGAATGACATGAGGGCGGGGACATGATGACAGAATGTACATTTTTTGGTGCAACCCTTTAAGGATTTTAACAAACCCCTAACCCTAAGTATTCGGTTGTTAAGTCTGACATCACACCGTTTCTTGGTCCAAACGCTTTATCAGATCCCAAAAGTAAACAACAAACTGTGCCAATATATATAGTGGTGTAGCGATACAGTGACGAATCAATGCATCAATCAAGTGACTAACATAATCAGTGTAATGCGTAAAAATTCAATATATATATATATTTCAGGATGATTTGCGCATTTTAGTGAGCACAGAAGATGGAAAGACTTTCTTTGACTGTTGCCATTGCTTATTTCACTGCTTGCGCCAATGATAAGATGTCATCAGATGATTTTTTTTAATCCAGTTGGGATACAGGGTTTGCAACTTCAGGGAGTACAAATGAATGTTTATGTTATAATTTGGTTGCATTTGTGAGTTCATAATTTATAAAACAATAGCTGTATTTAATTTACGATAAACACAGCTATGACCGCTTCACCGTTCTGTGTATCACTACACAACATCCTTAGAAAACACTCTTTGCATCTTAAACATATGTTTGTTCTCATTGATATTGTTTATTGAAGCTAACTGTGTTGCGTAGAGAAGAGTTTTGTAAGAGAGAGATCGAGTGAGCGAGTGTATCTGCATTTAAATATAGCATTTTCCTTCAGGTCAGTCCTATGTTCGTAATAAAAAATCAGTTTGAATGTCCACTACAATATCTTGTCCTATTAATAATTAAGGGGTTTTCCTGTGCCCTGACACTGACAGCGCTAGTCAAAGCATTTGTCAGTTGCATCTTGCAAAAAAAGTCTTTGCTACTGACTGACTCACTCGTAAAGATTCGTCAAAATATACAGAGCTACCGCGAAAACGGAAGTTCAAACAATATTCTAAAGATTGCTGCACGCTTGTATCAGCAAAAATCGTATCGTTGGCTAAGATAATGTCTAATTGTATTGTGATTGTTGAACATCTAATTTACTGTAGTACACAAAGAATTTGTAAAAGAATTTACAAAGAATCATTATCTCCAATCTAAGGTCAGCCAGACATCTTTTCTGAATTGGTGTCTGGAACACCATGAGCATTGATTCTTTAGTGTACACCGAGTTTTAAAAGCTTATCTTAAAGATAGTGCTCACAAACATCTATTCTCACTTGAAATGGTGAAGAGTATACATGGAAACAGCGTTATCGGAAGGTCGATATCACAACTTCGGCTTATAAGCTTTGGGATGCATCTCATCCCACACTACACTACAGATGTGAATGATACCTCAAATCAGGTGTCATTTTTATAAGAGATCAAACTGAATTTTTGCCTGATGGACAATAAAACTAGATCTAAAAATAGATCTTTGAAGAAGGGATTGGAGTCATATCTAGGGTCTTGGGCACCTTGTCAACCACCCAGGACACTAGCGTGTTGCACTGGCACTCATTAATCACATTTTCATCAGAAAGCATTCAAATCTTGGTATGCTGATTGCCGCTCATGTTACTCAGTGAAGCAGCTTCGCAGAAGGTGTTTGGTAGATGGCAGCAATGGAGTAATGGGATGCGTGCAGGATGGGAAGCAGCACCGTGTGGGGGCGTGTGGAGTGCTTCTGGAGGAGATGATTCTCACATTAGCACGGACTCGCCGCGCAGGAGATGCAGGCTGTTTCCTCTGGGACTGCAGTGTGTGTTGTGGGTTCAGCGTGTAACGTGGGGGTTGGTGAGCATGAGGTGGAGTGTGCTTGTTTGTAATGTGTTAATAATGCAGCATCAACTATTGTTCTGTTCACAGAACACCACTGCATCTCTGGACCCAGTTGCCCTTGTTGATTCAATCTGTCTTTTCTTTGAAATTCAACATGAGAATCATGCAGATTCAGGATTTTTGATGGGTTGAAAACACTGCGCTAGGATTCTTTTTGGTAAATGCTTTCTATGAAGCCTGTATTTATAATGCATTGTAAGGGTATTTTTATGGCATTACACTCAATTCTGGGTAAAAAAACAATCCAATGTTGGGTCAAATATGGACTAACCCAGCAATTGGGTTGTTTTAACCCAGCGATTGGATTGTCTTAAGCAAATATTTAACCCAACCTCTAGGTTAAAACAACCCAATTGCTGGGTTAGTCCATATTTGACCAACATTGGGTTAAAACAACCCAGCATTTCTTTAGAGTGTATATTGCTTCCATAATTCCCTATATTAAAAAAGTAAATTTCATGTTCAATTACTGTTGTCAAGATACCAAAATTATGACTTTGATACTATACTGAATAGAGCCCGACCCATATGGGTTTTTGGGGGCCGATACCGATATTAGGGAGTAAAAAAGTTTGATATCTATATATAGGCCGATATTATTTATGTGTATATTATAGTATAGTTCCAGCCAAACGGTGTGTCCAAACTTTTAAATGGTACTATATACATAATGTATATACATTGTACATAAATACAACAGAAAAAAAACATACAAATAAAAAAACAGTTCTTATAGAGGAATCCTTATTAAAGTTATTCAGTCAAGAGCCTTTTTTTTCCTGATCAAAATACAGGCGAAGTAGAAGCAGAAAAGAGCAATCTCCTGCATATGACATTAAACATCATATAAATCAAAACTGCCTTATTGAATGAAATGTCGACACCTGACGAGCTGCTTTGGGGGTGTTGATGGACATCTGTGTTTTGATCATTGTTCTGAATCCCATCTGTATGCAAGTTAGTCGCGATCATCTCAGCTTTTTTCTCAAAATGTTGCTTACCCACATTCAAGTGTTGATAAAAAAAAAAGAATGCATGAAGCTAGAATAAAACAAAGGGTCTGTTCTTTCTTTTGATAAATTGCATGTTCAGATATTTACACAAGATATTCTGTGGGCCATGAAACTTGTGAAAATTACCAAAAATGCTGGTGGTGACTGGAAAATTTCATGTTTGTTCACTTAAGACATAACAGTCTATATTTACGATGATTACGGCATTTTGAAATAATTTTGTGTGAATATTCATGTGCTGTGAGACGTGTGGGTACACGTTCATATCTGTGGCATATACGCCGATCCGATATTTCTGCGACAGGCTCATATCGGCTGATAAAAATCGGGCTCTAATACTGAACAGATACCACAGCAAAACGAACTCAGGATTATCCGGAACATTGTATAAACATTAGTTTCATGTGTCATTTAACGGAAGAGAGGCTTTCTGGAGCGTGGGGAAAAGTCACATCCTTTGGAGTCCATCACATAAAAATACAGACAACCTAGGAAGTCGGGAATGACTCGTTTTTAAAGTTTCATTACAAGCTGTTCACACGTCGCAAATACAAAAAGCGAATATTATATTTTTTAAAAATCTTACATTTAGTCCCTTTGATTTTTTAAAATGTTTTACTATAATTTTTATGTTAATGTCAGTGTGCCCTAGTTTAAGTTTTTAACTCTTTCCCCGCCAAACACGGAATTTTCCGTTATTTGTAAGAAAACGCTTCCCGGCCAAACATGGAATTTTCCGTGTTTTCAACATTCGACTCTAGGGGGCGCTATTACGCATCTTCTGAATGAATACAGAACATGTGAGGAAGACGCAGTAAAACAAGCGATCATATGTAAGCAGATGCATATGTAAAATAATGTGATTGTCAACATTAAACATCATATAAATCAAAACTATCTAATGTTACAGAATGAAATGTGGACCCAGGACGAGCTACAGGACTGTGCAAGCATTAGGGGTGTCAATGGACTCGATCTACTCCATCTGTGTGTGATCATCGCTCTGAATCTGATCTGGATACAGTCTTTGACAAAAATTTTGTTCAAAATGTTGCTTTTTTATGAAACTTACCCATATTCAAGTGTTGATAAAAAAGGAATGATTTCTTTTGATATATTGCATGCTCAGATATTCATAAAACAAAATATTCTATGGGCTATTCAATTTAGGTGAAAATGCTCAAAAACCCGGGTGGTGGCTGGCAACTTTTTTTAAACGCTGGCGGAGAAAGAGTTAAGCAACTTTTCCTTTACATCCGAAACAACTCAAAATGGTTTTGTTGATTTTACAATAAAAAGTTTGAAGAACATGACTCATATAACCCATTCATGATTCTTATGGCTGTTTCCTTGTTCAAAATACCTTCGTTTGGAACAATTTAAATTTGTAGGTGAAATATCCTTTAAGTACACTTTCAGTAAAAAAGGTACAGTACTGTCACTGGGACGGTACCCTAAGGTACAAAAGTGAAAAGGTACATCTTTGTACCTTACTCACCCCTAAATGGTATTAGTACCTTAAAGGTACATATTAGTAGATTTTCGGTTTTTACCTTAGGGTACCTTTTTTTCTGACAGTGTATTAATGCTCGGCATGTAACTTCTCCCCCTCAAACCATTTGTGCTACAGTCATGAATGATCTCTCAAATTGTGTGGCTTCATTTAAAAATGTAAATCTATATTTTGGCAGTAAAAGACAATTCTATAGACTTACAGTGAAGAAGGGACCACGATTAGAATATCAGAGACTTGCTGGGTGCTGGGATCTTTCAATACCCTAGCAACCAACAAAAATGCACTAAAAACACACAAAATACCTTAGCAACTACATAGCAATGCCCTGGCATCCAAAGCAGCGTTTCGTACAGGCAAGCACCACTCAAAAACTAGTTTTGTATTTAGTGGCATTCTCAGTGACTGTGTTGTTTCACTCACAGGGCCTTTTCACACGACTGGGTTGTCCGGCCCTCAGCACACTTTTGAGATGGATCCTAGAGATGACTTCAATGAAGATGGCGAATGCCATAGCAACAACTCACAGGAACCTGAAGAGCAAGACAGCACAAGTGGTGAGATGCACGGTTTCAAAGGCAACTCACGACTGCTGTCTTTGAGTTTATTTATATGTTTGCTTACCACTCATAAAAAAGACAACTGTGATTGTTCTGTACTGAGACTTGAAAAAAGAAAAGTATGCCGACCTGTGATGGAGTCATCGATAATATTACGAAGTATTTTTTTTCCTATGTTGCCAGATGACGGTGATAGTGATTTTGATAAGGATGACTCCTCAAATGCCTCTGCTGATTACAGCATGATGAGTAATAAGAGCTGCCACGGCCTCATACTACAGGATGATGTCAAGGAGGTGAGTGACGGCTGGTTAATGTAAGAAGTAGATTGTTGTGATTATCTTGCATTCTTCTTTTATCACATGATGTGCATGGCCAGCTTTATCATAGACAACTCACTTTATTCACTGTAAAGTGCCTCACAAAATTATTCAGCCTTTACCAGTCTAATTATAATGATGTTTTAATGACATTTAATGGAGGGTGGGGGTTTGAATGTTTCGTTTTTGAGCCACTCAAGTGTTAATTTGACATCTTTGTAGGGTACGAGGCTAAAGGCACACCCCATAGTGTTAGATTGCAGAAAGAAATAAATGTGTTTGAATTGAACATTAAAGGAGAAACTTTTGTGAAAATAAATCATAAAAGGTAAAAAGCACAAATTATTAATAGAAATACTTTAATAAAGTATGTTAATACTTTAATAAAGTATGTTAATACTTTAAAAAGTTTTTACTGATGAATAAAATAATTTATTTTTGTTCAATAAATATACTGTCATTAAAATGTTAATATAAAGATTCTAAAACCATTGAAGGAGAACCCATAATTATATATATATAAAATAAAATAAACATTTGTGTGCCATCTAGTGGTTTAGAGAAAAATAAAATCAAAGGGGCCTTTAACCCCCGGTGCGCCTTTAAGAGTAATTAGCTGGTGAAGTGGATTTACTGATTGTAGATCACAAGCATTGTAATGTTTGAAGCGAATGTCAAATGTCAGTAGACCTGGAAGATTTTAAAATGAGCAGTTCGTTCATAATTCTGTAAAAATCTTACCTTCAAACTGGAAGATTGAACAACCAGCGCAGTGCTGAAAAGGGGCGGGGCGGGGCTACTGAAGGTATATAGAGGGTATGCATGTGTGGTTACACCCACTGAGAGGCAAAAAGACTGAGCTGCAGCATTGGTTTTCAGCATGAATGTCGCAAAAAACACACAAAACTTGTCTAAAACAAGAAAGAGCTTTGAGTTTGACTGTACAAATAGATTTGCCAAGAAATCTGAGGTATATTTTTACAGACTGCCAAAAGCTACAGAAAAAAGAAGCAAATGAATCACTGCAATTCTGAACTCTAGGCAGTGAAGCGTGGATTTGCAGTTATCATGTCAATATGTTGAATTTGGGGGTAAAATCATACCCTTTATATTGTATTGCTATATATTGCATTTACAACTCATCAATTAAATATTTACCATCGTATATTCTGCATAATTGGGTGTTTTTGAATAAACACTGGCAAACTATAAAATGTTTAGGGCTGGACGATATGATGAGATATATAGCATTGATACAAGTGATCACCCGGATTTAGACCTACCTATATTGTATTTATATAAAGCGTTCACATTCTTGAACTTGCTTCATGTCATAAAAATGTCAGGAAACACGATTTCTGTCAATACCCACGAATCACTGGATCTTTGGTTGTAAGGAACACTATATTGAGTCCAACCTTTAGTTTAAACTGATAATAGTTTGTTTTACTCGTGTTTTCAGTTTCCCCTATTAAAACCGGTCATGCATTTTGCCACTCTGGCGGGAAAGTGACTTCAATGCTTACCCTCTATGAATGTCATTTTCTAATTCTTTGCCATCACATCTTTAGGGGTTGATAGATAATTTTATTGGGTGACTCATAGCAACCCAGTTTAAATAACAGTTGGAATGAGTCACAAAGGCTTTCGTTCGTCTGTCACGCCACACCAGTGCTGTCATCTACGGCTACAGTCATTATCTGTTTAGTCATTTCATTTGTGTTCAGTCATACTATGTAAAAATTACACTACATTTTAAACTGTAAGTCTTGAAACTTTTAACTGTTTGTTGGTTCATTATGTCTGTTAGGAGAGCGAAGAGGGGACAGACCAGGGGGGCAATTTTGTTTGTCCTCTTTGTTCCCTGGAGTTCAGTAGCCCAGATCAGCTCATCGCACATGTCTACCAGGTGAGGACCACTTAATCTTCTAGTATCTTTTAGACTCCGTTAACATCTGGTATTAAAATCCATCTCTCGTGTCCAAAACTTCTTATTATCAGATCACTCAAACTGCATTTGGAGCTTGTCAATTACATGCCGATTGTAAAGCACATCTAAAGGCTAGAATATACTAAACAACTTTTAAAATCTGAACACTTGTCCACTTTGTAAATGGTTACAGACAAAGATGGGGCATCATCATACGCTAAATGACTGAAGATCATATACATTCTGAACACAACAAACTCACACAGAGATGCTTGACAAATTAAAACAATAGGAGTTCTAAAAATTGACTCAAAATATCAAACGGAATCACAAAAAAAAAAAAACTGCCCATCTGTGAAATCTGTCAACTATGACTACGAAATTTGCAGACTGGCTCTGACTTTCTGCAACCAGCACCAGCTCCTCCAGATTGCAAATCGGAGCAGAAATCTGTGCAAAAGTTGCATAATGTATTCTAGCAACTTCAAGCTTTCTTCCATGAGGAGAAATTTTGAATAAAGTACTGATCACTCTTTTCAAACCATTTACGATTAATGGAGACTGCATTAAATGATAAGTTCATGGTAATATTGGCCCTTTTCGAAGCTTGAAAACTCTAGTTCCCATTGTAAATGCTTGAAGAATGACCAGTACACTATATAAAACTGTCCTGAAGACAGAATGTCATATGAGTTTGGAACAACACGAGGTTGAGTGAATAACAATTTTCTCTTCAGTTGAGAAGCATTTATGTATGAAATCTCTTGTCTTATTTTCTGTGACCAGCACACAGCTGTGGGTGGAAGTAAGAGTTATGTCTGTCCTGTTTGTGGACGAGCTCTCAGTTCTCCAGGCTCTCTTGGCCGCCATCTTCTCATCCATTCAGAGGACCGTCTGTCCAACTGTGCAGTGTGTGGGGCTCGCTTCACAGACACCAACAACTTCAACAGGTCAGCTCAAGACATGATTTTTATCAGGATGCTTCATTGTTTTCAAGGAAACTTATGTTAATAGTTTCCTCTTCTGAAATTGCAGGGGAAAGTTGAAGGAATTCCTTGACACAAGCAGCATAGAGATAAACAGTGAGGGTGAGGCCTGTGCCATGTCCAACTCTCTACCCAGAAGCCCTATGACCAACCCCAGCACAAATCCTGGTCCTGTACTGAACTCATTGCCAGACGGACTTCTCCCTTCACCACCTCCTCTTCCCTCACTATCTGACAGCCTCAGTCCTTCCAGCACAGGCCTCCCGCCTCTCCCAGACCTCATGAACCCTATGCCTGTGTACCCGGCTGGAGTTTTGTTGGTCTGCAACAGCTGCGTAGCCTACCAGGAGCTTGTGGATGCCCAGTCGCCGTCAATGAGGAAATGGGCAATGCGTAGGAAGAGTGAACCTGTAGAGGTGCGGATGCAACGGCTGGAACGTGAGCGAACAGCCAAGAAGACCAAGAGGGCATGTGAAACACCACAGGAGCGGGAGATGCGTCGCTTACGAGACCGCGAGGCAAAGCGGATGCAAAGGATGCAGGAGACGGATGAACAGCGAGCACGTCGCCTACAGCGTGACCGGGAGGCTATGCGACTCAAACGGGCCAACGAGACACCCGAGAAGAGGCAGGCACGGCTAATCCGTGAGAGGGAGGCCAAGAGGCTAAAGCGGCGCTTGGAGAAGATAGATCCATCTCTGAGAAACCAGATTGAGCATGACCCTGCTGCTATGGCTGCGCTCACTGCTGACATGAATCTATTCCAGTTTTCCTTCCCCATGTCTGTCCCCTCCATGGACAATGGACTGTTTATGAAGCTTCCCTAACAAGCACAGCTCCAAACACCTCTCAGCCTGGCATTTGAGAAGAACTTGCCATTCTTAAAGAATAACTATCTTGACTATAACTGTGATGAGAATGTTATGCTCTTGCAGTTTCTAGGAGGCGCTCACCCTGACAGTGATTTGCAGTGATGTTAGGTACCAGATGTCGTTCATTTTCAATTAGAGATTTGATGCAACATGAGAGACTGAGTTGCAATGCAACGATGTTGAGCAGAGTTCAACTTTATGCAGACAGGCAGCAACACATGTGGCGACTACCAGTGGGAGTGTTGGTGCTACATGATCTGCTGCCTGAAACAGTTGGATACTGCAGTAAAGAAGTGGTTCTACTGGACAGACAAGGCAGGCAATTGCTTTGAACCCCCAAGGGCTGCGGATTAGTCAACAACAAGAAGAAATAAACCTCCTTAAAACCAGTGCTCAGCAATGTTTAGTTGACTATGATGACATTTTTGAGAACCCGCCTCATTCCTTTAGCTATGACCTCAGTGAAACGTTGAAATAAGTGCAAGATGAAGCAGATGATGTTCCCATCTGTTAGTTGAAGAGGAACAAAGGGGTCTGGGTTGCTGGAGTGCTTTACAAATCACCACCAGTCAAGTAGAACGCCCACTAGCAGCCAACAGTATGGCGACTTGCTGACCTCCTCATATGTAATTTAATTGCTGTCAGTGTGAACGACCCTTTGTGGATTTATGTAACATAAATTTATTTACAAAATTAACTGAACTTGTATAAAAATTCCAAGTCACAGAAGGGAGAAACAAGGCAAACATGTTTCCCAGTCTGTAAGCATGTTTTAGGAGATTTGTCTACTTAATTTTCAAAGCTCAGACTTCTTCGGAGCAGTGAGGCCTTTCCATAAGGAGGTTCTCTGTTTGCACACGGACCTACAGTGACAGGAGTGAGACGTGTAGCCACACTCCACACTCAGCCTACGGTTCAAATTTGCCAGTCTAAAAGGTTGGAGTTTACCTGCAACTATGGCTCATCTCCCAGGACCCTAGATTGGGTCACTTCTAGCTCATATTCACAGAACCAACTACCTCACCATGGGCTCTTTGCATGGCCTAGTCACACCTGTGGCCTTGACCGGGACCACAGGGGCTGTGCAGGACCACACACACTGACTCAACGTTCCTTATGCCAACACCTACACTAGTCCAGGGAGTCCAAGCTTGCTCCTGGAGGTCCACCTTCCTGCAACCACAGGAACTCACCTGAACCACCTAATCAAGGCATTCAGGGTTGCTTGAAACCTCCAAGCAGGTGTGTTGGAGCAGATTAAAGATGGGCTGAATCCAAAATTGCCCCCTAAACCCTCAATCACTATCCCCTACGTTAGTCCACTAATTAAGTATATACAGTAATACTTGAATGAGTAAATGAAAACAAGTGAGAAAATTCGGACAGCTGTTAAGTATACATCAGCTGTGCAATGTGGTATAGAATGAGTGCACTCAATAACATCCACTATGGTTTCGGACACCACTACAAATAGCTGCCCCCTCTAATAATGCAGTATTTAAGGGTATAGGGGGCGATTTCGGATTCAGCCATGAACTCTTCATGAAGGTGGCTCTCCTGGAGTAGGATTGGACACACCTGCTATCATCATTGCCCTATATGTTTGCTGAAACAACACTTTATTTAAATGCTGTTTGAATGCCACTGATCCAAATGGTGAAATGTATGTGGGCTTGTGGTCTCCTGGTCTTTCCTTGCACAGTTTTGTGTCCACAAGACCATATGTATATTTAACAAGATTTACAAGGATGCCACCTTTGCCGCCAATATGCCCCTCGATGCACCCTTTAGTTGAGCCCGGACTATTTGAGTGTGGACTCCAAGGGCTGAGGGTGCCATTTGGGACAACCTCTATTGGAGATGTTGTCCTTTACAAAAGAGGAAGGCCATCTCTGTGGATGTACTGTTAATTACGGAAAGCATCTGCTTCGAAGCACATTCAGACACACTTCTCTGACCTCCCAAAGGCTTTATACCTTATCACAATGCTACACGGGTTGTTTTACTCTAGGAACTCAGGGATGGTGTGGATCATCGGCATCCTCATGGCCTGAGAACATAGAGGAGCAGGAGAACTCCTCTTCCTAATTCTTCATTATCATCATCACTTTCTCAAATCAGATACTACCTTATACTCACCTTTACTGGTCACATTGGCCTTTTTTCTCTTATTCAGACTGCAAACTCCTCACCTGAGCCAAAATGTCGATAAGGATATTATTACGCAACTCCATTACATCTCAGCTAACCAACCAGTCTCTGCCCTCTGCTGCTGTCACTGTACTGTATAATGTGTACGTTACCTCTTTAAATTAGTGTGGTCCCACGCTGGACCTGGGAATGCTTGTTGTTATTGGTGAGGCACTTAGTGTGTGTGCTCGATCTCTGTGGCAACACAAGTAGTGTACAAATTAAAAAAAGAAAAAAGAAAATGTTGCCTTTGTCACTGGAAAGTTGTGCTTTGGTTTTATATTTAATGATTTTGTGTGCTATTTCTATGAGATGTGCAATGATGTAACGGTTTAGCGAATGCATGTACAATGAAACAATCGGAACGAACACTTCTAGAGAGAAATCCCTCCTATATGAAGCAGCGATATTGCTGCATATGTATGCTAAATGGAAATAACAAGGTAAATACTCATTAGAAAATGTTTCACACTAATTTAAAAGGTGAAGTGTGTAATTTCTGTGCCACTGTCAGATTGCAAAAATTATACTTGCATTCAAAACAATGCCCCGTCTTCCATTGTTGAGTCAAACAGGTACGCCCACCCCAAATTCAAACCGATCCAGAGGTTGACACGTTGGCACTCCCACCAAACAGAGCAAAAGCGCCAGTGTTTACAGCAGTGTTTCTCAAACATTTTCAGGGGGTTGACCACTTGACCTGGAAAAGAGGGGACCACCAATTCATTCAACTCATTTGGGGGTCTTGTTTAATGTCCTTTTCACCGATTCTGTCTTGAGTCACAGTTCTATAAATTTGCCAGAAGTCTGTTGTTCTTATTTTATGGAAATTAACATTGCTGCTTTTAGCTAATAAACCTAAATGAGCTAAGAAATTGGACCAAACACTTACATAGACTGACATACAAACGTTAAAGGGTTAGTTAACCCAAAAATGAAAATCCTGTCATTAATTCCTCACCCTCATGTCGTTCATCACCGAAGCACAAATCAAGATGTTTTGGTGTTTAATAAAAAATATCTTCATTTGTGTTCTGAAGATGAACGAAGTTCTTACGGGTTTGGAACGACATGAGGGTGAGGAATTGATGACAGGATTTTCATTTTTTGGTGAACTAACCCTTTAATCATTGATGACAGACAACATAATCACTTTAGCATTAAATTAAGGTAATTAGTTTGCTTTAATGCAAAGTGTTTTTTGTAAATTATAATTATTTTATTTATTCAAGCCTTTTTTATTGACTTAACCCGCAACGCAACCACAGTTTGAGAACCACTCTGGAAATAAAGTTGGGAGAACATTACACACATCACCTTGAAGTTTGACTTCTCAGTTTCATATTGGCGGAAGAGTCAGTTGTGTTTAAACGGACCACTGTACATCTGTTAAGTACCTCTTGAAAACAGGGTAGACTGTGTGTGTATGATATGTATGTCTTATATTTCATTCCAATACTTATTACAATTTATTTATTACTACAGTGAATGATGCACATTTCAGTGTTCTAAATTCACAATGTTGTCATTACCATCTTTAGAGATACCTCTATTGTTCAAAGTGAAGCACCTGAGCTTTTCCACACGGTTGAAGGCAACTGGATACCGGTCCCACGTTTATGCTGTTGTGAAGTATTAATGACGGGCTCCTCAAGGAAAAGAAAAAGGATTTAATGTACATGTGATGAAGCATCACTATGCAATTGAGAGCTGTACTCAAGAAACTTTGTATTACTACTATGCAGTTGATATGAAAGTAAATGGACTCAAATGCTCCAGATCACAAACCTCAGGCAAATCTTGACAGTCAAGCCATTTGTCCTCAAGTCCGTAATCCTCGTCCACAAGATCCATCCATAGTTTTGTTTTCATTTAATCGAGTTGATGTATGCACATTCAGGAAGAACGATGCAATTTTTATGATAAATTCCCTGAAATTCATTATAAAGCACTGAGTTATTTCGTACAGTCGCATCAAAGGTGTGGAAACCCATCCCAATGAGAAAATCTAAAGATTCTCTGTAGTCTAGAATGAGATGCTGACAGGATGCATTGTCTATTTTGAAGATAAAATATAAAAGAGTATTTTCAAACAATATTAATCTGCATTATTCCTAAACTATATTTTAGTGGTTTGCATTGCCATGTGACATGTTATGAATTAAAGAACCAATTTCTTTTACATATTTGTGCATATGAGTCAGTAAACCCCTGGCAATGGAACTTGCATGTTATAAACTACATGTTCTTAAAGCATTTATTCAAGCTTTTCATTAAGAATTGGAGTCCAATAATTACTTGCCTTTTTGTCATTCTATCTAGATATTTTCATGATAATGTTTACAAGTCTCTAAAAGGCCAAAATGACTGAAGCTTATTAAAAGTGACAAGAATAGCACCGGTCACAATGCCAAATCCTGTCCTGTTCAGAAAGCCATGCTCTGTTATTGGGTTAACAGATTGAAAGCTCATCATTAAAGCAGGAACAGAATGTGGAATAAACATTGATTTTACTTCTAAGAGTTTGTTTCTGTCTTTCTCTGTTAACAAAATGTACACGCATGTAAAGTGAGATTAAAACATTGGACCACATAGAAAATGTGGTTCTCAAAAATGGTCATGCTGATAATAATATCTGTAATGGAGAAAATAAATAGCAAAACGGAAGTATTTTTTTTACAAGTGAGCGTTCAGGCCCCATTAAAGTATATGTAAAAGTCAAATACATTTGTCTCTTGATTATTTTCAAAAGCATGCTGAAGATGACAAATAATTCCCCCCATAGTGGAATATTACAAAAACAACAAGAGCAATTGTACAGTCACAGACTCAAAGTTTGTATTTCAGATTTTTTTTTTAAATGTATGCATACTACATTGGGTATTATTGTAATCATAATCTATTATTAAACTCTGATGCATTGGATGCATCACTTTTACAACCCTTTTTAGAATTTATTACAATTTACTAATTGAACGCATAAGAAAAACAGACGTCAAGCCAGCATGTTAATATTATATAGATATATATATATATTATATTGTGTTTACTTAACAAACATGATAAATGCAATGTTTCCAAGAAGTTAGCTGTAACAATAAAAATACAATATCTTTGTGTCCTTACATAGAATTAAAACAGGAAAACAAAAAACAAAAAAACAAAACTGCCCTAAGTAGTTCACAGAGAGGTACAAATATACAGTACAAATCTATTTTATTCAAAAAAGGGTACAAATAAAAACGCAACAAAATATAGTTATTAATGCTTTGTAAAGTTCAGGTAGGTGTAGGGTAGTCTAAGGGAGCACTTTGGGTAGACGACTCTAAGGCTTCTGAGAAGAATTAATACATATTGGTACGGCCATACGATATTAAAACGTACTATACAAAGTTTATACAACCTGGATTATACTTGAGGATTGAATATTACACATACATCATTGCATATATTTCGCAGATTTTTATGCATTAAACAAAGATGCCATCTCATTTAAAACTGGTCACATATCACATAAAAAGCAGTGTCACTTAGTGCCAAGAAGTACAATGTCAAATTTGAGAGTATATAATGATTCCTTTAAAACCTTTAAACCATTAGAAACCTGATTTCGGCCGACATTACTGACTCTGGCCTGCCGTGCCACCGAGTTCTGTCTGGGATTTACACAAACTGCCACGTGTTAGGTTCATAAAGCCTTCCAAAAACAATATATACAAAAGAAAAGAAAAAAAATCAAATCACAAACAACTTGAAGCAATGATACAACTACAAGTCACTGAAATGTTACCGATACAGAAAACTGCGCATTCATCCATAATTCAGACGGTTATCCTCGAGCAGTTCTCACACTTCAAAACTCTCCATTTGTGCCGGATGTCAACAGGGAGACTAAATGGACTTCTGTAAAATATTTTAGCCCAAACTAACTGCAGAGATTCTCGATTTCTACACACCATCTTCTGACACCGACTCAAGCCACTTTAATGATGATTTTCGGATTACTTCAGGAAAACAAAAATTAACAAAAAGAAATAATGAGGATAGCATTTCACCACAAAAATCTAAAGAAATTATTAGTTTATGCAAAGTGGAATTTTCCCCCCTATTTGATTTCTGGGCGAAATACGTTTTTGTGGGATTCAAACTAAGTAAAAGTAATGTTTCTGAGCTGGAATCAGTGCAAAGCATCAGTCTTCATTCTGCCCTAATAACAAGAGCAAAATATAAATAAGCAAAGATTTTGAATGTATATTAAGCTTGCATTGTGTTCAACTAAGATACACATTTTGAGCTAGTCCAAAAAAAAAATAATCTTACAGTCAGTAAGTGCAACGTCACTAACTGTTGTCAGTGAGCAACCCGAGCCACATTACAGAGTGGACGTGTGAAATCTTACGACCTTGCAGAGTGGGAGTCCCTTGCACGCATTGTTCACGAGCAATGCACATCTTAAGGCGTTATTGACAAGCTAAAACTATATTAAATTTATCTTCATATATGTACAAGCATACAAATGATGGATGATTGTTTTACGTGGTTTCGAGTGATTCAATATGATGGTGAAACATTATCGATAACACTATAGGTGAGGGGAAATAAGTGCAGAACTTTTCATTGCATCAAAGTGACTATGTTACGTGATTAGGTGAGGCTCTATGGAAGAACAACACGGTTTGTGTACCGAGAATAGAGCGTCTACACACCAGAAATATCCTATGATTTCAATGGGGAATATGAAAATCTAATTGATAAAGGAAAAGCGCCAGTGTTGTGAAAGTGACAATCCGCATGTGACCGAAACCTGAATCTGAAAGGCAACACACAGTTGCAGGCTGGTCTGATTGTGCTTTTAGAAGTATTTCGGAAAGTAAATTCCCTCTTTATTTTAACTAATCCAACTCTTTCTACATTCAGCATGCATTTCTACCCATGAAACCCTCTGTTTGTCTAGTGTGCAGGCATCCTATTCTTTATAGGGAGATGAAATGCTTACATCAAAGCTGTACTCAATATGTATGCAAAAGCGAGGTAAGGACATGATTGGATTAATTCTCACACATCCATAGAGAGAAGAAAATGCAGAAGCGTAGGAATGCAGCTTAAGCTTAAACCTTCATCGCCATTGAAGATGCAACGTCAAATTGACCCTGAATGATAAAAATCACAGCTTATGAGTAGGGATGACATTTTTGCAATCCAAAACCCGGAAACGGGTTCACATTTCGGCAGCCATTGACTCTATGGTAGTCAATGGATGCCGAGATCTGCTTAGTGGTGGTGACGTTGACGTCATGTGACCATGGTATAGATTAATTTATAGCTTATGTATAGCCTTTACTTCTGGTGACTATTTTGGCTTCAAGTTGTGTTCATTTGTGAAGATTATCATGATGAACACAACTGCAAGAATCCTAATTGTTGGGGGTCACAGAGCGGATTTTCAACAATAATCCAAAAGCCAATGGAAAAATCCTGTTTTTGTTTTTTTTAGGGAAACAGGGTGATGCTAACTTCCAGGTTGGCCAACAAAAATAGGTCATCAGTGCAGCACTATTACTAATTTTCTATTGTAACATTTCTAATTTTAGGTATTTGGGATGCAATGAAGTTTCAGGCAGAAAGGTTGACGTTGCAGTATAGATAGGATCTAAATGTCCCTCAACAGTACGGAAGGATTTTAAAGCCAGCAAGATTGATAAATGACATGTGATGACAGTAAGAGCAAACTGGAAACATGCAAATCTCCCAGAGAACAGAGCTTAATAAGACAGACCAGAGTAAAAGTTAAGACGTTGGGAAGGCACAAACATAGCATCAACTCTTCTTGGTTACAGTGCACAGGATAGTAGCTCAGTTCTTAACGAAAGCAAACTCATTCCATCTCCGCCATAAAGGTTGCAGGTGGGAGATTTCATCTCGACGAGAGACGGCTGGTAAGGCAGTGCATTTGAGAAGACCTAGAACAGTGCACCATTGCTGACAAAAAACAAAAAAATACAGCACCAAACAAGCGACACTAGATAAGCTTCAAGTTATGTGACTTGGTAGTGACATAACTGACCACTACCATAAAGGTCACCGAGCCTGTGGGTTACTAGAGAAAATACAGAATGTGCAACGATATCGAAATGTTTCTTGAAACACAGCAGACCACAGACGAACTGGTGAGTGTGGAAACTGCATTATGAATAGGGTGCTGACTGAGTCTCTACTGCATAGCTCGTGCTAAAGCTGTATCTTTCTGCTATTTCGAGTCAAGTATTGCTTCATGTCAAATGGAATACTTAAAACAACAGAACAGGTCCTAAATTTGAACAACATCATCGCATTCTAATGTGTGAACGGCCTTCCAAGCTGGTTGACCAGCCGACAAGTCCAAAAGCGGTTTAAAACCAGCAAACCATATGCACTTGACCAGGCTGAAGACAAACAGACCAGATGAGGCAGGTTTAAGATGTTTTTCCCAGTCAGGAACTTACTAAATTTGTGTGCAAGGCCTTGGATGACAGTTGTGACCCTTTTGGGCAGCTCACTCAGGCTAGGTGTCCACAGTAAAGTGAACGATAATAAAGCGTCCTCTGTGAACTATCTTAAAATGGTCCAAAGTGCCACCAAAACATTCTGGGACAAAGGGGAAAGATAATGGAAGAAATAACATGAACTAGATTTGAGACCAGATTATAAATAGCATGAAAGTGGGACTCCTTTTAAGAGGGAACAGGATGTCTCCAACCAAAATATTAACAGATGAAATGCTTCATTAATAACAAATGGTTTTGAACCAATGTTGAGTGATCAAAACCAAATACTGTTATACTCGCTGCACACATTGCCATTTCTTCATTTTGTCTAAATCAGACTGGTTGGTAATGCCAAAAAACAAGGTGGGTTTTTACCAGGGCAAACGGTTATGGGGCCCACTAAGTGTACCAACATAATTTGTCCTGCGAGTTCAAACGATGACCCTTCTTAATACCTCGTCCGAACTTCTCTTTAACATTAGAGGTTTGAGAACTGCACAGACATGTGGTGTCATTGAGGTTGATGCAGTCTGGAGGAAGTCTAAATCTAACTATTCGCTACATTTATATAAAAAAATATATATTATTTTACCTAAAAGAAAAAAACCCATCTCTTAAAGCCTTGAGTGATATTGAGTCCAAAAACTGTTCAATTAAATCCAGAGACAGCCCAGCAACGCCAAGAGCCAACAATGCAGAGAAATATCAAAGGTCTCATGAAAGAACTTGAGCCAAAATGGAAACGAAAATTTTCATCTGACAAGTAGTAAGTGGAGGCAAACCATTAAGGGAAAAAGAAACATTACAAAAAACATCAACAACAACAACAACAACAACAGCAAAAGGAAAAGTGGGAATGTCAGGCTCTTTTCTGGAATGCTGTTTTGAAACGAAACACAATCTTCCTAATGTTTATATTATTTGGTCTAATTGCACTTAAGTCATGATTTCATCCATCTGAAAATGTTCAGTAACTACAAAAAGTGAAACTGCAGCATTTTCTCTTGGCTAATGTGTAAACAGTGTCAACCTTGCCTGTCAGTTTCTCATGAGCCAAAAACCACCAACAAAACTGAATACTTCAAAACAACACAAACATTTTCCCTTCATTATTAAAAGAAAAAACAAAAACAATAAAACATATCTGATTCCTGTTAAAGAGTCAGTGTGAATCAATTGAACATATCTGTGCAATACAAGACCTGCAGTACAAGTTTTAAAAATCACTCGTGGGTAATATTGCCAAGAAGAGAGACAGAACGCAATACTGTACAAGAGTTCACCAATTACACAAACCAAAGAAACCATAAAAACCTCAGCACAGATTTGAAATTAGAAACCGTATTAATGAAGCTCTTTCCTTTTTCAACACTGGTCCTAACCAGGCATGACGTGACAAGTTTCCAGTGATGAGTAATTTGTCCATCCAAACCACAAGCAAGAATGCTGTGACAAAACCTATGGAAGGATTTTGGACCAATGAGATTTCACGGTAGGCGGAGCTACCCAGCACAATACAAAAAAAAAAAGGAATTGACAAAAGTGATAGACAAAGCATTCTGTTGCTTGGCGCTTTATGCAAACACAACACAATGTAACTCAAGCATCACTTGTTTTATCGTGTCATACCTGGTTAGGACATAAATGTAAGGTAGACCAAGGCCACGGTCTTTATATAAATAGCAAAAGCTGACCCTGAACATCCTAATCAGCGGGTGTTTCAGAAAAGCCCCATTTCGAGGTGTGATTTTATATTAGTCATTACTACGGGTCAGATCTGCCTAAAAGAAAGGTGCTGATTTAGGGCTAATTGCATGCGTGGAATGAACTCCTGTAGTAACTGTTAGAGTGAGTATTATCACAAAGTAAAACTGCATTATCTTATAAAATCAAGTGCAGGATAAAGTTAAAAAGGTCTTTACATACAGACTGCAAATGCTGCACATAGAAAGAAAAAAAAATCAAAATACAAGGAGTAATCTATCTTACGGGAATGGGTAAAAAACATGGGTAAAAAACAACTATTGCTTTAATTTTGATAACTGAGCAGGGTCAGTCCACACCCAACAGCAGTGAAACTATACTTGTCTGTGCTAAACGCTTCCAACGGGACGATTTCATTTAAACCTGCATGCTTCAGAGCAATAATCCATTTCCACGGGAACGACTAGAACCCGTTCCACATTTGGTCTCAGCTTCGCAAGCATGGCTAATTTTGGCTGACACCACATGTTGTCTCCAGGAAAATGGCACAACAATGTAGGATTAAAAAAAGAAGTTAATAATCAGACTGAAGGATGCTTCCAACCATGAGGTACTATTTAGAGGTGTTTTCCTAGGCCAGCCTTACTGGGAAATGATAACTCCAATGGTTTGAGGAGGAGAGATCACATTGAAACTGGAATGCAGATTCAGAGCCACCGCTGAATCAAAACTAAAAACCTCTGAGGAGTCATTAATACAACTGTTAAGATGCGTGTGAGACTTCATCTGGAAATAGTTCCTGATTGTAGAAAGATTGTTGGATCAATTGATTGATGTGACGATGCTGGGCATCTGTTCTCAAACTCCGGACTAGAAAGTAGTCCTCAGCAGAAGCACCCTGAGAAGAGGCAGGGAGAGGAGGAGAGTGTAGGAAAGTGAGGACAAACACACCTCTAGAGAGAGACGCATTAAAAACTGTCCAACTTTTAAGGTCTTAGCCAATAAAAGCCTGGCAGCGCAACAAGGGAAACAGTCAATGTTTAGAGAGAAAGAGCCTGTCTTTAAGGGGAAAAAGTTGTTGGGCAATCTATCCTCTTGTGTCCTTCTTCAAAATATATAATTATTATTGTAAAGACTTGTCAAGATTCTATGGCTGTATCCCATTCTTATCCCTGGCCTTTCTGAAATAAACATCTACTTGAGGAACTGCAAGATATCTTTATGCAAGTGATCACTGCCAAAACATGATAGGTTCAACCACAGGAACACGCAGACGATGCAGGCTTTGGTATGTAATTTACCAGATAAAGCTGCCCATGCAGATCATTGCAAACTCTGACTATGACCTGGCAAAAAAAAGTCCTCTGCTTGAGACCAGAACCGAAGAAAACTGGAGATGGGGGTGACAGGGGGAAATCTTCCAATATGTGCAAAATCTCAAACATTCTGAGGCTACATTCTCTCTCCCTCCGACCACGCTCCCTCTTTCGCATCTGACTGACACTTCACTCCCAAAGACAATCTCTTTTGTGTTTGCTGCTACTTGCCAGCGTTCGAGCGCCCCTCGATGGATAGTTTGACCTCCTGAGGGATAAACGATGGCCGAGAGGAGCCAGAGGTGGCAGCTGAGACTAAACTTCCCTCCTCATTCTTGATGCTATATCTTTGGAAGCCAGGGGCAGACCAGCGCCTCTGGGACGCCCCTACAGAGGAGGCTCCCGCTCCGCTTCCTGGTGGAGCATGACCCTCAGTGTGCAAATAGTAGTTGCTCTGGCTCCGAGTGTGCTCTGTTGAAGTCCTGTTTGGTCTGGGGGACACATCGATGTGTCGAGGACCCCCGACCTGCATGGGCTCTTCCTTGTCCCGGTCTCTGTGGATGCGCTCCATCTTTAATTGGTTTGGTGGCCGAGGCGTGTGCTGGGGCGCTGGGGGGCCCATGGGCTGAGGTGGTGCTCCTGATGTGGAGTTGGCTTTGGTGGGAGTCCGGGCCTGCAGTTGCTGCGGTGGTTTCTGCTGCAACGTGGCTTGCTGCTGCAGCGTCACGGACACGCAGACATCGCCCACTTGCAGATGGTGGCAGGTGAGACCATACAGTTGGGCAGTACGCTCTGGGCTACAGGACGACCAGCCCTGTCCAAAAACGAAAAACGGGTGTTCAGGGGGAACATCTATAGTCACTTTGCTCTGCTGCTCCCCTACATTGAAATGCAGCGCCACTAGACCGGGCCGCTGACTAGCGCGGATGTCCACCACCATGCTTGAATCAATCTTAAGCCCACCGCTCACTTCTGCGCTCCGCATGAAGTCCTGAGTCTGCAGATCTTCCACACGCTTGAGCTCTCCAGTAGCCAACTGGATGATGGCGCCCTTCATGAAGTGCGATGGTCCAGTGGGTGCCAGTAAAGGAGCCTGTGGTAAAGCACCAGAAGCTGGAGTGGGAAGCAGCTGGGAGGGCTGCTGACCATGTTGGGGAGGCAGCTCTGCCACCACCCGCTCAGGGAGACACGATGCTGCATCAATGGCTTTTGTATAAGTAGAGGGAGAAGCAATGATGGCTGTTGAGGCCACATCGCTGGATTGATAATGCTGCTGCTGCTGCTGTTGTTGGTGGTGATGGTAATCCAGGGGCACGAGAACAGGCTGCCCATTGGCCAAGATCACGGCGTGACCTTGTTGAACGATATGCTGCTGATGAGCTCTGGATTCAGCAGGATTTAATGCATATGCTGTTCTGACTTCACTCTGAGTATCTCGACTTCTCTGAGAGCTTTGAGACAGGTTCAGGGGTACATGTGCTGCTTCCTTTCGACTCATGCCATGGACAGGAGAGGCCAGTCGTCCAACCACTTGCTGGACCTACAAATGAAATGACAAAATTTAGTCAGAAAATCTAAAATGGAACAGTTTATTGAATATTTGTTTAGTATGCTATTTGATACATCAGACATGTATAGCTCCTATAGCAATTATATAGGAGAATATGGATACCTCACTCAAAATATGCAATTTGGTGCAGTTGATTTGATGCCCAAATCAATTATTTTAATAACAGTTCTGCAGACTACTTGCATTAAATGCATTTGAATATCAGTTGTCATTCTATAGCCTATCTCCCAATAATATCTTAGTAAGACGACATTTAAATGCTTAGTTTTATTAGAATTTTTTTATTGGAGGGGACAAAACATATAATACAAATATAATGCAATACATTGATGACTAAGAGATGAACAAATAAATGTCCCTCAAAAGTTTGATGCATCATTTGATACTCACATTAACATGACTTTTCTTAAAATTACGTATAGATAATGAAGTAAGTTGCTTAGAATATAAAAATAAACAATTCTTATGTTTAATTAATAAAAATAAGTAAAGATTTCACAACAAAAAGACAAATGTAATAACCTGAAGGGGAACGCTTCTAAAATTATTAAAAGTTATACTTTTACTTGCTAAAGAAGTATGAACTATCAATCAGACGATAGAAGGCATGTAGTAGATTGTGTACAACAGGATTTTCAGCAAAGTTTTGATCATGTTCAGTGATACTAGAAATTGTACTATCAAATATGACACAGTTGCCTTAATAGGGATAGAATGGACATTTTGATGGAAGTTCCTTTTTTCATAAAGCACCATAAGCTGAATAATGACAAATGAGAGGCGAGACATGCCTCAAGACTTGTCACAGCAGATTCTGCTGAGTATAAATCAAAAACCAATCTCTGTTGTTTCTAAGAAGTAGTAGCCTGAGTTACTCAATCCTCAACACACCCAAAGAACAGCTAATAAAGGAAGGAAGTGGTGTAACTGATGCTGACTCACAAGGATTGCCTCAAAAAAGACAAAACTCTGAAAATGCATTAAGTAGGGATGAAGCATGAGACATTTAAAATACTTTTGTGTAGGCCCAGATTATGCTACAATATTACATCAAGTTCGGTTTCACAGTTCACAGTGAGTGGTTGCACTCCAATTGAACCTTACTGGTTGGATAATGGTCAGGTTGTAGGAGGTAATGATTAGTTAAACAAAAGCCCCATTTCCACCGAAATTACCCAGAACAAATTGTCCCAGGAACTCTTTTTCCCCAGACCTGCTGCTGTCTGCGTTTCCATTGTGGTCTGAAGTACCGTGAAGATTAGTTCGGTGACGTAGAACTGCGCGTGTCGACTTTCAAGTTCCCACTGGATTTCGTCCTTTGCAAATAAATGTAATAAAGCCCGAACCTCGTCGTCGACCCATCAGTCGTATTTTTTAAAACTCCATTGTTGATTTGAATAGCAAACTACTCTTACTGCACGCACCGCAACAGACTTTTAAAAATAGTGGTTGAAATAAAATGCTGCATCGAGTCGACCAATCAGCATGTTCAATGCCCAAGTCCCACCCCCGAAAGTTTGTAAACTTTGAAAAAGTACTACCTCGCGAGCAGGGTCCTTTTGAGGGGGAAATATTTACCCGGAAATTCATTTAGACCCTGATTCCTGATATGTTCAGTGCAGTGTTGATATTAAATAAACTATACTATGTTCACTTAACTATAATTAGATGTGTTACCTTGGCAAATACCGGAAATTAATACAATTTAAGTTGAAGTACTAAAATGAACAAAAATAAAATAAAAAGAATTTAAAGCTGAATAATCAAATAAAAATGACAAAAGCATGTAACAAAATGACTAAAACTTTCAAATTAAAATTAAACCTACAAACAAAAGCGAACTAAAAACATTAATACATATTATAATAGTATATAATAAATTCATAAATAAAATGGTACAGTGGATGCAAAAATCTGAAAGCACACTTCAGAAAATGTAAACATTTAGAATTAAAAATTCAGATTTAAACATGAAAATAAACCCCAGCATATCCATTCATTCTTATATCGTTTACAAATTAAAATATAAAATGTGCAGTTATTTGTTTAATTGGGTTCTCTTCATCTAGACACATGACTTAAAGGTGCAGCAAGCGATTTCTGAGAAACACTGTTGAAGATTTTACTCAAGACCTAAACAAACCATTTTGTGAATATTTGCTAGATGTTTGTGTTGAAAAAAAAAAAGTGTGCTTGTATATAATCCTGGCTGTGTAAAACGAGAGAAAAAACGAAGTTGATCGGACGATCCACAAAGCACCAAAACACTCTTGTAGCCAATCAGCAAGTACCCAAACAAACCCTTTAAAATCACAACCGATTCATCCATACTTGTGTGAGCTGAGCTGTCCGATGAGGCAGCTTTAAGTGGTTGTCTGTTTTGCGTAGCATGTTCGTTATTTTGGGGGCGGTGCAATAACCATCCCAGGTGTGTTTGTGTTTGGGTGTCGATTTCAAATATCAACAGTGTTTTCTCAGAAATCACTTACTGCACCTTTAAACAAAGATATCATCTCAATATAGGTCAAAATTATAGGTAATCATTTTTCATAATCAAGTCACTACTGATACTGATATATTTAAGTGGTGTGAGTGACTTGCCACCATTTTTAATCAACTTTTCTGCAGTGCACTCAATAGTCCAATGATGTGGCAAATTACTGTTCCAACAAGTCTATAAGAAATCAAAATTGACCATTTAATTTACTGGTGATATTGTAATAACTTGCTCTTCTTCTAAAATGACTTCACCTTTTCAAACAGCTATTTAGGCATTGTTTTAGCAAACCCACATTTGGCCTTGCTCTATTCTGACATGTAACACCCACAATCCAATTAGTTTCAGATTATAGCATGGCAACAAACCATCTGAAAATGTTTTTATGAGTTGTAGTAAAACAGAATGTTAAATATGTGGTTGGTTCATTTAGCAGCAGTTTTAATTGGCTGGCATTAGCAATAAAACTGTCTAATATTGTTATACCAAGGAAATCCACAAATGTCCTTTCAGTTTGGCCTCAATACATGTCATATTTGTGTTCTAACAACTCCTTTATGCAGTTTCATCATGCTTTCATACACTGTCCCACATAAATCGCACCTTGCATGGCATGGATCTTTATTTTCAAGCCACAGCATGTACTTTTTCAATTTGTTGTTTGAAAAGGTCGAATCCTGGAGTGAAAAACCACAGACCTTCAATAACCCATTTTCTTTGAATGGACCCTTTTAACATTTCGTGGTTCTCAGAAATCGTCAGTTGGGTAAACTTCTACAGTGGTGAACGGGAGATGGCAGAAAAAAAATGTTTTGCATTACCATTTGCTCCGATAACAAAAGAATCAATGACAGCGTTTCCATGACTTTGAAATAGAGGGAAAAACCATTGAGAGATTGATTACGTTGGTCAGAAATTTGTCGTCAGTCTCTCAGCTGTCTGCCGCAGCAGTGTTTAATTTTTTTTTTTTTGTAATTTACTGCTAAGGTAATATAACAATGCATATGTGTTATACATGTGTATTAAATAAAAATATAAAAAATTTAAAATATGAAGACCTTTACTAGATTTGCAATGCTGATAACTGAGGAAATACATCATCACAGTATGTGAAAAGGGTCCCTTTCTAAAACTCTCTATGAAACTTCAGCAGGACATTTTATACACTTTAACACATTGATCCTATGATAGTAAACCATCCGTTCCTCACCTCGAGATCAGTGTCTGGCGTGCTGCTCTGTCCTGGTGACATTCTGCCCTCCAGCCTGCGGTTTTTCAGGCTCTTGTCTTGCTGGGGCTCCAGCGGAGCAGCATGCAGCAGCCGTGCACTTCTGGCCGAATAAACTGCATCTTGATGGCTGTCCCTGCCTCCGTGGTCTCTATCCCTACCATTCACCTCCCTTTCCTGCTCTAGGGAGCTGCTGTGCAGGTCTCGTTGAGGTTGGACGCCCCTGACGGCGGGGTGGTAGAACATAGGCACGCCTCTCGGGCTGAGCTCCCCGGCAGGTAGCATCCCTACAGTCCCAAGCGCCGCTTGTGACACCGGCTGCTCAGACGGGATCACCAGAGGCGCCGCCATTTTGGTGTATGCGTGGGTTGAGATCTGCTGCTGCGGAGGGGATGAGACCACTCCTTCCTGAATCACTGATGTGTATGGAACCAGGTGAGGCTGTGAAATGGCGGATTGAGGTGGTATCAAGGAGCTGGGAACAAATCCTGGAGGCACGGCGTAGGGAACGGCAGCACCGTATGGAGAGCTAACAAACTGCAAGGAGGAGTGTGGGATCTGGGTGTAGCCGAGCGGAGGGTAGGGAACACTAGTATGCTGTAACACCGATGAAGGAACGGTGTAGGCAGGAGAAATGTGGCTAAGAACAGGGTGCAGACTGGTGGGTGTGTAGGTGCCAGCAGGCAAAGCGACTTTATAGAGCATGCTATACTGATCCATGGGTACCCCGATGAGACCTTCAGCACCCTCCACCCCATAATGCATGCTCGGCTGGGCTCGTACCCACTCGCCACTACCACTTTGGGCTTCTCCGCTCACTCCAGAGCTTTGTGAAGACGGGCCATCCTCACCTCCTCCTCCGCTCCCGATTCCGCTGCCTCCCGCTCCGCCGCTGATGCTACTGCCGCTGATGTTGTTGGTGGAGGTGTTGTTGTTGTTGTTAACAGGGAGGTCCCGCTTTTTGGGAGGGAGGCACTCCTGGTTGCGCTCGTGGACTGGCTTCATGGTGATTCGGGATGAGAATGGGCACTGTTACTGAACAGAGGAAGGGACAAAGCCTGACAGCCGCGGAAATAGCACCACTGGAATGAGCTCTGAGAACCTCCCACTGGCCTCTTCCATCACCTTACCTAAATGCATAAAGAAATTATGTATAAATATAGATTACATATTTAAACTAATGGTGTATAGACAAGTGCTCAACATATTGACCAGTCTAAAAAAACAGCTGGTTTAGAGATTGTTGCATCAGCATAAATCTGCTCAAATAAAAAATGTGGCCAATCTACCAAACGTCACTTTCAAAACGCATCATATATAAATTGCTACAATATTTTTGGTGAATTTTGAGTACAATCTACTGCCATATTACTTACAAGCAACGTGCAAGAGTGCATGTTTTCAAATATGTATTACATAGCAATTTAGTTTGTATTTCCCATTTTTGAAGGGCATTTTTTTGCCAACTCTGCAATATTTATTCATTCCAGTTTTGTGTTGTTACAATGTCGGTAGTCGGAAGCAAATAAAATGTGGGTGGGTCCTCTATCTCAGAAGTAACATTAAATGCCATTTATATAAAATACAAATATACCGCCGTTTACTAAACGATTGATCGGGATAGTCAAAATTACAGAAACCACTGAATCATTAACCACGGCGATAGTGTAGGGGTACGACGCATGGCATCAAGTTGACGCAAATCGATCTAAGGTTCGAATCCTTTTGCCGAACTCACTCTACTCCCTTTTCCCATCACATATCAGATCAGAAAGGCATTTATTTTCAATAAAACTGAAGAAAATATTAGAAAAGTGGAAATAAAGCATCTAACGTGTGTACTATTAAGTGTTTATTGGTTATTGGTAGGTAAACAGACATGTGCTGAATTAGAGACGATAAAAGTGAGTGCGTCCAATATCATTGGTCGTAAAAAGTGGGTTAAATTAAGTCTGCCAGATAACACGCTGAAAATCTGACATTGTAACATTACAAAGCCGTTTGAAAAACACAATGACAACATGGCATTTTTTAAGGTATGACTGTCTGTGTCATTTATATTCTAGAGCAAAATGTGGAAGTCTCTTTGAGTAACCTTAACCACAGACGTGTTTTACTCATACATCAAAACAAACCACTTTTCTAAAAAACCCATTGGAAATTACCAAAGAAATCCAAAAATGTCCCTTCCAGTGTGGCCTAAATACAACATTGTGGATACTAGAAAGCAAAACACAAGTATCACTAAACCTCATTAGTGCAGTTAAAGGGGAATTTAGTCAACCTGTATTTACAGAGAAGCCAAATCATTCAAAATGTAAGATTTATCACATTTTACAACAATTTATTTAAATTACAAATGTTGACATAATACTCTAAAAACTATTAAAAATTCAAAGCTTATTATAATAATTTAACCTTATACCACAGAAAAAAAAGAAAAAAAAAACTAAGGGCAGTGACAGCCATCATAGTTAAATGAATTAGCCCGAAAAGATAAAGCACTCAAAATACGTTTCTTCCAGGCTAACTGTATCGTGCCCATGATGCTTCTGTGATTCATACACGCTAGATTCAATAAAGGGAAAGAAAGTGCAGAAATAGCAAACTAGGCATTTCTGTCCATGTTCTCTTAAAGAAACAGAGTCCAGTTCTTCTCGTATACTATGGGCCACATTCTTGCCATATTAGAAAAATAACTTGGAGCAATAAACGCCCTTTATATTGAAAATATATCCTTTTTGTGTGTGTGTGTGTGTGTGTGTGTGTGTGTGTGTGTGTGTGTGTGTGTGTGTGTGTGTGTGTACTGTCTAACATTTGGTATATTTCACATTAATTAAAATCTAGGCATATTATGGGTTTAGTGTAGATTTCAAGTATCTTACATAAATACACGAAAGACTTTGTTTTAATATATTTAGACAAAATAAAAGGTAATAAAAAGCTCCAGAAAATCAATTCTAGGTGCAATTATTGCTCCGTAGTAAAAGTAGAATTCTGATACTACATGTCAGGTGGATACCATGCACAGACAGCTTTGTAAATATAGTAATATCTCATTTTAATAGCCAATTTCATAAATCAAACATTAGTCGCTGAATCGCTTGCTAAAACGAAAAGTTGATATGATACGGAAACTTCGCCGGATTATTGTCCTGACACTAATAAACTGAAACAACATAAAGATACGCGGGGGGGAAATATGAACAAATAAGATTCAATAACGTACATTTCGATGTTTTTGGTGTCCGCGATCCCAGTGAGCACTGACATCGCGCTGAAGTGAATCGTGGCACAGGTCAAGTAGAGACACTAGTGATGTTTTCATCAAGACTCAAGCGTTAGCCAGCTGCTATTAAAGCCTTAAACTGCACTAGCCAAACGTTTCACACGGGGAATATAATCATTAACTTGCATAGAACAGTTTGGTGCGTTCGCTTCATTAAGTCCAGTCAAACTTTGATAGTCAAAGCATGTTTGAAACTAAAGCAGGAGTAAATGAGAGGCTGGGATTTCCACCGGACCACCGCTAACGGGCTAATCGCTCTTCCCACATACTCAAACCGCCGCTTCTTCACCCGCACGCAAACGCCCTGCGACAAAAACACTCACCTCCGCATAGCATCGTGTAGACGACGGGCAAAAATACAGACTCTCGGTGGAGTTCGTGCAATAAATCAATGGTGAAATATGGGCTGGTGAAATCTGCCCATTCCAGAGGCCAGCAGACTGAAGCCCAGCGGCGCGCGCTGATGACGTCATGGAGGAGTTGATCCGCGACTCGTTCATCACAGCAGAGACGTTTCAGTTTTTAGAGAAACTTTATAAACAAAATCTCACATATATGAGAATATATTTTGTGTGAATCTGTGTGTGTACTGTGTATTATTATGTATGTATAAATACACACACATACATGTATGTATTTAAGAAAAAAAATCTATAAAATATATATATATATATATATATATATATATATATATATATATATATATATATATATATATATATATATATATATATATATATATATATATATATATATATATATATATATTTCTTGAGATAAGGGGCAAAACATATCCCAAACACAAAAGCCCTATTTATGTTTAAAAAGAAGAATATTAACAGAATAAAAATAATTAAAAAGTTACATTTAAGAATTTGTATTCTCAGGACATGTATTGCTTATACTTTTAAATAATTTCTTTAGTATTATTTTAAAAGCACACTATATACTTGTAAACACATGTAATCTAACCTCAGCATTAGGTCACAAACGCAAAACTGCCAAACAAAGTGTTTAAAAAATAATTTAAAAAAAACTAAAACTAAAAACTAATTAAAAATATGCAGTTAGATTAAAAGGCGGAGATCAAACAATACAAAATATAAATAAATACTGAATTTTACTTTCCTTTAAAAAATAGCAATAAAAGTTGTGTCCTCTATTTGAGTCAATTCTATTTACATAATACTTTATATATTTGGCCTCAGCTCGACCTTTGTCAACTCCATCAGTGTTTTTACACCGTCAGGTGAAGCTTTCTCTTCATTTTGAAAGAAATGTCTTATTCTTTTTTCAATTTATTGTGTAAAAATTGTAAAACATCAATGGAACTACATGATATGTCTTAATTGCCTAAGAACATTGGTGATATATGTTTAAAATTAAAAGGAGGGAGGAGAATTAAGGAATTTAGAAACTGGGTTGTTCATAATAGTGTTACAACAAACAAAAGGAGTTGACACTAATTAAGTTATGGAGTGAATAAATATATGGAACTATATATATTTAAATAATATAATATATTTAAAATAAAATATTAAAATAAATATTTAGAAATAAGACCTTACATGGTTCATTATCTGAGACCTTAAATATTTTTAATAATGTAGTGTTAGTTTTTATTATTTAACATCTAAAACATGTTTTGTCCCTTATCTCAAGAATCAGTGAAATATTTCTTAAATATATTCATGAATTAGTGTGTATTTATGTTTGTATACATGTACATGTACATTAGTTATTTTTTCTTTTCTCACAATTCAGTGATAAAAGTGAATCTTAAATCATTTCACTTTGTTTCCCCCATAAAGTCTATGGTTTCCCCCTCATGTTCCGTATAATATCAATAGAGGGCAATGTTGAGCTATATGTTATGCCTCTAAGATAAAAATATCCTTGCTGTTCAGACTTAAGAGGCTACAAAGCTGGGTTAAAAACAACCAGACTGATAACACTAATCAAGGTTAAAGGGATAGTTCGCCTGAAAAGGAAATTCTGTTATCATTTACCCTCAAGTTGTTCCAAACCTGAATTAATATATTGTATATATTATATAATAGAATTGAATATATTATAGAATTGAAGAATGTTGGTAATCAAACAAATCAAAAGTTTTAGTAAAATTAGTTTAAAAAAAAATCAGTTTTGGAATATAGACTGTAGCTAAGAAACGATGGACGATAAACCATCCCTCTCTACCATTGTAGGAAAGCCAATGTCCGGCTGTGTTTGAAATCGCGTACTGTATTACATTTGAATTTTAACTTAGGCTACTTTGCGACTGCTATATAAAGTATGTTCTATATAGTATGAGTGTGTATAGTATGAATGTAATCCCACATCCACCATGTTGTCATTATCATGTGACCTACCAGCGTTCACCTCCATTTATCAATCATCTCCCATGGCCTCATGGGGTAGTACAGTGTCCATCGAATGCGCTCTTCAGAATTTTGTCAGAAGTAGTAGGTCGTCTGGGGACTTTTCGCCAACTGTTTTTACCACTGTTTTGGCGTCCTGTTTTTCAAATACTATAGTAGTGATGTATAAATACTATATAGTAGTGATGTATAAATACTATATGATGTATAAATACTATTTAGTTGTGATGTATAAATACTTTATAGTAGTGATCTATAAATACTATATAGTAGTGATGTATAAATACTATATAGTAGTGATCTATAAATACTATATAGTAGTGATGTATAAATACTATATAGTAGTGATCTATAAATACTATATAGTTGTGATGTAGTGATGTATAAATACTATATAGTAGTGATGTAGTGATGTATACATAATATATAGTAGTGATGTAGTGATGTATACTATAAATACTATATAGTAGTGATGTATAAATACTATATGATGAATAAATACTATTTAGTTGTGATGTATAAATACTATATAGTAGTGTGTCTCAAAAAATAGCATATTGTGATAAAAGTTCATTATTTTCCATAATATAATGATACAAATTAAACTTTCATATATATTAGATTCATTGCACACCAACTGAAATATTTCAGGTCTTTTATTGTTTTAATACTGATGATTTTGGCATACAGCTCATGAAAACCTAAAATTCCTATTTCAAAAAATTAGCATATTTCATCCGACCAATAAAAGAAAAGTGTTTTTAATACAAAAAAAGTCAACCTTCAAATAATTATGTTCAGTTATGCACTCAATACTTGGTCGGGAATCCTTTTGCAGAAATGACTGCTTCAATGCGGCGTGGCATGGAGGCAATCAGCCTGTGGCACTGCTGAGGTGTTATGGAGGCCCAGGATGCTTCGATAGCGGCCTTAAGCTCATCCAGAGTGTTGGGTCTTGCGTCTCTCAACTTTCTCTTCACAATATCCCACAGATTCTCTATGGGGTTCAGGTCAGGAGAGTTGGCAGGCCAATTGAGCACAGTAATACCATGGTCAGTAAACCATTTACCAGTGGCTTTGGCACTGTGAGCAGGTGCCAGGTCGTGCTGAAAACGAAATCTTCATCTCCATAAAGCTTTTCAGCAGATGGAAGCATGAAGTGCTCCAAAATCTCCTGATAGCTAGCTGCATTGACCCTGCCCTTGATAAAACACAGTGGACCAACACCAGCAGCTGACATGGCACCCCAGACCATCACTGATTGTGGGTACTTGACACTGGACTTCAGGCATTTTGGCATTTCCTTTTCCCCAGTCTTCCTCCAGACTCTGGCACCTTGATTTCCGAATGACATGCAAAATTTGAGTGACAGTCCAGTGCTGCTTCTCTGTAGCCCAGGTCAGGCGCTTCTGCCGCTGTTTCTGGTTCAAAAGTGGCTTGACCTGGGAGTGCGGCACCTGTAGCCCATTTCCTGCACACGCCTGTGCACGGTGGCTCTGGATGTTTCTACTCCAGACTCAGTCCACTGCTTCCGCAGGTCCCCCAAGGTCTGGAATCGGTCCTTCTCCACAATCTTCCTCAGGGTCCGGTCACTTCTTCTCGTTGTGCAGCGTTTTTTGCCACACTTTTTCCTTCCCACAGACTTCCCACTGAGGTGCCTTGATACAGCACTCTGGGAACAGCCTATTAGTTCAGAAATGTCTTTCTGTGTCTTACCCTCTCGCTTGAGGGTGTCAATGATGGCCTTCTGGACAGCAGTCAGGTCGGCAGTCTTACCCATGATTGCGGTTTTGAGTAATGAACCAGGCTGGGAGTTTTTAAAAGCCTCAGGAATCTTTTGCAGGTGTTTAGAGTTAATTAGTTAATTCAGATGATTAGGTTAATAGCTCGTTTAGAGAACCTTTTTCATGATATGCTAATTTTTTGAGATAGGAATTTTGGGTTTTCATGAGCTGTATGCCAAAATCATCAGTTATAAAACAATAAAAGACCTGAAATATTTCAGTTGGTGTGCAATGAATCTAAAATATATGAAAGTTAAATTTTTATCATTACATTATGTAAAATAATGAACTTTTATCACAATATGCTAATTTTTTGAGAAGGACCTGTATGCGATTTCGGAACGGAAGAACCTCGGTGCCCGAGTCTGTGAACTAGTGAGCGTGAAATGGAGCAGAAGTGGAGCTGCAGTATCAAGGCTCCGCCCCACACTCCGCAGAATCAGTTAGGTCAGTTTACTGCAGAACAACTCATTTTGTCAGAAGTAAACAGTTATGGAAATGTAGAAATTAAAAATGAAGCTCTAATGGTGCCTCAGTGACTACTTTGATCAGAGAAGCTGTCAATCATGACATCACAGCCCTGTTTTAACGAACTAAAACCAAATTTATTTAACAAACAACAAACACTTGAACTTACATTGGCATGATAAAAATTACCTAATGTAACAGAAACCATCTTTGGAAAAAAAAAAAAATATATATATATATATATATGGAAAGATAGATAGATAGATATTTGAAGTGCAATTTGATTGTTTAGTTTATGTCACATTCGACTACATGGAGAGGGCGGGGTTTATGACCTATACTAGGTCCAGCCACCTGGGTTTTGGTTCACTTTTCAAGACTTCTGTGGGGTTTTGGAACAACCTGAGTAAATAAGGACAGAATCTTCATTTTTGGGTGAACTATCGATCCTTTAAGACCCTTGTGCTGTCTTTACTTGGGAGTTATTCATAGCGGTCAAAAGTGACTGGACCCCTGAAATTTAACTTCTTATTTTTTCAGTAAAATCATTCTAAAACATTTTTATTTAGCATTTTGAGAGGGTTTTGTGGTACTAATTAATATTTATGCAATAATTAATATCTCTTTATATATATATATAAACAATTTATATAGTATTTCAGATTAAAATAGAATCTAGGCCTTTAAAATCTATTTTTAAAGCAGATTAGCGCCATCTGTTGTTGAGAGTATGAAAACAAAACATCCCTTGGTGTAACCATTAGCTGACTGTATAGCTGTCTATAGAGCAGCTTGTGAATTTCCTATTTGTTTTTAGACATAATTACATATAGGTGGAAGATTTAAATATATATAGTTTATGTTATATATATATATTTATAGTATATATAGTATATATATATTTAAACAATCTTAAAGACTACTTTTGTCAAGTTTTAGATTTTTTTGTTAGATTTGAAGTGTTAGTGTATGCATTATGATTACAGTCAGACCTGAACATTGTGTTATAAAGTGAACACAAGGAAGCATGTTGTTACCCTTTTTTTGAAATCAGAATTTAATAAAAAAACAATGCAATTCATTCAATCACCCTGTGGCACCACATAGCGGCAGTGAGCTTTTTTCTACATTATTACTCATTATTACGATTTCACATACTCTCAAAACTTTGCTCTGCGTTAATGACACAGTGGTTCATAAGCATGTTCATGTGTGTGTGTGTGTGTGTGTGTGTGTGTGTGTGTGTGTGTGTGTGTGTGTGTGTGTAGAAATTAGTGTGTTTATTTCACAATCTTGATGTTTTAGAGTGTCATTCCTTCACTTCTGTGAGCTTTTTCTGAATTATGATTGAATTATTGAATAGATTTCAGATTCTCAAAACTCTGTGTTACAGACACAGTGGGTCGTAGGCGTGTGTGTGTGTCTGTGTGTGTTTGTGTGTGTGTGAGAGAGAGAGAGAGAGAGAGAGAGAGAGAGAGAGAGAGAGAGAGAGAGAGAGAGAGAGAGAGAGAGAGAGGATATGTCTATATCACATTCTTGATGTTTTTTAGTGTTTTTTTTTTTCAGTATTGTGTCCGATTTGTAGATTGTGCACTCAAAAATTCTCTGTATTTTCTTATATTTTTGTCAATTTCCCATTCAGTTCCTATGTCATGTGATTTTTGACCGAAGACCATAAGTGTGCCTTTTTTGTTTTACGACCACTTAGCCTGTTCGAATAATACCCTCTTTTTGTGTGTGTGTGTGTTCACATTCCAAGTGTTATAAAAGTCATGTTTCGTATCATTCCGATGAAGCTGTGATTTCAAAACATAAAATCCAGAAAGGACCGAAATTAAGGGATCAAATATGTTAGATGATATCCGGGGTTTTCAATTTTTCAGATGCTATGGACCTCCAAATATGATTACCCTCATGCAAAGGAACCAAAAAAAAAACTATATACATGAAACAATATTGTTTATGTCCATCTACCATGTAAGATATGTTGTTTGTATCCCCCAAATTCTGTTTTATATTAAATATGTCATTGGATGTTTTTGTGAAAGCTGAAAAAAAACAACCTGTCCATACTACAGCACAGTAGATGGCGCCAATGCATTCCTCAAGTGTGCAAACAGCGATGCAGAAGGAAAACCACTTCGATTAGCCGCAGTGCTTTTGGGAAATTGAGTATTCGCTGTAATCAAACTCGTGTTGATCGTGAATTTTACCATAACTCATAACCAGTCGTTTTGAATTTGACTTAGGTCTTCAAAATGTTGTAATACGCCATGCAGTAGCTTGCCAAGCACAAAAGTGATTTGTTTATCTGTTAGCTGACAGTGTAAATGAGCGTTTGAGTCATGCTGCTAGATGTGCTACAGGGAGCAGAGGCTGGAGGATTCACACTCATTCAAGGTAACAGGATTTCGTGAACTAACATAAGTACTCCGTTTTTACCTTTCTACACCGCTGAGAATAGTAATTATATGTTTGTACTGTTTTCAGATACTGTCAAATGCACCGGTCGTGGCATCCTCAAGTGTTTTATTAATGCAGCATTGAAGAGGCAAGTTCCTGTCTGCAGCCGTTTATTTTTTATTGACTTCCATGAAGTTGTTTCACTTTGCGTGTTGTTATATTTGTGTTCAAATCTTTTAAAGGGGCGAGGACGTACATGTGCTGGGATTTGAGGCGAGTGAAACAGAAGTGTGTGCGGGCTTGGACAGAAGCTGTGTGCAGAAGTGAGCAAAATAAAAATATAACTCATGCATATGGTGACACCTAAAAGCACCTGACATCATAGAAATGCATGACAGATCAATTGTTTTGACAGTGTGCAATTTATCATCATTTGAAATCTTTAAATGTCATAGTGCATTGGTTTTCAACTGGTTTTGCTTCAGGACTCAAGATTTTACAAGTGGTGATGGTACAACTCATTAAATAATTTGTTGTGCAAAATGAATTGCCTTAAATTGAAAACAAACACTTATTGTAGGGGCTTAAACAACAACAGAAATATTACATTTTATTAATAATTGCAAAAGTATCAGGTGACCAAAGAATCGGAGCCAAAAATGGTGTCGCATATATATTTTTTGTTTTAAGTTTATAAGCCTGGTGGTTATTTTGTTACCTTAACTATGCATGCTATTGTTAGTTACTTTATATTATATGCATTTACCATTATTTTTCACTGATGTTTAATAACATAAATGTTATATGTACAAAAACAACAGCAGAAGTGTTCAATTTAGCCTTGTCATGTGATTTTATTTTGGCCATAAATATGCACAACCTTTGACATAAAATGTTTATATTTTTAATTTGATAAGCCTGGTTATTTTGCTACCCTGTTTTTATCATTATTAATTTATATATTTTTTATTTGTTTTACCATATTTTGCTAACTATATATCATATTATTATTATTATTATTTGTATTTACTATTGTCTTCCCCTACTGTTTATTAGCAAATTTTGTAAGCGCATAAACAACAGCAGAAGGGTATTTTTATATATATATATATATATATATATATATATATATATATATATATAATATAAATATATATATATATATATATATATATATATATATATATATATATATATATATATATATATATTACTGATTAATATACTACCATTCGTTTACCATGCAGGACATATATGCAGTCTATTTTGTCCACTGCAATACTTTTTCTTCTGTTTTGTGTGTTTTATAGGCTTCATTTTCATAAGGGTTTCCCTGATCCCCTCGGCTGGCAGTGCAGATCATCTTTCACCGTCGATCAGTTCTCTTCTCAACACATAACTAAGCTCATCAAAGACACGCAGCATGCCAAAGCATCAGTACTTGTTGTTGACTCTCTCTCATTGGTTTTAAGACATCATGACCCTGTTCTCATCTGTCAAAGACTTCAAGAGCTCAGAAAAGGTGGAACATTTCTCATTGGCAAACTGTGTTGCCTTTAATGCCTGGTACAAAATGTACAATTTTGGGCTGTCCAAGACGAAAGATGACCAATCGTGGTGATTTCTGTTGTCATGGCTGCTAAACGGTGGTCCTACGTTGTGCAGGGAGAAATGTTCAAAGACGGCCGTTGTAGTAGTCTTGCGGCCGAAGATAGCCTGTGACACTCAGAAATGTAGCATGAACATCTCACCGTATGTTTGCAGCTACGTCTTCTAGCCAATAAAAATGCAACATGAAATGGCGTATTGATCAAGGCGACATGGTGCTTAAACTTAAAACTACTTACCTTAAAGGAACACTCCACCGTTTTTAGAAATAGGGCTTATTCAACATCTTTCATACATTTAGATATGTGGGCAAATGCATATCGGACCCATCTGAATTCTGCACAGAATGCTGCATCTCAAAGCGATATGTAGAGTATGATGAGAAACGGTTAGAGATTAGGAGAAAACTGTGATATGTGAATGTGATGTAAACAAAACGCTGTTGGCTGTTTTAAAAAAGGGGCTGTTTCAGGGCAAATTACGTTTTTTGGATCACTTTTACTTGGGACATGCTAGCTGGCAACATAGAATGCCATTCATTATGCTAAGCTAAGCTAGCGGCGACCCTGCCAAACTAAAACAATGCATGTTTTAAAAAAGGAGCTGTTTCAGGGGAAATTACGTCAACACATTGAATAATGCTATGCGTTTCGAGGCATTCATTGGGCCTTTAAGCTCCATTTACAAATTTGGCATGCCAAGTTGGCCTCTTTTCCCTAGCCATGACTGTGTTCATATACTCCTCTTTTTTTCAGCGCACACAACCACAGTTTCATCTCATGTCAGCTCCATTTACCACTAGCACATACTGATGATGTTTTATTCTTCTGTATTTGCGTCGTAGCCTACGATTCAGTAGGTATCATAATCTACACACAATCTACATACTTGTCATACCCGAGTTTTAGATCCATTTCTTACAGTGTGATTTGTAGCGAGGTCTGTTGCAGGCTTGAAGTGTTGACAAATTCAAGACTTAGGAAATAATGCTCTTATTTGTTTTTCCCACTGACCACTAGGAGGAGATATTAAAACTATTATCGGCCTCCTGCATACAGACTTGCATCTGCAAGGTGCTGTGGGTATTGTAAGCCACTTAGCCAGTACTGTTATCTCTGTGGCACCTGCAAATAATGAACATCATGCTGTGGCTACGACCACACGGCGCACAAAGTCAGGCAAAGTTATGCAAGAGGTAAGACATTCGTTTTTACTCTGAATAAACATGTGAGTCTAAACTAAATTCATTAGAGTGTAATCAATTTATAGGAAGGATATTTCAGTGTGTCCGAGGATGCGACCCTTTCTGTACAGGCCAAAGCCCGTCAACTTGGGCATGTACAGAAAGAGCCAGATGTAGCGGAGGTGAGCAAAGCTGCTTTGATTCTCAATGACTTTAGATGGAGGTTTTTTGTTGTAAGTGTAACTGTTTTTCTTTCATTGTGATCTGAGCAGGCTGATCCAGCATCAAACTTGACCTTCAATCTACGCCTGTCCGAGGAGGAGAGAAAAGCCAAGGAGAAAGTGGCACTGCCATTTGTATTTAGCCAAGAGAAGTAAGAGACTTCTATTGATGAAACAGTGTTATCTTCTGCTGCTGCCTTGTGCTATCTGACGTAAATACAAGTTTCCTAGTTAAAAATGGGACATGGACACCATCTAAAGTCATATTTACCACTGGGAAGCGCATTTTGATACCCAAGTTTCCAAGTTGAGCGAGCCATAAACTTAAACTTTAAACATGGCGGCGGGGTAAATGATTGCTGCTGTGAGTGCTATTCTTCATTAGTTTCTTCCACATCAGCTACACCGCCTTGTCTTGATGTTAAAGTACTGCGTATTTACATATATAAATAATAATTTGAAGCATATTGTATGTTATATACACAGTGAAAATAGCCTTTATTTGACCATAATTCCAGAATTTCCACTACAACGATGGACTAAAAATGGAAATGTTTTTCAGGCCTAGACGACAGCATTGTCAAAACAATCCCCGTTCACAGGGATCCGCGAAAATGACTAAAAATGCTGTGTTCTGTTGCCAGGCCAGTATGTGGCAATATCATTTTGTAAAAAAAAACACTATGCCTATAGACTGAACATATAATACAGACAGGCATATGACTTTGCCGTTTTCGCAAATTTGCGTTTTTATAGTTTACACAGAAACGATAACGGTATCAGGCACTGTCATTTGTATTTAGCCAAGAGAAGTAAGAGACCTCTAATGATGAAAACAGTGTGAATTTGAGTTTCCTAGTTAAAATTGGACATGAACTCCCTATCAAGTCATATTTACCACTGGGAAGCTCTAGGATATTTTTGATACCCAAGTTTCCAAGTGGGGCGTGCCATAAACTTTAAACATGATGGAGGGAAGAACATTATCTTGGTGTTATGGTGATGAGACACAGGGCAACTTTTTGAGCAATGTTGCTATGGGTACTTTCTCATTAAGAATGGGCAACTAATTTCTATCTGGAGACTTTAGATCGGTTGTGGGCCCTGTGTCTCACCTGGTAACCTGGTGAGGGCAACATTGCCCGGCAACCTTGCTCAAAAAGTTGCCCTGTGTATCATCACCTTTAAAGTAGTGGAGATTTACATATATGATTAACCATTTGAAGCATATTGTATTTTTTATACACAGTCAAAATAGCCTTTTTTGACCATAATTCCAGAATTGTCAGCAAGCTGACCATCTAGATAGAGCGGTGAATGTTTAATTGGTTGTCAATGAATGGGATCCTAAATATAATTTTGGCTTTAAAGGTGCACTATGTAGTATGTTTGCAGTAAAATATCCAAAAACCACTAGGCCAGTGTTATATATTTTCTTCAGTTGAGTAATTACAATGTCCCAAATGTTTCCAACTATTTGTAGATTGTGTGAAAATTGCTATTTTAACCAAGGAGCCGGGACATCTGAGCATAGCATCTGAGGGAGTCACCTGTCAATTGTCATATCTGCGTTACCCTCGGTTTCCGGTTTTAGAAACGCAGAAACGCTTTACAACAAGTGTCAAAGTAGCCGCAGAGCGAACACACAGAGTAACGTCATAACAATTTTCAACACACTCAGATGTATCTAATATGATAAACATAGCGCCCGGCGACTGTGTCCCGTCATAATAAAAGTCCTGCTGCTGGCGAGGCGTGTGTTGTTCATCTCATTAACAATCGCTCCAGCGGCCTTGCTCGGCTCCACAACACTCGGTCCTGCTCCGCTTCATACTACAGTAATATTAATAACCGCATCCATGAACATGATTTCTGCCAGAGTCCTATCCCGATTCTTTTCCACCGGCTGTGTGGTGAAGACCACATGTCCCAAGATGCTGCGCTCAAACTTGGCGTCATCAAACCATGCCTTTGTTTTGAACAGGCGACCTCTAGCAGACGGAAAAGTTGCATAGTGCACCTTTAATAAGAAGTCTTAATGATATTTATAATAATAATGATTTCTATTCTTTCCAACAACAAAGCACTTGAATGCGACTTACTCATAATCACAACTTCAGAAGTGGAAAATGGGAAATATCCGGATAGCACGTGAAGGTAGCATTAGTAAAATCAAAGTCCATTTAAAGTAATTTCACTCGGCAGCCATCTTTTGAACGCTGTATTATCATGCCAGGCCAGGAGGTGGCAATGTCTCTTTGTAAAGAAACACTACGTGCCTATAGACTGAACATATACACATGAGTATGACGCGTTTTTGTAGTTTACATGGAGATGATAACGGTATTGTTTAAAAAATATTAAATTTGCAATCCGCTTTGAAAAGTTTGCTTTTTCATGCTGCTGTTGTAAAAAATAACTGGCCAAGACGCAAATAAATTTTGTGGACAAAACGGTGAAATTAATTTAAACCAGGTGTCAGCAACCTGTATAGCCCACGTTAGCTCTTCAGCAAGCTGACGTGCAAACTGTCGCAAATGCGTCGCATCCTGAAGCTCAACACATGGTTGTCTTAATTAAACAATAGACTAATTATACCAGTGCTAATGCCGCTCTCTCTCCCATTGCGGTCTTTGATCTTGAAATTAGCTGAAAAAGAAAGTAAAAGAGTGACAAACATTAATTACGTTTTACAGTGAAAAGAGAGATCTGTGTCTTTATTAAAATCAACACATTAACGATTTGTCTCTCATCCACCCGCAGTTTTTGGAATGTTTTTTTTTTTACTTGACCCGCCCGACCGACCCGCGGATTATCCACAGCGCCCTCAGATATAACTGTGATCCGCACATCACTTGTTCTCTCTGACGACGTTTTTGTCCTTTGTCGGCCACCGTAGCTTCTCTATGTGCTCTGATAGGGAGGGGGCATGCAATTCACAACCTCACCACCGCTAAAAATCACACTGCACATTTAAATTTTTGATCTAATATTTATATTTAGCCTTTTTTAACAATTTTTCATAGTTTTAGTTAACAACAATAATAATACTCTTATTAAATTTAATAATCTGTAAAAAGAAAATCTGCTTTTTTTATAACAAATCAGGGCTACACTTTATTTTACGGTGTCCTTGTTACAGTGTAACTAACTATACCTATTAATTAACAACATATACTTACTGTAGGGTTAAATTAAAGTTTGGTTTAGGGTTAGTTACATGTAATTATGTATAGTTATTACTATTGAAGGTGCATGTAAAATATGGAGCAAGGACACTAAAATAAAGTGTCACCAAGATATTTAAAAAATATCACCAAGTAATTTTAAAAATAATAATTTTGACATCAGAGGTTCAGTCTTTCATGCTGCAATCTGTTTTCCCCCCCAGAAAATCAGCTCTTCTGAGGCCAACTCCTGGCTCGGGACGGATCATGTACGAGCCTGATGCCAACGATGACTTTGACGAGGAGGATCCAGATGATGATCTTGATGTGTGAATGAAGACAGTCCACATCATGACCTAAATCTGGGAATGTCATATCCATCTTTATAAATTATTTATGATACTTTCTTTTATTATGAATCAAATAGTCTAAGGCAGTCTGTTGTCAGTTATTACAAGACCAGGTTTGAGGGTGTTATTTTGACATAAAAATTGATGAACAAGTTTTCATAATGTTATGCAGTTTTTGTATTGGTGGATAAAAAAGCACTTATTTTCAAGCACTGATATGAAAATATTTTAAGCATAATTGGCCAATTATGATTATTATTGAATTATTACTAAGATCAGTTTATTTAATTCTGTTTTTTTATACATGTTGACATGGAGGGGGCAGCTTTTCACTTGTTGGTTGATATCTTGAGCTCATGGGATGATCCCCAAACTTTGTCATGCTCCAAACCAAATAAAGTACAATAAATGATCAATAAAATTATACTGAAAGTCAAACACAGCTACAAATTGTACACATTTTATTTCAGGTTTTCACTGACTTAAAGGGGTAGTTCACCCAAAAATGAAAATTCTGTCATTAATGACTCACCCTAATGTCGTTCCAATCCCGTTCATCTCCGGAACACAGTTTAATATTTTAGATTTAGTCCGAGAGCCTTCTCTCCCTCCATTGAAAGTGTTTGCACAGTATACAGTCCGTGTCCAGAAAGGTAGGAAGTAAGGTATGAAAAACATCATCAAAGTAGTCCATGTGAGATCAGTGGGTTAGTTAGACTCTTTTGAAGCATCGACAATACATTTTGGTCCAAAAATAACAAAATCTACGACTTTATTCAGCATTGTCTTCTCTTCCGTGTTTGTTTGAATCCGCGTTCACGAGTCCACAGTGACGCTGCTGATGTAAGACGCACAGCGTTCGTCTCCCTCAGACTACATGGAAGCCAGATAACGCAGCAGCAGCGGGATTCAAACAAACGCAGAAAGTTTTTGTTGTTTTTAGACCAAAATGTATTGTGGATGCTGTTTAATGTTATTGTTTAATGTTATTTAGCATATTTTTAGAGGGAAAAATGGTAAATTGTCATTTCTATGTGATAGGGAATTTCATGCAAAGGCAAACAAAAAAAAAGTTACCCACTCATTTTCCAAATGTGTCATGCGAAATCACTGCACTGACTAAAAGAAAGCTGCTTGTTTTGAAAGTGGTTTCTTTATTAGCTGTGCTTCATACATCGTTGCACTGGCAACAGACATTGGGCCTTTTTTGTCTGTGAAATTTAATGAATATAATGAGTAACATATTGATAACTACTGGCATAACATGTTTAAAGTCAACATGAAACGACAAGAAAAGATATAGGATGGGGCTTGATATTGTCATGGTGAATTGACTGGATGATTGGATTGTTGTGGTTTGCTATTGGTTGATCTCAGATGAGTGTCAGGTTGCCCCGCCCTTCCGCCAGTAAACGCATCATCAGAGAATAGATGTCACTGCAAGAGTGAGGGGAAGTTATTTTGATTAAAGATTACGAGGCACATGAATAAAAAATAAATGACGTGCACAGATAAATCATTTAAACTCCAATATTCCATAAATTCATGGTGACTTTAAGAGGCGGCTGAATTAATCTTTTGGTGAGCAAATGCAAAAGGTTTGAGTCATCAGGATGAATCGAAATCTCATCACTACGCCAAACCTTTTGTTTGTTGTTTTTAATAATTTAATATCACAAAAATAAGGACTTTTCTTTTTTTTTTTACATCACTGTCATTAATTGACAAGAAAATTGTGGAAGATTCCTATGGTTTAAATTGAGAACTCAAAAGTCTTTTTTGAAAACCACACTTGAGCATAAACCACTGTAAAAAAAATATGGACGTAGTGTCGTGAGTCACTCCCGGATAACAAAATGGGCAATGAGGCGGGACGTGGGCGGAGCTGAGGTGATGTGATGACAAACCAGACAGCAGACAAACAGCAATCCATCTGTCACTCAAAGTGGCCACGCCCTTAATTATGCAGAACTTTAGGGCTTTATATAATGTAATGAATGAGTTATAAAAAAAATCACCTCCCTCATAGTTGTCATGAAGGGCAAAATTAGCTGTAGGTATAGACCAAAACCACAATTTGTACCAGGCTGTAAACGTGTTTTTCTGCTGTAAAGTTGGGCATTTTAAAATTCTGCTCCTTTCTGGAGCCTGTCTCTAGCAGCCAGTCGATGAACTGCAGTTTAAGTCACTTTTGTATTGGCTTCAAGAAAGACCGCGGGAAGTTGCCGCTTGGCATAAACACTAAAGTCTACCTGAAATGGCTTCTCAAGCCAGGAAAAATGTAGGGCGGGGCTTGTTATTGTCATGGTGAATTGATTGGATGGTTAGATTGTGGTGGTTTGCTATTGGTCGATCTCATGTGGTTGACAGGTTGTCCCGCCCTCATGCCGTTAAACGTCATCAGAGAAGAGACGTGCTGCAAGAGGGAGATGTTATTTTGATTAAAGATTACGAGGCACATGAATACAAAAAAATATGTGCACGGATAACTCATTTTATAATAAACACTCCAATATTCCATATAAAAATAATTTAACATTTTGATTTCATGGTGACTCTAAAAGGCTACGGAATCAATCTTTTGAGCGAATTCAAAAGATTCAAGTAATTGGGATGAATCAAAATCTCATCACTACGGCAAACCTTTTGCATGTTCTTTTTAATAATTGAATATCACAAAAATAATGACTTTTTCTTTGTTTACCTCACCACTGTTTATCAATGAAAGAAATGAAATGACAAGAAAATGGTGGAAACTTCCTAAGGTTTGAATTGAGAACGCGAGTATTTTTTTGAAAACCACCGCGGCCACGTGAGCACAAACTTTATGTCTCTTCGCGGAAGTGACGTCAGGGAAGCGATGGCGGCCCGTGTTGCTCTACCGTATTGGCTTTAAACTGTTCTCGGCGCTGGGAAATTGTACGCGTTTTCTTTTCGCTTTCTCAAAGATTATCTAAAAGAGGTTGGTTTTAATGTTGCAGCAGATGGACAGTCGCACTTCCCTTGGCTTTTGGCAGAACGGAGACATTTGTTCGACACTCCAGTTTGTCTGACCATCTTAGCCAACGAGCATTTGAAGAGCCGGACAGAGAAACTACCTCTCTGAGGATAAAGACTTTCACCAAGTGATATTTTACACACGCACTTTTTCGTGAACGCTGCACTTTAGCACCCTTCATACGTTTATTTGAATCATATCAAGGCGCGCGAGGTGCGTCGGGACGCTCCAGTGTGAAGTTGTGAATGGTTGGCAGGGTCTTATTTCCACAGGTGTGTTGTATTGCTCTTGTCAGCGGTGTAAATCACACCTCACGGACTCTGGTGTTATGGTTGACATGCTAAAGACCCGCCAATGTCTGCTCGGTGTGCGCACTTTCCTCGGCGTGACATCCAGGCTATGGAGCTTCTTTTTATACATCCTCAGGAAGCACATACGAACGGTGAGTGGACAAAAGAGTGTCATTTTCGTGTTTGAGCAACTTTTGTTTCATGACATGACACTGAACTTTCATGCAGGTCATGCAGGCGTCTGAAGGGAAAGCAAACACCTGTCTGGGTTATCAAACCCACTAATATTTTGATAACATGCTAGGTTTAGTTAGTTCATTCTCAGTCTTCTACAGGCAGTGGCTTTTTATATCTTTATTCTGTGCAAGTGGCCTGTGATTCATTAGAGGTACACATATGTCCATTATTTAGTTGGTAACAGTACAACTTGTGAAGAACAACGATTTGCTGGTTATAATAGAATAACACATTAAACTGATTCCATTAAACACACTTGACATTTGCAAACTAATGACAGCAGGGTTAGCAACTTAAAAAATGAGTAAATATGACAATTTCTATGGACCCAAAGTCTTATTAAACAGCCAAACATGTACCATTAGTGTACTTGACATCAACATTAGTTATTTTTCTTTAATATTATATTTTATGACATTTTACGCTGTGCCTAGATAAAATGGAGATAAAATATGTAAAATTACTTGCAACCAGTGTTGTTGTTTTTACTAAAACTATTAACAAGTATTTTTGTTAATTGAAATCAAGCTTAAGTAAAATAAATATTTGATATATATATGTATGTATAATTTGATATTTTATTGTAAGCCTAAAGCAGTAATGATCAGGGTAAGAGAGATAAATGTAAATTGTCTTGGCACCAAAATAATTTTTTTAATAATATTTATAAAAATAGAGGATTTATATCTTAATTCATTTATAACATAAGAATAATATGTGAATATTAAATAGGTCATTGTTTTTAAGAATTAGCTGATAAATAAGTCACATGCTTTAGCTCAGTGTATGTAAACACTTTGGCTCAGAAAACCGGCTGTAATCCCTCTGTGCACAACAGGCTTTGGCAAGCCAGTTGTATAATAATCTTTAAGATGATCATTAAGATGCAATTATAAAAGTATTACTCGTCTGGGACTCTGATATGGGTGCCGGAGTAGCAGACACTTCTCTAAAAATGCTTTACTGTCATGCAAGCATTGGGTCGGTTCAGCTTGACCCGACGTTATGAATGAGTCCTTATTGAGGCCTAATGCGAGTTGGGAATAAACAGCCCCCATTTCAAAGTCACCCTGGCAGTTTCGCTCGGCTGTGCTCTCCGAAGTTCCGCTGACACTTTTAGACAGCTGGGAGAGCTATAGATAGCTCAGAAGAGAGGGATTTGGAGAAAGAGAGGAAGAGTATCCACATTGTGGTGAGCGATGAACCGAAGCAGAGGGTCTCGGACCTCTTAAAGAAAAAGTGATCTGAGTTTGAGCTCAATTCAGTTCTAGAAGGTTGTGTACTTGAGTAAGCAAATTGACCAATTGTGAAATAAGGCAAGTCCAGGACACCTCATAAGTTCGTTTTGATTCATTTAGGGTTCTCACGGTCATGGAAATAATGTTTATTTTATAAACTCAAGGTCACTTTACAAAAGTGAGTCCATAAACATGACAGCATAAAGACATGTACACTGAGTGTAGAGAAATATAACAGAGATACATAACAGACATAACACAACAGGATAACATGTAACTGGAAACCCTGGCTAAATTGTCCATTTCTGGGTCTAGAAGTTTTTCTAATAGTATATTAGGCATGGAGGTTCATCAACCGATATTGATTATGATTATATTTCACGAATCATGAATATTATTTATTTATTTATCTAGATATTTATTTTATTATTATTTAAATAATTTATATTTTTGTTTTATGCCAGTCTTGATTCTGTAGAGCAGAAGTGCCCTATTGCCAATGTTTAATAGTCCTTTTTAATTAAATATTAATTTTTAAAATATGATAAATATAAACAAATATATTTTAAAACTATGAATATTAATAACAAAAATTAAGTACATTAACAGTCATAAATGTAAAATTCAGCAAAAAATGTTTTGAAAAAAACCCAGATGTGTGACGGATGGATGGATGGATGGATGGACGGACAGACAGACAGACAAATGGATGGATAGATAGATAGATAGATAGATAGACAGACGGACGGACGGGACGGACGGAGACGGACGGACGGACAGAAAGATGGATGGATGGTTAGACAGACAGACAGACAGATACAGAGATAGATAGATAGATAGATGGACAGACAGACAGATAGATAGATAGACAGAAAGATAGATAGATAGATGGACAGACAGACAGATAGATAGATAGATAGATAGATAGATAGATAGATAGATAGATAGATAGATAGATAGACAGAAAGATAGATAGATGGATGGATGGACAGACAGACAGATAGACAGACAGATAGATAGATAGATAGATAGATAGATAGATAGATAGATAGATAGATAGATAGATAGATAGATATCAACACTAGCTGGAATGGTCCTGTATTTTTTAAATTTACTGTACTTTTTTTAAATTTATTTTTTTAATTTAAATTCTGTATCATGTAAAGTTCCACCTGTTTACAATAGTGACCAGTTGTTTGTTTTTATGTGATGTCAATGCTCTTTTTTCACTTGTCATCAGAGTCTAGTGAGTTCTGAAAAGTTATGAATTAATAATATGTAATGTTTCATTAAAACCATTATATCATGCTAAATGAACTACAGTGTCCGCTGCTGCATTGTACACGTTTCATGCTCTGTGCTGTTCTGAGGTGGCTGTTTCCTGTTTTGTCTTCTTCCTGTTCTAGATAATCCAGTATCAAACAGTGCGATATGACATTTTACCATTGTCACCCATTTCCAGAAACCGACTCAGTGAGTATATCTTTTCTTCTCCTCAAGTTAGAGGTTATTGTTATGACAACAGAAATCTGCCAGTGAGATTTAACATGCCTGGTCTGAGTGTTAATTGCCATTGAGCCAGCTGAACCTACAGTCTTTTCATATGCTGATTTCCGTTGACTAACCTGTCAGTTTGTGTTTGTGTTCATGCTCAGACACCGTGAAGCGAAAGATCCTAGTTTTAGATCTTGACGAGACATTGATCCATTCGCATCACGATGGAGTCCTGAGACCTACAGTACGGCCTGGTACACCACCAGACTTCATCCTCAAAGTAAGATGAAAATTCTTTACATTAAAGTACATTAAGTACATTAAATTTGCACTATAAAATATATAGAAAGAGGTTCCCACACTCATTGAAATCCTTTGAAATATCAGTGATTGTGATTACAGGCCAGGGAAATTCAAGGAAAGTTTTTTTTCTAGTAATGCTTGAAATAGTTAATCATCTAGCAGCTGCTCTTTTTTGTGTTGTTGCAAAATAATAATAAAATAAAAATTATAAATACTATAATGGTAAATATTAAAATATGATTACATATTTAACTATAATAATAATCATAATTTTATATAAAATATTTAAATAATTACAATAATTATTACAATGCGAAACTAAAGTAAATATTTTAAATATTACATGTATAATAATAATAATAATAATACTAAATCAGGACTGTAAAATAACAAATGTTTAAAGTTTTATTGCACAGGCCTCACAAGTATAAAACGCCTGTTACCATTTCTGAAAACAACCATAAAGAATGCAGTTCATCATGCATGCTATATATGTATGCTAATTACGTTATCAATCACATCAATGACCAATCATTTAGGGGTGGGTGATGTGACCAAAATATTAATTTTATTAAATATACGGTAACACCTTTACAATAAGGTTTCATTTGTTGACATTAGTTTTATTTTATTAATTAACACGAAATAACAATGAGCAATACATTTGTTACTGTAATCTTTGTTAATCTTAGTTATTAACTTAGTTATTATCCAGCTGTTCATGTTAGTTCACAGTGCATTAACTAATGTTAACTAATTTAACTTTTAATTTTAATATTAAAGGTACACTATGTAGGATTTTTGCAGTCAAATATCCAAAAACCACCAGGCCAGTGTTATATATTTTGTTCAGTTGAGTTCTTACAATATCCCAAATGTTTCCAACTATTTGTAAATTGTGAGAAAATCGCTATTTTTACCAATGAACCGGGACGTGTGAGCATAGCGTCTGAGGGAGTCGCCTGTCAATTGCGTCATATCTGCGTTACCCTCGTTTCCGGTTTGATTTTGCAGAAAAGCTTTACTCTCACTGCAGTGTGAACAAGTGTCACAGCAGCCGCGCCGATCGAATGCACAGAGTAACGTCATAACATCATTGTAAACACACTTAAATGTATTTAATATAATAAACAGAGCTGCGTTACCTCATACTCATGACCGGAAAAGCGGAGATTGAGCCGGCAACTGTGTCCCGTCATAATAAAAGTCCCGCTACTCGCGAGCAGTGTGTTTGTTGAACAATCTCTCCAGCGGCCTTACTCAGCTCCCTCAGCACTCGCCCCTGCTCTGCTTCATATACAGTAAAGTTAATAATCGCATCCATGAACATGATTTCTGCCCGAGTCCAATCCCGATTCTTTTCCACCGGCTGTGAGGTGAAGACCACATGTCCCAAGATTCTGCGCTCAACTACGCCTTTGTTTTGAACAGGCGCCCTCTAGCGGACGGAAAAGTCACATAGTGCACCTTTAATATTATGTTATATAATATTTTAATATAATATTTTGACATTATCAAAGATTAATACATGCTGTGAAAGTGCAATTCATTATTAGTTCCTGATAACTCATGAGAAAAAATAATTATATTTTATATATTTTAACAGAGAAATATATTATTTTATATTTATATATATATATATAATGTATGTATGGTCACATCGCCCACCCTTAAATGACTGGTTATTGATGTGATTGATAACATAATGTGTATATATTATCATTTATTTATTCATTCATGCATACATATGCAATTTTATATATATAAAACACATACACATTATGCATATATATTGTGCTATTATACTTCAATATATTTGATTTAGATATTTTGTATATTTAGATATTTATGTAATATCTGTTATTAATCTGTATAGTAGCTTTATATATAAAAATATATTTTTTACAAGATAAGTATCCACATCCTTCCAAAACAATATTTAAATCTTCCAGAATGTGCTTGACATAAAAACAAAACCTAGATTTGAAGTTTGACAATTTGATCTGACATTGTTCTGCCAAACTACTTCTCACTATTACTTTCTGTTGGTTTAGAGCAGGGGTATTCATTTAAAGTTCCAAGAGGTCCGGTTTCTATATTTCCTTTTGAGGGGAGGTCCGAACAATACTTTTTTGCAACAGTACATTTCCATCGGGGCAGCCGTAGTACTTTTAAAAAAACACTCAAAATATTCATCAAAGATGGGAATCTTGGGCCCAGAGAGCCAAAGCAGTGATGTCTAAGATTTTTTACCAATATTTACCAAAAAAAGTAAATATTTCTCCCAACTGGATATGAATATAAAAAGGTAAGATCAGATGTTTTATCAGGCTGTTATTTATTCATTTATTTTTACATTTAAACACCAACGTTGTGTATGGCACATAGAAGTCCTTGGGACTGAGAAAACAGGGGGTGCAGGGTTTACCGCTTAATTATGGGCAACAAAATATATTATTATGTTTTTTATATTTTGCTCAAAGTAATAAACTATTAAAACAAATAATCTAATAATGAAAATTCTCAACATGAGCACAAAATAAAGCTATTTAAGTTCTCTATCGAAATTTTTTGAATAGTTAATTATGAAATGCTTTTAGAAACGCAGAATGTAAGAGGGAAAAAAACCAATGTCTGAAGGCGCCACAAATACAACTTATAAACCTGCTTTAGTTAACCGGTTGGAGTCATCTGTATGACAGATAAAAGAAAGATAAATATAATTGTATTTATTGCATTTTCATTTTCTACTGCGTCTTAGCAAAAGTATTTATTTTGCTGCTCACCATGTTTATGCTACTGCTGTTAAAATAATCATCTTACCGCTGTTAATGTGGCACTTTAGTGTTTTTAGCAGGAGAGAGAAAGCGCACGGAAAGGAAAGGGCTTGCATGAAGTGCGTTTGGCTCTAAATAAAAATATTAGAGGATGTAACGCTGAGAGATCATTACCATAAATGACTACAGTGTGGGTGTTGGGTGTTCCGCTCTGTTGTTTTTACGCTGCTCACTTTAATCTATAGAAACAGTAAAATGCCGCAATTATGTCCCATGCTCCAGATGGAACTAAGTTGGGGTCTGGAACTAGACCACCATTTGAATACCACTGGTTGAGAGGATTTTTTTTCTCCAAACATCCCCCCCATCATTTGTCATCCCCCATCACCCCCATCATTTGTTCTGTGCTGTTTCTCATTCATGCATGTTTCATCACTCTGATGTGTCAATAAACTTTAAGCAGTAGCTGCTTCGTTGCGCAAATGTATTTACATAACGCGACATGCATGAAATGTCTCTCGTTTCATCACCTTGAAAGCTGTAGGGCATACGAGTAGGGAAAAAAAGTTTGCACACAGCAAACTCTCACATCATACAAACAAACGGGTCTGTCTTACACGCATGCAAAACTGTCACATGCGTGCTACTTTGGTAAATGTATTTATTGCACAGACCAATTTTACGTAGCAAGTGCGACATGTTGCACTGTACAGTCCTGATAATTATTATTATTTAAAATCCTTATCGATTAATCATTAATCACTGTTATTTCATTCTTAGAAAACTCCAAATGTCTCATTTAATTTTCTCATGTAAACTGTCATTTTTTTCAGGTGGTAATAGACAAACACCCGGTCAGATTCTTTGTACATAAAAGGCCGCATGTCGACTTCTTCTTAGAGGTGGTCAGTCAGTGGTATGAGTTAGTAGTGTTCACTGCTAGCATGGAGATCTATGGCTCTGCAGTAGCTGATAAGCTGGATAACAACAAGGGAATCCTGAAAAGAAGATACTACAGACAGGTAACCACTGAAACTCTTTACATTTCATTGTTCTTAAACCTTTCCTATGAGAAATATAGAAAAGGGCAGAAATCAGTCAAGGATATATTTCAACAAAACTTTCCGTTTCTTTATCTTGTGCAGCACTGTACACTGGATTCAGGTAGTTATATTAAAGACCTCTCCGTTGTACATGATGACTTATCAAGTGTAGTCATTCTTGACAACTCGCCTGGGGCATATCGCAGTCATCCAGGTAAGACTTTAACGTGATTTCAACAACACGCTGTAGTTTGCCCTGCTTTCTTTGCAGGATTAACTTGTGTGTGTGAGAGGTTACCCAGCTGGTCTCTCTGCATGATATCAGTGGTTGTGTACTTCAGGCCATTTTAGTCTCACCATGTTTAGCATGTTCAGCATCACAGTAATGTATGCCGTACGTAAAAATAGGATTAATATACCATACTAAATACTCATATCATATACAGAAAACTTTTAGAATCCAAACAATTTATGAAGTATGCCCCTATTAAAAAATAATAATAAAATCACATCATGGAAATAAATGATAAAGTACCTAATATTTAGTATTTAATCTTCACTTCAAGATAACAGTTTAGAAAGAACTGATAAAAAAATGTATTGCTTGGTCTTGAATAATGCACATTTTACAGTTCTGTAAGGTTTTTTGGTTGTTGTCACATTAGAGAAATTTCACTGACAAAAAAGCTCTGTCTATTTTCATTGTAAATATGAAGTCACTTTCTTACCAAGCAGATTTCTGTTGGTCAGGGCAGCGAATCCATGCGACCAACTTAAACCTTTTGTAAAATCTGTGTGGGGAAGTCTTTCATCTCCCAAAAATTCACAAAGCAGCAATAAATGGCATTTAGTCACAAATGTATAGATTTAGATTTAAATGTAAGTTTAATTTTCAGCCCACTTTGTATTGGCACAATGTCCTTAGTGTGTGTATATATGTGTATATATATATATAAAGGAATGTTTGCCTTTTTCTCTGTTACCTGGACTGAGAAATTCCAGTTTATTTGTCCACAAAAGTCTTTGACAGCTCCAGGGCTTTCATGAAAACTACAGATTGTAATTCCACATTTTTGTGTCCTCGCCCACGAACAGTCGGATTTACAGAGGGTAAATACTATGGCAACAGGCTAAATGGCGGCATTTTGTTTTGGGAGGTTTGGCAGAAGGTGCTTCCCGTTTCTCTTCTTCCAAATGAACCGACGGAGCGGCAGCTTCTTTAACATTTTTCCCTCTGTTTAATCTAAAGCAGTGTTCATAGTCATTCAGTTTTTAAATTACTTCAAAAGATTTTCTGTCGCAGTGTTTTCTCCATATTTACTATCCTTTGCAGCCTTTAGAAACTGCCTACAACACTCTACAACACTGGAAACAATACAAGTCAACACTGTTGTGACTAAAAGTTTGCTAAAAAGTATTTCCTAATTGAGCAATACTTGACTCTGGTCAAGACTGTCCAATGGCAGACTGTGAGTGGTTCTCTTGTCAGGAAGCACCGATTTTAGAAACTGTTTCACCTTTCTACCACATAGGCAGCCAAGTTTTATTGAAAGCCCATTTTAATTGCAGCTTTAATAATAGTAATCAACTGAGAAAACGTTGTTTTCCTGCAGAACGTGTTTGGTTTGAATGTAATGTAATTGTTTTCTACATCTCTGTTTCTGACCCATAGATAATGCAATACCTATAAAGTCATGGTTTAGTGACCCCAGTGACACAGCACTTCTTAACTTGCTGCCCATGCTGGATGCACTTAGGTAAGGATCTCAAAACATGTAACAATGATTTTTATGTTTTTCACTTCAATATGTATTTCCCTCTTCAGGTTTACCGCAGACGTGCGTTCCGTCCTGAGCAGAAATCTCCACCAGCATCGACTCTGGTGATCATCCGACCGAGGGCTTTCTTCAAGTCCGTTCTTTTTATTTTTGTTTTGTTTTGTCCAACTGCTTTCCTATCTGACATCCGCCTGTTCATTCTCCCTCGACTCTTGACTCATTGCCTTCCAAAAACGGCCTTACATGAGGTCTACCTGGAGGAGAGTCAATCCTGAACTCAAAAGGGATGGAAAAGGCAAACTTTAGGATGTGTCAAGGAAGCTTTTTTGCCTTTTTTTTTTACCTTCTTCAGAATGGAGTCTCTGCCTTACAGTTCTACCTATGCTGATCGTGTGCAAGTTATGTTTGTTCTATGTGTGTATGAGGACATCTGCTGTTTTTCCTTTTAATTATTTGAAGACATGGAGTGGCTGGATACTGAGGCAAGACCTTTTCATGACTTGCGTCTTCAATCCCAGCTTGGGACGTCATACCTCACTTCTAAAGGTGGCGCAAACGGAGATCTGCTAAACGGACTGGCTTTAAAAAAAGCCCACGACACTCTGCACATCTAATAGAGTTCACTGGAAAAACTATTGAGGACAGACCAGTAGATTTCAAGGTTATTGTTGTAGAGTTGTGTATGCGATTTATTGCGGTACTGTCTTGGAAAACATGGGTTTTAATGACTTCTGTATGGTAGACCTTCTCCAAATTCAGAATGTGGAAGATAATGTTCTCCATATTCTGCGGCGAATTTTTAAGTTTTATTCTTCTGGTCAATTCTCATCCTGTTTTATTTTTGGCAGTAAATGAATTTATCTTGATTATCAGGGAGGATGTAATAGAATATGTGCTTTGAAGAAGCCAAACGACAGATTTTAAGCCTTTCTGCTCTAATTCTTCTCTACAGAATGTATGTGGTTGATTATGAAATCCTACCACTTGGGCGCCTTTTTACTTTTTTTTTTTTCTTTCCTGAAAATGTAATAATGACAAGACTTGAATTTATAAAACTTGTACTTCATTGTATTGAAGAGCTGACTGAGCAACAGACACCTTTTTTTACTCAAGGCCTTGTTGGTTTCTCTGTGCACCTGTCAGATAATGTCAGTTCTATTCTCATCAATTGAACACTTGTTTAGTCTCAAGGCAGCTTCCTGGGACACAAGTCCATAGACCGGTGCGCGTTACTAATAAAAACGTGTCACTATCTTATACTCTGGGTTCAGTTTTCATTTACCGTGTTATTAAAAGTATCTTCTGCCAAATTTTGAAGTAGGCAACAAATGTTTTCTCCCCTTTTGCTTCAAAACAACAAAAAAACTTTTAAAAGATTGCATGATTGTTTTAAGTATACTGAATAGAAATAATGGACACACACACACGAAAAAAAAAAAAAAGTAGTGGTCTTTTAATAGTCTTAACCTTTTTTTGAATCACTAGTCAGGAAATAAGCAAGAATTGCACACATACTGTAGATAAAGTAACTTTGCACGGAATAGCCTTCCCCTTTGTTTTCTTCAAATGTTTAAGCTGTGTGGGTAAACTTGCAGAGACATCTTTTTACAGGAAGAAGAGTCAGTGTTGTTCCACTCAATGTTTATGACAAACAGGACAAACGGTTCACGAGTAGTTAAGAAATGCGTCCCAGTTCGTTTGAGTTTATTGTGAGATCAAATATTCACTATAGCGTTCAAATCTGGACTCTGACTGAAGCAAAACATGAGCCTGTTGGACTTCTTGGTTGTCTTTGTATTGTCTTGTTGAAAAATATAATCTGTTCAGTCCTCTTTAAATAACAACTTTTCAACTGTGGGAAGCAAGCCATTCTGCAATATTCAGCTTTAAATGGCTTTTCACAGGGAAGCAGCTCACCAATACCAGCAGCTAAAAAAGCTCCCAACACAATGACACTCTTCCTCCATGCTTCGCTGTGGTAGAGATGCATCTACTATTATATTTCTCAGCAGATTTTCGACCATAAAACTCTGCTGAACCATTCTGAATCAAACTTCCCATATTCTGCCATAAACTTCATTGTTTGATGTTTTTCTGAGACAGCAATGGCTTTTAAGATAATTAAAATTGTGTAAGATAATACTTTTTAGTGACTATACCCAACTACCATTTTTTCTTGTTTAAATTGTAAATTGTGTAATTAAAGGAATTATTTTCAGAGGGGAACTATATATATATTACTTAATTATATTACTATTGTTTTTTTGTTGTTGTTGTTTTTTTTTTTTGTTTTTTTGTTTTTTTACAATGTAGCCTACACAGTTTTTAATATAACTAAATCTAAAGGAAATAAACCCGATGTTCATCAGGATCAGGTAGCCTATTATTTATGATGACTGTTAAGGATAACAAATAATATCAAAGATATTAGAGGAAAATATATTCACATATTACGGAGGAAGAAGAAAGAAAAAGTAACAGAAAAGGGTATACATGTATAATCAAAATACAAAAAGAAGAATTTAATTCTTTGTAAATGTCCATAGTTCTGCTTGATTTAAGGTTTGAAAGTGAAGTCTTCATGTCAACCGACAGTGTTTTTAAAATGTTTTAAAGAAATATAAATATAACAAAAGTCAGGGGTACAGGGAATAAAAACAGTAAGACATATATACAATAATAAAATAGAATAGAGACAAATTTAAAAATTAAATAAAAATATGAAAATGTTTACAAAGTACACATTTTACAGCTTTCTTACTTTTAAACCTAATGTTGTATTTAGGTATTGTTGCATTTCTGATTTTAGAATTAAAAATAAACGCTTATTTTCCCCAAATTTACATTTATGGATACTGAATTTAGTTAAAAATAGCAGCAGATTAATTAAGCAACATTCCTTATGATAAGAATTGTCATAGGAAAAAGCATAGTTGAAAGCTGGGCATAAAGTGAGCCTTAATACAAATACAGAAATCGGACCAAAAACAAACAGAATAAGACAACTCCAAAATAAATGATAAAATGTTTCAACATGTAAACCACAAAATGTACAAAATATATCAATATCACAATTAAATCTGTTTACAAGATAATAATTAATAATATTTATAAATGAGTTTAAGAGAAATTTCTTTAATTTTATTTGTGATTAAATATTTATGAGAGTTTCCAGATTTTGCTCCACAACAGACTCCATTCCATAATGAAATAGGCCTAATAGCAGGACTGGAGACAATATCCATTTGAAATAAAACCGAATACAACGATTATTATTCTTAAAAGAGAAACAGATACGACCGAGCAGGATCCAATGAGTATGGAGAGGGCTGAGGACAGGCATTTTTAGACCAGAGGGAACAGCATCCATAACCACAGCATAATCTTTAGGAGTGACTGGAATATTATATTTAGAAAGAAATTCAGAATAGTTCAAAATAAGTCATTCATGGTTATAAAGTTGGGTAACATAAACTATATTGTCACAAAACCAATATTCAAGAAATAGTGTGCATATAATTTGCTCTTAATAATAAAAACACCTCTGTGCGTCACGCATGGCACCGGAAGTGAGGGCAGACGGTCATATGACTGACCGGAGCACCGCTTGACAATTCTACAATGTGTACAACCAAAAAAGTAGTCCCTTCCTTACAAATAACAACAAATACTTCTGTAATAGTCGAGCGTCCGCAACAAGCCTTGTTTCAAATAATTTAAATAGTTGTTTTAATAGTTGTTAAATAGTTGTACTTTTTTTAGTTTAAGTTGACAAAAATAATGTAAATATAGTGTGCCCGTATTAATGCGCAGAAGGGAAAGCACAGCAACTGTGTGAAAGAGAAGCGTTGGTTACATTTCTCTGTGTGTTTCTAAGACAAATTTACTCTTCCTTTAACAACCATGAAGTTTCAATACAAAGAAGAGCATCCTTTTGAGAAGAGGCGATCAGAGGGAGAGAAAATCAGGAAGAAATATCCAGACAGGGTTCCTGTAAGTCGGTTTGTATCGTTTGAAATGTGTAAACAGAAGCTCGCGTTATAGTGAACCACAACAAGCCAGTAAAACGCGAAAGGCGTGATGTATCTAACGTACATGAACGGTTCGTCCGTGACTAAACAAACTCATCTGGTGTTTATTCGTTCTTTCTAAGCATAAATTACACGAACATAAACAGGTTTAGCTTCAGTAAGCTAGCAAATGAAGGGCGAAACTGCTGAAGGCCATGTTGATTTCTCTGCAATGCTTTATTGTTATTTAAAAAAACAAACGTCTGTCTTATTCTTGTTAATGAACAGTTATAAATCACTCTTTTATAATCTATTTTGAAAGGCGAACAATTCAATACTCATTCAGCTCGGTTTGTGTTTTTTTTTTCATGGTCTCATCTGCTTTAATCCGCAAGGCTTTATAAAAAGATTGAACTCCTGTAGTGTAAATGTGTGTATGAACTTATTTAAATTGCGTTTGTGTTGTAAAATAATACACAGTAGGGCCACGTTGAAGTGGTGAATCTTAAAATAGCCTCAATGTCCTATACAGTCAACATGTTTACATCCACAGGGTTGGCTTGTTTTACCTTATGAATAGCCAAGCCTGTAAACCAACAAAGCAAGCAAGCAATCCTCTAAGATTAAATTTTAAAATAATTTTAATATATTTTCTTTCTGTTTAGACTGCTTACAACCAAAAGAAAGTGGTGTTTTGTAGCATATAAAAAGTGTGTGAGTCATTTTATGATATCTGGTTCAAATGAATCAATATTGTTTTAAATGCCCAGTTTTTTATTTTTATTTTTACAATAATACTCAAAATCAATTTTACTTTAAAAGTAACTTAGTTATAAGTATTGTACATAATATAACACCATGTATATAGTCTCGCTGCTTATTCCTGTCTGTGACGTGTCCAAAAAGTTCTGTGCGTTTAAACCTCTCATTTTCATTTCCTATGGTCGGTCAGTTTTGACTGAACCGCCAATGTGTGACTTTTCTTATGACTCATCAAATGAAGTGAAGTTTTTGTTTGTTTGTTCAGATTGCATACCGTAGAAACTCATTTTGAGGAAACCATTTTTATATAAAAAAACAAAAGAGAAATCTGTCAACGAAGCTACACATTCAACAAGACTCGCATCTGAGTTAGTGAAAACTTCTGACGGCTACTTATGTCTGAAGAGAGCCATGGCTATATATATATATATAATATATTGTAAACCTTTGATACTTTCAGGTGCCATACTTTCAGCCCTGGATAATTTTCTGAGTAGCAACATCGCAGTTTTAAGTAGTCTTGGGTCCAAAAGTGTTTCGCATGGTTCCTCATCTGCAGCCTAATTATCAAAAATAGCACAGCTTTTCTCAGATCCTCTTCACTCTATGTCAAAAATCACCCATGGTGTGCTTGAAATATGAAAGAGATGAGTGAAACCAGATGAAAGTAAATCATCATTCACTTTCATATCAGGCTATCTGTACCAACTCTTATCATTTCTACACTAAAATGTGTTTATTTGATTCTGTACTAGGTAATTGTGGAAAAAGCTCCTAAAGCCAGAATAGGTGACCTAGACAAGAAGAAATACCTGGTCCCCTCTGACCTGACGGGTAAGTCGTTTTATGTTTCTAAAGATTTTAAAAGATATTCATTTACAATAGTAGTGGTTGCTTCAGAAAATGCTGTGAAAAGACGATACAAGAGTATTTTTGTGTTGGTTTATGTCAAATAACTTATTAAAGTGCCCCTATTATGCTATTTTAAAGGTGCCTCATTTTGTTTTGAGGGTCTCCTATAACAGGTTTACATGCATCCAAGGTCAAAAACACTTTGATTTTCTCATAATATACGTTGCAGCATCACCTCTTTTCTCAGTGTCTGAAGCGGTTCGATAAAGGATCCGGTATCTCTAAGCCCTTCCTTTCCGAGGGCCTACTCTGCTCTGATTGGTCAGATGGTCCAGTGTGTTGTGATTGGTTGACTGCTTACAGCTCTTGTTGGAAACAAAGTGTCAATTATCATATCTGAATTTCAGCTCTGGATCTTCCTCAGCACTTGATAAACTGTGATACGAACCGTAAGAATGGCGTCAGTCTTAGTGTATCAATTCGAGCCTGAGTCCTCATTCTTCTGAGGTGCATGCAAAGTGGATTTGCTTACGCAGTGCTGAAAACAGCGTCTTCTCGACATGACGACAACATGAACCAAACTCTTCCAGTCTCAGCTAAAGCTACAGTGTTTGAGGGTGGGTCAAAGTAGATGTTGTTTTTAGGCAGCCAATGAAGACCACAGGCTGGTAGTATGCACATCTTACAAACCTATGTAGGTTCATGCAGAAAGTAAGACTGGAAAAACTGACAACTCATTTGAGGCAGTTCAGAACCAGTTCTTTCATTTAAGAGACAGTTGCTGTGTCCCAATTTGCCTACTTATACAACGCCCTAAAAGTATGTACTCTTTTAGTGAAGAAAAAGTACATAGTTTTGAGTGTGAAGCAGAAGAGTAGGCAAGCTTTGGGACATACTATCACATCATACAATTGCGTCTTTGCTATGTCACTGTAAACCGGCCTGTCAATCATCTTGTCACATTTAATTTAATTTCCTACCGTATCAGAGAGAAATGCAGTAGCACGCTGATCTGCAGTCGCGAGTCTTTCATGCGGAGAACTCACCTCATATTAATGCGTAAAGATGCATTTAAAAGTTATGGGTCAAACGGATCTTTATAAAAGTCCACATTGTTTTATTGCAGATGAAATATAACGGATAACATTAAATATTTTTTTATCCGGTTAATATGCTTATTAGTCTCACAAACCTTTATCTAAACTTCTCAACATTGGTCTCACATAGATGCCATGTTTTGTAGTTTTTTGTTTGTAGTTCTGAACCAAATCCTCATCCAAAGCGCAATGGGTTGTGGGCAATATAAGCCTTTATAGTGTGCATGGATCCACACTTCAAAAATCTACCAGAAATATTAGACCATCTGGGGACTTTTGACATTCTATTTTCAACATACTATGCTTTGGGACACAATTATTCTAATTTCACATACTATTTAGGATGGATAGTATGGACATTGGGATGCAGAGCAGGACTTGCGGAGCATACATGGCACCTAACTTGTTTTGCAGCAGTTTTATTTCTGCTACAAAAGAAGTGATATCGCCATATACAGGGCATTGTTCTAATCTCACATACTATTTAGGATGGATCGTATGGACGCAGAGTGAAACTCCATTTATTGTGCACTTTGATCTTTGAAACTTTTACATTCACAAACAACTATATACCACTAGATGAAAGGTAATATCCTGAAATGCACAATAGGGGCACTTTCAAGTATGTTTTTTTATTTCCTGGGTGTTTTATATGATGTATTTTTTTTTTGCAGTGGGCCAGTTTTACTTTCTCATCCGAAAACGAATCCACCTGAGAGCCGAGGATGCTCTCTTCTTCTTCGTAAACAATGTCATTCCCCCTACCTCTGCCACCATGGGCCAGTTGTACCAGGTATTTCTCTCTTTCCTTCACTCTCGATTGTTTTGCCAATATCGAAGTCATTTTATTTTGTTCCTCTGATAATTTTACGTTCTCGCACTCAGGAACATCACGAAGAAGATTTCTTCCTTTACATCGCCTACAGTGACGAGAGTGTGTATGGAGAATAGAGCCAAAGGGAAATGACCCTCACCCTCCTCTCTTTCTTCCTTTTAAAACAATATATAGACGTCATGCTGGCAGCCTAGAGCTCTCAGAACTGAAGTATCAGATGCACTTTTGCTTTAATTTGATCATATCTCCTTTCATGTTTTTATCCTTTGATCTGATGTTTAATTTCTGATGTTTATTAAGAATTGACTAAGAAGTAGTTTTTCCATTTTTCACTATTCCTACAAAATGGTGTCTTTCAAAACAGTTAGGCACTAGCTCTAATACAATGAAAATGCCACTGATACTGTTACATTTTGAATTGATTTCAGCTTTTGTTTCCTAGTCATGCTCATTTCAAATGTTTTTGACCATAAACGAATGTTTGCTCTTTCTAGATGGTTTCTAACTAGCATGTGCAATCCAGCACTCGCTGTTCAGTCAGTTGAGAAATTCGGACTAAAGTGTATTTGGTTATCAGCTAAGTCTATTATGCTGTTACTTTGATTTAATTTTATTATTGTACCTAAAAATGTAGCTGGGTAGATTTGTTTTAAGTTTTAAATCTAAAGTGCAAGTTTTATTTGCAGTTTTTTTTTATCTTGGTATTATTCAGCTGTATTTCTGGTACCCTTGACGATGACCATATAAACCAAACGCACGCAAAATTTGTTTGTCTGTCATTTTATTTCACCATCTGGCAAACAAACTGTTATGCTTAATATGGAAGCTTAGAGGGAAACCGCTGTGTGAAAATTTAATATTGAAAATAATAACTTACTGTCAGCAGCCACATGTCCACAATTATATTAGAGGATCTTGCTAGTTTCCTTCTTTGGTCACACTTTCACCACAGGAAAATTTTTTATTTATTTAAATAAATCCAGGCAAGTTTCCTGGTTGTCAGAGGACAAATCATTAAGGAGTGAATATAAATATATATTTATATTCAGTGAATATATATATATATATATATATATATATATATATATATATATATATATATATATATATATATATATATATATATATATATATATATATATATTGTACAAGATTATTTTCAAAGGGAGTGACTAAATAGTGTGAACTACAAAGGAATTATGACAAAACTACGATGTTTTGTCCCATCTGATTTCCGGTTAATATCTGCTTCAAATTAAAAGTCCTATTCGTAAGCAAAGCGTTACTTTGAGAAGAATCCTCATCTGTCTCACGAATGACTGAAATGAATTGGACTTGAATACCCATTGTTATAGTAATAACCTCGGTTATGAACGAATAGCATACATTTCATAAAGAAAACGTAGTTAATAAATATCTTATATTTATAAAATTAATACATATAAAATATGTATGCAAACCATTTTAGTAATGTTTAAGGTGAATTCAAATTATATTTATGTTTAACAAAACTTCGTTTTATATTAACTGAGACGCATCAAATTACAATAACACTCAAAAAAATAATAATCAGGGCATGTCATTTCGTCGTGATGTAAAAGAATCACTGGTTTGTGTTTGAACCGGTTCTTTGAACTGTTCGAACAAATCGAATCGCGGAAATGAGCTGGATTTCTCAGTGCACATGATGCCATGGAAACGCGACGCTCTCCTGGATTGACCATATTATAAATGACCTCGGAAAAATAACAACAAGACACAGTATGCCTCACAAAGCAGTTAAAGTGGTCGTTGAACTCCACATGAGAGCGGTGAGGATTTTTCGACAATTATCTTAGTAACTGTTAATATCAAATTAACTGTTTAGCTGTGGAAATAAGAACGCTGTACCGCTACTTAAAGGTATAGTTCACTCAAAAATAAAAATGCTGTAATCATTTACCCACCCTCATGTTGTTCCAAACATTTATGAATTTCTTTCTTCTGTTGAACATAAAATAAGATATTTTGAAGAATGTTGGTAGGTAACCAGACAACCAGACTTGATTTTAGCATAGTCTATGGAAGTCAACAATGGGACCTGTTTACCAACATTCTTTAAAATATCTTATTTTGTGTTCAGGACAAAAGACTCATACAGGTTTGGAACAACTTGAGGGTGAGTAAATGATGACAGAATTGTCATTTTTGCGTGAACTATCCCTTTAAACGAATAGCCACAGTGTGTAGGCTATGCAGTGCAGACTGTTGTGTGTCATTCTGCTACCTGCAAAGAGTTTTATCATACCTGTATTTTAGATAACCTGTCCAGGTGTGCATCTACCAGACAAAGATGATGTTTACCTCAGTGTGAGTCTTATGAATCAATACAGGAAGTCAGAATGTCTTCCTGCAGTGTTTCCATTACTGATTCGGGAGAAAATAAGGTTTGAAAAGGTGGTGTGATTTTATCATTCTATAAATAAAGTTGAAAAAAAGCCTCATCTCATTGTTTTGTAAACTCTGTCAAACCTTTTTCTTGTAGGTCCTGAATTACGCCACTGATCCTGCAGCAATAGTCCAATTCCTGCAGTGTGAGTGAGCGGCTCATTCACTCGTTTACTCCTTCATTGTTGCTAATTCTCCTCTGTCTTTCCTTGTGAAAAAGAAGTACACTTAAACAGTTTTAAAAAGAGTTCTCATCGCGGATATAGTATGTGAACTGAATGTAATGTTTTCTGACACTTATAATTGCATGTCAGAATGTGTTATAGTTTACATTCATATTAAATTCCATTATCTGGCCTTTAGAGTGCTTCTTTTGACCCACTTAAGTAGGACTTAAAGGGATAGTTCACCCAAAAATGAAAATTCTGTCATCATTTACTCACCCTAAAGTTGTTTCAAACCTGTTTCTTTCTTTTGTTGAACACAAAAGAAGATATTTTAATGAATATTGGTAACCAGATAGTTGACAGCACCCATGACTTCCATAGTAGGGAAAAAAATACTATGGAAGTCAATGTCAACTGTCTGGTTACCAATATTCTTTAAAATATCTTCTTTTGTGTTCAACAGAAGAAAGAAACTCATACAGGTTTTGAACAACTTGAGGGCGAGTAAATGATGACAACATTTTCAGTGTTTGGGTGAACTGTGCCTTTAAGTACATCTTTATATGAGATTTCATAGTTTAATCTATTGTGTCTGAAATATGGTTAAAGTGTACTGCCGAAAGTACTGACAAGCACTTACGGTAAACACTTTAATGTCATTTCTATTGAAAGTTGTATTTCATGTAATTAAATACAGTATATTTGTAATAATACAAAAGATCGTTAACATAATGATTAAAACGTAATTTAAACATTTATTATATTTATAAAAATATGATTAAAGTAAAATAATAATAATTAGACATTACACAGTGCACTTTTTAAAAGTGTACTTAAGAGTGTTAAGAAAGTCTCTCTAAATGGCCTTTTATTTCATTGATATTATATTATCTGCAAGAACAGTTTTTAAAATATATTTTTAAGATTCAAGTCTACTACAAGTGCACATTCAGTGAAATGAAGCACACTGCTTTTCACAAGGATTTATAAGGGATATTAAAGTGTTTCTCCTCTCTCCCAGGTGAAACAGTGAAAATAGAACTCATTCAGTTGATTCCTCCAGGTACAACTAATATTATTTCTCAAATATTACTAAATTATTCATGTTGCAGATTGCTGACCACAGTTGATTTGCTTTTTATTGGCCTTTTTACAGCTGGAGAAATATTGGCCAGTTTTGAAGAAGATGCTCAAAGTTTTCTTTTCCCAGAGCCGAAGCTGGTCCCATCTTTCTCTGGAGTTGGGAGAGAGGTATTAATGACACGGCATCCCACTTTTCCTGTAAGTGCTCATTTATCTACCCCACTCATTGAATTTATTTGCTTAACAACAACAATAATGGATTATTGTGCATTATTAAAGTTGAAAATCTTTATATTGTCTTTATATATTTATTGATTTATCTCAGGGTATCTGTCCGAGATTAGAGTTCTCCACAAAGACGACAATCAGCGAAATCTCCAGTAGCAATGGCTTCCTGAGTGTTCCTGTGGTAAAAATACACATTTTGAAATGGAAGAACGATTTTAGCTGCATTGCTTTATATCAATTGCAAGAACTTGGATGATGTTTTATTTGCTTTAGAGGGCAATGACGAGGAAAACCTCAAAAAACTCATGCAAACAGAGTCGCACCTCATCCCAAAAACATCTCTCATCTGGTTCATGCAGTCCGAGAAGACAACGCAACAGAGATCAGGTATACACATGTTCCTTTTCTGTCTTTTTTTGACAGACAGAGCAACACACAGTACCGTTCAAAAGTTTGAAGATTTTGAAATGTTTTCGAAAGCAGTCAGTCAAAATAATGAACACTTTCAAGGCCCAGAAAGGAAGTAAAGACATTGTTAAAATAGTCTATGCGACTCCAGTGGTTCAACCTTAATTTTATGAAGCGTCGAGAAATCTTTTTGTGCGCAAAAAACAAACAAAAATAACGTTTTGGTAACTTTATTCAGCAATTTCTTCACGTCTGTGTCAGTCTTTTTTTCATTTTTGGGTCAACTAACCCTTTAAAATGACTGTTTTCTATTTTCTTCAGTGTCACATGATCCTTACTGTACTGTACAATGTTACAAAAGCTTTCTTTTTCAGATAAATGATGTTCTTTTGAACTTTCTATTCATCATAGTATCCTGAAAAATAATGTTTTCAACATTGATAATAATAATAAAAAAAATCTTGAACAGCAAATAAGCATATTAGAATGATAAAAATTTTAAATTGGAAAAATATTTCACAATATTACTGTTTTTGCTGTATTTTGGATCAAATAAATGCAGACTTGGTGAGCAGAAGAGACTTCTTTTAAAAACATTAAAAAAAATTTACTGAAACTTTTAAAACAGTATATAATTTTAGTTTTAATATAGCTTTATTACAATTTTCAATTAGCTTTTTATTTTATTTTAATTTATTTTTAGTTATGTTAATTTTAGTTAAATTGTTAGAAATTTTGTTATGCGCTTTTGTCATAATTTTTTTTGTAATATTGCAATTTAGGTTTAATTTATTTTAATTGAAGTTAATTGAAGTAGTGCTTCAACTTAAACTTATTTCAGTTTATTCAGTTTGTTAAGGTAACATTTGTGGCATTTAGTTGATGTTTTTCAACTAATATTCATGTTTTATTTCAGCTTTATGTTCAGTAGATTCAATTCAATTCACATTTATTTGTATAGCGCTTTTCACAATACATATAGTTTCAAAGCAGCTTCACAGAAAAAGCATATGGCTACAATACAATTTAAAGTGATTTGTCCACGTTATGTATTTCAGAAATGTTCAAAGGAAACAGATCAGCTAATACATGTAGTGATGATTAGGTTTAAAGAAAAGCAAGGGCACGTTAATGCTAGTTAAATTAAGTAGATACATAATTAAAAAAATACAGTATTCCAGTAAACAAAAATGTCGTGAGAATCATGGACTTTGATGTTCTGCTTTGTTACAATGAGATAATGGTTGGTTGTTTTGATGTTTTGATGAATTAGTGATGGCCAGCAGAGGGCAGAAAAGCTTATTGGAATCAAGTCCACAAAACAGTTTGATCCCAGAAGCATTTAACTGCTTAGACTAGTCTTAAATGATAGATCCCCGGTTTCACAGACACGGCTAAGATAGTCCCAGACTACTGTTTGAGCTGTTTTAACTCAAAGCAATTTCAGGGCCTTCAGGTACCTCCAATTGTGATTTGAGAGACCTGGACTCCTACGTAAAACCATCAGTGAAAAATGTGGGTGTTATCTTCGACTGCACTCAAATTTGATAAACAGATAACTTCTGTAGTCAAATCCAGTTTTTTTCCCGATTAAGATTGCTATCAAAAGCTAAGAGTTTTTGATCTTTTCCAGAGTTCGAGAGAGTGATCCATGCATTGTCACCTCGGCTTGATTATTGTAAATTCCCTCTATATTGGAATTAATCAATCAAAATGCATCTGGCAGACTTTTGACTGGCACCTGCAAATTTGTTCATATCTCGCCTGTAATGTTCTCCCGGTCTGTTATAGAATCGAGTTTAAAATGTTACTCTTTGTTTTTAAAGCTCTAAATGGAACGGCTCCTGAATATCTCTGTGATCTTTTAAACCCAAATACATCCATTAGATCTCAACAGAGCAAAGAGTGTTGATGGTTCTGGAATTCTAAATTGAAGTTGAGGGGTGACTGTGCCTTTTCAATTGCTAGGCCAAAACTGTGGAATAGCCTTCTGGTTTCCATCAGATTAGTCTGTTGATTTGATTTGATGCAACAGTTGCTGAACGTCTGTGCGTTTGTGCTTGGCCCACTGTAGGTTCAGAGGTCAGGTGGACGGTCCTCTTCCCATTATTCACCGGTCTCTGACAGAAATTCTAGATTTAGGAGTCTGTCACCACACCAATCAAATCCATCAAGAGAAGCAGGTATGAATGCTATAAAACAGGTTTTCAAACTTTATGATGCCAAGGACCCCCAAATATGATGAACCTTTTATGATGGACCCCCTTCCTAAAATAAATCAATATAATGTTAATTGGTAAGCCATACTTACACTGTGTACTGCATGTTTTTCTTCAGGAAACCCGAGAAGAAGCCATTCCAGACCTTGGGTTAGGGGTTTGTCTTTCTTTATCTATTACACCATTAAACAAAATACTAATCTGGAAGTTAAAAACAGCCCAGTTTTAACTAACGGAGGAGTCAGAAGAGGACAACTAAAAAAGATGAGGATAAACTTTTTAAAAGCCATTTGAGACTGTAACAATAGAGATAAACAATTTTAATGTAAGTGTAATCTTTTTAAGTACACTAAGTGGCCTTTTATTTTATTAACCATTGTGCATTGTTTAAAAAAAAATAAAAAAATACACATAGAGGACAAAATAAATGTCCATGTCAAAACACTGTCATAGAAAATGTAATCTTGTGAGCACAGACTTAAGTTTGGTCTCATTTCAAAGAAGCAGAGTATTGTTGAAGTAAAAAAAGTTTAAAAAGTGAAAGCAAAAAAAGTTATAGTTATATTATTTATGAACATTATTTTATATTAAATATATATTTTATTAAACATGTTGAACTCTAAAACTGCTAGAAAATCAAAGCCATGAATCTAAACAAGTTTGAGGTTGATATCTCAAAAAATATGATTTCAGTAAGATTTTGTTTGAGCGCAGTGCCAAATATTCCCCGTTAGATGCCAGCAACACTCCACTGGTGCACACACGGTTGGATTTGTGATTTGCAGTATAGTTGAGTTTTTCTCTCAAATATTAAAAGCACACACACACACACACACACACACACACACGTCTGGTTCACTATCTTTGTGGGGACTCTTCATAGACGTCATGGTTTTTATACCGTACAAACTGTACATTCTATCCCCCTACACTGCCCCTGCCCCTAAACCTACCCATCACAGGAAACACAGTTCACAGTTCTTAAAATAACTCATCCTGTGTGATTTATAAGCCTTTTGAAAAGTGGGGACTGCTCCCCACAATGTAATATAAACAAGGGCACACACACACACACACGTCTTTTTTTTATTACACATATACAAACCACACTCTGACATCCAAACCAACACACCCACACAATTATAGCTGCATAATTTACCAAATTATCTTGGGTATTTTAATTTATAGGCCAAGTATTTGCTTTATAGGCCAAACCTGAGAAAACGGCAGCACCTGGTAAAAAAAGAGTACAAATTTTGCTAACAGAATGAATACCTTTTAACAAAGATTTTATCATTGTACAGTTAAATGGCACTAGGATTAAAAATAGCAATAATGGGTTTTAATGGGTTTCAATGTGGACATTTTTGTGCAAAAGGTGCTGAGAGGAACTACTCTGTATAACTAGTGCAAAACAGATTTATTAAAGGAATTGGGCATGAAATAGTAAAATTCCAATAAAAATACACACCTGTGCCAAAATATATGCAATTGGCATTAACAATTATAATAAATAAAAAACTGAAAAAGACAAAAATGCCCATAAGGATACACAAGGGTTAATATTAAATATAATTATAAAATTATCTGCAAGTACAGTTTTTTTTTAAATATACGCAAGTGCACATTCAATGCAGTTAAGCGCACTTCTTTTTCACAAGGGTATTTCCCATGAAAAGCCAGACATGAACTGCCACTGTCCTTCTTTATCTCATTACCTGATATATTCATCAGATGGCGGATCAAGACACTTCAGACACAGATGATCTCCTAGACTACGCTGAGGAAGTGGGCCGTCATCATTCCCTAATGGGATATGAGGGATCTCCCAGCCCAAGTCACTCCAGTATGAAACGCCAGAGGCACAATGGGTATGTTTGTGTGTGTTCCCCAGGTAGAGTTGCATGAATGCATTTGATTGATGTTTTTTTCATAGAACCGGCTCTGACTTTCCACATCACGCAGATCACGCTTGAAGTATCATTCATGTCTGTAGCAGTACAAGTTACCTGCCAGAGTTTTAATACATTAGTTTTAAGGGTTTGTTCAAATCGCTGATCTTAAGTATAAGCAATTGTATTCGTGATGCCTTATTTTTTGTAGATAAATATTGTTATTTTCTACAGCTCTCTCTTGGGCTCTCCTGACCTTTGGGAGGAGGTTCAGGAACGGCTTCAGAACCTTTTAACATCTCCCAAAGCAGTTCATAGACTAGCCTGTGTGAGTACCTCTCAAATGCACACACATTATGGGAACTTTCCATAGATATAATGATGTCTTATATTTTTACACTGTACAATCTGTATAAAAAGCGTGGATAATTTGGATAAAATTTGGATAAAAGCGTCTGCTAAATGCCTAAATGTAAATGTAAATTTAAATATTCTATTCCCTAACCTTAAACCTAAACCTACCCATCACAGAAAACTTTTAGCATTTTTACATTTTCTAAAAAACATAATTTTGTGTGATTTATAAGCTGTTTTCCTTATGGGGACCAACAAATATCCCCACAAGGACAAGCATTTTGGATATTGTCATCTTTGTGGGGATATTTTGTCCTCACAACATAGGGTTTATCAGGACCACACACACAAGCACACTCTATTCCAGAAATAATTGCTATGGAATGTTATGCAGATCGTGGGATGGATCATTTAGCCTCCTCTGCCTCTGTTTTTGATGTCAGGGTGCCACTGACTCTGAGATAGACGAGGTGCTGATACGGCGATCTGTTTTGGGCCACTCATGCCCATTTTAAACATCAGTGTGTGCTATAAGGAAGTGGTACGTATATGCTTAAATTATAAAGACTTATTATTGCAATAATCTGAATGCAGACTATTTATTGACAGTATTCTCATTATGTTTATATATATATTAGTGCTGTCAATCGATTAAAAAATCGAATCTTAAAAAATGTCTGTAATCACGATCAATCGCAATATTAAACATTTTACATTTTTTTAATATATTTTTAGATTTTGATAATAATTTCACATTCAATCTACTGATGTCTCTATGAAAATGATTTTGTCTCTCAACATTTATTTTGTCTTTCAACATCTCTTTAACATTTATTTGTCACTTTAAGACCTGATGCACATGACACAGATCTGACACGCATCCTCTTTACTCTTCATGTTCATTTAGGACTGTGTCCTAAGAGGATTGCGAGGATACTCGACAAAACGGGCATTTTGGCATAAGTTTGTGTTTTTGTCCATTCAAGCAATGTCTGAAGCAGCTTTGTCTGCGAGTGTGTCACACAGACAGGAGATTCACAGACGCGTGCCAGTATCGCACTGCATTCTCTTTTGTGTCTTATTGCGCGTGAATAGTTTAAAGGTGCACTGTGTAAATTTTAGAGGTATCTAGTGGTGAGGTTGCGAATTGCAAATACCCACTGCTCACCCCTCCCTTTTGAAGCACATAGAGAAGCTACGGTGGCCGACACAGGACAAAGATGTCGTTGTCTGAGACAGCAGAGAGTACCTAGCGCTCTGTAGAGCAGTTTGTCCATTTAGGGCTACTGTAGAAACATAACGGCAGAAAATGGCGACTTCACTGTAAGGGGACCCACGGTATGTAGATAGAAACGGCTCATTCTAAGGTAATAAAAACATAACAGTACATTATGTAAGGTCTTTATACACCACTGAAAACATAGTTATGTATATTATATTGCATTTCTGTCAATAGATCCTCATAAATATTACACACTGCACCTTAAAAAGCATTTGCATGAATAAGAACGTAATCATATAATGTAATGCTAGCCAAATGCCACGTTAATTGTGTAAATATTTTTAATGTGTTAACCTGAAAAAATTAATCACGTGTTAACGGGTTAATTTTGACAGCACTAATATATATATATATTTCCGAAGTGTTCTCTTGTGAAAAAATACACAGCATGCTTTTAAAAGAAGTACTTATTACAGAATAAAGTACTTAAAAAGAATATACTTAAGTGTGAACTGAACATAATATTTTCAGACAATTGAATGTTAATTGCAATTAAATTAACATGTATTATAGTTTACATTTTTATTAAATAGAAACCAGCAGAAATGTAGCCACTTAAGTAGGACTTAAGTAAATCTTTATGTAATTTTATGTCAGCCAAGTACTGACAAACCTTTAAGGTAAATCCAATACTTTAATGTAATTTCTATTGAAACTTGTGTGTCATCTTTTTAAATATATTTGTTACACATTTGTAATGATGAAGTTGCAATTTAGTACATTAACATATTTTAATATTAAATGTAATGAAAAAAAAACACTACAGTTAAAATGATAAAATCACATGTGCTTTAGTATGATAGTCAACACATTAAAATAAGTGTACTTTAAAGCATGGCAAAATATTATGATTATTAAATAAGATTTAAAATGTACTTTAAGTAAAACTTAATTTGACATTATTACAAAGTGCACATTTGTACTTAAGTGTGTTAAGGAACAGTCATGAATGTTTACTCTTTTTAAGTACACTTAAGTTGCATTTAAAAAAAAATGATTATCTGCAAGTACAGTTTAAAAAAAAAAGTTTACACTCTATTTTAAGGTGTCATTGTTACAGTGTAATTATATATTTAAGTACTGAGTAATATTAATTAACTACATGTACTTACTATAGTGTTAGGGTAGGATTAGGGTTTGGTTTAGGGTTAGTTGCATGTAATTGTGCACAATTTACTGTTGTTACTATGGTAAGTACATGTAACAAATGTTACAAGGTCACTGTAAAATAGTGTTATCAAAAATATACTTAAGATCTTAAGTACACTACAAGTGCACATTTAATATAATTAAGCAAACTTATTTTTTCTCAAGGGTTGTACAGCTTCAGTGAGTATTTATTTAAAGAGCATCCTTTTCTTTATCTACAGATGAAGCAGAGGAACCTGTGATTTCTTCTGGCATCATTTTCCATTTAATTACAGATGTGTTTGTTTGTAGTTGTGTTTGGATTGCAGTTTGGAAATGAAATAGTATATTTTTAAAGCACAGTGGTTCTCAACCATGTTCCTGGAGGCCCCCAAAAGTCCACACCTGATTCAGCTGATAAGCTTGTGACTTATAATGGAGACCAAAATAGACTTTTGTGATGCTGAATTGGTACATGTGCTTAATATAACAACAAAAAAAGAAAGTTGGCTCCCTTGTAGAAGCTGTGGTGCAGTAGCATCACACATGGTCATAAAGAGTTCAACATGCACCATTTCACAATGTCATTCCTATGTAAGTAAGGTAAAGGTCCATAAATAACATACAGCACTTCCAGATGAAAAAATTCAACCATTTAACCGTCCTTTGATGACATCCTTTCTTCTTTTTGCATTTTTATGCAAATGTTTCCTTTCAATCATTAGCAATTAAAATGATATATCTGCTTTGGTTGATTGTGAAGTTCAAACGGCTTATTCTGTTTGTGTAAGGGAGCCTCAGGTGTGTTTTGTCTACTGCATTTCCCCTTGAGTATTAAATGATGAACATCTGTCTATATATACACACACACTCACCGGCCACCTTATTGCTTTCCTGTTGTTTTCGCCAGTTTTTGACCCTAAAATCTGAATGTCACAGCAGAAATCGAGACTCATCAGAACAGGCAACATTTTTCCAATCTTCTATGGACCCTTTTCACAGACTGTGATGACGTGTTTTAACGGTCATCAATATCGTTAATCCTGCAACGTTTTTTGTATTTTAATTTGTAAAAAAAATGTTTGTATATTTATAACACTAATAGTTTGTATTATATTACTTTTGCATCAAATTACAAAAAAACAACTTACCTGCATGCTGTGAGGGTGTTTCTAATGCAGTGTCTATGGGAGTGATGGTAAAAATAACATCTTTCACTGCCCTTATCAATCTCACTCTATTTTTTCCCTCTTTTTGTAAGTTGAGAAATCACTACTGTTGCGTTTATCTTTTGCTATTTGAGCAAATCGGGACACAACAAATATATTTAATGTATTCTCTCATTTGCCGCTATAAAAGTTAACCCAACTATGACGACTTCAGCTCTGAGAAAACCGGAAATGTGAAAAGGGTCTATTGTCCAGTTTTGGTGAGCCTGTGGGAATTGTTGCCTCAGTTTCCTGTTCTTAGCTGACAGGACTGGCACCGTGTGTCTTCTGCTGCTGTAGCTCATCTGCTTCAAGGTTGGACGTGTTGTGCATTCAGAGATGCTCATCTGCAGACCTCGGTTGTAACAAATGTTTCTGTTTTGGGACACAGTTATTCTAATCTCACATACTGTGACGAGATATTTGCGTAAATGTGCAATTGAACAGGCGTACCTAATAAAGTGGCCGGTGAGTGTGTGTGTGTGTATAAATAAATAAATAAATAAATATATATATATATATATATATATATATATATATATATATATATATATATATATATATATATATATATATATATAGATAGATAGATAGATAGATAGATAGATAGATAGATAGATAGATAGATAGATAGATAGATAGATATAGAGGGTATGCACATGACGTCACCGTCGGTCGGAGTGACAGCAGTTATGCCCACTAAATGGCAAAAAGACCAGGTGGCAGCATTGGTTTTCAGCACAAATGCTGCGGAAAAAACACAAAACACATCTAAAACGAGAAAGAGCTTTGAGATTGACTGTACAAATACATTTGACAAGAAATCTGAGGTATATTTTTACAGACTGCCAAAAGCTACAGAAAATAGAAGCAAATGGAACACTGCAATTCACAGAAACAGCTTGACGGGAAATGTGGATTTGTAGTTATTTTGTGTCAATATGTTGCTTGTTCAGCACATTCCACAGATACTCGATTGGATTGAGATCTGGGGAATTTGGAGGCCAAGTCAACATCTCAAATTCGTTGTTGTGCTCCTCAAACCATTCTTGAACCATTTTTTCTTTGTGGCAGGGCGTATTATCCTGCTGAAAGAGGGCACAGCCACCAGGGAATACCGTTTTCATGAAAGGGTGTTCATGGTCTGCAACAATGATTAGGTAGGTGTACGTGTCAAAGTAACATCCACATGGATGGCAGGACCCAAGGTTTCCCAGCAGAACATTGCCCAAAGCATCACACTTGCCTTCTTCCCATAGTGCATCATGGTGCCGTGTGTTCCCCAGGTAAGCAACACACACGAATACGGCCATCCACGTGATGTAATTCATCAGACCTGGCCATCTTCCATTGCTCCGTGGTCCAGTTCTGAAGCTCAAGTGCCCACTGTTGGTGCTTTTGGTGGTGGAAAGGGGTCAGCATGGGCACCCTGAATGGTCTGTGGCTATGCAGCCCCATATGCAACAAACTGTGATAAACTGTGTATTCTGACATTAACTTCTTGAGAAATTTGAGCTAAAGTCTGTTTGATCGGACCACACGGGCCAGCCTTTGCCCCCCACGTGCATTAATGAGCCTTGGCAGCCCATATGACCCTGTTGCCGGTTCACGTTCCTTCCTTGGACCACTTTTGATAGATACTGACCACTGCAGACCGGACACCCCACAAGAGCTGCAGTTTTGGAGATGCTCTGACCCAGCCATCTAGCCATCACAATTTGACCCTTGTCAAACTCACTGAAATCCTTACGCTTGCTCATTTTTCCTGCTTCTAACACATCAACTTTGAGGACAAAATGTTCACTTGCTGCCTAATATATCCCACCCACTAACAGGTGCCGTGATGAAGAGATAATCAGTGCTATTCGCTTTACCTGATCGATCGGTGTACATAACATTAATATAAGTGATCACCCAGATTTAGACCTACCTATATTGTATTTATATAAAGTGTTCACAGGCAAATTTGCTTCATGTATTTCCCCGGCATCGAAATCAGGCACATATAAATGTCAGGAAACACGATTCCTGGCTGCATGTCAATATCCATGGATCACTGGATCTTTGGCAAGTTGTAAGGAACACTATATTGAGTCCAACCTTTAGTTTAAAATGACAATCATTCGTTCTGCCACTCAGTCCGGCTGAGGGAGTGTTACTGCTGGAAAGGGATGTCAATGCATACCCTCTATATATCAAAGAATATTAGGAACATTACACTCTACAATTAAACAACACAAGCTGAAACTTTTTAAACATCTCATGGTATTTTGTCAAGTAAAAAATTAAATTTAGAAAATTTTTCAGGTGTTGACATTTGTATTTATTATTTTGTGGATACACATACAGTACTTGTTGAATCATACAGAATAACTAGTTTGACTACTGTACTGTATAAATACAGTTGTACAATGGTGTGCTTTATGGTGTTAATTCAGTTCCAGAACCTCAAACACAGACCATTAATGCTTCACATTGATCATTTCCTCTAATTTCTGATGTAACACAAAATATATAGAGAAATGAAATACTGTAAAAGAAACTTAAAAATGGTTTGGCACTGACAACATCGTGGGTGTATAGTCTTTTAAAAAATATTCATCAAAATAGCTCTGATTCAACAATAACAAAGAAGTAAAACCATAAAACTAGTGGCTTGCTGAAGAAACTATTAAGGCTTGCCACTTTCAGTGTCATGACAAAATAACTGTGTACAAAGGATCTGATTTTCATTCTCAAGGCCATTCCTGTACTTCATATCAAATCCTTTTCATGCAATGTTTCATTTAATTTTAGAAGTTTGTATAAAAATGTTCCCCTTCATATCAACAATTTGGCACAAATCTGAAATGAAAGACACGCAAAGCTCATAAACATTTGGCTCTCAATAGCAAGTGCAAGTACAGAACTGGCAAAATTTCACACTTTACCGTGTCTAAAACTTCTGAACATAATTTGCAAAGAACAAAAAGCGGATTTCGATAACCTTAAATTCAGCTGGGTTTTTTTTGTGTGTATAATAACATTAGCTAGTTAGCAACATGCTCTTTGTTGAAATGCGTACTGTACAGTTTCTTTCAAATCGATGCGCAATATTGCACAGAACTCCTTCTCATACAGACAAATACGAAAATCACCTACTGCTAAAAAGCTATTCGTTAATACAAAACCAAAGGAAACAACTGCAGTTAATAAAAGAAACGCTTTGCATAAATCATTGCAACAATGTTAATAAGCTGTGGAAGCACATCGTTTCCTTACGGCCATTTTTTCTCTCTGTCAAGCGCACACATAAGTTCAAGAGCATGGTTTGGAAAATGAAGGAAGGAGAACCACAAGGGCAGGTATTGCTAATGTCTGCGCTCAATCATGTCCTCGGTAATGACTTTCAGTCCTAGTCATGGCACTGCTTTTATGAATGTCTCCTACCTCTCAACCCTCCTTTCAGTGATGTCACATTTTCAGCATAAGCTCTAGAACTGTGAGGTCTCGGTGAAGGAAATGGCGTCGCTTTTGTCAATGGTGAATCCACCGTTCACGTAAGATTTCTTCTCGCATTCGTCGTCGTCCAGCGTGGTCTCTAGGGCGAAGGGGTTGGCCGCATCCACGTCTGAAATCAGGTCCATCCTCTCTAGTTCTTGCTTTGACAGCTTCTGGACTATTCCAGCACCGTAGGCATCTCCAAGCACGTTGATCATGGTTCGGAAGCGATCGCTGATTTGATTGGAAAATCAATGTAAGCTTTCACACTATAGCAGCCATTACTTCAGTGTTTAGTGTCACATGAACCTTCAGAAATCATAAGGTCAATTCATACTGCAATGACGGCAGCATATATATAGTGCATTCCAATATGCATTCATGCCATATCGTAATTACGACAACTTGTACACTGTGAAATTTCTGAGAGCTCTGACTTGTACCATGTGACCGCTGTACCACCTGACTGCTGCAGATTCAATTTGGCTTTGATAGTGTTGCTATTGAAATCTGACTGAATGTCAGATCCTTACATTAAATCAATCAATTCAATCAGAATAAGAAGACACTGTATGTCTATCACTAATCAAATAAAGTCAGTATCAACATATTTACACTAAATGAAACTCAGATGCGGCATAATCAGTGTTGGTGTAATGCATTACTAACTTTACTACTAAATTCATTAATTACTGTAATTTCAAAGTAAAGTAAGGAATTACTCTTAATTTCTTTGTAATTTACAGTTACGTCTGATGCGATTCAAATACTGTAAAGACTACAGCAACAATTCTATACAAAACAATAGTGGATTTAACATAAAAATTGTACATCTTATGTTAAACTGTAATGTAACCATATCCCTTTAAATATTTTGGTCAGTTCAAGAATAGTTTATGCAATTTTATATTGCCACTTTTTAAATTTGAAACTAAAACCGCCAGTAGGTTAGCTACTGTATTAATGAGTAATACAGTAATACGTTCAAAGTGCTAATTTATTTAACTTGGGAAACGACTGTATTTATGAATGATTAGCTTGAATAAATCATTTACTCATCTGATTTGTTCAAATATCTTTGAGGAATAAAACAGTGTTGCTCTGTGACGCAGCGGTTGTGCTGTTTCTTCTGTTTTCTTTGATAGAGCAAAAACAGAATGTGTCTATGGAAGTTACTCAGTAACTTTTTTTTTTCTGTTGTCACAGTGCAGATATTCAGGAAGACAGCACTGTTGCGTGTGTGATGATAACTCATATATCATAGATTTATGTTATAAATACAAAGAAAAGGAACTCATTAAATAGTTTTTTCTTTTTTGTGCACAAATTTTGATGACATTTCTGCCGCCCTATAGTGTGATGATGGGAGAGAGAGAGCACTCAAAACTATTCAGATCGCATAGTTTAGTGAAAAAATAACAGGAATGATCATTCCTTGTAAAGAAATGACACGTGAGTCTAGACGCAGCTCAGTAAACAGCGAGTGTGTGAGTCTTAAACTGAAAAAAGAGACTTAAATCAGGCTTTCTAGTTTCTAAATAACAAGCCGATTTTTTGATGGCAAGCAACCCGAAAACCATGATCTCTCAAAATCAGGAGCTGAATTATTGAAATCGGTTATTTGTGGATCCGGGCCTACTCGCTGCGTAACATGAGAATGAACCTCATTGGTTCCTCAGAAGCTCAAACGTTCTGCATAACATGAGAATGAACCTCATTGGTTCTCGAACATCAAGCGAACATGCTCCCGTTTACCATAACTGATGTGTGAGTTGGTGAATGTTTATATATGTATAAGAGACTAAATTTAATCTGTTTATCATATAAAGCAATCATGTCTCTTCAGAAAATTTTGACAAAACCGCTCAATTCATATGGATTAATTTTTCGATCTCTTTATTAACTTTTTGAAGCGTCAGTTGCGTAGCAGTCAATGGAGGGACAGAAAACTCTCAGATTTCATCAAAAATATCTTCATTTGTGTTTCGAAGATGAAAGAAAGTCTTACGGGTGTCGAATGACATGAGGGTGAGGAATTAATGACATGATTTTCATTTTTGGCTGAACTATTCCTTTAATGGTGGTGATGCTGATGCCATGTGATCGTGGTATAGTTAATTTATAGCTTTCGTTTAGCTATTTACTTCTACTGATTGCATTTAGGCCTCAAAATTCATAAAAGTTGTGTTCATTTGTGAAGAGCTTTTTTCTTTTCAATAATCCAAAAGCCAATGGAAAATCCTATTTGAGTTCTGTCGAGGGAACCAGCGTGAGGCTAACTTCCAGGTTGGCCAACAAAAATATATCATCCCTGCATCACTATTGTGTCACATTAATTAAACCTGACACTTATAAAAAGACATACTTACAGCAGCCAATCGACAGCAACGATGAGGGTGACATCACTGGCTGGAAGGCCAACTGCTGTGAGGACTATCACCATGGTTACCAGTCCAGCATTCGGAACACCTGCTGCACCAATGCTGGCGACTGTTGCTGTGATACTATGAAATGAACATGCCAAAAAAATTATTATTCGGGGCTTTGTCCTTCACAAAGCCACTTAACTCTATTATATCACATCAACTGGCTTATATCCAACTTACCTAATGGTAACAATCTGGCCAGCATCCAGATCATAGTTGTTCAACTGAGCTATGAATATAGAAGCAACAGCTTCATACAGTGCAGTGCCATCCATATTGATAGTCGCACCAACTGGAAGGACAAAGCGAGTGATCCTCTTGTCAATCCTGTTGTTTTCTTCTGCACATCGGAACGTGACCGGTAGAGTGGCCGAGCTGATTTAGTAAAGACTCTTGTTATTATAAAAAGCATTATACTTAGCAGAACAGCAGTTTTCATTGATTATTTTTGGGTTTAAAAAACATAAAACATCTAAAACTGGAGAGACACATCTTCAGAAGCAGCTATAAACAGCCCAAAAATAATGATCAAAACACAACATTAAAGGCTTCTTCTCAGATTTTTAAAAGAATTATTCATATCACTGAAGTAATTTATGTCCATTCCTTGTGCAATACTTTTATGTGACATTCATATGTAAGAGTTTAGACCGGACATTGAAGTTTAAATGTTGGCTGCTTGCTGATGCAGAGTACTAATTATTACACTCGTTACACATGTTGGGCGTGTCCGAATCCACTTTTGCTATGACGGGAAAAATGGTTGGCACGCCAGACGCATGGTCTAAAAGGGATGTCCCTATTCTCTTAATGTGTCATGGGTGTGTTTTGGGCGTAACGTAAAATAAATCAATCAGAGTCTTATCTCCCATTCCCTTTAAAAGCCAGTTGCGCTCACATCATGACGGATTCACTTATTAACATGTCGGAATTTGCGATCGGAAAGACTGAACGCTTCTCCGGAGAAGAATCCTTTTATTTTTTATATTTAAAAATGTTTGTGTGTTGCTGCGTGTCCCTGTTTGTATAATAAGCAGAGTGTACGTATGTTTTGGACCCACCTATAGGTGCATATTACTACCTACTTTAAATAACACAAAAAATACTGCGCTTTTGACTTTAGACCATGTTTTTGTTGGTCAATGGCGCAGTCGTTTTCAGTTGCCTCACAATAGCAACCAGCCAACAATGCGCCTGAACACACCTCGTTTTCAGACCAGCACGCCCATGGGCAAACAGAAGGGCGCGGGTGCATTTGCTATTTAAACAACGTGCCGTTGGATCTGAAAAAGGTAACTAAATGATAGCAAAAAACCCTTGTGTCGTGCCTGGCGTCGCATTGTGCCGGGTGTATGATAGGGCCTATAAGGCTTTAACAAAAACTTAAACAAAACAAAAAATCTCTATAGGAGAAATTATTGGGATAGTAAGGTGTCCATCGAATGCACTCTTCTGAATCTTGGCGTAAGTAGTAGGAACTTCTTTCAGGGACTTTACTATGCATGGAGTACTGTTTTCGCATATTGTATAGTAGGAAAGTATTCGATTTTGGACACAGTCTTAGTGTTTTAAAATCTATTTAGATTTTAAAAGTCATGTACAGTGCCCTCCACTAATATTGGCACCCGCCTTGGTAAATATGATAAAAGGCGGCTGTTAAAATGAATCTGCCTCGTTTATCCTTTTGACCTTTCATTCAAATTTTGAAGTAAAACAATTGAAAGTGGGGGAAAAATCTCATTATGAAATCAATGTTTTTTTCCAATGCATGTTGGCCACAATTATTGGCACCCCTAGGTGACTTGGAGCATGAAATTATCTAAATAAATATCCCTTAATCCTTCATCACAATCAGTAAAACCAAAGAATATAGTTCTGATGTGCAGCAAAAGATTGTTGAGCTTCACAAAATAGAAAGTTGCTGTAAGAAAACAGCTAAAGCACTGAAAATCCCCATTTCCACCATCAGGGAAATAATTAAGAAGTTCCACTCAACTAAAGATGTTATGAATCTGCCTGGAAGAGGACGTGTGTCTATGTCGTCCTAATGCACGGTGAGGAGGAGAGTTTGAGTGGACAAAGACTCTCCAAGGATCACAGATTTGCAGAGATTAGTTCAGTCTTGGGGTCAGAAAGCCAGATGAAAAAGGTGCACTAAAATACTCTTTATTTCAGTATACTTAGTATTTCCATAATGTTGTGGGCCTATTTTTTTGCTGGAGGTCCTGGACATCTTGTTCAGATACATGGAATCATGGATTCTAGCAAATACGATCCAAAACAAACATCAAAATCGACAAACAAATGTGTCATGGGGCACAAAATGAAGCCTCTGCCATGGCCGTCCCAGTCCCCTGACCTGAACCCTATAGAAGATGAGCGGGGGGAACCGAAGAGAAGAAGGGGAATCTGAAGGATCTGGAGAGATTAAGTATGGGGGAATGGTCTCTGATCTCTTCTCAGGTGTTCTCCAAACTCATCAGGCATTATAGAAGAAGACTCAGAGCTGTTATCTTGGGAAAAGGAGGTTGCGATAATTGGATGCCAATAATTGTGGTCAACATGAACTAGAGAAAAACATTTATTTCATAATGAGATTTCCCTCCCAATTTCAATTCAATGTAAGGTTAGAATTGTTATGAATGTTTTGAATGAAAGATCAGAAGGATAAACAATGCAGATTTATTTTCACAGCCTCCTTTGCTCATATTTTCCGAGGGTGCCAATATTAGTGGAGGGCACTGTAGTGTATTCCAGCCCTTTGGTCAACATGCCCAGAAAACAGATGCTAGAATATCCATTGGCTCACCTTGAGGAAATCATGAGAGCCGTTACCAAGGCCTGTGCCATTCCCAGAGTGAAGGTGAATGGATTCTTCCTCACAAACACAAAGTATAGCAGGGGGAGGAATATTATGGAGTGGATGGCTAGCCTGTGGAAGGAAAACAGATTTTAAAACATTAAACATTACAATCCATTGTACATTATCATAAGCAATGAACATTTTTACCAAGGTCGCTTGTTTCACAGACAAGGCTTAAGCAGTAATGCTAAAATGCATGTTTGAGCTGTTTTTACTGAAAGCAACTTATATCTTAAAGTATGGCACGTTTATAAAAGCTACTTAAATGTCCTAATAAAACTAACATTTAATCTAAGCCCTGTCTGTGAAACCAGGCTTTGGATTTATATCCTACATTTTTTTTTTCTTCTGTTTGACTCAGCAATGCACAACCTAAACCTGTCCTTTCGGTCCATTCCACACGAGTGCAGATGGCATTTGTTTAACAGCAGCTATAGAACCTCCTGACTGATGTTCGGTTGCCTATATCACTCAAATAAGTGGAAATTTGGAGTTTATGAAATGTATTATTAGCACATCTGCAGCTTGAGCAGTTTTGATTGTCCTTGGCTCTTATCTGTGACTGAACAGAGCTGATGTGAAGCTGTACGTGAACAGTAAAGGGCCAGTCTAACAGCAGCAGTAAATCAGCAAGAGAACATTAAAGAAGCTTCTTCACCCGCTGAGCACCGTCACCATGTACAGGCCCATCTTCCTGAAGATTTCCCAGTCGTCCACCTCGATGATCTTAGCAGCAATCAGGAACAAGATGCCAACGGGCATGTAACTGCAGAAGAACATTTGTTAAGCATTGTTACATTGAGAATCTTTTCATTTATACACTGACACTGATATATCTTCTTACATATTTTTTTTGAGTGAATAAATAAAAAAACTAGATTCTGTGCAAAACATATGGTAAGGTGTTGTGGGTGGTTGCTAAGGTGTAGTTATGTGATTTTTCGTAGGTTTTCTGGCTGATTGCTATTATGCATTTTCTTGGGTATTCTGAATGGTTGCTAAGAAGTTACCATGTGGTTTCTAGTGTATTCTGCTAGTGTGTGTTGCTATATGGTTTCTAGGCTGTTAGTAGTAGTTTCTAGGGCATTCTGAGTGGTTCCTACTGTATTTTGGGTGATTGATATGTAGGTTCTAGTGTATTCTGAAGGGTTGCTAAGGAGTTGTCATGTAATTTCTCGACTGTTCTGGGTTGTTGCTATGCAGTTTCTAGGGTATTCTGAGTGGTTGCTATAGATGATTTCTATGCAATTTCTATGGTTTTCTGGGTGGTCGCTAAAGGGTTTCTATGTGGTTCCTAGGGTGTTCTGGTGGTTTCTAGGGATCTGCTATGTGGTTTCAAGGGTGTTCTGGGTGGTTGCTAGGGAGTTGCTATGTGGTATTCAGGGTATTTTGGGAGGTTTCTAGGGAGTTTCTATGGGGTTTCTAGGGTGTTCTGGGCAGTTGTTAGGGAGTTGCTTTGTGGTTTCTTGGATATACTGGGTGATTGCTAGGGAGTTGCTATGTGGTTTCTGGTAGAGTTGCTATGTTGTTTCTGGGGTGTTCTTGGGAGATGCTATGTGGTTTCTAGGGTGTCCTGGTGAGTTGCTTTGGGGTTTGTAGGTTGTTCGGGGTGGTTACTAGGGAGATGCTATGTGGTTTCCAGTGTGTTCTGGGAGGTCGCTTGGGAGTTACTAAGTGGTTTTTAGGGTGTTGTGGGGGGTTGCTATGCAGTTGCTATGTGGTTTCCGGGGTGTTCTGGCGAGTTGCTGTGGTTTCTGGGTGTTCTGGGGAGTACTTTTGTTGTTTCTGTACTGTTAGGGAGTTGCTATGTGGTTTCTTGGGTGTTTTGGGTAGTTGGTAGGGAGTTGCTTTGTGGTTTCTTGGGTATTCTGGTGATTGCTAGGGAGTTGCTATGTTGTTACTAGGGTGTTCTTGGTAGATCATATGTGGTTTCTAGGGTATTCTGGGGAGTTGATTTGTGGTTTCTAGAGTCAGCAACGGGATTCAAACAAACGCGTATTGTCGATGCTTCAAAAGAGTACTAACCCACTGATGTCGCATGGACTACTTTGATGATGTTTTTATACCTTACTTCCTACCTTTCTGGACACGGACTGTAGAGTGTGCATTCACTTTCAATTGAAGGACAGAAGGCTCTTGGACTAAATCTAAAATATCTTAAACTGTGTTCCAGAGATGAACGGAGGTCTTAGGGGTTTGGAATGACATTAGGGTGTCATTAATGACAGAATTTTAATTTTTGGGTGAACTAACCCTTTAAACCTATCAGAACTAACCACATAATAATCTGAACCAGTCGCATGGTGGCCTCATTCAGAGCATCGAAAAACTCGAGCAGGATGCGTCCCCTTTCTCCCATCTTGCCGATGACGAGGCCGAAAGTCACACAGAATACGATGAGACCAAGAACATTAATCCCATCTGAATATGAGCCCACGATCTTGTAGTCTTTTGTCAAATTCTACAGCATAAAGAAGGCAAAAATAAATGCATATATTTCTTAATTCTCCTTTCTTTACCATGCATTCTTTAACATCTTTGTCTCACCTGTGCAACTGTTGAAATAATGGTAGTGAAGGGTGGAAATGTAGTTGTATTAGTTGTGTTTATGTTGGTTTTCGATGGTTCAATCTCTTTGCGCTGTGTCTTGTACTAAAAACACAGATGAAGGTCATTTCAACAAAGTATTATATTTGGATTGTTCTAATCAATATGTTAAAACATATCTTACCTGCTGAAAACAGGCTTGCACAAGATTTTCAGGAAACATATTCCTTTGAAGAAATGAGAAAAACAAATTACCTAAGTGCTTAATACAGATTCATATTATATTATATTTTGACATACTTAAAATGGTCAACATGAGTTTATTATTTATTTATACATTTTCAAGTATTCCTTAAGTGTCCCAATATTTTGAAGGCACTGTATGTTATTGTTCTTACGACATAGGTAGACCAAGGGGTGCCAATTATTTTTACCTAACAAGGTCCAGCAAGGTGTCAACAGTGGTCACATTTGGTGTACTTCCTGCTCGCTCGATATTTTCAGCACTCTGAGAGACCCCAGGTTTAATAGTCGTCACAAGAACGATCCCTTTAGAGCACAACATCTTTGTTAAACAACCACAATATATGTCTTTATATTTTATTGATTTGATGTTTATGTGACTCACCAAGAATGACAGCAATGATGGTAGTGGAGAGGTAATAAACCACTGCACGAAGACCAATCCTACCTGACACCTCCGAGTCCAGTGCTGCCACTCCTTCAGGAATCAAGGCCATATGTTAACATGATATAAGGACACCAACAATGCAAGTTACATTGCAATTGGGTTATACTGTGAAAAGAAAAATGCAAGTGCCCTAGGCATGGAGTTTTCGACATAATCAACATTATAAATCCTTATCTTTTTTAGATGATTTTGTTGATGAGTGACAATGCAAATATTAAAATAATGAATTCAGAACATAGACAAATACTAGAGGTATTTATAAATAATCTCTAAATCTGATTGGACTACCATGTACAGTATTAAGCTTAACCCTTATGTATAACTTTAGTGCTCCCGGTCAAAAATGACCGGCCTTTTAAAAATTGCTTCTAAATCTTATCTTTATTATCCCCGAATATTGGATTCAATCTTTTTGACAACTTGTTTTCTTTAAATTAGGACAGGTTTTATATATATTTTGGAACTGAGTGATTGCAGGCCTCATAGATCTGAGCATATGCACCTCAGTTTTGAGTAAAAAAAAAAATCATTATTTGTGGATAAATTTGTCAATGTTCAACAAAATATGGGGAAAAAAATAGTACTAGTGTTCTTCAGTGTTTAACCAGAAGTTTGTTTTGAAATGCTTTCTTTTTCTACAAATGGAACTGTCACACTTGTGGTATTCCCGGTCAAAAATGACCGGCCTACAAAAAATAGCTTATAAATCTCTGAATATGCTATATTATCACCAAATATTGGATTTAATTTTTTGTCAACTTGTTTTCTTTTATTTAGGACAGGTTTTGTATTTATTGTTTAATTTTGTTGAAAATGTTTGATCTGAGAATAAAGTTTATCTCTGTAAAAAAAATGGTTTGTTTGTGTAACGTTGAGTTACGGTGTGTGTGCGTGTGTGTGTATGTGTGTTAATGTGTTTCTTTCCTGGTGGGGACTTTAAACTGAATGCACACTGACTCATGTCACCTAAATTGAGGTCTAAATCTGAAGAGGGGATGCCACACAGGCCTTGTCCCAACTTTTTTGAGATGTGCCATGAAATTTAAAATCAGCTTATTTTTTCAAAATCAACTTTTAAATTTTCTCAGTTTAAACATTTGAAATGTCATCTATGTTGTATTCTGAATAAAATATTGAAATTTGAATCTTCCACATCATTGCATTCTGTATTTATTCACAATTTGTACAGTGTCCCAACTTTTTTCGAATCAGGTTTGTAATATTTGGTGATAATATAGCATAACTAGAGATTTATAAGCTATTATTTTGTAGGCCAGTATTTTTGAAGGTGGAAAAAGTACACAAATTATAAATAAGAAAGTAGGAAATTGGAAAGTAGATATACCCGCTGAGAACAAAGTAAGTTTTAGTCCAATGCGATAACATTAACTAATATTTTCGAAGAAAAAAAAAAAAAGACCCAAACACAACATAAGGGTTAATTTGCAATCAATCAGGGTCTGCTGACCCGATAATGTTCAAAAAATAAACCTGGGCTAAGTATAATAAAGTAATCAGGCATTGCAGCTGCCAAAGGGGCACATCTGACTGTGATGTGTATACAGTATATTTCTATGATTATATAATCAAAAAGAAAATCATTATTGCTGGTCTTCAGTGATAACTGTAAGTGCCTTTAATGTTTTTTATGGCAAGAACTGATAAGGATATTGTCCAAAACCCAAACTGATATTGTCCAAATCTTTGAAATCTAGTGCATTTCCAAACTTTTCCACAGCACTGTATAATGTAGATATGATGAAGATCAAAATATATAAATTATTTTGAAATAAAAACAATTAAAATACTACTCCTACTATTTTAAACATTTACCTGCATATTTTGTGACCATTACCAACATCAAATAACAAATGTATTGTTAAATTTTTTTGAAATAGCTTCAGGTGGTACGTAAATATGTGTTTGGCTCACAAAAATGTTTGGGAGTCACAAAGAAGTATGACTAACATTCCACATATTTGGCTTTTATATTTGATCTTCAAATGAAAATGCAGCAGGTTACAGGATAACATTTTATGCGTTCAAATGTTTATATAATCCTTGTGTGATATGCAGGTAAACAGATTTTTAATGAACTGCTACTTTCCTTATCATTCTTACACACCCATGCACATGGTGAGTGACTGCTCCATGGTAAAAAGGAAAAATAAAATACATAAAAAGAAAATATTGGTAAGTCACACTGGCTTTATTGATGCGCTGGATGAAGGAGAAAACACAGGGGATGATATAAACACATACCAGACAATGAAACACAGGAAACTGACGGCTTAAATACAGAGGATGACTAATTAATAACCAAGGAGATTAACAAGGAATGAAGGAAAACAGGAACATGGAAACTAAACAAAACAAAGTACACATGTGACAGGTAACATAAGGGCAATATTTACCACCTCTGAATTTTCACTGGCAGTCATAAAGAGAGAGAGAGAGAGAGAGAGAGAGAGAGAGAGAGAGATACCTGTTATCATGCTGGAGACGATGAGTGGCAGGATGACCAGCTTTAGCATTCTCATCAGGATTTCTCCTGGGAAGCCAAAGTACTGCTTCTCCAGCTGGGACAGAGAGGTATAGTCCCGCACCAGCACTCCAAGCCCGATCCCTGCAAATGATACAGAAAGCACGTCAAACTGACTGTAAATGTGAAGCTCTTAGTTGTGCCTAATCTACGTAAAGCCAGACTGAATGTGCCGAGCTAAATATTCCAAGAATATCTCAACCTCACAAAGATGAGCTTTTCTGTGTTTCCACCATGGAATAAAAAAAAGGTAATTGGCATTTGTATTGTGGGATATAAAGGTGCAATAAACATGCAATTCTGAGAAAAAAGTCAGTTTCCTTAGAATTGGAAAAAAGTCTTTTTTTTCCAGCAATTGCAAGTTGAAATCTCACAATTCTGACATTTGTCTCGCTATTCTGATTTTTTTCTCTCACAATTATGACTTTTTAGTTTGCAAATGCAAGTTTATATCTCACAATTGTGACTTTTTTGCAATCACAAGTTTGTAATTCTGGCTCTTATCAGACCAAGCTCAATCTTTTAAGCTCTGTATTTTCTTCTGCACAAGATGAGTGATCAACGGGCATAGTTCAAATGACTCTGTACGCAATTGTAACGATCAATCGCTTCTCTATCCATCATTTTGTTAAACCCGCCAATAGCATGCCAGATGGATAAGCCTGTTTGTGATTGGTCCTCGCAAATTTGTAACAGAAGCAGGATAGAAAAATATACAGGTTTCCAGCCTGAGCTGCAGGGCGAAATCAAATCGCTGGGTTAACCCAGTCTTGCAATTCTGACTTTTTTTTCTGCTATAAAGGCCAATTCTGAGAAAAAATCAAGAATTGTGAGATAAAAAAAGTCACAATTATCTTTCAATATTTTTTATTTTGTGACGGAAGCAAGCTTCCACAATAACTGGTCTGAGTGTACTGCATCAAGATGATCACAAAAACAAAGTGTCATCACTGATCTTTAGAGTGATTTCAAAGCAAGTGAGAGATTTGCGGGGATTTTAAGATTAGCTATGCTCTCAGGACAGATAGCCTATTAATGTAGGCTATAAGATAATATTGATAAAAGGGTTTATTTAATCATATTCACAATCACAGCAGTTTAGGCCTATAATCACTGTTTTTGAGCCTCGCTAGGTGCTCGCAGTTTGAAAACTCCTGTTTTGACCTTATTCTCGAAACATTTTGATTTTAATCTCGAAACATTTCAACTTTAATCTCAAAATATTTCGACTTTAATCTCAAAATTCTATATATTTTTTTTTCTTTTTTACTTTGCGGTTCAGGGCTTCCGTAGACGCATAACACAAGACGTGCTGAATTAGCTGCATCTGTTAAACTGCTAAAGATATTCAGACAAATGTATTATTTAGAGTTTTCAATCACCTTGTATAATGATTGATTCTGATATATGGCGTATACCAAATAAAATAAAAAGCTTTCCAATAAACGTAATGAAGTCTGTATAGACTGCACGGCAGCTACAAGAAATGCATATATATGTGTCCGTTTCCAATCTCTTTCAGTAATGTTAGCAAAATTCACATTTTATTTTAAACTATTTGGAGTATTAAGCAGCTAAAAGGCTACTTAAGTGTACTTAAGACAGTACACTTTCATAACTATTTCTTAACAGACTTAAGCAATAATATCAAATTAAATGCTTTTTAAAATGTTGTCATATTTTGATGTGTTGCTGACTAACATATACTAAAGCACATGTGAAGTACTTGATTATATATTTTAACAGTAGTGTGTTATTAGATATTACATTTAAAGTTAATATATTTTAAATGCATAAATTGCCATATCAGATACAGTAGCTTCCAAATACACATCATGATGAAGACATGAAGGTTTAACAAAGCTAAACCAAACCTAGGTTACCACAAAAGCCACCATGAAAAGTCTCTGTTGTACTGTAACTTATCTTTATTACATTTTAGTTATATAATGATTATGGTGCTTATGACTGAGTAAATAAAAGTGATTTGCTTGACCTGCCTTTTGTTTTATTGTAGGTGACAAGCTTGCGTGGCATCATAATCTGTTTTTCCCAGTACAATATAAAATTAGAATAAATACTGTTAGCATAATTTACTCTTAGTATTAAACATATATTATATAACATATCAAATATAACATACGCATATAAATATATTATAAAATATTTTCATTGTCTTGTCAGTGAGTAATCTATGACCTCTGCTTAATTGCTTTACCGATCAGCTCAGAAATGCCTAATAGAGCAATAGTGAGATTTTATTAGACAGCCTGTAAATTCTGAGCATTTTGCAAAGCATTAAACCATTAATGTTTCTGATGACTAAGCCCTCACAAACTGGCCAGTTGTTTGCAAGGCAAATAACTACTAATTTCTAATGACTTACAATTAAAAATACCATGCTTTTATTTTCAAGAATTGTACATTATGAAATGGTGGTCATAAAGTGTCCATTATTTTTGTACACTTCTGCACAATGTAGCCTAGGGAAGAGTTGGCATTCAGGGGAAGATGTCTCAGTAACAACAATGTTATACTTTTTTAAATTCCTAGACAAAAATGTTTTAAATTAGAATAATTTTTGTGAAATGTTGTTTAGCTGATGCTAAAAAACTGAACATGGTTAAACTACAGTGATTAGGCCAACATTAAGTCAAAGTTCAACTACAGTATGTGATGCATTTATATTTTAACAGAGTGGTTGAACTGTGTCCTCTTCTCAGCCAAGTGTTTTATGTTGTCATTTGTTAATTACACGTACATTTTTGCACACACTGTTTCCTATTTTTCACTGCGGTTTGAGTTTTTTTTTTCATAATAGTTTGTAATAATTTTCATAAAAAGTAATAGCTAAGGCTAGTTTGCTGGTCTGGTCTGATTCAAGCTGATTTCCAGCTTCCAAAAATATGTTCTTAGAATGTTATGCTAACATTCCAACTGATATACGTTATTTTTAATGTCCTCTGAGTTTTTCTTGATTATTCGAATGTTAAAGCCACAATATGTAATTTTTTGCAAATAGATGTCGCTTATTCAAAACAAAGGAGTAGCTTGATGACACCTTGATTTCGGTGAGCTTTTATTATGCCAGTCACCGCTTACGCTTTTCTGCTCATGCGTATGTGGAGAAACGCAGCGCTGTTTTATCATATTAGATACATTATGTGTTGAAAGTTATGTTATAATGTGTGTTTGCTCATCAGCTGCTATGAGACAGCTAGATCGATATTAGACATGGTAAAACATGGTACTCGCGGTAAATCAAGAAAACGAGATTTAAGAATAACTGTTGAGCTGTATAACAATGATTAGTTTTCTGTCGATGAATGTATCCAAACAGTTGCTCAGCTGTCTAATAAAACACATAACATATTAAAGCTTCTTTGGTGTTTCCATGGTTTCTACAAAATAAGTATGAAGTCATTGATAGGTGCACGCATGGACACGGTCCATGTCCTGGTTATAGCTTATTTCTCTGGATTTAAACATTCCTGGAAACATTTGAGATAATGTAAGTATTCAAATCAACAAAATATATAACATTGTTCTGGTTTTTGGATATTTAAATTAAAAAATCTTACATATTGTACCTTTAAGGGAACATTCAATTTGATAATTTTACAAACAGTTCTAGGAACGTTTCAGAATGGTCAGAGAACGTTCAAAAGTAACAAGACATAACATTTAAGGCCCGTTCACAAATATTAATGTCCACACCAGCGGACGATATCGTTCGGCAGGATGGATAGCTTGGTTGTCAATGTTTGTCGTTCATCAGAACGTGATTCCAACGAATGATGTCGTTTTCTGTGGCAGACAGTGTTATACTGCAGTGCGAACTCTGCTATTCTTTAATATTGAGAACGATTTTTAGAACTATATTTATCGTTATCTTTATAGCTATCGTCCTTGGTGTGAATGGTGTCCATCTAAATTGATTCATAAACGATGTATAAAATGTTTTTTAAAGACTTTAACTTTGAAAGAACGTTATGCTATCATTAGGCTACTTGGGGAACGTTTATTCAAAACCTTGCTAGGACGTTAGCCCAAGTTCTAAAAACGTTCCCTTTCAGCTGGGATGCTGTCACAAAAATCAATGTAGGCCAATAAATAATGCCTTTTCCCCTTAGCCTATAACGATAGACACGTTCGATTAGCTTTTAGATATGTGTATAGAAATCGGCTATGGAACAGTCACTGGAGTAAAGTGTGACAACTAGCCCCGATCTCCCCTAATTCATAATACTTGTCACTGCTTGTGTGACGTGGAGCACAGAGAGATTTTACTGTGTCATACTGGAAGTCTGGTCACGTTTCTCTGTGGCAGTAGTAAAATATTTGCACACACGCACGCACGCACGCACACTGATCAATGCCCTCATTCATCACATTCACCCATCAACACACCTGCAGATCCGTGCAGCCAAATGCAACAAATAAACACTTTAATTGCTCTTATTGTCAGCTATTGATATCACAACGGCGGTGTAGATCCATCATGTAACGCCACAGTCACTGCCAATAAAAACAATAGCGGTGGATACATAATTAAAGGAATGAGGTGTGATAGAGGACAATGAAGCGAGATATAAGATGTAGAGAAATGTGGCCATGCTCAAATGAAGATGAACGCTCTCATCTCACCCAGTATCACCGAGGTGATGGTTGCAATTAGAACCCAGTTCCTCTTCAGCAAGCCCTTCACATCTCTGCCTCTCCGCTCTTTCTTCCCCAGCATATCCATCATGGACAGGCTGATATTTAAACGCGAATGAAAATGGCGAGGCTCGCGATCTCCCTTCCCCTCGTTTCAGACAGACGGCGGACCGCTGGCGAATAATCTGAGGCGGCGGCGGCGGCAGCAGGTTTGCCGTGAAGCTGCAGCTGCTGTTGGGAGGGGTGATGTGATCTGCTGCTGCTGCTGCTCTGAGTCTGTCTGTGCTCTCTTGATAACCTTTGCTGCTCGGTCGTTTATTGCGGATTGACCTCTGATTTACCTTTATTTCCTCTCACAATATGAAGACACAACATATTTAGAAAGCCCAACATAGTTGCTTAGCCACGTAATCTATAATGCCATATTGTTACAATATATAAAAAAATTGAATTCATTCTCTCGATAGTTAAACATTACAAATCTTGCCTTTTTATATGTAGCCTACTGTTTGCTCAGATTAACAATTAACACTCAGTTTAAGAGAAAAGCACGTTCAAACATAGCTTAAATAATTTTGATAAACTTATTTGAATGCTAAATGAGTCTCTAAATACTGAAAATATTACTAAAGACAAATATTAATTTATTCAAGAAAAGGTGCATAGGCTAGAGAAAACAAGCATTCCGACGCTTCTCCTTGTGAAAATGCTTACTTGAATTGAATTTAGCCTACACTTGTAAAAGTCTGTTTAAGCTGCAGGTTAGGCTGCTACTTGCAGATATGATAATATTAATGACATAAAAGGAAACTTAAAGGGATAGTTCACCCAAAAATGGAAATGTCATCATTTAAGCACCCACGTGTTGTTCCAAAACTGTATGAATCTCTTTCTTCTGTTGAACATAAAGGAGGTATTTTGAACAGTTGCTGGTCCACATTGACTTCCATATACAGAAAAAATACTAATTCAATGGGGACCAGCAACTGTTCAAAATATCTTCTTTTGTGTTCAATACAAGATATAAATGAATGCAGGTTTGGAACAACTTGAGGGTGATTAAATGATGACAGATATTTAAAATACTAAATTACAACTTCATCATTACAAATGTGCAATTAAATATATTTAAATACATGACATACAAATTTAAATAGAAATGACATGACATATTTTACCATAAAGCTTGTCAGAACATTCAGCAGCATATTTCAAAGACAATAGAAGTAGGCTAATTACATCCCGAGACGATCTTACGGATCAGATGCCCCCTTTTTTTTACCTTTGAGTGAAACCTTTGCCCCCTGCCCCTATAAGAAACTCTCTGCACATCCCCAGCCTGTATAAATTGGATTGATTTTAATACTTTGAATGGAGTGTGCAACAAGCAGGAAAATACAAGTATGGGATTGGGACTCAAATTGGATGAGAAAATATCCCATTTTGCAAAAATAAAACAACGCAAATATTTCAAAATATGACATTAAAAAGTTTATAAATCACTGTTTTTTCTGCTTCCCCTGAGCGGATTGACTTTTAACAGACACCCTAAAGCGTGCGGTGGGTTTGGTGGGGGGTAATTAAGAATGAATGGGGGAATGTCAAGTGAGAGGAGGCAATGCCTCCATCATGCTATAATTGGTTATGGTTTGATATGTTTGGTTTGTGGCAAAATAAATCTGCTTGTTTCCGTGAGCTTTCAAATCAGTCTGAATGAACAAAATGATGGTGTTAATGGGAAGACTAATTTACTTAATAAAAAGTAAGTAAATAACTCAGCCACTTAGATCATATATCACCGCTTTATGTCATGCCAAAATCGAACTTGAAATGGACAGAAAACATGTTGACTGTGGTGTTTTTTTTAGTGAGCAATTCAGCTTGGTGAAATGAATCAGTGTTTACCGAGCTTGATGACTGATGAAAATAAGTTAAAAAGAACAGCTGTACAGTTTACAAATAAAGTTGTTATTTAGCTGCATTTAGTTATTTTTGAATACATGTAAAAATGCTTAAAAACACTAATTTGATGAGATTTAATTTGTTTTAATAAAAAGAACAATTATTATATTCAAAAATACAAATAGAATTGTATTTGGTTTCTCTTTTTTATGTAATGCTTATTTAACTAGGACAATGTGACAGCATTATGTAACTAGGACATTAATTAACATTTGATTTATTTAAAAACACATGCATCATTTTAGAACACCATTGCATGCCACTCCGATCGGAGGCACAAAAAACTTGATCGGGACATAATTATGAAATAATGATTGCTTAAATCATACTTAAGGGATTTAAAATGTACTCTAAAGCACAGCTAATTTATAGATTTAATCTAGAAAACTATTTAATTTCATGGGACTAAATCCTTGGGCCTACATTCAGTTAATAATTAAGTATTTTCTTTTAAAGTATGTTTTTTTTTTAAAGTAGGCTATGCAACTTCTTTTTCACAAGGGTGTCTAATGATTAGATATATTTCTTCAAGCAAAGGTGCAAAATACATAAATAAAATTCTTATTATTTGCTGTGAGTGTCACACACACCGTATGGACAAACTGAAGAATCAGAAGAGCTGAATTGAACATAAACTTCAATGTATGCTCTAAGAAACAAAGCTGAACAGCAAGGAAAACACACTCTAACACAACAGTGACTGGACTAAGAATGATTGACCAGGGAAGAACTTAAATAGCAAACAGAACTGAGATAATTAACTGGACACAGCTGAACTAAACTAACTAATGAAGGTAAAACAGACAATTGGCTGGAAACTGTGACAAAGGAACATGTGACAAATCAAAACACAACAGACAGACATGTGACAGTAAGACACTATGGTTTAGTTTTAAATGTATACTGACAAAAAAATAGTTATTTTTTTTTGGTCATTACATAGTCTACCATGGGAATATTTTATTTTATTTTATTTTATTTACTATACGACATGTTATATAAATATAGCATCTCGGATGAACAGGGTAAACATTTAATAGTGCAAGTGGTGAGTAACATATACAAATATAACACCATAAGTATTTATCTTTTCAAATAACACATATAGGGCCTAGATTCAATACTGTACAATGCTGCCACCATGTGCTGAGTGCTGCATTTTATATTACAAATTCTGAAACTTATGGGGACAGGCCATTACTTCTGCATATATATATATATATATATATATATATATATATATATATATATATATATATATATTTATATATATATATATATATATATATATATATATATATATATATATATATATATATATATATATATATATATATATATATATATATATATATATATATATATATATATATATATATATATATATATGATAATACAATACCATGATGTATTGTATTATCAGTCAATTATTGTATCCTTTAATTTGTACAATCATTCATGACCCTAAACACACAGCTAAAATAATGGCGTGGCTTCACAACAACTCTGTGACTGTTCTTGAATGGCCCAGCCAGAGCCCTGACTTAAACCCAATTGAGCATCTCTGGAGAGACCTGAAAATGGCTGTCCACCAATGTTTACCATCCAACCTGACAGAACTGGAGAGGATCTGCAAGGAGGAATGGCATAGGATCCCCAAATCCAGGTGTGAAAAACTTGTTGCATATTTCCCAAAAGACTCAAAATGGTGCTTCTACTAAATACTGAGCAAAGAGTCTGAATACTTAGGACCGTGTGATATTTCAGTTTTTCTTTTTAATAAATCTGCAAAAATGTGTTCTGTGTTTTTCTTTCAATATGGGGTGCTGTGTGTACATTAATGAGAAAAAATTAACTTAAATGATTTTAGCAAATGGCTGCAATAGAACAAAGAGTGAAAAATGTAAGGGTGTCTGAATACGTTCCATACCCACTGCATACACACACACACACACACACATACGGGTTTATGTGACTTATAAGGACACTTCAGCCCAAACCAGTTTTTTGGTGTATTATGGGGACACCCCTTTCCACTTGCTCTACAGTGATGTGGAGGGTATCAAAAATTTGTTTTGAGCCATACAACACATATTTCACTTGAATTTGTATACACACAGCAAAACTTATAATGTACCAACCTGAGAATATACTTAATTATGAGGACACGTATAATTAAGTGTCTAAGCCCCTATGACAAAACCGAAATTATAAGGACAGTGGATACACAACACACACAAATGACATTAATGTGTATTAGAGGGACAAACATTAATTAATGGGACATGGCAATACACAAACACAAAAGTGAAGGCATTGTGCATTAAAAGGACACACCTGATTAATGAGGACAAATGAACACAGTACTGAGACAGCAAACACATCCTCACCTGTGGCTCATACTCCCAACACACAACCATTCTAAACTTTGATATTCTGCTATCTGAATATGCAACAATGTCTTTCACACTTTGCATTCAAGGAACTGCTATTTGTGTGATCACATGACCATATGCCATTTTAACAGACATGAGGACATACAACAGTATGTACACAGAACAAGAAGTTTATTAGTGCTTGTTTACAACATTACAGCTATTGCTCTGACAATTTTACATAAATCAAAAGATACACTAATGTATTGAGATGAAGAGCTTAAAACCTTTCATAGACATAATTATTTAAAAAAATTGCTGAAAATAAATTAAAGGGATAGTTGACCCAATAATGAAAAATAATTGTCTCACCCTCATGTTTTACTAAACCTGTATGAGTTTCTTTCTCCTGCTGAACACAAAGGAAGATGTTTTGAAGAATGTGGGTGATCAGATGGTTGACGGTAGCTACGAGTTCCATAGCACAGAAAAAAACACTTCGGCAGCCGTTTGGACACTTACATTCCTCAAAATATCTTCTGCGGTGTCAAGCAGATGAAAGAGAATCACACAGGTTAGGAACAACATGAGGGGGAGGAAATGAGGACCATTTAAATATCCCTTTAAAGCTTTCAACAGAAGTTTAAGACATTTCCATGCATTTAAACAAAACAGCAGCTGCAACAAAAGAAATAAAACATGGGAACACTTTATAATAATTCTCAGTTACAAGTTATTAGATAATGAAACTAATCATTTACAAAACATAACTATGCATTCATAAATGATTAATAAGATATATGCTAACATTTACAAATGTGCTGTTTATTATCAAAAAAATAGTAAATCATGAAATAAATCAAAACAGATCAATAGTAGATGTTTGAGTTCTTAGTTATACACTATTTATCACTTATAAATCATTGGAGTATTTCTGTCAAACTTGTTTTAGTGTCATCTCAATAAACAATGGGTAATCTTGAACAAATGATGAACAGACCATTAGTAAATGATCAGTAATTTATTGATGTATCTTTAAGTTTTCAGCTGGTCTGTGTTCAAAAGCAGTATCATTGAGAAGAGTCATTTGTTTTGAAGCTGATAATCATGTATAAATGTTTTACAGTCAGGCGACTGCAGTGGGTTATGATAAATCCCTTCACTTCTCAGTGTGGGATCTGTGATAATGTGAACCGGTTTTACATCAGGTGATGTCCAGAGGTTAAAGAGTAACTCACCGGTCAGCACTTACACTACACAGTACACACTACAGTGTTCAACACCTGCTATAGATGATGTGTAACTGATTTACAACACTTTCTGCATCCTCTAATCTAAAGTGTACACTACTATGTTGGTATACACATCACTTATAAATGACTTATAACTGAATTAACAAAACATTCATAAAATGTATGAATGTATAGTCATGTTTTGTAAATGATTAGTTCATCATTATCTAATAACTTGACTTATAAAGTGTTACCCAAACATTTTGCAAAAGTTTCCTTTTTTGTGATAATCCCAGATTCCTGGCAAAGTCTTGGATGTTTTGCACAGCGTGTGAGCTAAAGCAGGACGCTGCTGCAGTTTACCCGTTGAAATGTGCTCAGTTCTGCAGAGATTCTGCTGGAGACCATATCTGTCATTTTCTTCTCACCTCGCCCCTTTCAGAAGATTCAAGAATCACTACAAAAGAGGAAAACATAATCTTTAACCCTGGGGTTAAAACCACTTCTTTTTCTCCCAACTCGTCCCCCTCTCCCCATCCTCGTCTTCAGTCTAGAACTGATTCATAATCTTTGAGTCAAAGCTGATGGGCTGCTGTTTCTGTTAAATATGTTTTTATATGCTTGTTTTAATCAGCAAAGCACTGTCACAGCCTTCCCTAGACAGATACAGTATAAAAAACTAAGTTAATTCTTGATTTATATAATTCCCTGGTCGTTTTTCTTTGTGAGGTAAAGGTGGGTAAAGTAATAAAAAGTAACATTCCAAAAATTGCGGGAGGATGAGAGATAAATCATAAACGTGTTGATTTTAATAAAGACGTGGAACTCTAATTTCATGGTAAAACACAACCAATGTGTTTCATTCTTTAACTTTAGTTTTCAGCTCATGTCAAGATCAGAGACAGCAATACCAGAGAGAGCGGCGTCAGCACTGGTAATATAAACTCGTTTTTATTTTTAAATGAAGACAACTGTGTGTTGAGCTTCAGGATGCGGCTGAACATTACATTTAATTTGCGGCTGGTTTTAAATCTCACACTTTAATCATATTTATAGCTCCTAACTTAATAAAACAAGCTGTGTTATTATGATGAATGATTAGCTAAAAATGTAGATCTGTATGTGCGAAGAAGATTTTTTTTAAAGTAACCTACTTCAGTGTAGCTAATATGTTACGATAGCGTCGCTTAACACTAAATATTTGAATAATTGTAATGTGACGATCAGGTGTGATCTAAATCAAGAGAACATAATGCGCGGGTGGATGGTTTGTTTTTAACAGCAGATTCGGTGACGTCAGAGCTGATCCGTGCATCTCTAGTATGACCATCTCTACTCTTCCTTCCACAAAACTTTCAGAAGACAGTAAAGGCTTATGTCATTCCTGAGCTGAAGCTGAAACTTGAAAGTTAAGATGCACAACATAAATGCAATGTTTAGGCATTAATAGATTTTAGGCATTCATTTAGATTTATAGGTTGTAGGCTTAGTTTTTTTTATGTTGTACTATGTTTTGAATAGTAATTTGAAATTGATTTTTATATTTTTATTAGATATTTTATATATATATATATTTACACTTGCATTTTGAATATAATTTGGAAATTGAATGCACTAAATTGGTTTAGTTTTCACAGATATTAATGTTATTTATTAATTAATTAATTAATTAATTTTTCTAAAAAGGAAACAAATGAGTTGATCATTTTAAGATACCCGTATTATATTTAGTATTGCTCTTTAATAAAAAAAAAAGTATTTCTTATCCGATTACTCGATTAATCGATGGAAAAATTGGTAGAATACTTGATTACTAAAATAATCAATAGCTGCAGCTTTAATTTAGACTATTAATCATATTAGTTTGATCCAAGTATTGCTTTTATATGAGGTAAAGTTTAATCTCAATATTGTCTAAATTGCGTTATGAGGGAGCATGTAAATTTAGTCAATGACAGAATTTACATTTTTGGGTTAATAACCTTTTAAAGTGATGTGAGACCAGAAACTTAAAACTAATATTAATATGAATATTTGAACCACTACAGTTAAGTGGTTCCTGATAAAGACAAGTTTCCTATGTCTCCCCTAGAGAGTTTAATTATTTAATCTGATTCTTGATCTACAGAATTGCCCAGTACCGTGTTTTTGTGAATGTTAGTGTACTTTTACCTGTTCACTCTTCCCTTCGGCTGTGCTCTTTGTCCTTCCAACCAGTGTTTTGTTAAATGCTGAACAATGGGGAAAAAAGAGAATTAAAAAACACTGAAATAAACAGAAAAGGTTCATCCTAAATGTAATATTTAATCTTCATTTCAACTGTCATTTACAGAATGTTATAAATCAATATCACCAAGGCAATCTAAAGTGCATTTTAACTGGCTTCAGAGCATCCTACAGTGACCAAATACACGTCAAATTAACTAATAATATAAATCTAATCTAAAATTGGTTAAAAAAAAAGAAAAAAGATTATTCACAGCACTCCTTTTATCTAAAAAAATAGCTCATTTTGATTAACATACATACAGAGAACATAAATATACATCCTCAAAATGGATTAGTAGTGGGGCTGAATGATTAATTGCATTTGCGATTATAATATTGTAATATGATAAAATGCGTTCTTTTAACCATAAAGGCTGCGATTACACTCTGGTCATGTGACACGCAAGAGTAAAGCAGTCTTTATAGGAAGCCTCAACTTTGCATGCTACGCTGTCAGGGTATTTCCTGCATTGAAAAAATATATTTTTTTCCTACTTTATATTGATATGATATATACCAAACAATTATCAGTTCTAGCAAATAAGTGATGGTCATCCTATACAATGATTTATTGCTTGCATTTGTTGAATAATAAAGAAAATAAGGCGCTTTTAACGCATAAAATAATCGCATATTAAATCGCAATGGCAATATTGGAAGAAAAATGCAATTAGATTATTTTCCAAACTCGTGCAGTCCTAATTTAAATGTTATCCAAGGTAATGTTCCTATATTTTTATGCATTACAGTATGTCAGGTATTTGGCTTACACATGTTTTATGAGGACTGAAGAATCTCAGTGTGTTATGTGTGCTTTACACCTGGTTTATGAGGACTTGTGTTTTATGAGGACATAACCGTAAGATGTTCCTGATGTTTGACTTGACTGAAGAATATCAGTGTGTTGTGTCTGTGTGTGTGTGACTTACACCTGGTTTATGAGGACACATTACATGTTGAATGCTGTACAATACATATGTGAAGTCAAAAATAATATAAACACAATACAAACAATACAGTCGATAGGTTATACCTGGTTAAAAGCTAACCCTTACCCTGATCATAACAGAAGTAGGTAGTAAAAGTTATAGTAGACCTATAGTCTGGCGGCCCACCAGTTTCATAATGAACCAACAAACTATAGGTTTACTATAACTTTTACTACCTACTTCTGTTTTAGTTAAGGTTAGCCAGGCTATAGGTTTACTATAACTTTTACTACCTACTTCTGTTTTAGTTAGGGTTAGCTTGACTAGAGGCTAACTATAACTTTTACTACCTACTTCTGTTTTAGTTAGGGTTAGCTTGACTAGAGGCTAACTATAACTTTTCTACCTACTTCTGTTTTAGTTAGGGTTAGCCAGACTAGAGGTTAACTAGAAGTTTGATTTGACTAAAGAAGTGTGTTGTTTGTGTGTGTGACCTACACCTGGTTTATAAGGACTTGTGTTTTATGAGGACATAACCGTAAGATGTTCCTGATGTTTGACTTGACTGAAGAATCTCAGTGTGTTGTGTCTGTGTGTGTGTGTGACTTACACCTGGTTTATGTGACACATTACATGTTGAATGCTGTACAATACATATGTGAAGTCAAACATAATAGAAAGACAATACAAACAATACAGTCGACAGGTTAAACCTGGTTAAAAGCTAACCATTACCCTGATCATAACAGAAGTAGGTAGTAAAAGTTATAGTAGACCTATAGTCTGGCGGCCCCACCAGTTTCATAATGAACCAACAAACTATAGGTTTACTATAACTTTTACTACCTACTTCTGTTTAAGTTAGTTAGCCAGACTATAGGTTTACTATAACTTTTACTACCTACTTCTGTTTTAGTTAGGGTTAGCCAGACTAGAGGTTTACTATAACTTTTACTACCTACTTCTGTTTAAGTTAGGGTTAGCCAGACTAGAGGTTAACTATAAGTTTGATTTGACTAAAGAAGTGTGTTGTTTGTGTGTGACCTACACCTGGTTTATGAGGACTTGTGTTTTATGAGGACATAACCGTAAGATGTTCCTGATGTTTGACTTGACTGAAGAATATCAGTGTGTTGTGTCTGTGTGTGTGACTTACACCTGGTTTATGAGGACACATGTTTTATGAGGACACATTACATATTGAATGCTGTACAATACATATGTGAAGTCAAACATAATTGAAAGACAATGCAAAAAATACAGTCGATAGGTTAAACCTGGTTAAAAGCTAACCCTTACCCTGATCATAACAGAAGTAGGTAGTAAAAGTTATAGTAGACCTATAGTCTGGCGGCCCACCATTTCATAATGAACCAACAAACTATAGGTTTACTATAACTTTTACTACCTACTTCTGTTTTAGTTAAGGTTAGCCAGACTATAGGTTTACTATAACTTTTACTACCTACTTCTGTTTTATTTAATGTTAGCCTGACTATAGGTTTACTATAACTTTTACTACCTACTTCTGTTTTAGTTAGGGTTAGCCAGACTAGAGGTTTACTATAACTTTTACTACCTACTTCTGTTTTATTTAATGTTAGCCTGACTATAGGTTTACTATAACTTTTACTACCTACTTCTGTTTTAGTTAGGGTTAGCCAGACTAGAGGCTAACTATAACTTTTCTACCTAATTCTGTTTTAGTTAGGGTTAGCCAGACTAGAGGTTAACTATACGTTTGATTTGACTAAAGAAGTGTGTCTGTGTGTGACTTACACCTGGTTTATGAGGACTTGTGTTTTATGAGGACATAACCGTAAGATGTTCCTGATGTTTGACTTGACTGAAGAATCTCAGTGTGTTGTGTGTGTGACTTACACCTGGTTTATGAGGACACATTACAAGTTGAATGCTGTACAATACACACGTGAAGTCAAACATAATAGAAAGACAATACAAACAATACAGTCGATAGGTTAAACCTGGTTAAAAGCTAAGCCTTACCCTGATCATAACAGAAGTAGGTAGTAAAAGTTATAGTAGACCTATAGTCTGGCGGCCCACCATTTCATAATGAACCAACAAACTATAGGTTTACTATAACTTTTACTACCTACTTCTGTTTAAGTTAGGGTTAGCCAGACTATAGGTTTACTATAACTTTTACTACCTACTTCTATTTTATTTAATGTTAGCCTGACTATAGGTTTACTATAACTTTTACTACCTAATTCTGTTTTAGTTAGGGTTAGCCAGACTAGAGGTTTACTATAACTTTTACTACCTACTTCTGTTTTATTTAATGTTAGCCTGACTATAGTTTTACTATAACTTTTACTACCTACTTCTGTTTTAGTTAGGGTTAGCCAGACTAGAGGCTAACTATAACTTTTTCTACCTACTTCTGTTTTAGTTAGGGTTAGCCAGACTAGAGGTTAACTATACGTTTGATTTGACTAAAGAAGTGTGTTGTTTGTGTGTGTGGCTTACACCTGGTTTATGAGGACTTGTGTTTTATGAGGACATAACCGTAAGATGTTCCTGATGTTTGACTTGACTGAAGAATATCAGTGTGTTGTGTCTGTGTGTGTGTGACTTACACCTGGTTTATGAGGACACATGTTTTATGAGGACACATTACAAGTTGAATGCTGTACAATACATATGTGAAGTCAAACATAATAGAAAGACAATACAAACAATACAGTCGATAGGTTAAACCTGGTTAAAAGCTAAGCCTTACCCTGATCATAACAGAAGTAGGTAGTAAAAGTTATAGTAGACCTATAGTCTGGCGGCCCCACCAGTTTCATAATGAACCAACAAACTATAGGTTTACTATAACTTTTACTACCTACTTCTGTTTAAGTTAGGGTTAGCCAGACTATAGGTTTACTATAACTTTTACTACCTACTTCTGTTTTATTTAAGGTTAGCCAGACTATAGGTTTACTATAACTTTTACTACCTACTTCTGTTTTAGTTAGGGTTAGCCAGACTAGAGGTTTACTATAACTTTTACTACCTACTTCTGTTTTAGTTAGGGTTAGCCAGACTAGAGGTTAACTATAAGTTTGATTTGACTAAAGAAGTGTGTTGTTTGTGTGTGTGACTTACACCTGGTTTATGAGGACACATGTTTTATGAGGACATAACCGTAAGATGTTCCTGATGTTTGACTTGACTGAATAATCTCAGTGTGTTGTGTCTGTGTGTGTGTGACTTACACCTGGTTTATGAGGACTTGTGTTTTATGAGGACACATTACATATTGAATGCTGTACAATACATATGTGAAGTCAAACATAATTGAAAGACAATGCAAAAAATACAGTCGATAGGTTAAACCTGGTTAAAAGCTAACCCTTACCTGATCATAACAGAAGTAGGTAGTAAAAGTTATAGTAGACCTATAGTCTGTGACCACCAGTTTCATAATGAACCAACAAACTATAGGTTTACTATAACTTTTACTACCTACTTCTGTTTAAGTTAGGGTTAGCCAGACTAGAGGTTAACTATAAGTTTGATTTGACTAAAGAAGTGTGTTGTTTGTGTGTGTGACCTACACCTGGTTTATGAAGACTTGTGTTTTATGAGGACATAACGTAAGATGTTCCTGATGTTTGACTTGACTGAAGAATATCAGTGTGTTGTGTCTGTGTGTGTGTGTGACTTACACCTGGTTTATGAGGACACATGTTTTATGAGGACTCATTACATATTGAATGCTGTACAATACATATGTGAAGTCAAACATAATAGAAAGACAATACAAACAATACAGTCGATAGGTTAAACCTGGTTAAAAGCTAACCCTTACCCTGATCATAACAGAAGTAGGTAGTAAAAGTTATAGTAGACCTATAGTCTGGCCCACCATTTCATAATGAACCGACAAACTATAGGTTTACTATAACTTTTACTACCTACTTCTGTTTTAGTTAAGGTTAGCCAGACTATAGGTTTACTATAACTTTTACTACCTACTTCTGTTTTATTTAATGTTAGCCTGACTATAGGTTTACTATAACTTTTACTACCTACTTCTGTTTTAGTTAGGGTTAGCCAGACTAGAGGTTTACTATAACTTTTACTACCTACTTCTGTTTTATTTAAGGTTAGCCAGACTATAGGTTTACTATAACTTTTACTACCTACTTCTGTTTTAGTTAAGGTTAGCCAGACTATAGGTTTACTATAACTTTTACTACCTACTTCTGTTTTATTTAAGGTTAGCCAGACTATGAGTTTACTATAACTTTTACTACCTACTTCTGTTTTAGTTAGGGTTAGCCAGACTAGAGGTTTACTATAACTTTGACTACCTACTTCTGTTTAAGTTAGGGTTAGCCAGACTAGAGGTTAACTATAAGTTTGATTTGACTAAAGAAGTGTGTTGTTTGTGTGTGTGACCTACACCTGGTTTATGAGGACTTGTGTTTTATGAGGACATAACCGTAAGATGTTCCTGATGTTTGACTTGACTGAAGAATCTCAGTGTGTTGTGTCTGTGTGTGTGTGTGACTTACACCTGGTTTATGAGGACACATGTTTTATGAGGACACATTACATATTGAATGCTGTACAATACATATGTGAAGTCAAACATAATTGAAAGACAATGCAAAAAATACAGTCGATAGGTTATACCTGGTTAAAAGCTAACCCTTACCTGATCATAACAGAAGTAGGTAGTAAAAGTTATAATAGACCTATAGTCTGTGACCCTGTTTCATAATGAACCAACAAACTATAGGTTTACTATAACTTTTACTACCTACTTCTGTTTAAGTTAGGGTTAGCCAGACTATAGGTTTACTATAACTTTTACTACCTACTTCTGTTTAAGTTAGGGTTAGCCAGACTATAGGTTTACTATAACTTTTACTACCTACTTCTGTTTTATTTAAGGTTAGCCAGACTATAGGTTTACTATAACTTTTACTACCTACTTCTGTTTTAGTTAGGTTAGCCAGACTGGAGGTTTACTATAACTTTTACTACCTACTTCTGTTTTAGTTAGGGTTAGCCAGACTAGAGGTTAACTATAAGTTTGATTTGACTAAAGAAGTGTGTTGTTTGTGTGTGTGACTTACACCTGGTTTATGAGGACACATGTTTTATGAGGACATAACCGTAAGATGTTCCTGATGTTTGACTTGACTGAATAATCTCAGTGTGTTGTGTCTGTGTGTGTGTGACTTACACCTGGTTTATGAGGACTTGTGTTTTATGAGGACACATTACATATTGAATGCTGTACAATACATATGTGAAGTCAAACATAATTGAAAGACAATGCAAAAATACAGTCGATAGATTAAACCTGGTTAAAAGCTAACCCTTACCTGATCATAACAGAAGTAGGTAGTAAAAGATATAATAGACCTATAGTCTGTGACCTCATTTCATAATGAGCCAACAATATAGGTTTACTATAACTTTTACTACCTACTTCTGTTTTAGTTAAGGTTAGCCAGACTATAGGTTTACTATAACTTTTACTACCTACTTCTGTTTTATTTAAGGTTAGCCAGACTATAGGTTTACTATAACTTTTACTACCTACTTCTGTTTTAGTTAGGGTTAGCTTGACTAGAGGTTTACTCTAACTTTGACTACCTACTTCTGTTTTAGTTAGGGTTAGCCAGACTAGAGGTTAACTATAAGTTTGATTTGACTAAAGAAGTGTGTCTGTGTGTGTGTGTGACTTACACCTGGTTTATGAGGACTTGTGTTTTATGAGGACATAACCGTAAGATGTTCCTGATGTTTGACTTGACTGAAGAATCTCAGTGTGTTGTGTCTGTGTGTGTGTGTGACTTACACCTGGTTTATGAGGACACATGTTTTATGAGGACACATTACATATTGAATGCTGTACAATACATATGTGAAGTCAAACATAATTGAAAGAATGCAAAAATACAGTCGATAGGTTAAACCTGGTTAAAAGCTAACCCTTACCCTGATCATAACAGAAGTAGGTAGTAAAAGTTATAGTAGACCTATAATCTACTTCTGATTTGGTTAAGTTTAGGGTTAGTCAGACTAGAGGCTAACTATAACTTTTACAACCTAATTCTGTTTTGGTTAGGGTTAGTCAGACTAACTTTTTACTACTTATAATTAGGGTAAACCTTTAACCAGGTTTAACTTATCAACTGTATTGTTTGTATTGTCTTTCTATTATGTTTGACTTCACGTGTATTGTACAGCACTTTGAGTCAAATGTGTTTTATGCCATTGCTCTGGCAAAGCATCTGTCAGTAAACTGTCTTTTTATGCATTATAGAATGTCAGGTGTGTGTGAACTACATCTGGTTTATGAGGACACATTACATGTTGTATGCTCTACACAACACACCAAACATCTTTTTCTGGTGTTTTCAGCGTATCAGTTCACAGTAAGTGCAGTGAACTCCATCTCTGCATGTGCTGTGAGTTTAATGTGCATTTGGGAATGCAACGCCAGTTACACTTTATTGTCATATTTACATAATTTACTTTTGTAACATAACACTTTTGTGGACTGATTATTACTGTCTTTATTTTCCCCCGAACAAATATGAGTCTTCTATATCGGTATTGGCCACAGTGAGCTGTGAATTACGGGTTATCAGTATCGATTCTAATATTCCATATCGGTGCACCAGTGTCCCTGAAATAGCATGTGTCCTCATAAACCAGTGTAAACCACACACACACAACACTGAGATTCTGAACATTAGGTCAAACATGAGAAACATCTTCTTATGATGATGTCCTCATAAAACATATGTCCCCATAAACCAGGTGTAACACACACACACTGAGATACTGAACATGAAGTCAAACATCAGGAACATCATCTTACAATGATGTCCTCATAAAACATGTGTAATACTGGGATGCATACAAAGACAGGGACATTACCTTGGATAACATTAACCTTTAAAACAATCTAACAAATGCTAAATAGGTTATGTAAAGTTTTCCATACCGTGCATTTCCTTGGCCACTCAGAATTGCCGTAATTATATGTGATCTCTTCTCCAGGTTAGATGCTCCTTACAGCAAATAAGCATAGGTGAAGTTTTTCTATACACACAGATCGTCTTCATCCAGCTGTTTGGGTTCATATGGTCAGAGATTACAAATCATCCAAGGGAACCGTCATCTCGGGCTGATTGACACTAAATAAATGACAATTCAACTTTTAACTAAGAATTATTCCTTATTCCTGTTAAGACACACAAAAAAGACAAAATCAGTGCTGGAAATTTAATACCATCAAATATATTTTTGGTGATCACCAATCATTAAATAGTTTAATAGCTTTTGGTATTAAGATGTGTTTTGGTAGATTGGGTCTCAAGTGGTCGATGTTAAATACAGGTAGAAACGGGGTCTAAAACATTTTGACCTTGTCAACTTTCAACCACTTCCAGAGGTAATGGAAAACACATTCGACCGGATTGCTCGCTCATGTGGTCGAATGTGTTCAACAGTCACAAAAGACCGTCTGACCTAAAAGTTAATGCAGAAACTAGAGATGCACTGATACCAGTATCGTTGTCAGCACAAAACTGCAGTTGTGTACTCGTACTCAATCGTGTGTAGTGTTTCTGTCAGACAAAGAAACACAGACAACAGAGCAAACACAGAGCACACTGTGAATATCACAGAAAGATTAAGTAAATGTATCTAATTAACAGATCTTAAAGTGATAGCAGCCTAATAAACCTGCTGGTAATCTAACAACTAAAGACAGCTCTACATATTCACTATTAAAAATAAAATATGATACAGCAGGCCCAGTGCTCTCTCCCGTCTCACGGCCATAGCGGGGCAGAAATGTCACCAGAATGTGTGAAAATCGATCCAAATCAATTCTTGAACCGCTGCATCTCCGAGCAACTCTGTGTTTTATTCTTTAAAGAATCAGATTAGTTAATTATTTATTTAAGATACCCATTCACAAATAAAGGTATTGAATTGCAATTTGCAATTCATTATGAATCTGTTGAATGAAGGATTCAACTCATTCAATACAGCACCATAATGACCATCTTAGTTTCATATTTAAAAAGTAGCCAAATATTTAATGAATTACTAGCTAGGCTAATTAGACCAAACCATTCCATTACTTGTTATTACTAAGTAGCCTACTTTCTAAATCCCATTTTAACCTTGAGCAGTTGAACAATATAAAGACAGACATGAAACTGCTCTTTTAATTTTATTAAATAAATCATATAAAATTGCATAAGTTATTCTTGAACTGACCAAAGTATGTAAAGGGTGAAGGTTACATTACATTTTAACATAAGATGTAAAATTTTGATCTGACATAAGAGGACACAGAAATGACATTTAATCTAGGCTAGGCATGTTGCATATTAATTGTTCTAGGCCTCAAAGTATATTTCTATTGTTGTGTATTTTGTGGCATTCTATAATGATGTTTTAGTCATTTGTAGCCTATTGAAGCCCAGGCCCCTCAGTCCTACCCTGATTCGATCTGTGCAACTGCTTGTAATTAATTAATTTGTTCTTATTTTAGAACTGACTGTTTACTTGTCTTAATATTAATTAAAATACTAATACTTATTTTGTGGTGGGGCAAGTGCAAATTTTTGCAGGGCAAGTAAAAATCTGGACCAGAATGAACCTGTAGAAAAGCTCCTTTGCATTGAGCCCTGCAAATATAGAGGGCCCTATCTTGCACCCAGCGCAATTGACTTTGTACACCGATGCATGTGTCATTCCTATTTTGCACCCGCGCAAAGCGTGCTTTTCCCTCCACAGAAGCACGTCGCTAAACTAGTGAATGAACTTGCGCTCCTGGGCGGTTCAGCGCAAAAGGAGGCGTGTTCCGGCGCAAACAATCCCTGGTGCTATTTTGCTGTTCCATTAAACAATTGCGCCACTGACCAGAACAAACCTAGTCTAAAGTCAGTGGCGCGTTGCGCGTTGTTCATTATGCTATTTTAAGGGCGCATGCTTGACCATAATGTACAGCGTGCACAACGCGCATACACTTTGCTCATGTAATCTACACAGATGCAAAAGTTATTTTTGCAAATCATAAATTGTTACACTAAAAAAATATTAACACATGAGATGACGGAAATCATTGTGGTGTGCCACGAAGATGTGAAAAAATAGGCATAAATCTAGCTTACAAATTATTCAGGCTTACAAGAACATCAGTCTCTCGGCTGTGAACCGCTCCTGGTATGCTCCTGGTAAATATGCCATAATAATAGCAATCCATAATGGAACTTGCGCACCTGCTTTTAAAGGGAATGTTGGATGACGCTCTGATTGGTTTATTCACGTTACGCCCAAACCACACCTATGAATAATGAAGCTACTTCAGACCAACCCATTTTAGATTTGCGCCGGGCGCAAGAGCCATTTATCCCGCCGGAAAAATAGCAACAGCGCCGAGAGCCGCCCACAAAGTTACTTGCGCTTCGCGCTTTGACACTTGCGTTTCAGATCGTTAAAATAGGGCCCAGAGAGATCATTTCATGACCTGCCTCTTTTGTTCTAAAGTTGTTATGGGGAAAAATAATGTTAAAAGTCTGGGGCCACCAGGAATTTCAGTTGGGCCACCCTGCATCTCAAAGCTGGAGCCGGGCCTGTGATACAGCAACAGAAAGAACAGTGGAAGTAACAGTAGCTCCTATAATACAGTTTAACAGGCATAATTAGGAGAAAATAACTTAAGGATATCTATTTGCTGAGCCAACTCAATTTGATTCATATTCTTTTGGTTCCTCTACCCAATATTTTTTAAAATTAAAAATGCAATGAAAATACAAGGTATCGGTACTATCGGTAAGTACTAAAAATGAAAATATTGTATCGGATTTGTTCTGGAAAAAGTGGTATTGGTTCATCCCTAGCATAAACATTATGGGAAGTGTGCAAGCCAGACGGGATTTAAACTTTGTCAGCTAATTACCCAAGTTTGGTTTAAAAAGGAAAAATGTAAAGCACAATGTCCTCCCTCCCTTTTCCTGATTTCTAACACATTAGCGTTCGGCTGGTCTCCAGTTGCGTTCAAATGTAAAATGTGTGAGATCATTTTTGTCCATTAGAACAAAAAATCTGAAAAAGCCCACACATTTACTCACCCATAGACCCTCCCTTTGAAGAAATCAGGACAGAAGTGGTTGAAAGTGGATAATAGAAACAAGCTTAAAACACCAGGTGTAAACGGGAATGTGTCTCCCTCATCTACTCGAGATCCGATCGACCAAAACGCATCTTAACACCAGGTGTAAACTAGGGATGCACAATATATTTCCACCATATCGTTATCAGCCGATAAATGGACATTACCATTGTAAACATTATCAATACGATAGGAAACGTAGGTCGATATATATAAGCTTATAGATCATGTAATATTTCCTTCAGCCGAGACACTTCAGATGCGCAGTGTTCATCATGATGGCTTTGAATTGCTTGATATGATTGGAATCACTTTGAAAAGGATCACCATCCAAGGATACAGCTCAGTGCGACATAGCTGTCATATAAGCTACATTAAATTATGAGAACACGACGAAGAACGCTGTGAATTCTCTGAGCACATGAGTTTCGCTTACCACCTTCACAAGTTCGCTTGTGCATTCGCAGCCTTTTAATTTCATATAGGATGCGTTTGATTGAGTTAATTAAGGATGCAGTAAAGCACTTTTCTTGTACCGGTGATCATCTTTAGCTTCAGCACGTACTGCTCAAACAGCGATGCACAACATTAATAACTACTGGGACTGTCCTATACATGTTTCATTGAGAGCGCAATTGTAATAAAACGCTGTGAATTCTTCGGGATTAGTTGTTGTGTTTCAGTGTGTTGTTGCGGAAGGGCACGTCTACAACAGGAGTTACACAGATTAGCATGTAACTTAGTCCAAGCTTCACTTGAGCATTCGCAACATTTTGTGCAGATATAAGCATAAAAATAAGTGTGTTATCTGATTAATCTCATATATGATATGTTTCGTTGAGTTAATAACCCACAGCACATTGTACCAGTGATCATCTTAAGCTTCAGCCCGCCCGCGCTCTCTTAAACAGCAATGCACAATGCAATGCAAACAGCTGTAATATTAAAATTGTTTCATATTGTTTTTTAAATATAAAGCATTGATGCATTGTTATTATTATTAATAACTGGCACATTTTATTGTTCTTGTATTATTTTAATCAACAATATGGTTTGATTTAAATCATTTTCTTATTGTCCATGCGGAGACTTATCTCATTGGACTTATCTCCCAGATATGATGTCAAAACTTGTAAAGGTTTTTTCGTTATAGATTTAGCTGTATGGTATATCAAAAACAACAGTTCCATACCGCATGCTGCTATCTAGGCTTGTTGCGATAGTGTGTGTTACACCGGTTACATCATTTCGGTTTGATTTTGTATAGTAGCCTAATAAAAATAATTTAGTTCAGTTAGAGAATAGACGTTATAATTAAAAACTGAAGTATGTACAGACCAGCTGCAGGAATCAGATTTCATTCATCACAAGAGTGAGGAGGAGCTGACAATATGACGGAGGAAGATTTGGTTTCAAAGCTAAATGTAAAAGCGTAAAAAAGTAGCTAAGCGAACTTGTCATTGTAGGCTACTGTTCTGTTGTTGTGTTTTTCATTTAGAATAATACTGAACACACCATTCCAGCAATTCGCTCACAAATTGGCTCTAATTCTAAAGTGAAAGTTTAAAACGAAACTCCAAAAGTGTTTCGACCCTCCAAACCCTGGCCAAATCACAGAGATGCCGATCCGCATGGGACTAATATTATCACTGGACCTTGGTGTTTGGCAAAATATGGTATTTTGTGGGGAAATGATTATCACATTTGTGGGGAAATTTAAATAAAAAAAAATTACAGACATGGCTGAAGCGCACAGGATTAAGATCACAGACGACCTCCGCAATTATTACAAATGACTAGAGGTCACCAGGTAACACTAATCCCATGTGTATAGGGCTTTATCCATGGCACATGCAGTTTGATTCTTTATTTGTAGCCAAAATCATGTTGGCCAATACTTGTTTGCATTATTTAGGTATTTTATTTTTTGTTAGGCAGTGGGTTTTTTTGGTAACACTTTAAAATAAGGTCTCATTCTCATTTGCTAATGCATTAACTAATAGGGTTGGGCGATGTCCCCTAAATTGGCAGTTGATGATGTTTACAGTAAAACAGTGCCATGGACGATTATATCGTCGGTTTTTATTTTTATAAAAATATATAATTTACTATATCTGTATTTTACTATCTCTTTAGATGAATAATATTTTCTATTTCGTTATTTTGCTAACCCAAATAAGGACTCACCCGTGCTAGGTTGCACGTGAGGGGAAACAAAGTAAAGATTTGTGCACTTTTTATTTTAATATACCTCCTTACATAAATACTATTTTCTATTTAAAACTATAATTTCGTTATTATCCCAGTGTTTTGTATGTGAATGCTGTTGTACGTGAATATATTACCACATGAGTGAAGCAAAAAGATTTGTTTTCAAAGGAAATAAATTCGGAGTTACATCGCAGCCATGGAAACATATGGATTCATGCCGAATGAGAAAGGGAGGCTGAGCCCAATTTAAGATTTGCCAGCTTTTCAAATACCTATGTAGGGCCCTATAATTTCCGCGATCACGGAATCGTGGAATCGGCATATTAACGCGGAATCTAGTGGAAACTCAGATTTTCCAGGAATTTTACAAATGTGGAATAAAATTCTGTTTCGTGTCGGAGAAGAACATATGTCTGGGGAAAATGCAAGCCGGGGGAAGCAAATCTGGGCGACACAACCCCTCCCGTCATTTCCATAGACAGTAAAAGATTACCTGCGAGCTTCTCCTTCTGCATGTACGGTAATTTCTCTACTATGCGACAGAGTCACGTTGGTTATGACGCAATCGTTAGCCTATTTTTTTTACAAAAACAGTTTCTACGGGGCGATAGTATAAGATACAAGGTAATGGAGCCTATTATACATTGTAGCTGTATAAGAGTCTCGCGCCCGTTGTGCTTTAACTGCACAGACAGCATTTGTCGCGCGCAGCTGAACGCGGCTTGTGCATTGCAAATACAGACGAATATTGTCCATTCTGTCAGATTTTCCGGTGTTCTCCTCCGGCACCTGTCTGTCTCGTGCTGTGATTTGTGATGGCCAGCATTATCTGCTGCAAATGCGACCGTGTTCCCCTCTGTCCCAAACATACATGCATATATCATGCTGTAATTAGTTTAAATGATAAAAATAACCTTAAAGTTAAGATATGCCTGTAGTTTTAATAATTTAAACAAGCCTTTGAAGTTTGAGCAAAAACTTCTGACACTGTTGTGTTTTAGTGTATTTTATTTAAAAGATTCACAGCGTTGGATGTCATATGATGCTTGTGAAACACACAGAACACTTCACTACATGATTTCATAATCGGTTAAATGTTATGTTTCATGTTTAATCAGGTCCATTTTCAGCTTTTAATTTTTTTTTTACTTGAAAGAAAAAGCTAATGGAGCTTATATAAACTAATAACATTTATTTTACTGGACAGTTTAAAGCTCATTACAATTCATATTTTTTTGTTATGTTGCACCATGCAGTATTTGTCCTGAGTAAATGTGATGTTACCTCAATAAATTTAAGGTCATTCCTATTTTATGTTCTATTTTATTAACATTAAAAGCACGCTCTTTTTATGACTAAAATAACAGTTTAGGGTAAAAAAAACCTGAATTCCCAAAAATGTAAACGGAAAAAACGGAATTTCGGAAAAAATTAAACAGATTTTATAGGGCCCTACCTATGCTTGTACCCGATTTTCCGATTTCCGTGAACTTTAACAATAGGCATAACCAAAAGTCTAACAGTTAGTTATTTTATCCCACTGGACATCTCGTTTCTTTTCCCAAATCTTCACTCACGTCGCACTCATTTTTGAGGAATTGTAAACGTTTCTTCCTTTCGTTTGCTAATTAAGTCTATTATAGCCACCCATTCACATGCTTTACTGTGGTAAAGTAGAAAAAAACAATGTAGGACGAATACCTTCAAATTTTATTTAACACAGTTTGTTCTTATTTTACTTGGCGCGTCAAGTTTATTTGAATAGCACAATTCACGCACACGCACACACCGCCAATTTAAATTTCGTTTTCTCTGGCATTGCATAATCAAACAGCCTAAATGTCTTGACCCTGTGGAAGATAAAATTTGCTCTTCAGACGTTTTACAACACGTGTTGCTTTGCAACATTAGGAGAAAACATGAAGACGAAGATATTCGAGAAGGAATCTCCAGCTCGTGTCCCACATTCATCTCAAAGCTGACGCATCTTTGCGGGGAAATAAAACAAATCTTTTTTTAAACTAATATTTAATTGTCTTAATCTTTATGTTACCATTATTAACTGATAATCGTTTAAATGTTTTACAGGCTGTAGTGTGTTGTTTCACTGTGGAAGTGCTAAAATAAACACGCATGCTTATGAAATGGATTATTTAAAAATGTAGGCTATATATCTGACATAGACTACAGTATTTAAAATAGCATATATGCTTTAGTTATACTCTCAATTTAATTTACAGAGCAATCCCTGCAAAGTTTTTAGTTTAACTATAGAAGAGGATTAGTGTGTGTCGACTCGCATAGCGGGGCGTGGCATCACGATGGTGGCGCTCCATCGGCACAACCCTATTAATTAACATGAACTAATATAAATAAAAACTTTGTTAATGGTAGGTATATTAGATATATAGGTATATTATTTGTGTTCATGTTAGTTCACAGTGCATTGACTAATTTTAACAGATCTGAGGCTGGATATGAAAATGTTGATTAACATGAACTAAGGTTCATAAATCCTGTAGAAGTATTGTTCATTCATTGTTGGTTCATGTTAAATGATGGTAAAAAAAAATCAAACCTTATTGTAAAGTGGTTTTATTTATAACGAAAGTTGGCCATTGGAGTGTAAAACTAATTTTAAAAGTTAAGGAATCTTACACTAGTACAAACTGTACTCCATATGTTTGATTTATGTTTAAGTGTTTGGGATATGGCTTTTAATGGTGAGCCTTTTGTTTTGTCAGGTGCTCAAAGTATATTCAAATTTGTATTTAGATTTATAGGCCAATATATCGGTTATCAGCTCTCATATAAAGAATTATCATTGTCTTTATCAAATTGAAAATTATCAAGAATTATCAAAATGTTCATACCGTGCATCCCTACTGTAAACAGGGTCATGATTACAAACTGACATACACATCAAACACTTACCAGAGGAGTTTTCCATCGTCGAAACTCAAACATGAGCACTTTCAGGGCATCTTGAAGACATGTTCTTTGCCTCCGCTCGTTCTTCTTTGCTTATGAGTCTCTTAGGTATTCCAGCAGGAAATCTCCCTTCTTAAACTCAGTACAACTGAACAACAGAAGAAAAATCATCACTGTAAACAACATATAATGTACCAAACACAGCTCTATTTAACAAATTAATTTCACTTATAATAAGCTCTTTCAGACCATTCTTTCTTCTAAATTGAAAACTGTACAGCCTCCTCCAGTGACTTGAGCTTTCTCACTTCATCATTATCTGATGTGTCTGCTGTCATAGAAAAACATCAATACAATTATAATATTATAATTTTATGAGTATGACCATTGCGTTATTGCATTATTCAGCAAGATTGTTTTCATTATAAACATTAATACTTAGTTATATTGGTACAGAGTACATTTTATTACAATCAGGAGGAATAAAAGCATATCTTGATCTCTTTGTTTCTTAATTATATAATAAAAATAACTTGAAACCAAGCTAACATTAAACTGCAGTAATATTTAACAGTAGCATGTCAGGATACTCTATCCACTTCACAGACTTTAGTCATGACAACGCATTGTTACGATGGCTAGACTGATTTATGTGCTCAAAATAAGTTATCTACAATTATCTAAAATCTAAAACAAGTTAAATCTGACAAGCATCTCTGACAGTTTGTGATCAGAAAGACTCGATGCTAGCGCGGTTAGCATCAGGTGCTAGCTGCTTTCTGACTGCCAAACGAGCAGAAATGGGCTTATAAAACACGCACAAACAAGCCTAACTGAGCCACAAGCGATTAAACAGCAGATTAACTTACCTTTCTTTTAAAAGTTGCTTCAAACAGGTCCAAATCACAGATGTTTTCTCAGGTGCTGTTTCTATCACGTCCAAACAGGAAATTAACGGATTGTGTGCTATTATATGATATTTAAGGATTGCAGTTCATTGAAGGACCACTCTACATTTATAAATCTATTTGACAATTGATAAATAGTAGACAATAATGTTTAAATAATGAGTAGATTGCAAAAATCCACTTGTATAGGGCAATCAGACTTACACAGTGGTTTGACAAAATCCGACATAATGAGGACTTCAGCCGGTCAGCCAATCAGAAGCTGCGAATACGAATATTCATTAGGGATGCAGTACCCCAGACCCACGTCCAGGGGCGCTGTCTCGATACACAGCTGATACACAAAATCAGGTTTATGTGAATTATAGAGACTTTAGCTGAAATTCAGGATTTTAGCTCCCCCTATGTATAGAAACACTTCTACACTGTTAGAATTATGAGGACATCGGCCCTGTCCTCATAATTCAAAATGTCCTCATAATGTGGCGTGTATTCATATGAAATGTCCCCGTAAATCACATAGGCGCACACACACACACACACACACACACACACACACACACACACACACACACACACACACACACACACACACACACACACACACACACACACACACACACACACACACACACACACACACACACACACACACACATGTTGTGTTTCCATGTTTTATGGGGACATTCCATAGGCGTAATGCATTTTATACTGTACAAACCGTATTTTCTATCCCCCTACACTGCCCCTAAACCTACCCATCACAGGAGACATGCTGCATTTTTACTTTTTCAAAAACATCACTTAGTGAATTTGGATATTGCCATCTTTGTGGGGACATTTTGTCCCCATACCGTAGGGATTACCAGTCCACACACACACACACACACACACACACACACACACACACACACACACACACACACACACACACACACACACACACACACACACACACACACACACACACACACACACACACACACACACACACACACACACACACACATATGTATATATATATATATATATATATATATATATATATATATATATATGCTTTAAATGTATTAGTTAATTATTACTATTAGTAAAAAGAAAATATCTATAAAATAGAGATGCATTTTTTATTATAATTCTTATCTAGTCATCATAAATGGCAAAAAAATCATGGAAAAATCATAGAAACTTATTGGTCGGAATGAATGGGTGTGGGTTAATAACAAGCTTTTGCTTCTTCCCGCTCCTTTTCGGACACATGTAATTAATTGAAGATTATTCTTTGATATTGTTTTGTTTTTATGTGGTAACACAAATATTTTATTTTCATATTTTCTTTTATTTTTTATTGGCTGTTGTTCGAAATAAACTAAACTGAACCGAACTGAACTGAATTGAACTGAACTGTATAGGCTACTGGTGTGTGTATATATATATATATATATTTACTGCTGATTTTTCTTTGTAAACATGGGGGTGATATTGGCCTACACTACAGTGTCATTAAAATCAGACATCAGGCCTATAATATAGTAAATCCATGGATCATTATAATATGATTTTAGCATCGTACAGTACTTCTATTCTCACAATTACAGAATTACTTAGGATTATCTACATGTAGAACTGCAAATTGCTTTATTAATCTTCTTCACAAACATGTCCAGTAGAGGGCGTAACTTTATTATTTAGAGGTGTGAATAAAACTAGAAAACATTTTGAGCAAAATATATAATAAACATTACAATTCACTAATTCTCGAGGCTAAAAGTGATTTTATGTTATCAGATATGTTAAAAAATAAAACATAGGCTAATTAAAACTTTAATTAAAACATGGATACATTTTCCAGCCAAGACGTGAATAAATTTGAGTTTCTAATGTAACTGCTCACTATATTGGAACTGTATACATTTTTTGTGATGAAAAAACTCAAATGGAACGCATTAAATGGCAATAAACAGTCTTACAAATAAAACCTAATCGAAATAAAACGTAATAAATAGATTTGCTGACCACACTGACGTAATTACGCCAGGACGTAAACGAATCTCTGATTTATTTATTTTGTAACCGGTAATTTGAAACGAATTGTTCGAAAGAGCCGATTCGTGTAAACGAGTCGAACTTGCCATTTCATATTTGAGTTGGGAGGTGTGGCTTGTTTTGACTGACAAGCTACTCTACCAATCAGCGTGCAGACAAGAACCTTCTGTACAGATCACAATCCAATCAGCTGAGTGGAAGGCGGAGCCTCGCCGTGCTCGTCTGCTGTGCAGTCAGAGAATCAGACAGCTTGCTCGCTAGAAGGAAGTGCATCTGGAAGTGGCACTGGATTTATTTTGATGCACATGAGCATTCATCTCTTCGGATAAAATTACGTAATTCTCGACATCAGCAAAGAGGGGTTTAGCCCGGGTGTATGCTTCTCCCCGGTACATCTGGAGCTGTAGAGGCTGTTTTCACCGGAGCAGCGTGGGTTAAGGTGGGCCTTGCCCGGATATCTGTCTGACAAGCGAACCAAAACCGATCCGGTACCCGCCTCAAGATAACCAGCATAGTTAGTCCTCCAGAGACTACACTCGGAAACCGTTTGGACTATAACACACACTAGCCAAATGGGTAAGTAAGGCGAGACATGAAGATTTGCAGATATCTGGTAGAGAATATGAACTGTTAATCAGTATTAAACATTTATAAATGCATTACACATGATAAAGTGTACGAGTAGTTCATGCAGTTACTGATATTTTGAGCCAATGTTCAAGGCGTCACATTATGTGATTTGGACACAGTATGCAGAAACTCTTCCTTCTGGGAGGCTGTGATGTAACGTTTCCATGGAATATTCACAAATGCACAACAGGACAGCACATGCTCATCATCCTGCATCCTTAATTTGTGGGCTAATTATATTCATCTGTCTTGGTGAGATGATGACTGCCTGAAAACAGCTTATGAGAGGAGTATTTAAATCTGCTGGGAATCTGTGTTCATCCCTGCTGCCAGGAAATGAAGTTAATATTTCTTAGATATCCCCAGTGCATCCCAGTGTTGTGTGATTGACAGCCTGTGATGCAATACTTGACACAAATATGTGAACTAGATAAATAGCCCTGGCCAGGCTGCGCTCCTCAGTGCATGTTCAAAATATTAGAATGAATATGTACAATCTGGATCATGCAATAGCAAGATGGTGAGTCTGCAGAGGTCACATATAAGCAAACATACGCTGAATATTGTGCTTGAGGGATGGGCTGAGGTGTGTGTTGTTGGGACAGTGATTCCCAACCTTTTTTTGTCTCCTGTACTCCAGCAACCCTACTCCAGCAACCCCATCAGTAAGGCTTAAGCATACCTTATGTGATGGCAGATCATAAATGTGAACTAATATTATACTTATTAATTTAGCATTATCAGTAATATTATTATAGAAAGAAGAATCAACATTATGAGTAGAAAAAAGACACTACCATGTTTGTCATGCACACAAATTGATAGGGCTTAAACACGATACACACATTATTTTCTTAACTTAAAATTATGTAATTTATTCACCCTCCTGTCGTCCTAAATCTGAATTTCTGCAACAAAATAATACGATATTTTGAAGAATGCTGGTTTTGGTGACCATTGACTTCTAGTTCATGGACAACAACAAAACACTGAGACATTTGTCAAAATATATATTTATTTTTTAAAAGCCATACAGGCGTGGAACGAATGAGAGGGAGTAAACGATGACTGAATTTTCATTTTCTATTTAAAATTGATATGAAAACGAAAGTTGCGCCTGACTTTATTACTACATTATGATGTTTCTGTGAGTGAAAATGGCTGACAAATCTTTTATGTTTGTTATCGATTTGCGAAGTAAGAACAAAAAGTATAAAATGCATGGCTGAATCATTTACAATAATACCAGTAACATGCATTAAGAAATTAAATAGGATACATTTTGATTTCATGCCGACTTGTGTAAATCATGTTCAGTCTGTAAAAAAGCAGCCAGAGCTGCACGTATGGGTCTGTATCTGACAAGGCCTAAAGAAGTGACAAAGCTAAACCAGAGTATCTGCGTGTCACTTTTTGTTTCAGCTAATTTTTGGAATATCCTGATGGCCATTCCTCCTTATTAATATTGCACATTACAGATAAGAAAACCCATGTGCTCTTTCTCGTAGTTGTGTAAAGCAAGCAAATCAGATTGAAACTGATGTTAATTTTGTGCAGCAGTCGTCAGATTTTTGTTTGTACCTGACTGAATCACTGAAAAATATTGCATAATACTACCCTACATTCATTAATTTTGCTTGCCTGCTACTATTTCTACCCAGTGTGATAGTTATTGCAGTATATACACCCTAAAGCACACGTGTGTTTGCTAAATTCAGTAACCTAAACTGCTGTTTCTCACTTTATATTTAAATGTACTGTAGGTGTTGGTCATATAATTAGAATATCATCAAAAAGTAGATTTATTTCACAAATTCCATTCAAAAAGTGAAACTTGTATATTATATTCATTCATTACACACAGACTAATATATTTCAAATGTTTATTTCTTTTAATTTTGATGATTATGACTGACAACTAAGGAAAATCCCAAATTCAGTATCTCAGAAAATTAGAATATTGTGAAAAGGTTCAATATTGAAGACACCGGTGCCACACTCTAATCAGCTAATTAACTCAAAACACCTGCAAAGGCCTTAAAATGGTCTCTCAGTCTAGTTCTGTAGGCTACACAATCATGGAGAATAGTGCTGACTTGACAGTTGTCCAAAAGATGACCATTGACACCTTGTACAGGGAGGGCAAGACACAAAAGGTCATTGCAAAAGAGGCTGGCTGTTCACAGAGCTCTGTGTCCAAGCACATTAACAGAGAGGCGAAGGGAAGGAAAAGATGTGATATAAAAAAGTGTACAAGCAATAGGGATAACCACACCCTGGAGAGGATTGTAAAACAAAACCCATTAAAAAATATGGGGGAGATTCACAAAGAATGGACTGCAGCTGGAGTCAGTGCTTCAAAAACCACTACGCACAGACGTATGCAAGACATGGGTTTCAGCTGCCGCATTCCTTGTGTCAAGCCACTCTTGAACAACAGACAGCGTCAGAAGCGTCTCGCCTGGGCTAAAGACAAAAATGACTGGACTGCTGCTGAGTGGTCCAAAGTTATGTTCTCTGGTGAAAGTAGATTTTGCATTTCCTTTGGAAATCAGGGTCCTAGAGTCTGGAGGAAGAGAGGAGAGGCACACAATCCACATTGCTTGAGGTCCAGTGTAAAGTTTCCACAGTTAGTGATGGTTTGGGGTGCCATGTCATCTACTGGTGTTGGTCCACTGTGTTTTCTGAGGTCCAAGGTCAACACAGCCGTATACCAGGAAGTTTTAGAGCACTTCATGCTTCCTGCTGCTGACCAACTTTATGGAGATGCAGATTTCATTTTTCAACAGGACTTGGCACCTGCACACAGTGCCAAAGCAACCAGTGCCTGGTTTAAGGACCATGGGAACCCTGTTCTTAATTGGCCAGCAAACTCGCCTGAGAAAATCTATGGGGTATTGTGAAGAGGAAGCTGTGATATGCCAGAACCAACAGAAGAGCTGAAGGCCACTATCAGAGCAACCTGGGCTCTCATAACACCTGAGCAGTGCCACAGACCGATCGACTCCATGCCACGCCGCATTGCTGCAGTAATTCAGGCAAAAGGAGCCCCAACTAAGTATTGAGTGCTGTACATGCTCATACTTTTCATGTTCATACTTTTCAGTTGGCCAAGATTTCTAAAAATCCTTTCTTTGTTTGTATTGGTCTTAAGTAATATTCAAATTTTCTGAGATACTGAAATTTTCCTTAGTTGTCAGTTATAATCATCAAAATTAAAATAAATAAACATTTGAAATATATCAGTCTGTGTGTAATGAATGAATATAATATACAAGTTTCACTTTTTGAATGGAATTAGTAAAATAAATCTACTTTTCTAATTAAATGACCCGCAGCTGTAGTGTAGTACATATGAAAGCTTTTTTGGTAACACTTTACAATAAGGTTTCATTAGTTAACATTAATTACCTACTTTAATTAACATGAACTAAGAATTAACAACACTTCTACAGCATTTATTAATCTTACTTAAAGGGTTAGTTCACCCAAAAATGAAAATGATCCCTTAATTTACTCACCCTCAAGCCATACTAGATGTACATGACATTCTTCTTTCAGACGAAAACAATCGGAGTTATATTAAAAAAATGTCCTGGCTAATCCAAGCTTTATAATGGCAGTGAATGGGAGCCCAAAATTAAGCCCAAAATATCCATCCATTATAAATGTACTCCATTCTTCACAAAGAAGACACCTGTCTTGGGTAGAAAGAAGGTTGCATCAAATACTATAAAAACATTTTTTTTGCAGTTTACTTTTTAGGAACCTGGAGCTAGTATTAATCATTAGTAGTTTTGTAGTTGCTATGCTCTATACAGGAGTATGATATAGTTTGTTTTCTGCTGAATGTTCTTGAGAATTGTTTTTTCTACATTAAATATGTAGTAGAAGACACTGGTGATTTGATATTAGATCTGACTCGTTTTCTGTGTTGGCCTTTCTCTATATGATTTGTTGTAATCTGTTAATGGAACAAAGGCTTCTCTTGCTTTAGCCATCCATAAAGTGACAAGTGTATTCTAGAATCACCATTCACACTTTAATTGGCAAAATTTGGCTTTTGTTTTCTGCTGGCCTTGCCATATTAGATGAGCCTTTCTATCTATTAAAAGAGCTTCAAATCATGACAGATGTTCCTGTAAATCAAACTGTAGTGCACAGTATTAACAACACCAGGGTCATCGGTCCAATTCCCAGAGAATGCATTAAAACTTTGGAATTAAGCATCTGCAAAATTTACATTTACATTAAACTTTAGGGTGAAGGCACACATCTCGCTGTCGCTTTGTGAGAGCGCTGTTTCTCTCTCTCACACACACACGCACATGTACACACACACACACACACACACACACACACACACACACACACACACACACACACACACACACACACACACACACACACACACACACACGTACGCACACACACACACACTCAGTGGAGTCTTACATACCACGCAGAATCAACGCGCTAAATGTAAACCATATTCCTTGTTGTATTATCCTGTAAAAACAACGGAGTTCATTTGGCATTATTCAGCTTTTAAGAACAAGCAGAAGATATGTGGTAGTAGGCGGGACTAATCTGCAAACGACAATCTCATTGGCTGGCGCTCATCTATTACCTTCTCTGTTTTGATTTCAGTAAATCAGTTTGAGCAACGCTGACAACGTGATTAATATTCATGAATCCAGCAGCTCATCAGTTTTTTGGGTGTTGTATTATATTGTTATTAATAGTAGAATTAGTAATAGAAGTTTTATCTTATTAATAATTAATTTTATCTATTACTATCATATAATTTTTTACAGAAACACTGAATGACCAACAATATCTTTAGCACCACCACCATTCCTAAGTTCCGTTAAAATATCAAATAAATGCATTCATACCTGTGTGTGTGTGTGTGTGTGTGTGTATATATATATATATATATATATATATATTATATTATATTATATAATATAATATAATATAGGGCTGTATATGTGTGTACTGTGTATAATTATCATGCATATATAATTATACACATTAATGTATTTATAATTATATTGCCACGGTGTGCGTAGAGGGTTGTAGAAGCCAGTGAAGAAACTGGCTCAGAGATCGCAGATTCTACCCAACCTAAAAAGCCTTCGCATCCATCTAAAAATTTCTATGAACAGAAGCACATTAAAACGCAGAAAAATCCACTCATCTACTTACAACTATCCTCTCCTTCCATTGTCAATTGCACTCGTTCCTGTTGTGTGTCCTCAAACTGGCAACCAGCGTGAGCTTCGTCTGAGGAGGAGGAGGAGGAGGGGGCGGGGCAAACAATATTTTGAATTTGGACTGCAGTACACATTTCAACCACTAGCAGTAATTCTTACATACAGCACCTTTAATATTAACTGGTTGTTTATTGAACTGTTGTATAAAATAAATGTCACCGATAATGAAATCAGAACAAATTTTTGTCTGAACATTTTCGGTGCTTCCATAGTTATTCTTTTGTTATTGACATTTTAATTTGGCTACTTAACCATTCAGAGAAAATAAAATTCTCTCATTTTCCCTTTCAAAAAATGTTAGTGCTTTTTTAGGTTCGTCCTAATTTTGTTTTGGAGATTCCCTACAATAGGTTTTCATGAATACAAGGTAAAAACTCATATATTGCACATCACCTCATTTCTCAAAGAGTCTGAAAACGGTTTGTTGTCTCTCTAAACCCTTCCTTTCTGAAAGCCTACTCTGCTATGATTGGTCAGATGGCCCAGTTTGTTGTGATTGCAGTGTGCATCTGAATTTCAATTCCAGACTATTTCTTTTAGGAGACAAAAACTTTTTGTCATGCACTTTGATCTTTAAAACTTTACAGACCTTTTACATGCACAAACAACTATATTACACTGCATGAAAGGTAATATTTGAAAAAGCAAATATTGTGCCTTATAAAAGAACACTGTGCCTTATAAACACAAGTAATTTAATCTTTATATAATTTTGTGCAGTTGTAAACTGGTTATTTCCCTTTCATCAGCAGATAACCTAAGCGAAGCCCTGAAGAAGCTGAAGCTCTCATCGGCAGACAGCGCTTCAGACAGCGTCGAGGGCTGCTTGGACTGCCTGCTCAAAGCTTTGGCCCACAATAGTAAGTCTGCATATCTTTTATATAGCTCTTCATTTTTATCATTTCTTACAGCTGAAATAAAAAATGATTGCGAAGGGAAGGAACCTTGACTTAAGCTCAGGGCTCATATATCTTTTATATTAGGATTATCCAAGGATGCTGGATTGAATAAAATCCATTTTGTTAATAAGGACCTTGCAGTTATTTTTTCTTTTGCCGTGTCATGTTGCTGTGATTAATGTATCCAACTATATAAAAAATAAAATAAATGGAAAAATTATTCCTGCCAAAAACAACTCATTTAGATTGGAAAAGGGTGGTGTTACATTAAATGGTTTACACAACAATAATATACCATTTTGAAAAATATAAGGCTTTGAATAATGGTGTGTCAGTCTCCATGAATGATTGTGCAAAAAATATCAGAAAAGAAGTGGTAAATAACCATAATAAACATAATAAAAATAACCGTAATAACAATAATTATCATGGTGAAGCTGGAATTGAAAGACACAAGCTGAGCGTCTTTAAAAGCTTTATTCTTGCCAAGAAGGTCAATTTGGACATGCAGGTTGTGCAGTCAGAAAAGACAAAAACCAAAGCCCCTCACTTGTTCTTTTATACACTAATTTCAATGGGTGAGGGCCAATAACACAAAAACACAATAACACTCCCTAGTTGATGTTATCTGCAGCTGTCCCACCTTGAGTGAAAACAAAACTTTGGGGATTATGGTGTGGGGTTGTTTTTTAGGGGTTGGGTTTGGCCCTTTAGTACCAGTGAAAGGAACTCTTAATGCTTCAAGACATTTTTGACAATTTCATGCTCCCAACTTTGTGGGAACAATTTGGGGATGGCCCCTTCCTGTTCCAACTTGACTGCGCACCAGTGCACAAAGCAAGGTCCATAAAGACATCGATGAACGAGTTTGGTGTGGAGGATCTTGACTGGTCTGCATAGAGTCCTGACCTCAACCCGATAGAACACCTTTGGGATGAATTAGAGCGGAGACTGCGAGCCAGGCCTTCTCGTTCAACATCAGTGCCGACCTCACAAATGCCCTTCAAGAAGAATGGTCAAATATTCCCATAAACACACTCCTGAACCTTGTGGAAAGCCTTCCCAGAAGAGTTGAAGCTGTGTGGAAACTGTGTGGTTTAAACGCCATATTAAACCCTGCGGATTAAGAATGGGAAGTCATTAAAGTTCATGTGCATGTAAAGACTTTTGGCAATAGTGTATCTTGAAATATGTCAGTGCCATTGTTTTGTCTCAAGATGCACACCAGTAATGACAATTTCTTTTTTCTATGGCACTTTTATAAAAGTTACTTTAATGTCCTAATTGAACTAAGGCCTTATCCTGGCTCAGTCTAAGCTCTGTCTGTGAAACTGGGCCTTAAGTGCTTCAGACAAACTTTGAAAGACAGACTTCTTCTTTCAAAGGTTTGTCATTAACCTTGCAAACTTTGGCAAATTCAGTGGCTAGTTTTTCCTCAAGTGGCTATTTCTGCTTATTGTATCAACCTCGTAAATCAGTGTTATTTTAGTATTGTTATGCACTGTCTATTATAGTATTTATTAATCTTTTAAATTAGTTTTCTTTACTTTATGTGCTTTTGTCTTATTTATTTATTTTTCGTTTCTATTTAACTTTAATTTAGTTTGTTTTATTTATTTTATTTATTTTTATTTAGTTTGCCAATGCAACATTTCTGTAAATTTATATTTTATTTCAGCTTTATTTGAATAACAAAAAGTTTATTTTTATTTTTATTAACAATAGCAACAAAAAAAGTCAAATTTACCATCTACCTCAGCCATTGTTAGAACTTGTAGCCAGTGTTGGGAATTTTGTATTTTTTTTGGAAAGTAATGTTATGTTACTTTTGCATAAAATTTTCTCACCTGGGCTGGACTTGCTTGTTTGTTTGTTTTTAATAAAAATAAATAAATAAATAAATGAAAAGGTCTATTTTTGGCAAATGTAAAAGGGCCTTACCACCAAGGGTGAAAATACAAAAGGAAATGTAAATTTGTGTGTACAGTAGAGGGTGCAGCTCAAACAAACCTTTCAGCTGTGCTGCCATTCTGGATTGCAGAAGAATAAGACACAGGAGAATAAGGTTCAACACTTACTTACATCAATAAAAACAAAAAATTAAACAAATGTCATTGTAACAAAGTTCAAGTTAAGGGAAGGAGGAGGCAGGAACTGGTGAACAACGTAAAACTTTAATAATAAAATAAACATAAACAACAAAACTAAAGTAAACTAAAACAAAACACCAATATAACATTCAGGCCTGGTCCTCTCTCGTCCTTTCCTGTCTTCACCTTTTTTTCATCCGGAGCTCCTCCGTGGGGTGGGACTCGAGATCGGTGTGACACTCAGGTTATGCTCATTAGCACTCACACCACCGGCCTTGTGCCGTTCTCACAGCTCTCGGCCCCGCCCTGCTTGCCACAGTGATGTTTACCTAGTAGAGTAATTTTTGCTTATTGGTATGGTTGAATTGGATAATCGAATTGAGTATTGCTATCTAAATGATTCTTCAGTTCCTGCATCACTATGGAATCTTTAACCTTTGTGTTTGCAGGTCAGATCATATATCATATTATTCACTGATGTTCACTCTGTTTTCAGATGTTGAGACTAGTGAAAAGATCCAGGAGATGGGTGTTCTTGCCATGATGCCTGCTCTTCTGTCTGAGCAGAACTCATGTACACCAAAAGTAGCCAACATCATTGCAGAGGTGGCCAAAAATGGTAAGTGCTACTACATCATTGCTTATCTTGGATTACAGACACCTAGTAGTGTGGATGCAGTGTAGGCTTGCTGCGGTAGTCGTTGTTACCACTGTTCCGACACAACACTGGTTGCATCACTTGCCCACCAGGGCACCGCCCTCACCGTCGATTTCATTTTTTTATAGTAATAAAATAATTTAGTTCAGGTAGAGAACAGACACTACAAATAAAAACTGAATGTGTCTCCTTAATACTGCGTGAGCTGAACGAGAGACGCAGCACAAACTAGCAGCAGGAGTCAGATTTCATTCATCACAAGAGTTAGGATCTGACTGACAAGATGATTGCAGAAGATTTGGTTTCAAAGCGCCTTTTTAAGCGAGCTTGTCATTGTACTGTATTGTTTTTCATAAAAAAAATATTGAACATACCATTCAAGCAATTCGCCCCCGAATTGGTGCTAATTCTGGACCGTAAGTGAATTGTGCACAGCCGTACTTGCATTCATAGCGGTGTGCGTCCACTGGTGCAGACGACGGGTGCACCGATCCAACTTTTTCAGTCCCGATACTGATACCGATGCCTGCGCTTTGTGTATATGTCGATACCCGATACAGATCCGATACTATTGTTCAATTAATTTTTAAACTGTATACCTTCCACCTTATACCTTCCTTGAAGAGACTAAAGGCACCAGACTTTATTAACTAAACATAACTAAGACAAAATAACAGATGTATGTAAAGTGTTGAATTCTTATTGAACTAAAATATAGAACATTTATTTAATTGAAAAACAGTTATGGTCTATGGTCACATTTGACCATCAATGAGTATGAGTGTAACCAATTAGTAAGAAACACCTGAGGGCTAAATACAAGAATAACATTAATGTTAACAGTGTTGCATCTCTATCACTCTCCATAATAAAATGATCCAGTAAATATGGTTGACTTAATAATCAATGCACACTATGCTGTACTGTTTACCAAAAACTTAAACATCTGTATAGTGAACTGATGTGTATCCGCTTAAGCCATTCAAATGCATTGACACAGCGCTAGAAGTATTGAGCGCTTCATGAACCACGTGATGTTGCGCGCCGCCGGGAGATGAGAGCATGCGCAACTCCGTTTTTCAACGCCTCTGGCTTTAACATTGTCACATTAGCGCCAAAACGCTATTTATTGTTTGAAAAATGTAAAAGCTAAGCTTTGTTTATTATCAAAAGCAGGTTTGGCAATTTGGCGTGAGATTAAGTTGGGCAGAGTGAGTGCATGAGATGAGACAGAAATGCGTGAGAGTTGGCAACCCTGCAGCCGAGTTTCTGGCTCGCTCCATGTTGCTTCTAGCATGCGACACACGTGAAGCTGACGAATGACGTAGGTTCTGCTGTGAAAAAAAAAACCTGGATCGGCCTGTGGATATGTACATTTTTCCGATCCCCGATCCAGCTAATTTGTCAATATCGTGGCCGATATCCGATCCTAATATCGGATTGTGCACCCCTAGTGCAGACGCAGAGGAGAGCGAGCGTATACAGTGCCTATGGAAGCTTAACTCTCATAGGAATTCATTTTAAACACTTGCGCTGCTCCGCATCATTATGAATGCCTGAGCGGCCGTGCGCATTATACTTTCGGTTTAGAATTAGAAAAATTTCCTCACCGTCACATCCCTAATGCAGTGTCATGCAAAAGATTTCAGTTAACAATGGCATTGTAGAAAAGCACTAAAAGCAGTTAGACAATTAGAGATTCAAGATTCAAGATTCAAGAGTTTTATTTGTCACATACACAGTTATATACAGAATATACAACTGGCAGTGAAATGTAAACAGGTCCGCTCTAAAGACAGTGCAAATAACAGTTACAAGAAAACACAAGGAGGAAATTAAAATAGAAATAGAATAAAAATAGAATAAAAAAGTACTAAACATATGTAGAGTTATAAATAATCAAGTAGGAGATAAAAATATATATATAAAGTATAATGTGCAAACAATAGGTATAATGTAATGTGCAAACAGAAGTATAATGTGCAAACAGGTTTATAACAGGCTGTTACACAGTAACAATAGAACATAAAGTGCAGTGCAATGACAGTATGTGGATGTTAATGTTAAACTGGATGTTTATGTGTGCGGGTGAAGTGAAGTCACGTGACTGAGTTCAGGAGTCTGATGGCCTGGGGAAAGAAACTCCTCCTGAGTCTTTCAGTTTTGCCATCAGGCTCCAGCGTTACCAGATGGCAGTGGGGTGAAATGGGATTTTGCAGGGTGGTTAATGTCTTTGATGATATTAGCAGCTCTACCTCTGCAGCGTTTGGTGTAAATGTCCTGCAGAGGCGGAGAGCTGACCCTGAGATGCGCTCGGATAAGCGCACAACTCTTTGCAGGGCTTTGCAGTCATGACTGGTGCTGTTCCGTACCACGCTGTGATGCACTGAGTCAGGACACTTTCTATCGCCCCTCGATAGAAAGTTTTCAGGATAGCTGGTGAGACCCTGAATTTCCTCAGCTGGCGCAGGTGGTACAGTCTTTGCCTGGCTTTTTCACCTGAGCCTGGATGTGTGCAGTCCAGGTCAGGTCCTCGGAGATGTTCACACCCAGGTACTTGAAGCTGTTCACTCTCTCTACCGGTGTCCCGCTGATCATGAGAGGAGTATGACCGTTGCTGTCTCTTCCTGAAGTCCACAATCAGTTCTTTGGTCTTGCTAACATTCAGAGAGAGACAGTTGTCCTGGCACCATGATGTCAGTTGCTCCACCTCGTCCAAGTATGCCGTCTCATTGTTGTTGGAAATGAGACCCAGGACAACAGTATCATCAGCAAACTTGATGATAGTGGTGGAGCTGTGTGTGGACAAACAGTCATGGGTGTAGAGAGAGTAGAGCAGGGGACTCAGCACACAGCCCTGTGGAGCTCCCACACTCAGGGTGATGGAGGTGGAGGTGAACTGGCCTACTCTCACCGCCTGGGGTCTGCCAGTGAGGAAATCTTCAATCCAGAGGCAGAGAGAAGAATTCAGGCCGAGATCCAGGAGTTTGTGTGTTAGCTTAATGGGAACTATGGTGTTAAAGGCTGAGCTATAGTCAATAAATAGCAGCCTGACATAGTTCCCACTTTTGCTGTCGATGTGAGTAAGGCAGGAGTGAAGGACGTGAGAGATGGCATCTTCAGTCGATCTATTGGGACGATAGGCAAACTGAAGAGGGTCCAAAGTGTCAGAAATTAATACTTATCATATACCTGATGCGCAGACCATTTTTCCACTCGTTAAAAAGCATAGTTCTTCAGGAATATAGCTTATTTTTTAATCTTTAGGACAGATAGAGGTAATAAAATAACTGGCAATAATCTTTTCTGAGGCTTAATTTTTCACTGGTCTTAGTACTAGTCTGTAATATCATTCTTAATATAAAACTGTTTAATTTTTAAATCAGCTTTTGCTCCTCATAGATCGGTTTGTCTCTGCTCTTCTCTGATTCTTCTCCCCCAGTTTCACTGATGCTGCAGTCGAATCTGTGGCCATTCATGCGTGTCATTATTACTGCTATTGGCAGTGTGAAGGAAATTATAGCCTTGCATGTAAGCTAATAGATCAGTATATATAAGATCAGTGCAGCAGAACCAGTCGATCTCAAAACAGACAAACAGATTAAAATTGAGTTGACTGATAAACACATTTCACGACTCATGATGCAGTCCTGAGATATGCAGTACTATATGAGAAAATAAAAAAATTTCCTGGAGTAAACACTTACAATTTACAACTTATCATTTTTAATTACAATTTAACTAGGGCAGCAACTAACATTTGTTTTGAGAATTAATACATCAATTATTGCTTTAATTCATCACGGATAAAAAAAGATCTTGTATTTTGTTCAGGGGAACAAATCACTAACAAATGTAAGTGTATGTATGCTGTACATGCTGTGCGGAAAAGGAATTTAAAATACAAACGTCGCATGCAATATAAACTGAATGTAGTTTTTATTTTATTTTTTTTACTAACATTATATAAATACTAACATTATGACCGGTGAAGTGAATAGCACTGATTATCTCTTCATCACGGCACCTGTCAGTGACTGGGATATATTAGGCAGCAAGTGAACATTTTGTCCTCAAAGTTGATGTGTTAGAAGCAGGAAAAATGGGCAAGTATAAGGATTTGGGTGAGTTTGACAAGGGCCAAATTGTGATCGCTAGACGACTGTGTCAGAGCATCTCCAGAACCGCAGCTCTTGTGGGGTGTTCCCGGTCTGCAGTGGTCAGTATCTATCAAAAGTGGAAGGAACAGTGGTGAACCGGCTACAGGGTCATGGGCGGCCAAGGCTCATTGATGCACATGGGGAGTGAAGGATGGCCCATGTGGTCCGATCAAACAGACTTTAGCTCAAATTGCTCAAGAATTTAACGCTGGTTCTGATAGAAAGGTAATACACAGCGCATCACAGCTTTCTGCATATGGGGCTGCATAGCAGACCAGTCAGGGTACCCATGCTGATCCCTGTTCATTGCCGAAAGAAGCAACAGTGGGCTTGTGAGCATCAGAACTGGACCACTTAGCAATGAAAGAATGCCTGGTCTGATGAATCATGTTTTCTTTTACATCACGTGGATTGCCGAGTGCGTGTGCGTCGCTTACCTAGAGAACACATGGCACCAGGATGCACTATGGGAAGAAGGCAAGTCGGCGGAGGCAGTGTGATGCTCTGGGCAATGTTCTGCTGGGAAACCTTGGGTCCTGCCATCCATGTGGATGTTACTTTGACGTGTAACACCTACCTAAGCATTGTTGCAGACCATGTACACCCTTTCATGGAAATGGTATTCCCTGTGCCCTCTTTCAGCAGGATAATGCGCCCTGCCACAAAGAAAAAATGGTTCAGGAATAGTTTGAAGAGCACTACAATGAGTTTGAGGTGTTGACTTTGCCTCCAAATCCCCCAGATCTCAATCCAATCGAGTATCTGTGGGATGTGCTGAACAAACAAGTCCGATCCATTGAGGCCCCACCTCACAACTTACAGGACTTAAAGGATCTGCTGCTAACATCTTGTTGCCAAATGCATCAGCACACCTTCAGGGGTCTAGAGGAGTTCAGCAAAAGGGGGACCAACACAATATTAGGTCATAATGTTATGCCTGATGGGTGTATGTTACATGATTATAAAAATTATTATATATTTATCATTTATTATTTTCTTTATCAGTTTAATTGATTAGTTGTTGAGGTCCTGATTTCAATCTGATTACTCTGTCTGTGAAGTTTTTTATAAGATATTAAATGGATAGTCCACCCGAAAATGAAATTCGGCCATCATTTACTCACTCTCATGTCACTTAAACCTATAGGACTTTCATTTCATCTTTAAAACTCAAATGAATGTTTCTAATATTCTCTCATCATTTTCTGTCAATCCTTTGAAAGTCTAGGTAAACAACATTTTCAAGCTTCAAAAAGTACATAAAGAAATCGTAAAAGTAATCCATATGAACTGAGCGGTTTAATTCAAGTCTTCCAACGAGGAACATCATTTTAATTGATGAACAGATTAATGCACATATGTTGAGTTCATCAAATATGGAACAATCATTTTAATTGATGAACAGATTAATGCACATACGTTGAGTTCATCAAATATGGAACAATCATTTTAATTGATGAACAGATTAATGCACATACTTTGAGTTTATCAAATATGGAACAATCATTTTAATTGATGAACAGATTAATGCACATACTTTGAGTTTATCAAATATGGAACAATCATTTTAATTGATGAACAGATTAATGCACATACATTGAGCTCATCAAACATAGTCAACTAAAGCTCAACCATACCAATGCCATAAATCAAGCATGTCTGAGCATCATTTATGTATATAATATCATAACAGTAATATTTATATTTAATATGTATTTTGCTTTTATGATAGTACCATTTGTAGCTTTAGCCACGTTATTCTCAGTGTATGGCATTCCTTTTTTGCTAAATCCAATCAGAGATGTGATATTAACAGAATAACAGCTTGTCAGACTAAACAGAATGTTTTCGTCCTCTTTGCTTTGTAGGCCTCATTTCAGTCTGTTTTGAACTCAGTTTGAAAGAGCCAGTTGTTCGTCTTCTGAGTTACCTTGTTTATGCACAACAGTAAATCAGCAATGAAATGAATTATGAGAACACACCAGTGCTCACACCAGCATGGAGTTCTCTGTTCTTTGAGCAGCTTAACTAGTCTCTCTATACACTATTTAGTTTTTAAGTACGTAGTCTTTTTTTAAAGTTTTTTTTTAATTATCATTTGATTTAATTAACTTTTATTAAATATTTACTAGGCTTATGTGTGGTATATCTTCATTTAATAAAATGAAAAACATAAATAAAAAATAATAATCCTAAAGAAAAAACGCAATTATTAAATCTTGTCCAAACCTCCTTTCTAAATGACAGACAGCTTTGCCCTTTGTAATTACAGCTCTAGCACATCAACCTGCGGCAATCCTGCAGAGTCAGTGTGCTTCTTCACCTAAAGCTCTTAGTTTAATTACACAAGTGTTTCTTTAAACCGCACTTCAGACAAATAGAGCTGGGGTTTGGAAGTGTATGGAGAGTGCCCAAGATAAAAAGGTTAAAATAATGAATGGCCTTTTAGCAGTTTGCTAGGTAGCTAATGACAGTGGCCTGCTGGTGTGCCAGATCTCTGGCAGCTCCTGCTGGCATTCAGCTGTCAGCATTCCTCTGGGAACATCTGCGTTTCATCCAGTGATGTCTCCAGCACTTTCTAATCGGAAAGTTTCATTTTAGGGATATAAGTGATGAATTTGCAACAGTATGATTTACTTTGGTGTTATGATTTTACATTGATCAGATGGCATCTGGGTTGTTGTTGTTGTTAACTAAAACTAAAGCTGAAATAAAATAAAATGTAGATGAAATGTACATGTTAGATGGAAAACTTGAACATGTACATTAAACGTTTCACAAGAAGCCATTATTTTCATCTGGAAAATTGACCACTAATACAAATATTAATACAAATGTCAAAATAAAAATAACAGCTATATTCTGAATATTAATAAATACTATAATAGTATATAATGATACTAAAATAACACTGTTGTATATATCGTGCTGTGGTACGAAGTGATTTTCACATTCATATATCATGGTATTTACGCAGTATTCTATGGTACCATTTCCATTACTGTTGTCAGAAGTAATGACTTTGGTACCAAGTCAGAACTGAAATTTAAAAAAATGTGACATTGAGCTCCCGCTCCTGCTTTCAAACACTAACGTGTGCTTTCAAACGCTCCCATGCGTTGATCATTGTAGCCAATCACAGGCATATCCGATGAGCGCGTGATCACAATGGCCAATCAGAGGTGTTTATGATTCCACTCAGAGTCACATTTTTTAGTTGGTACTGAAGTCGGTACTTTTGACAACACTAATTTCCATAAACATCTATAATCATAAATCCTAAAAAGAAACAAATTGCTAACTAGATCAAATAAAATCAATAAAGATAATTATTATTGGATAAAATAAAATTTCTATTTGCTGATTCCCAGATTTTCAAATGTTTATCCTGTAGGATATTTATTGATTGTTAGAGAACTCCCATTTTATTATTTTCATGAGCAGTCTTGTACATTCATTGACTAGTGATATTTTGTGTGGTTATGATTTAGTGATGCATAAAGACATTGAACATGGTTGGTTGACTCTAGCAGACATTTGTTGCACAACAGAAAGTGAATATGAGCTAGATTTTTTAATGGTAAGTATTTATCTGATAATGATTTATTGAGCTTTAATTGTTGGCATTCTCTGCAGAATTCATGAGAAGCCCGTGTGTGGAAGCAGGGCTCATTCCTCCACTGGTTCAGCTGCTAAACTGTAAGGACCAGGAAATTCTGCTCCAGACGGGACGAGCCCTCGGCAACATCTGCTACGACAGCCGTAAGTGCCCATTATCGCTCGCTCAGCCATTCCAAGCCCGGTGCATCTACAATGAGATATTTTTGTGTCTCTCGGATGATTTGAAGGGGAACTGCTGGTGCAGTTGTCAGAAGGAGTGACGTGAGGCAGGCAGTGCAGTTGATCGATTGTAGATGCATAGCTAAACTCTTCCTGCACCTTTTCATTTCACACATGGTTAACAAAAGGTAATTGCACAAGAGCCTATACTGTTGCTGAATTTTTATTCTGATTGTTTTAAAGATTATACATGAATGTGGTATGAGTGGATTAATTGACTTTAAGCCATGGAATTAATGAATTCATGCACACTTTCAACAATTAATTATCAATGATTTAACCATTGTCCATTGGTAGTTATTCTGTACATTAAACATAATGATGAACTAAGAGTGGTTGATAATTTAAATGATATCTTTATGCTAATTTGTCAACTCAGTAGGGAGAGTGTACAGTATAATTTATGGCTGTGATGTCTCTTGCTCCATTTGCTTGCTTTGTAATCGTGACAGTACAGTGGTGTGAACCGTATTGAACTGTATGTTGTAGAAGTCTTGAACCTTTGGGACATTTACCTCCGGTTTCACAAACAAGGCTTAAGCTAGTCCCAGACTAAAATGCATGTTTGAGCTGCTTCATCTGAAATCAACGTGCACTGACATGTCTTAAAATATCAGTGCCATAGTTTTATCTCAAGTAATGTCTCACACCAGTAATGTTTTTTTCAGGCACATTTATAAAAGCTACTTAAATGTTCTAATTTAACTAAGGCCTAATCCTGGTTTAATCTAAGACCTCTCCGTGAAACCAGGCCATAGAGTTTAGGGAAAAGATAAGAGCTTTGTCTGGATGAAAAACGGGAAGAGTGCCGTTCCCAAGAGTGCGTCTGAGCGTGGCCTTTGAGCAGCTCTCTGGATCACAGCTGAGTCTGGTGATTTTGACTGATGAAAACATGAGAAAACAGACATTTTCCTGCAGATTTATTGACTTAATCTAGTTATTCCCATTTGGGGGTGCTTAAACCTATAAAACATAAATCATATCTTAAAAATACAGTAGGATGAAAGAGTTTTACTCCATGTGTAATTTTAGTGTACATCTGAACTAAATTTACTTTTAGAAGGTAAAAACATTTAAAATGTACAGTCCAAAAATATTGCTGACTCATCCTGCACTGCACAGATTTTTCTCCAATCATATGCTCTCTGTTTTAGAGCAATAATGTCCCTCCCCTAATGCCACCTGTAACCAATCAACAAGTTACATACATGGTCCATGGCTGTGAGACCTATATTAAAAAAGAGGGGCGTACACATCAATATGCACCGCTCAAACTTCCTGTTGAAACAAGAAATACATGAACACAAGACAGTTTTATTTTTTTCTCCGGTTACGTCACTTTCCCACCGTGGCACCGCCCCAACGTCGTCTTTTTTATAGTAATAAAACAAATTAGTAAAACTGAACGTGTCTGCTCAATACAGCGAGCCGAATGAGTCTCCAGAGATTTCATTCATCATGAGAGACTGACAAGATGACAGTGGAAGATTTGGTTTCAAAGCGAAATGTAAAAGCATCTATTTAAGTGAGTTTGTCATTGTTCTATTTTGTTGTTGTGTTTTTCATTAAGAATAATAGTCTAATAAACCCACCATTCAAGCAACCCGCCCCAAAATTGGCGCTAATTCTAAACCGAAAGTACAATTCACAGCCGTTCGTTCACGGCCGTCATTCGTGCGCATTTTCCTTTTGGTTTAGAATTAGTGATTTAAAAAACCCTGTCAGTGATACCGGTATTACCGGTGTTGTCACGTGTTGATTAACCGGTGGGAAAATGTCCTTACCGTCACATCCCTAGTGAGTGCTCATCATTTTTGACAGTTAATCTTTAAAACATTTAATTTATCTATTTCTTTCTTTTTTTGTGTTTAGTTGTTTTTAGCAAACATGTATGGAAGCCCATTGCAACCACATAAGAAAAATAATTATAAAAATAAATAATAATGACATTAAAATTTATAAAAACTTAATGTCTCATAATTTCAACCTTTTAAATTATGACTTAATATCTCATGATTTTGACTTATTTCATAATTGACTTAGTATCTCATAGTTTTGACTTATCTAATAATTATGACTTTTTATTTAATGATTATGACTTAGTATCTCATAATTGACTTTTTATTTAATGATTATGATGTACAAAAGCATGACTTTCTGTATTAGAAATTTAATAAATGTGCATATATGCGGTCAGTTATATTTCTACAGCAGTGGTCTTCTCTTGCCTCACTCGCACCTCTCTTGTCTTCATTTTAACACGCCTCTCTATCCTTTTTTCTCTCTATCCCATCACATCTCAGTTACAGCACAAACGTTGTCAAACTAAATGCAGATATTAAACAGATTCAAGAAGCTGCATAAAAAACACTGAATTTGTTCCAAATCTGCAATGTATAAGTATTTCTTTAAAAATAATCCTGTACATAAGCTGTGTCCCAATTCAGGGGCTGTATTTTTCAAAGTGCATCTGGCTTACGAATGCATCCTTCGTTTTCTGGGCCAAGCTGTGTCCATTCGCCAAGAGCTCTTAATGCAGTGTTTGTCTTTTTATTGGTAACCACATAAATAATCAACTCTTAATATTTGGAAATGTAACAGTTATTATAAGTTATAACTGAATTGCTAGTAGTTCATATTAAATAATTTCTAATTAGAGAACATTTGCAGTTTAAGCTTGAACTCTATAAATGTACCAATCTCATAGACTAAGCTAGTTTCCCAATCCTTTTGTCTTATTTATTTAAAATCCTCATGAAATCAATATTATTTACTTTGTTAGCACACATTACAGGTCTTAGAGTGAACAATTAATCTGTGCAAGTTAATACACAGAAAATCGAAATCTTTAATCAAAATCTGAAAAGTAACTTCCGGTCTGGAATGGGGTTCCCTTTCCGATGACGTCAGTTTGACGGCTTGGGTTTGAATATCCTTAACCACTCCCCTCCAACCGTTAATCTGCTATGAGCGAGAGATGGAGAGGAGGAGCGCTGAAGTAAAACCCTGCCCTCTATTCAATATTCTGTTTCAACTGAAAATACGTCACAACGCTAAAATAATATCTGTTGCAACTTCCGGTTCACTGGGACTTTATCCCCACTGGACCCCACAGATATCTATTTTATCAACACTAGGGTGGAAATGTGTTCCTTTTAACTCATATTATACGGAATTCCATTTAGCATCATCACTTATAATTACAAATGCACGATTCAGACCACAATTTTGATTCAAACACCCACACAATCTTATTCATAAAGCCCTGTTTACACCTGGTATTAATATATGGCAATATTATAACAAATTTTTTTTTCAAAACGATTGACCGATTCACTATTTTAATTTTTTTTCAATGTTTATCTTGTCAACTTAACTACAACATGATTCAGGTAACATTCTCTAACCATCTGGTTCAAAAAGTTATATTCCAAGTGCACCACACCTGAAGTGATCATCATGGTGTAAATGTAAAACAAATGACTTATTTGTTAAATATCTTTGCAGAAAATATGCATGAAATATGAAGGCAAATATTGTACAAACGTTGTTAAGCTATTAACAACAAATGCTTTGTAAAAGCAGAAAATAACAGCAGCTTTCAGCCTTTTGCATCATGCAAACATGAAATATCAAACATACAGTAATAGTTCTTTACAGGTTTTTGCATTCCATTGAGCTATGTTTCCTATTGTCTTTATGTTTGGTGGATGTTGTTTGGCTGTTACATTCGTGTCTCGTATCTTTACCGGCAACTCCCATGAAACGGCATTCTAAAAACGCGGTGCTCAAGTTAGAATAAAGTTCAACTGCGTCTAATATCTTTGCTTTTTTTCCCATTCCACTGCCCGCGTCTTGTTTTTTCAATTCAATATCGCAAGAATATCGCAAGAATATCGCATTCTGTGTGAACAGCCGCTTAAACATCTGTTCTATGTTCATAGAGTGTGTCACACGAGAGCGGTTAATCAGGCGCGCCGTCATGTGTTCTGATCATTTTCTTCTTTTAACTGTTATCATTGCTGTTTGGTCAACATGTCTAAATGTAACTGCAATGCAACATGTCTAACATTTTTATTCAAAACTATTTAAAAATAGTAAAATTGCTGCAAAACATTAAAATTCAAATTAATAAAAAAAATCTGAAAAATCGACCATCCTTAATCAGAGCACAAGTAGACGACGGAGACACATACCTGTTTACACCTGGTGTTTTAATCTCTTTTGTCAAAGCGAGCGTTGTTAAATGGGATGGTCTAACCTACGGTGGATTGCTCTTGTCAGCTTGCATCTGCGACAGCTGCCGCTAAAGGGATAGTTCACCCAAAAATGAAAATTTGATGTTTATCTGCTTACCCCCAGGGCATCCAAGATATAGGTGTCTTTGTTTCTTCAGTAGAACAAAAATGATTTTTAACTCCAACCGTTGGAGTCTGTTAGTCTTATAATGCATGTGAATGTAACACATGAGCGTATGAGCAAAAAAAAACATGCACATACGAATCCATATTAAACCCTGTGGCTCATGACGACACATTGATGTCTTAAGACACGAAACGATCGGTTTGTGCAATAAATCGAACAGTATTTATATCTTTTTTTTTTTTTCTCAAATGCGATCTACTGTATGTGCTGCCTTTGACATGCATTATACGACTGACAGACTCCAACGGTTGGAGTTAAAAATCTTAATTTGTGTTCTACTGAAGAAACAAAGACACCTATATCTTGGATGCCCTGGGGGTAAAGCAGATAAACATCACATTTTCATTTTTGGGTGAACTATCCCTTTAAATAACTGCAGTAACGTTTGTACTGGACTTTTCTAAAAGTAATATTCAATTGTCAGAAAACAAAACAGCGTTCAGAACCTGTCTAAATATGATCACCTTGTATTGCATCTTAATGATTCAAATCCAGAATTTTTCACCAGAGCACAATGAACTTTAGAATAGGCTAGTCTGCGACGGATCCACTCGTTCTATAGCCTATATGGTGAAGCTGATTGAAAGGGCAGCTGAACTTGATCCCAGATTGCCCTGACCCTTTGATAAAGATGACACATGCCTACGTACAGTCATACATTTCACTCAAGGGCTTCATTGACTGGCAAACCCCACGCAATAGTTGTCTTTTTCAATACACAGCATCCAAAACCACTAAAATACACCATTTGGAAATCGTTCAATGTCTTTGTTTTCCGTATTCTGATCTTTTACTTTGTTTTGTTGCATTTAAATCACTTTCTCACTCTTTTCCCCCTCTCTCTTCCTGATTTGTGTGAAAGTTGGCAGTTGTTGTAGACTTTGCGTGGGCAAGCACCAGTGTAAACAAACCTGAAACGTTGTTCATACCAACTGAGCTGACTCATATCTAACACACAAATACTGTCATCTGTTCTCAGAGCTTACTGGAAAACGTAGCTATACATAGCTTAAATATTTAGCGCTTGTGTATATGACAGTATTTTGTGCTTTATAAGGAATTAAACTGCAGATTTGAGATCCATGAATCACTTTAATGTATTCAGATGGTGTTGTAAAGTAGGACACTAGGATAGGAGTGAAATGAGTTACATGAGATGGCATTTTTTGGTTACACTCTATTTTAAGGTTTCTGTGTTACAGTATTTATACATTTTAAAGGGATAGTTCACCCAAAAGTGAAAATTCTGTCATCATTTACTCGCCCTCAAGTTGTTCCAAACCTGTATGAGTGTCTTTCTTCTGTTGAACACAAAAGAAGATATTTTGAAGAATGTTGAGAATCAGACAGTAGCCATTGACTTGATAAAAAATACTATGGAAGTCAATGGCTACCTCAACTCTGCTGAACCTTGGTGTCTCAGTGGATCTTTTAACACCTTCCCCCGTTAATGAGGCCATTGCAGTCTGGATTTTGCTGTGCTTCTACTGCACTTCTGGTCTCTGGACGCTGTTATGGCTTTAGTTATGTCTGCATCTCAACTTTACAGCTGGACACAAATCCTGTGCTGGTGTAGTATGCATTTTCAGCAGATGCTTTTTGATCTCATTTGCGGTTCTTTTATCTTAGTTATTTTCTTGTATTCTCCAAGAAACATTATCAGTTGTCATATTACATTTCATATGGATGCATTCATGCATCCCAACCTGTCCCTCCGTTAAAGGAATAGTTCACCCAAAAAAGGAAAAAAATTCTGTGACTGAATCATTTGAATCATCGTCCTGGAAAGCACGAACTATTCCTTTAACGCTCTCTTCTCTGTCATTGTGTTTCAGGTTGCTGTTTCTTTGTGTCATTTGTTGCCTTTTTTATTGTTTATTTCTTTTTTATGTGACCTCTTTGTTTTGCAGATGAGGGCAGAAGTGCAGTTGACGCAGCGGGTGGTGGTCAGATAGTTGCAGAGCACATTAAGTCTCTGGCCGAAAGCACTGACCCGGCCACCGGGAAGCTCTTGACTGTCTTTTGTGGCATGCTGATGAACTATAGCAATGATAATGGTAATGACCAATCCCCCAAACCAAGAAGGCGATATTTTTGAATGGTCCCTTATTGGTATAGTCTGAGATGTTCACTAAATTATTCACATATTAATGAGTTCTACATAGATATGGCAACCCTCAATCTTAATAAAATAGGCATTTTAATCGTGACATGCACATTCGATTTTCTGACTAGCACAGTAATACCTCACGGTCGAACATTAACGGTAATATCTGTAGGGGACCACTCTAAGAAAGCCTGTTTCACTTCTCTTATTTATTCTGAATCTGATGTCTTTCACTGATTTGACATTATAGGTTTGCTAGATGGCTATATGCTGCTGCTTTTGTTTGGTGACTAGCTTTCATGTCCTTTGCAGATGGTGATGTTCATTTTTGGTAATATTGTGTCTTCAGCTGTCTAGATTTTTTTTTTTTTATTCATCATCCCTAATAAATATTTTTTGACACTTTCTGTATCAAAACTAAATGCAAAAATACATACAGGAGTGGCCAAAAGATTCTTTCCGGAGGGGATATTTGTTTTTGTTGAAAATGATCAAAATATTTAAATACTTTCAAATATTTTATATATTAAGGAAAATCAAAACACTAAACATGCTTGAGGTGTTAATCTGACAAAATTACAGTGCATGCATAATTAAAATAATGTCAATATTCTGATCATTTTTTCTCCCCACATTTATAAGTATTCAGGTAAAATGGGCCAAAAAAGAGATTTAACTTGCACTGAAAAGTCAAAAATTATTAAATGCCTTATGAGAAGGATGCAATTCTAATGCAATACTAGAAATTCCAAAATTGTATCATTTATAGATGATTTTATACAAAATTAATAATAGTTGTTAAGATTGATGTGGTTTGAAATTGGTAAAATGTGCTTGGGGAAAAAAATGATAGAATGTCAACTTATACGCACTCTATTTGGCAAAAAAGCAAATTACAGCTACTATTAAAAATGCATAGAAAAACAAAAAGCTCACATTGACTGCAACATAATTAGATATTAATATTGGTTGGTTCTCTCTTGTTTTTGTATGTGTTCATATTCATAATTTCTTTGTAAGACAGCCTGGTCAAAAATGATTGACTCCACACACAAATATGCAATATGCTCACAATTTTTTAAATAATATTTGAATAAAGGGCGAAGATGTCAATCTTCCTAGGCTGGACATTACTTTTGGCCACTACTGTTAACATAATTGCAATATTATTTATAAAAATAATTATAAAATGTATTTAATTTAAAATTTTAATTCTATATGCATAAAGATGCAAAAATTTCATCCCCTTGCTAAGAGAAGGCAGGATGCAGGTTTTCTATTTGCGGTGATGAATGCGCCAGCCGAGCAACTGCCATTGAGATCAATGGAATAAACTTCGCCAAGTTTGGACTGCTTAAACAAATAGAGCAATGTTTTGAATGGTTCTGCATTTCAAAATAGGATTTTAACATGAAAAAAATGACACTTCACATTTAAAAAGTAAACACATTCTACAGTTCTGAGTGTCTCTATCAGTTGTAAAACGCAAGCCCAGGAGGTTACATAAGGCTCTGGCCTTGTGATTTGCAGCAACGCAGTGCATTGTTAAATATTTAAGGGAATGCATGCAGTGTATTTACATCTTTGTGACTTGATGCTCTTGAATAATTGATGGACAGGCCAAGCCCTGCTTCCTTCATCCCCGTTTGCCAGCAAGGCTTGAAATGGTAATAGCTTTTTTTCTTCGATCTATTACACCTCGCATCCAGAGGCTAGGGCAAATCAACAAATTTAGGTCAGGAATTTTCATTTTCGGTTTCCTGATGAAAATAAATAGTCAGATATGAATTTAATGGATGAGAAAAGCCAGTGGGCTGCTTATTATTGCTGAATATCACACTCCTGCTGTTTTGAACCACTGTCTTTTCTTTCTCTCATCTGTTTCACTCAAATTTCGTGTCTTGTAACCGATTGCCTATCCTTGCAAAGTGTATCTGTTCTAACTGAAATCCTGTCATCATGTTTACAAGCCATCAAGATGAATGACTCATCTTGTCACAAGCTTATCACTTTGGGATTTTTTAAAGATGGGAAACGCTTTATATTCCTGGTCAGACATTACACTGAACAGTAATGTCCCTCATTTAGACCCTTGTGAAAAAGAAGTGCACTTTAGCATACTTTTAAAAAAGCGATTATTACACAAATATTTTACTTTAAAAGAATATACTTAAAGGGAAAGTTCAAAAAATTGTTTTAATTGTCATCATTTACTCACCCTCATGTTGTAACAAACCCGTAAGACTTTCTTTCATCTTCAGAACACAAATGAAGATATTTTTGATGAAATCTGAGAGTTTTCTGTCCCTCCATTGACTGCTACGCAACTGACACTTCAAAAAGTTAATAAAGAGATCGAAAAATTAATCCATATGAATTGAGCGGTTTAGTCTAAATTTTCTGAAGAGACACGATCGCTTTATGATGAACAGATTGAATTTAGTCTCTCATTCACAAATAAACATTCACCAACTCACACATCAGTTATGGTAAACGGTAGCTCAAGCATGTTCGCTTGACATGCGAGAACCAATGAGGTTCATTCTCATGTTATGCAGAACGGTTGAGCTTCTGAAGAACCAATGAGGGTCAGTCTGGTGTAACGCAGCACGTTTGAGCTTCTGAAGAACCAATGAGGTTCATTCTTGTGTTACGCAGAACGGTTGAGCTTCTGAAGAACCAATGAGGTTCATTCTTGTGTAACGCAGCACGTTTGAGCTTCTGAAGAACCAATGAGGTTTATTCTTGTGTTACGAGCACGCTTGAGCTTCTGAAGAACCAATGAGGTTTATTCTTGTGTAACGCAGCACGTTTGAGCTTCTGAAGAACCAATGAGGTTTATTCTTGTGTAACGCAGCACGTTTGAGCTTCTGAAGAACCAATGAGGTTTATTCTTGTGTAACGCAGCACGTTTGAGCTTCCGTAAGAACCAGTGAGATTTGTTCTCGCTTGTTAAACAGGTTCGGTTGAGCTTCTGTTTATGTTCACTGATCAATGTTTAAGAATAAAAGTGATTGTCTCTTTTGGACTCAATTCATATGGATTCGTTTTACAATCTTACTATTAGCTTTTTGAAACATCAGTTGCGTAGCTGTCAATGGAGGGACAGAAAGTTCTGATTTCATTAAAAAGATCTTCATTTGTGCTCTGAAGATGAACAAAGGTCTTGAGGGTTTTGGAATGACATTAGGGTGAGTAACTAATGACAGAATTTTCATTTTTAGGTAAACTATCCCTTTAAGTACACTTCTTTTTTCACAAGGCATATCAGCTTTTAAAGTGTAGGATGAGGATGCAGTAGTTTTTTTATATACTCACACTTAAAGCGCATTAAGTGATGTAAAAACACTTTACCTGTGACTATATTCACAACATAGCGTAGCCTCAAGAGCCTTATTGCTTTTGTAAAATGCTTTAGAGATCAATATGTATTTGTTGAAATAGCTGTTAGTATATCATTTATTTTAGCACAGCGTAAGTGTTCTGTTAATTGCATGCATTTTTGTATTGTTTACTATGCAGAGTCACTAGTTATTCAGTTATTCTGTATAATCGAGTTTGTGATGGCCGAATCTTGATGTTTGTCAACTGTCAGGGTTATTCCCCTCCACTCCGCTGGGAAGTTCAACATTTAAATCTTACATGAGCTTGAGATGAGATGCAAACACTTCATAGTTCTTTTAGGAAACATGACTCATTGTCCATCAGTGAGCTCTGCAGGTCCCTGGTTGACATTTCTCTGACGTGATTTGGGCTTCGATTACTGGCAAGAGTTCCTCAATGATATCTGGCTGGTGTCCAGTTCTGCCATGGCTTGTTATGTTGTGTTTTCTCATTTGATACATTCACCCAATAGCTGTTGCTTACGTTTTCCTCTTGCTCAGACCATCGAAGCTTATGTGGTGGATAAAGCGAATAACAGTCATTTTTTTAGGAGGATTTAAAGGAGCATTTCGGACTGTCAACTGTTTGTTAAATGTGATGAAGGGACTTCTGTTTCATATATGTTTTAAAGGTTATGTCTTATACTCCTTCTTCAACTCATACTCAATAACATTTTTCTCCTTTTTCAACTGCGGATCTTTTCCTCTGCCTGGGCTGTCGTCTTAACACAGTGCTCTGCTGTCTCAGCTGCCATCTCCTCTTTGCTTCATTGAATTTACTGATCAGCATCTGCTTCCCGACAAATTGATGGCACCAGATGTGTGCCGGTGCCGCCCACATTTCGGTGTGTCACAGAGACATTTCTAGACAAACTGAAACATCTTTTAACTGGCTACTCATGGGCTTATTTTTAACAGCATTGCAAAATTTGATTGTTACATAAAGACATAAAATTATACATTTAAAAGCCGGGTGCGCACTGTGCGATTTTATAATAGTCCTTTACAATTGTTCCTTGTCTCAGACTGTACAAACATAATCCTCGTTGTAAGCCATGTCACACTGTAAGATCTCAGTTGTCATTAATGTGAGACCATACGACAGTCAAGGTGCGTTAAAAACGGACGCACTCAAGAACACTATTCCAGAGTTTAGCATCATCAATCAGTGCGTTCGGTGACAGTGAGCTGCATTACACGCGGGATTGAAATTTTGGCTACAAAAAAAATCTCTAATGTTAATTATGCTCAAGGCTTATTTTGAAAAACGAAGATAATTTGACAGTCGTCGTAGGAGAAGTCACACTGCAGGACTGGGAGTCAAATCTAACACCAGACCAGAATGTGTCTGAGGTTAAATTTGATCGCAGCGGTCATTAATCGGCTGCCGGTGAACATGTCAAACCAACGATCAAAGACTTCAGATTTTAGCCTTGGATCAGAGAACTCTTTTAGGATTTGCAAAATTTGTCTCAGGCAGCCAGACCATAAGTAGTGGTCGACTGATAAGGATTCTTTGATGGCCAATGCTGATATTTTAGACAGCAGGATGGTCGATATAAAGCGGATACATGTGAGATTACACTATTTAATTGAAATAACATGCAAAGCAGTTGCTGCATTAAAAATTTGATTTATTTGACATATTTACTAAATATCAATATGAGTCAATATGAAAAAAAAATCTACTTAAAATAAACAATGTGTCAAATAAACAGATTTATGCTTTAGTAACTTTCTGTAATCCTATTATATTATTATATTATTTTTCATTAAAAAAAAAATTGTTAAAAAGGAAGTAAACACTGTAACCAACAGGGCACTCAGTAATCTGGTGAAATACTTTTTTATAATAAAGACAAGGTAATAATGCTAATTTTACATATAGGACACATATGACAGAAAAAAACTGGATGTAGTGCAGCAAAAGAACGATTTTTGCTCACATCTGTGCTCATGCTGGGTTACCACTAAATCATAATTACCATAATTGAGATGACAACACAAAACTTTCTTCAGAATTATGCATTTCTATGGTAACGCTATCAATGCCACAATGAATCTGCAGCAGTCATGTGGTACAAGTCAAAGTGCTCAGAAAATGTAAGTTTACATATTGTAATTACGAGTTCTACGAGGATGTGAGCACTTTTTACATGTCAGTTTCTTGTAATTATGGCATGTTATGAACATATCTGCTTGCTTTAGCTTCCTTAGAGCTGTCAAAAAGTCCCATTGCTGTCAAAATAAAAGCTGCTTCTGACACTTATGTCAAACAATAAAATATATGCCGATAATTTACATTTTTTTAAATATCAGCCTTAATGGTATATCAGTCGACTACTAAAAATAATTCTAAATATCTGCCTAAATACACATACATATAAGGTATTCTCTAAAATGTTATTCAAGCTTGATTCTCAGATAGATTTATTTGTTCTAAAGATATATATATATATCTGCTGCTGGAAAACAAGTGTGATTGAGCACAGGAAGAATGACCCGTGCTTGTGCATGAAAAGTGATGGCTAAGCAGTCCTTTGTTCCACCGTGCTCTTGATTTATTTTTCACATTTTCAGGTCGAGACTATATATTTTCTGTGCTAGTCCCAGCAAAGCACTTTACAAAAATGAAATGTCAGAGCATTATATAATGTGGCTGCATTTTACGTACCGCCTCGCCTGTATTACTTTGATCTGGTGAATTGGCTCTTTCAGCCTGCAGTTCACCAGTTTCACACACACAATTGCAGGGTTTAAACTGTGATGAAATCCCTCATGAGTGAGAAAATATTTTTATATGCCTGTTTTTTTTTTTTTAGCAGTGAATTTTTGGAAGGCTTGCTGAAGAAATGAATTCATGCACATAATACAATTTAATTTGATGAGTGTTAATTAAAAACAAAGTAATAATTATTGGAAAACATGCTCAATACATATTTAGAAGAACATTACTGGTAAATGTGCACCTTCAGCTCTTTTTGTCAATTTTTTCCACTTTTTTTTATTTAAACGTTTTACTTTTTAAAAAAAATACAGTTAGTAATTTTTTAGTGTTTAAAAGTAATATTACTTTTTCCCAGCTTTATTTCAATTACTGAAAAAGCTTCTTTTTTTATGTTTTTGTTTTTTAGTTTAAGGGTGCGTTTACACGATAACGATAAAGATTAAGACTAGATGATTTCCTAGGCAGATATTGACTTTGAAATGTATGTTTACGGAAGTTGTGGGATTTCATCTGTTGCGTGAAATCTCTGCGCCCAAGTAGCAGTGCTTCGCCTGTGCTTCCCAAAAGTATAGTCCCAAGTCAATATCTGCCTAGGAAATCGCCTAGTCTTAATCTGCATCGCTATTTGTACTCGTTGTGAATACGCAGGCCACAAGAAGTAATTAGGTGGGGTTTTTGTTTTTCATTGTATAAATCACATTTTGACATATTGCCATTGTACATTGTTGTAAGAAAAGACAGACAAACAATATGATTTTTTCCCCTTATTATTATGATGGTGATGTTTGGGATAATGAATTTTCTTGCAATGTAATTATCAGAAGAATGATGAATACTGGACTTTAACTATTAATAAAAAAAATGCTGTTATATTATCAGTGTTGTCTGAAAAAGGTATAAATCTGCATGAACTGTTTTCTTTCCGCTCTAGACTCGCTGCAGGCCCAGCTGATCAGCATGGGTGTGATCCCAACACTGGTCAGACTGCTGGGCGTTCATTCTCAAAACATCGCGCTCACTGAGATGTGCCTCATTGCCTTTGGCAACTTGGCAGAGCTTGGTGAGTTACAGATTTAATTCAGTCACATTGCCTAACTTCATATATAAAAATATTGTATATTAGTACATATTGGATAAAGCTAACACATCTCTTTTGACTAATCCTCAAACAGAGTCCAGTAAGGAGCAGTTCGCGTCTACAAATATTGCAGAGGAGCTGGTTCGGCTCTTCCGTAAGCAGGTGGAACATGAGAAGAAGGAGATGATCTTTGAGGTGTTGGCACCACTTGCTGAAAATGGTGAGAATCACACTGATTGACATTAAATAATGATGGACACTAATGGACCAGTTTTATGAAAACGCGTACCAAATGTACATTAAAAGTTTTGAGTGTGGTACCAGGTTATTGCCATTGTTCTTGCCATTTTTACATTTTCACATACTTAAAATAAAATATATCTTGAATGTTTTTCTTTTACCATTGACAAATATTTTTCCCTGATGTTTAAATAATGCAATTTAAGGATGGCAAATAAAATGCAAGATTTATTTTGAATAGAAAACAGAACACTTAAAAGATTATCCATAGATATAAGGCTGTTTTTAGACTCATGTAATGCTGAAATGTAAATAATATAATTTAATGATGACAAATAAGATCTGATATACACAAAATTGCTAAAATTAAACGGATTTTTGTTTTATTATATTTTACTTGATTCAAACTGATAAAGATTACCAGTATCCAAATACAAGACTGTTAGACTTATTAACGCCATAAGCCAATGCTGGTAAGTTGAACCAAAACCTGAACCTTTTAGTATTGTGGAAAACCATGCAAACACCAAGATATATGAATATGTTAATTGTATAGCATTACTTTCTGAAACTCTCACTATATCTTGTTATCGCCACAGTATTTATTTGTAAAGGGTGCCTTTTATCTTTATGTTTTGAAGGGGGACCAGTGTTTTTAAAGTGCCCCTATTATGCTTTTTTAAATATTACTTTTCATGCAGTGTGTAATATAGATGTTTGTGAATGTAAAAGACCTGCAAAGTTTTAAGGCTGGGACACACCAAGCCTTCGGGCAATGTCAGGCCGTTTTTGAGAGTTGGTCGGTGAGTTCAGTTTTGACCAAGCCTTTGTTACTAATTCTAAAATGTCACTTAAGAAATACATAGTTCTCTCATGAAACTCATGCAAGCAAGCTGATGATAATTACAGCATTAACTCTTGGCACAAGCTGATTGGTCCGTGTTGCATCTGCAGCCAATGAGCTTGTTGCTCAACACATTTAAATGGCTGGTTAGTGGTTACATTAACTATAGCAGTTTGCAGCGTGTTTCAGAGTTCCTCTAAAACCCTCCACCTTCCCCAGCTCCACCTGTATAGATCTGCTATGGTTTATTGATATGCAATTTGTGCAGCAGCACTATGTATTACTCACAGCAGCTTATCGGCGTATGTATTGGCAGTAGCAAGTTCCTGTACTTGCTCTGCAGCAGCAGTGTAGCAGATCTATTCCGCCACATTAACATTGTCATATCCATTACCATGCTAAAAATCTACAGGGAGTTGTCACTTTAGAACTTGTAATGAAGGAATGTTGAGTCGCTTCATTGAAGCTTGTATTATGCAGAGTAGTATTATGATATTCTTCTGGTCAATCTTGAATGTCCGCTGAGGAAAGCAATGCCTTTTGTGTTTGTCCTTTTAACAGTTAAGAGGATTTTCCATGGCAGCGCTAAACAGTGCATTTGTAAGTTGCTTTTTAAGGAGTTGTTTGAAGTTAAAACGTCCTTGTTTCTTTCCATTTCAATATATAAGTCATTGCTATTTACTCATACAGTCTTTGCTGCCATCTAATACTGTAATAATGTAGCTAACTTTCACTGAAGTCAAAATCAATCACAAACCGACCCTTTCTCAATACCAAATACAGCATGTTATTTATATAAAATATTACTTATTGATCAATACTATTTAAAAAAAACAATATTAGCCATTATAAAAGTATAAGAAATGTGTACAATAGGAAATAAACACAAGCAAACAGTTCATTCAAAAGTAAAAAAGCAGCTTTATAGTAGCCCACAGATTTCAGTAAAATAAAAATATAAAGTTATGAAACTTTGCCCTAAGCCAAATCAATTTGCTCTGATATAAGTAATAGATGAATAAGACCAAAGATTGCCTGTTTGATATACCCCAAGTTAATTATATCTCATGTTTAAACTCTATCTACATACGAGTTAGTGGCAAATTCCTCAAGGCCATGCCGAGATGAAGCTGTTCTCTGCGAGTACATGAGTGGTCACTGCTCGCATCGGTGAAAGCGTAAATCAAATTATCAAATTATAAAATAGGTGCTATATGTTTAAATATGAGTCACACATTTGAGGTCTAAATACATTCTCGCCTGAAAAACTCTTAAAACTACATTCCGTTACAAAACTACTGTAGTATTTGTAAAAAATATGGTGGATTTGCTCGACTGCCATGACAGTGGCCGCAAGCGAGTGATACAAATGGTGAACCGGTCCCAGTGCTGATACTGGGAGAATATCACATGGCTGGAAATGGCTCTTAGCCAATCAGATTCAACAACTAGAAAGAACTGTTTTATAAAGACAGATATTTACTTACACACAGGTGCTGAATGCACATGCTAGTTGGCAGTCGCCTTTAGTCCTTTTGGTGTGTTTAAGCGCAGCTTTTTGGCCAAGACGCAGCCGAAGAAGAGCGACATACATCGTCACAGTCAGCTTTCGTCACCACTAGTTCTTTGACGTCGGCTTGGTGTGTCCCGATCTTTATAGATCAAAATGCACAACAAATAAAGTCATTGGCTGAATCCGAAATCGCCACCTAAACCCTCAATCACTATTCCCAAGCACTATGGTTTCGGACTATCCTGACAAGCCAGACCCACATCAAGATGTTGGATCTGGGAACACACCATTGGCAGGGCTCAATCTGAGAGGTGGGATAAACGGTTTTCTTTCAAATCCCCTCTGCATGCAATAGGATAGCGCTACAACTAAACCAGAACGCGATCAGTGATGATATAACAATCACAAGCGGGTTGTGGCTGAGTGAGTCCCATGCATTTTCTCACCAGCGGAGCTAGTTGATAGATAAAACTTTTGCCCTATCCGGTAGGCAAAGCTTTGAACACATCATCCTTTTTTAAGAATGATTTCAGTGCCGGTCTTTGTTAGCAGGGAAGAAGCAGGGATTTCAAGCGAAGCCGTCGCAACTCTGCCGTCATTATGTTAAGCCCGCCTCTATACACGATGTGATTGGTCTGACTAGAGTTTGGTTTTTCAAGTTCGCAAGACAACGGAGAGTTGCTAGACGACCCTGGCTGCATCTAGGTTTCTAGTTTCGGACACCACTACAAATGGCTGTCCCCTCAAATAGTGCCCTATTTTAAGGGTATAGGGGGCGATTCGGGTTCTGCCATTGTCTCCTAAAAGAAAGCATAGATTCTGAACTTCTGAAATTAGCAATTCCAGTCTTCAGACAATGGTAATTCAGGTAATCACCATTTTGTTTCCAACATGCGCTGTAAGTGGTAGACCACAACAGACTAAGCCATCTGACCAATCAGAGCAGAGTAGGTGTACTGTCCTCGACCTGAATAGAAACACATAGGAAATGCATATTTCTGGAACACATGAGACCAAATGCTGATGTGAAGCATGTTATATTCGTAAATGTAATGTTATATTATATTATTTCGCAGTTGATATATTACTGTTCCATAATTTCAATATGTGCATCAAAACAGCAGAGGTTAAGCTTCCAGTTTCGTCGTGCTGCTTTTGTTCCAGCTTGAGTCGAGGGACTGTAGTTGATCAAGCTTGAATATGGATATGGATGTTGGCACGCTGCCTGCCGTAGACCCACTGACCCAGTGACTGAGTGACTTCAGCCGCCTCAAAGGCTTTTCCTCCCAGCTGTGAGCAGGTTGTGTTACTTATATAGAAAGTCATACTCTGCCACCTGTTGTGGTTGGAAACAAGACACTTTATGAAATGGATGCATGTGTTTGCAGCTGTGTTTTGGCTCGGATAGCTTGAGCATGAGCCAACAAGATTTTGAGTTCAAATTTCACATTTAAAAATCACCAATATTTCCTTTTTTCTTTTTTTTTTTTTTTGGGGACATCTCATAATGCAAAGACTAGCTTATTTGGTGGTGATAAATCATCCAAAATAAGTTTTTTCTGGCTATTGCCTTTGGTTAAGTCGCGCGAGAGAAAGCTACAATTAAGCAGATGTGTGAGATTTCTCGTCTTCTTCTTTGTTTAGATAATAAGTGTTATCACTTGTCTCCTCTGCCATTGCCACAACTACCATTTCCTCAAAATAGGACTCTGGGGTCTGCTTACAGCTGTGGTCTGGACTTGCTAATTTGAACGTAAATCCGCCTGCCACGGTCAGCTGCTCTTTTTGTCTGCGAGCTTGCCTGAGGATTTGAAGTGACATTAAATGTGCATTTGAAAGAAAGCTGTTTAGATGGTGAAACTTAAAGGGGTAGTTGACCCAAAATGTTTCTTTCTTCTGTTACACAAAAGAAGATATTTTTACGAATGTTTGTAACCAGACAGTTGACGGTAGCCATTAGATTGTAAAAAAATACTATGATTGATTTTTGGATGTACTATCCCTTTAATTTATAATAGGTTGCGAAAAGTAGTGTATTTGTCTTGTTTTAGAGCAAAAACTTAAAAGCAAATCCTTAAAACTAAATGTATTTAACTTAGAAACAGAATTGCACACAATTTTAAGCCTTGTTTTCAGAGAATACATTTTGATGTTTTTTTTTTTATTTGCATACAATTTTGAAAATATTGTATTTTTTTGTATATTAATTTTCTTGTTTAAGGCACAAACCTCAAGATGTTGTTAAATTTCTGCTTTAAAAATCTGTTTGCCGAAAGACATCAAGATATATTCTCCTGTTTAATTTAGTATCATTGAAATACTATTATAATTTTTTTTATTTGTTTGTGTATTTTCCATTTTATGTTTAGTAATTTTGTTGTGTTTTTGTCATTTTTTTTTTTATATGTCCAAAATCTATAAGTTTAACTGAATAAAAATGAGAAATGTCACTGGCAACTAGCTAAAATAAAATAAGGTTGGTTATTTAATTCGTTTTTAGCATAAACAAGCATGCATTTATTTAACAGCCCTTTTTGCAGGTTACTGTATGAAAGTGAAAAAGAATTTGTCTCAAAAGAAAATGTATCAAAAAATGTAACTGTAAGAATTCATGACTGTTCAGATGAAAGAATAGAAAGTATGAGCGGGAGAGAGAGAGAGCAGGTGTGGGAGATACATGAAAAGCCGACCGAATCGAGAGCATGTGTGAAAGCGGTGCTTTGGTTGTTAGCATTCTGTGCACAGCGCCGCTATCCCATACTGCCAGTCTCCAAGACAACGGCCTACTTAGAGCCACTACACAGCGCTGCAGGCGAAGCTCTCTGAGTCACGTGGGCCGCAGCAAGAGCGATTTTCTGTGTGTGTGAGTGATATAGAGGGGGAAAGGGTGAGCTGCGCTATACCTGAACACTGCAGGCGTTTCATAACCAGCCAAATGCGTAGTGAGACGCCCATATGTCTGCGAACAGTCTGACCTCAGAAATCCATCCCTGCAAGATTTCCCCCCTGGCTTGTTGTATCATTCGCTGACACTGCATGAATCATCAATATTCACTCAATTGGATTGTTATTCTGCATTTTTTGGAATGCAAAATACAACAAATTGTATTTGTTTATATTTTAAAAATTGTGATGGTGTAACGCTCATTACATCACTGTGACTGGTTCAGTATTTTTGGTTCAGAGAATTATGCAGTCTGTTATGTATTTGAAGGAAAAAACATGCATTGAAAGGGTTAGTTCACCCCCCAAAATGAACATTTTGTCCTCACTTACTCACCCTCAAGTTGTTCCAAACCTGTACGTGTTTCTGTCTTCTGTTGAACAAAAAAACCCTTTTATTGTAAAGAATGTTGGTAATCAAACAGTTGACGGTAGCTATTTGACTTCCATAGTATGATTTTTTTTTTTACAGCACTCCAACATTCTTCAAATTATCTTCTTTTGTGTTTAGCAGAAGAAAGAAACTCAGCAAGTGAGTGAGGAAGTAATTGAATTTTAATTATTAACAGTCCCTTTAAATGCACCACAGCTGAGTCTCGTTTTCTGGTCTGAGATAGTTGTCAGCTGATATGTAAGTTTTGGTTTTTATTTCAGTGGCTGTTGCCAACTTCTAGCAAAATGGTTGGCCAGTAAAGTGCTGATATAAAGATGATGTAATTTAATTATCGTTTATTTTATTTGTAAAAAACATTGGAAATGGAAATATTACTTATTGACAAGGCTGTTGTTAGATGCTAATATATAAATAATATAATTTAATAATAATAAAAAAGAGCATATGTACACATCTTATTTTTTTTTAAACATTGAAAACTGACAAAGATGACTCAGTCAAGGCTGTTCTTAGACTTTGCAAAGCTAATAATTATGTAATATAATTTAATGATGTAAAATTGCTACAATCAAACAATATTTAAGTATATAAAAACATTGAAAACGGACAGAGATTATCTATAGACAAGACTGCCATTAGACTAATGTAAGGCTGATTTATAACTAATATAATTTAATGACAAATAAGGTCAGATGTACAAAGATTTGCTCAAATCAAATTGGATTTAAAAAAATGTATCTCACAATTCTGACGGTTTCTCTAAGAAATGAGTTTATATCTCAAAATTCTGACCTTATAACTCACAACTGAGAGTTTATATCACAATTCTCAGAGAAAAAAAGTCAGAATTACGGGATATAAACTCGAAAATCTGACCTTTTCTCATATAGATCTCAAAATTCTGACATTATTTCTCACAATTCGGACTTTATAATTCGCAATTGCTAGTTTGTCTCAACAGTGTTGCCAACTTGGCAAGATTGTTGCCAACTTTGTCGCTAGTTTTAATGACTTTTCAAACCCCTTTGTCAACTTAAAAAAAAAAACACAGAGCGACAAACCTTTGCAACTTTCCAAATGTTACAGTACATTTTGATTTTAATTCTTCACGTGTGCTTATTACTTATATTACTCACCATCACAGGGCTTTAGTTCATTACAGTTTCTGAAAAACTCTTTGAAATTTTTTTTTTCTGTACCTTGTAAATATTCAAACAAAATAATAAACTTTAAACTTTATTTAACTTACACATATTAAAAAATGTATTCATTCATTATATCGTACTCAGTAAAACAGTATGTGAGCATGGATTAGGAGGAAATACAGATGTGAAGTGCTGACGTTAGGCAGAATGCAAGTATCAGGTGATGATGTCACGAATATGCTAATTGACTTATGATGTCATCTAGCAACATTTAGCTACTTTTCGGGCAGGCTTTAGCTACTTTCCTTTGAAAATAGTTGGCAAAACTGTGTCAATTAAAGTCAGAATTGCGAGATAAAAAGTCAGGATTACTTTATTTTTTTATTCTGTGGCGGAAACAAACTTCCTATAAGGAAGTCAAGTAATAAAATAATACAAGAAACCATTGGCCAATGAATCAATGAAGTGAAATAAATGGTTGGGCTGGTTCTTGGACTAACAGGTTTTGGTTTGGTATCTGGGTCTTGGGGTTCGGTTTAGCCTGAATCTGAGCTTAGTTTTGGGTTGGGTTTTGGGGTGTCTGATATTGGTCTGTGTCTGGTCTTGACTCTAACTCTAATGTGCACCGCTAGGGTTTTAATATGGGCTGTGAAATCCCTGTTAGACATGAAGGTGTTAATGTGTTAAGGTTTGCTGTGAAGGTTCAGATATAATAAGATCGGTCTCTCTCTCTCTCTCTCTCTCTCTCTCTCTCTCTCTCTCTCTCTCTCTCTCTCTCTCTCTCTCTCTCTCTCTCTCTCTCTCTCTCTCTCTCTCTCTCTCTCTCTCTCTCTCTCTCTCTCTCTCTCTCTCTCTCTCTCTCTCTCTCTCTCTCTCTCTCTCTCTCTCTCTCTCTCTCTCTCTCTCTCTCTCTCTCTCTCTCTCTCTCTCTCAGATATGATCAAGCTTCAGTTGGTGGAGGCTGGTTTGGTGGAGTGTCTTCTGGAGGTGGTGGCTCACACGGTGGACAGTGACAGAGAGGAGGACGTGGCTCAGCTCAAGACGGCCTCTGACCTCATGGTCCTTCTGCTGCTGGGAGGTACAGGGCCAAAACTCTGGCAGCACTTAAATAACCCTTAAATAAACAGTTTGAGGTTCATGTTTTAAATTACGTCATTTCCTCAGCATGAATAAAGCAAGCAGGGCCTTCTAAAACATAATGACATGGTGTCAAGCTCTGACCTCGTACTGTGTGTATTATTAATGAAATTTGCTATTTCCAAGAATGTTCATCATTTTATATAGTTTCCCAGCAGTTATATAAGTCATTATTGGCTATATAGGGATGCACGTCCTTTTACTTAGAGAAGGAATGGGTGAAGTGAAGTCTTTCTGACAGATGTATTTTTCACTTCATCAATATTAAACACTAGCTGACTTTCACTGAATGTACTGAAGACATGGGTTCCACTTGAATACTGAGACCTTTTCCAACCTCACATACACTAGCGTTCAAAAGATTTTTAAATGTTTCTTATTATAAAATTGTGAAATATTATTACAATTTAAAATAACTGTTCTCTATTTGATATTATAGTAATGTAGTACCAACTGACACATGTATAGTTTACAGTGTTAGTTGAGAGATTTGTTTTTTCCTTGAGGAAATTTGCCATGTACTGTACCTGATATTCTATATCCAAAATCGAAATCCGAATCGAAATGTGAAATTTCTGTCAATTCCCAGCCCTACTAGTTGGTCTCCAGCTTAAAATTTGTCTCATTCTCTCATGTTACTGTATTTGTGTTGTGTTTGCAGTCATGTGTGTTGTGTTTTCCTGTAGATGAGTCGATGCAGAAGCTGTTCGAGGGTGGTAAAGGCAGCGTGTTTCAGAGGGTTCTCTCATGGGTGCCCTCCAACAACCACCAGCTCCAGCTAGCGGGAGCACTCGCCATCGCTAACTTTGCCCGCAATGGTAAGACCGCTGGCCTATAACAACTTGCAGGATTGTGTGGTCACTGTGTTGAGATTGTGAATTGTTTTTATGTGCACAGATGGAAACTGCATCCACATGGTCGACACTGGTATTGTACAGAAGCTTCTTGAGCTGTTAGACAGACATGTTGAAGAGGGGAACGTCACGGTGCAGCACGCCGCCCTCAGCGCTCTGAGGAACCTGGCCATTCCTGGTCAGTCTGAAATTTTACTCAATCATTGAATGATTCACCAACCTCTGCATAAGTGTCTTTTACTAAATCTGCTTCATTTCCCCTCTCTTCCAGTGGTCAACAAGTCTAAGATGCTCTTGGCTGGTGTGTCGGATGTAGTGCTGAAGTTCCTTAAATCTGAGATGCCACCAGTTCAGTTCAAGCTCCTGGGAACATTACGGATGCTCATCGACACACAGGGTATTTATTAACCGCCCCCTGGGGCCAGAGGTTGCGTTAGACTTCTGCATTGTCCATCATTTTGACAGACAGGGTCGTAAAAATTCCCGTCAGAATCCCGTCATTTTAATTAGAATTTTTTTAATGATAATAAGCCATTTAATAGGCTCTGTTTTTGTTCACATTTTCCTTTTTATTCACAAATTCACAGGACAAGCATACAAGCTAGATTATGCATTTATTTATTTATGAAGAGAAAGTTGAACTGTGGGTCACTTTTTTTAAATAAATATTCATTATGAATGTTTGTCCAATATATTCCAATGAAAAAGCTTTGTGTGTTACTTTTGATATGAAACAAAGTCTAAGATTTCAAATTCTGTCTGTTTTATCACAAAATTCCAACAATAAATTGCGTTTTTGTGCTCTTTAATGTGGCACGAGAGATCACTGTATCGCCTCAGTTCATGAGTGAACGCGATCATCACTTTCTCTTTACTATGTTATATAGAATGAAATAAACATGAATGAACATCAGAAAATATGAATGAAACAGTCCAACTTACCGCATCATGTCTCTCATGTACTCACTCAATGTGTTTTAAACACAGAAAGACGTCAATAAAACAGCTTGTAAACAATGTCACTTAAATTTGTTGACCATTAACTTGATAGTATGCACGAGTGCACTTGCCTGCAAGTGGACAGGGGTGAGAATTAAAGTTACAATAGATCGCTCTCAGTGTAAAAAATAATGGACGGTTTTCCGTCACTGCAGAGAATTTGATTGGACACAAATTTGACCCAGCCCATGAGTGCAGGATGTGTCATCAAAATTTTTGTTTCTTTTTTTTCTGGAAGAGAAAAACTGCATTCTAATGTATTACACCGGGATACATTGTTACTGGGAACTTAAAACGAAAACTATTAAAAATAATGGTAACACTTTACAATAATGTTGTATTAGTAAACATTAGTTAATGCATTATTTAACATGAACTAACCATGAACAACACCTCTGTTCAGCTTTAGTTAATCTTTGTTAATGTCACTCTGTTCATGGTTTGTTCATGTTCACAGTGCATTAACTAATGTTAACAAGATGTTAATAATGCATTAGGAAATGATAAAATTAACATTAACAAAGATTAATAAATCCTTTACAAGTGCTGTTCATTATTAGTTCATGTTAACTAATGTTAACTAATGAACCTTATTGTAAATTGTTACCAAAATTTCCATTAACCACTTCACCTCTGCAGCATTTTTCGAAAAATTATGACATATGCAATATTAGACCCACGGGTGGTTCTGAAATGGTTAACTGAAATAAAGCTGAAAGATAAAAAATAAATCTCACATTCATGTTTATTTATATCTATATAATTATTTTGAAACGGGAAAAACTAATTAGAAATGTTGCCTTGGCAACTAACTGAAATAAAATACATTTAGGTTGATTACTAAAACTGAAATAAGCTTAATAGAAATATAAAAAATAATACAATTGACAAAAGCCCATAAAACATGTAAACTAAAATCAAGATGAAAACAAAATATAGCTCAAGCTCAAAATAAATTCTATAGTAGCATGTACTGTAAATAATACTAAAATAATGATGCAATTGTAAATCTTTAAATGTCGTTAAAAGCATTTAGATGGCCTCAAACTAACAGATATGAGCTTCAAGCCACAAAACACATTTCATTATTCCATGGGTTTTAATTAAAATTGATAAGCTTACAGATCACTGTATGCTTTACAGGTGTTTATCTCAGTTAAAGACAGCATGTGTGATTTCATCTCAGGTTCAGGCTCGTCCCAGCTGCTGTCGCACAGCAGGTAGTCTCTGATATTAAGTGAGCTGAGGATCGATTGCACTGTCATTTAAAAACTGTGGATCTGCAGACAAGGGATCCGCCACAGATGAATTTGCATCATCTTTCAATGGCAGCAGTCCAGACGCATTAGCTTTCAGTGACAGCTTGGGTTCAAAATGAATATTCCTGGGTAAATAAACTTAAATACAACTTAAGCTCTATCGACAGCATCTGTGACACACAGTCAATTACCACAGACGTGGCTCTCAGTTTGAAAAATCAAGTGAAAACCACAGACACCTAGAAGACAAGAGCACACCATTTAAAATATGAAACTACCATAATGTTTAGAAAAGTATAATAGGTAACATTTTACAATAAGGTTCAATTTGATGTATCGTGAACTAGCAATGGACTATTTTTAGAGCATTTATTAATCTATCTGTTAATTTATAAACAGGGTTTCTATGCAGTTTGGAAAAGTATGGATTTTGATTTGAGTAATTTCCAGGTCTGGATAAGTATTGAAAAATATTTGTTTCCAGACTGTTGCCCCTATTCAGAAAGGGGAAATGTGTAGGAACCCTGTATAAACATTTTTCATTGGCGAAAATGTCATTTCATTAGCGGATAATGAAGACCCTCACAAATGACTGACATCTCTCTCTTTTCAAACAGATTACATAGACAGAGAATAATTGTTTTGGATTTGATTTACATTTTTTAAAACCTGACATTTCATTAACATTTCTTTAGACATGTCTCATGTTTGTGTGACAAGTATTAACTAAGTTACAGTTCATTTTCTGAAGAGAATCAGATTAGACGTCTTTGACAGAGAGGCTGCAGATCGCACATCATGTTTGTTTTCTTTATTTTTACAAAAAGCACAACATTTTGCACACAAAAGTAGAAACATAACACATTATAATGAATGAACAAATTTTCATTTTGAGTATTTTGAGTCTTTCACACTGATAAGAAGAAAAAACCCGAGATGAAGGCGCCTTTGCCGACCTCAGAGAGTTAAGTTAAACATGTCTTGCAGTAAGTGCCCTAGATTTTTTTATGTGTGTTTGTTGCAGCATGTGCTCCACAGTGGTTTGTGTTGGGTAGATTAAGTTCAGCACTTGTGTGTGTTACAGCTGATGCAGCAGAGCAGCTGGGGACAAACCCAAAGCTGGTGAAGCGTTTAGTGGAGTGGTGTGAAGCGAAAGACCACGCCGGAGTGATGGGAGAGTCCAACCGCCTGCTGTCCGCTCTCATCCGCCACAGCAAGTCAAAGGTCTCGCACTCTTGCACTTCATTCTCTCTCATTCCAGTAGCTATGTTTCCATTGTGGGATATTGCATGAAAAACGCTGGATGGAAACAGCAAGATGCACATAAATTCTAAAAATGTGCATTAAAAAAACGTATGCTCTCAATAGGGCGGATACTTTTTTATATTATATTTTGGTAACACTTTACATTAAAGTTGTATTATTTAACATGAATTAACCATGACCAACACCTCTGTTCAGCATTAGTTAATCTTTGTTAACGCTATTTAATAAAAATCCAGCCGTTCATGGTTTGTTAATGTTAGTTCCCAGTGCATTAATTAATGTTAACAAGATTTTAATAATGCATTAGTAAATGTTGAAATTAACATTAACAAAGATAAATAAATGTTTTATAAGTGCAGTTTATTATTAGTTCATGTTAACTAATGTAGTTAACTAATGTTAATCAATGAAACCTTATTGTAAAGTGTTACCAATTTTTTTATACATTTTTACCAAATAAATTCCAAAAAACTATGTGACTTTGCAGAGGATGTGATTGGATAACTGGACTAACAGGCAGACCAATCACATTGCACAGCAACTAGGGGTGTGCGATATTGACAAAAAAAGATATCTCAATATTTTATGGGATTTTCTCTATAACGATAATTAGACAATATTTTGCTGAGTGTGTTTTTGTGCTGGTACTTTGGCAGGTGTAGGACTGCCATGGTCAGCTGACTCCTAAAGTTTATGATATTCTTCATATTCTGTGTGATGGTCAGTTCACAGAAGTGACAGAAATAATCTTTTTTACCTTGATAAATACATTTTTTTTGCATCTTGTGTTTCAATTTCATAAAATGAATAAAAAATAATTATAATAAGACACAATAGGGCTGTTACCAATCAAATGAAATAATAATTTTATCAACAAAATGTATCTTTGCAGTGCAGAGGAAACAGAAGCTGCATCTGAAGTGGCATTTAGATAATTTACACAGCTCAGAAGTGACAAATTAATATCCTGCAGTTATGCATAAATAATGTTTTGATGTTTAAAACAAAATGTTGAATAATATTGATATTTGAAATGATTTCAGACATGTAAAGATGCTTTAACTGTGAAATTCAAACCGCCAGTAGGTGGCAGCAAGTCACGTTTAATGAGTGAGTCATTGAGATTCATCCGATTCATTCAAACAGCTGATTCATTCAAGGAACGAAGCATTTGACTCTCTTAATCTATCATAGTCATTGAATCATTGATTTAATTGATTCGTTCAAAAAGCTGATTCGTTCAGTATGTAAACACCGCTGTGTGTTGCTCAGAGATGCAGATACAGTGCTGTGTTGTTTGTTTTGAACTATTTTTCGGTGGCGAAATAGAGCAAAAACAGGAAGTCTAAACTGTAAGTATAGAATACTATAAAAATAAGTTGTGTGCCTTATTCTGTGTAAGAAGCCACAGCATCTCACAGAAGGCCGTTAAAGCAATAAGCCCCATAAGGCCGCTCTCCGTTCCGCGGCGTGCCTAACAATGCCCCTCAGCTGTTATAAATTCACTGTAAACCACGGCTTCTTGCTTAACATCCTTCTGTGAGATGATGTGGTTTCATACACAGAATAAGGCACACAACATACTATTTTATAGTATTCTATACGGTGATAAAGGCTGTCGATTAGCATTGAAGTATAAATAAACTTATTATCATGAAAATACCTGAGAAGGCTTGAAGAGCTCAGACAAACCATATATTGTCGCGGTCATGTGTTTATTAGTCATATTCAATCAAAGCATTTCAATCTTTTGTTTATTCAGCTACAGTGATAGTATGATGCCCATACAAGGATTTCCTGGATTGATATGCATTAACATACTTCTGCAGGTTATATTTGGAGTTTCTGCACGAGAGCGCCCTCTGGCTTTTAGATGGAGCAGCATTTACTTCTGATCACAGAGATGTGCTTCACTGACAAGCTGCGCATGTAAAAAATCTCAGCCTTTGCCAAATCACCTGATTAATCATGCAGCTCTAATCATGAGCAAGTGGTGGTTTGTTGTTTTTTCACCATGTTCTGCACTCCTATTGGTCTTTGAACCGACGGTTGCCGTAGGAGAAGTGACACTACAGGACCGCACCTCAAATCTTCCGACACTTCCAGAATTTCATCGCATTAATCAGCTGTCCGCGAACATGTCAAACTAGCGATCAAAGAGGATCTAGAAGAATCTTTTTGAATTCACAAAATGTGCTTCAGATCTTTACCATGTAAATCTTTCGTTTTAACCGGACATGACTGTGACGAGGAGCGCACTATAGTTTGGACTAAACATCTGTTATGTCCGTGTATTAAACATCAGATATGGGTAACACTTAAGAATGCGGTTCCGTCATTAATGATTAACTACACAGGAACAAGTGAGTAATGCAGTATTAACACTCTAATTCATTAATCAGAGTTTCTTGTTAGTTAACAGTAGTTACTAGTGAGTAATAGTGCTCAGTTGAATGAGGTAGGTCACTATTAGCTAATCAATAACTACTATTTTTTTAATTTCTCACAGATGACTACAAGAAACTGCTATATACAGGTTCATAATTAATGCGAGTAATGCATAATGTATAATTCATTCTAAAGTAAAGATCATGGTAACTAGTAATGACTCAAGTGTTACTACATACTTCTATAGGAATTACTAGTTATTTAGATCAGTATTCTAAAGTGAATATCATGGTAACCCACTAGTAATTACTTAAGTGTTACTATCCAAAACCTTACAAAAACCTCAAAAGCTTACAATGATTTCTGTAATTACTACAGAAATATAATGTTTTTCACTTTAGAATACTGAATAATTATTCATTCCTTTAGAAGGATGTAGTAACACTTGAGTCATTACTAGTGGATTACTATTACCTTCATTACTATTATTACATCATGATTATTCATGTTAATTATGAACCTGTATACAGTAGTTCCTAGTAGTCCTCTGTGAGAAAATTTTTTAGTTATTGATTAGCTAATAGTGAACTACTACATTCAACTGAGCACTATAATTTACCAGTTCATTAATCAGAGTCTCTTGTTAGTTAATAGTAGTAACTAGAATGTATATATTTCATTACTCATTTGTTCCTGTGTAGTTATTCATTAATTACGGAACAGTATGTTAAAGTGTTACCCAGCTATGTTCTGATTGGTTCTGATTTTGTTGTTTTATGCAGCATTTTCACTTCTAGTCGGGGATAAAACATTTATTCATAGAGTCATAGAGTCATGGTGTATATGAGAAATGGTTCAGAAATTTCATTGGACTCACAACTTAGTACACCAAAGGAAATGTGTTATTGCATCCGATTTTTCCATCATAGATTCATGTCCTCTGGAAGGTTCTGACTGCTTTTTTCTTTCTGAATAGGATGTGGTCCGAACAGTCATACAAGGTGAAGGTGTTAAGCACTTGGTAACCATGGCGACGAGTGAACACATGATCATGCAGAATGAAGCGCTGGTGGCCTTGGGTCTCATAGCAGCACTAGATCTGGGTAAAAATCATCGTTTACTGTATGTTACGTAAATCTGTGATGAGACGCTGACACATCTGAATGACTTCAGCAGGGTGAATTCTATTTAGCTTGAATTTTTTTGTTTAACTTTTAGTGATTTTAGTACTTCAATTGGTTTCAATTAGTGTCTAAATAAAGTTTAAGTTTTTCATCTAATATTTATATTTTCTGTCCGCTTGTTTCAATTACCAAAAACTCTTTAATAGCATTAGCTTTAGTTAACAGTAACAACACTGGTAAACTGGGTTACTTTTGTACGAGTCAAAATTTACATTTCACCTTTAAAATTCACCTTATTTGCTCATATTCAGTTTCAGTAGCCATTTGGTGAGGTTGATAGTCATTAACATTCTAAAATAGCTAAACTTACAAATTGACACAATTTTTAATATTTAGAAAATACTTGTTTTAAAATTGTTGTCAAGAAATGTTATTCATATTTATCTTCCAAAACTCATTTCATGCATTTAAAGGGGCTATATGTAAGAATTTGTATGTATTCATTGTTTTTTTATTGCCAGTGTGTGAACAGCTTGTCTTGAAACTTGAGACTGTCCCTGACTTCCTAGGTTGTCTATGAAAGTCTGTAGACTGATTTTTTTTTTATGTGAAGGACTCAAAAGGAAAGGAAAATCAAAAGGATGTGACGTTTATGTGCTCCTAAAAGCTTCTCTTCCGTTCACACATGAAACAAATGCTTATACAATGTTCAGGATCATGCCGAAAGAGCCGTTCTGTACTGTCAATAGCCACGTTTCCATTACCTTTCAAATTGCGCATTAAAACTGCGGCCAATGGAAACGTGTCAATTTTGCAAAATATATAGCAAAAACGTTTTCATGCTCGCATGAAGTTCAGCCAATTCAAAATTTTTAGGTTTCTTCTAGGAAACTTCTAGGTTTTTCCACATTTACAGCTCACCCGGCATACGTAAAAGTCTATCATTCTTTATCATTCATGACGTGGTATGATTGGACAGAAGACGAGACAGAGTTCTTTAATAAACTCATAAAAGACATAAGAATTACAGGAATGCTGGATTATAAACAAAGAAATGCCACATTATCATTAAGACCTTGAAGCAGATATGAGGCAGAAACGCCCACAAACACCTCATACAGTCTCAAGTATAAGGGGCTTTCCTTGCCATTATTGCTTGGATAACACGCCTACGTCTCCTTCCATTAAAAATATTGGCTAGTGCGTGGCTGGGATATATGTAAACCTGGGATATATGCAATACGTGGCATAATTTTGGGAATTACTTATTGCGAGAGGGAAAAAAATAAGTTTTAGTCTCATAACAGCAGTTAATGGAAACGCTGTTATTTTCGCAAATAGTTTTTTATCGACATTTAGAAAATATCACAAAAGTTGAGCAAATCTGTAATGGAAATGTGGCTAATGTGTCATGCAAAGAAAAAAGTGATTCATTCAAACTATAGTCTCACAAAGCCAGGTCTATATAGTCTATAGTCTCAAATATACTTTAAAATCAAACGATCATAACTGTCATTTTATTTACCTCATCTGTCGATGATGAATCTCAGAGCTGGTGCAAAGATATCCATATCGATATGATCAGATGCTTTCTTAACTGATGCTTTCTCACCGCTGCCATTTTTGTTTTGTGTTTTTGTTATTGAGAGGAAAGTGGGCAGCTTATATTAATATATTCTTCTAAACGTGGCTCTCAGCAGCGTGGACAGCATCAGGATGTCCTTAGGCGTGTTTGAACGCATTCGACCACATAAGTGTTTGCACTAGCAATGCGGTCGAATGCGTTTTCGACTACCTCTGGTCTCTGGAAGAGGTTGAAAGTGGACAAGCTCAAAACGTTTTAGAGCCCGTTTACACATGTATTTAGTGTACATGTATTCCGATCAACCAAACTGCTTGAAACAGGGCCTAACATATCGCTGCAAAGATATTTCCAAATCTTTACTTCTTAGTAAAAATAAGTTCTTCATGAGTATAACGGGGCATTGAATCTCATACAGTCTCGTCTCGAGCAATAAGTTGCTGGCTGCAGTTCACTTAATGGCCACCGGTGTCACTAATAACAAGGCTTTCTGAATTCTACATATAGTCCCTTTAAGCCTTTAGTGAGATACAGACATTCATTGAGGTGTGTACAGTTGTTATGTGCTGTTCACAACTTCACTTCATGGCTTTGATTTCAGACTGTTCAGAGAAGGACTTTGTCAGCTCCAATCTGGTGCAGGTTCTACACAAACTACTGACAGATGAGCACAGTGCACCAGAGATCAAATACAACTCCATGATTCTCATCTGCTCCATCATGGGATCAGGTGAGTCAACTCAATCAGGTCATATGCCTTAGGTGGGAATGATTTAAATGAGGAATATTGTGGCGTGTTTGTTCCTGGAAGAAAACTCAAGACTACATTTGAGGCGTTAAACAGTGTTTACTGATATAGAGCATAACTCCAGACCTGCCAACCTGTACGCGTGTTGCGTAGCGAGTACGCATTTTGACATCAAAGTATGCTGGTACGATTTTTCACTCTTAACCATGCAAAAACCTGGTGACATAGAATAATCGCGTACTGTGCACGTGTTTTAAAATGTGTTAAATGACGGAAGCTTTAGCGCTAACACAACCCCTCATTATATGTTGGACTCGGCTAACTTGTACTTCTTTTAGAATAAGTGATTTGTTTTTCTCTTATTGGTCTTAAACATGTTTGTACTGGGTAACATTTATCAGCTAACGCTGTCCTGTTTATAATGTGCTGTCTTTGCATTTCATTGCACATCACATCACACATAATGTTCCTACTGTTTTCTAGTGGTTTCTTAATTTTAGTCTAGTTGAATAGTATTAAAAAAACTGTTTAAACCACTGTCAAGTTAGCTGTAGCGCACATCCCTAATGTAAATACTTGAAATTGCAAATTGAAATGATTTCCACTTATAATTGAATGCGATTCACTTGTGGTTATCGATAGACGTTTGTGTGTCTTGTAGACTGTCGACGTCACATAGAGGGGAATCTGTTACAGATTCAACCCCTAAAATAAACAGATTTTTGCTTAAATCTCAAGATTTGAGAGTAATTTGGGCAGAAACCCTCCCATCAAACCCCATGTCCCGTCCCGTCACACTGATGGTACTCAAAAAAAAAATTTTTTTCCAAGGTTAGCAGGTCTGTAAATCCCTTTGGAGTGACTTTGTGCATTGCAACTCTGCAGACCTTTTTCATGCTTACATTGCACACTAAAGAAAAATTTAAAAAAATCATAATAGGACCCCTTTAAAATTATTAAATTAATATTTTATTATTGTTATTCCACTTTTTTCATGTCTTCATAATGTTAGTAGTTAGTAAAAATGTAAGTAAAATATGTTGCGAATGGGCCGAGCTAAACTCTCATGAATTTATTCCATTTGAATGGTTGATTTGTGTTTTCTCCTCTTGCCTTAGAGCCGCTTCACAAAGAAGTGCAGAGCTTGGCCTTCATCGACGTGGTCTCCAATCTCCGCTCACACGAGAACAAGACGGTGGCCCACCAGGCCTCTCTCACAGAGCAAAGGTTAACAGCACAGAGCTAAAAGACTCTTACGCGCCATCTCCCCCCTGCCTGCTTCCCCTCACACACATATCTCTCGTTGTCATGTGCCAAGCTGTTGTCCCTCTGCATTCCCTGCTACAGACTCTGAAAGCCCTCTGTTTGTTCCAAGCATGCAGAGACGCGTTATCCAAAGGCGGCCATACTTTATAGACAGCCTTCTGCAATAGATTCATACCCGATCTGCAAAATATTTTTAAAAGACCATAGCTGTGAAAAAAAAAAAAAGAAATTCACCTGTAAAACCATTAATGGCTTAGTACAAACAGAAATGAAATTTCTGTCATTAATTCCTCACCCTCATGTCGTTCCAAACCCGTAAGACTTTCGTTCATCTTCAGAACACAAATGAAGATCTTTTTGATGAAATCTGAGAGCTTTCTGTCCCTCCATTCACACAAAGACAGATCCATATCCATATGAATTGAGCGGTTTAATCCAAATCTTCTGAAGGGACACGATTGCTTTAAATGATGAACAGATTGAATTTATGCTTTTATTCACATATAAGCATCGATCAGCGAACATTCATAGAGCACTAAATATGATAAACGAAGGCTCAACAAACCTCATTGGTTCTTGTGAAAGCTCAGGCATGTCGCGCAACACAAGAATGAACCTCATTGGTTCTCACACGTCAAGCGAGTATGCTTGAGCTTCCGTTTACCATATTTGATTGTTTTTTTTTTAAATAAAATACATTTTTTTATGAACATTTCTTTGTGTGAATGGAGGGACCGAAATCTCTCAGATTTCATTAAAAAGGTCATTCATTTGTATTCTGAAGACGAACGAAAGTCTTACGGGTTTGGAAAGACATGAGGGCGAGTTGTTAATGACAGAATTTTCATTTTTGGGCGAACTAACCCTTTAAGCGGAAATAAAAATAGAACTTGTATGTTGGCAGTGGAAATAGAGCAGTTGTGCTTTCATGACATGTCAAATCACACATACCAACCGACTTGTGCATGTTTTTTTTTAAATCGTCCCGTTTGTTGATGTATCTGTGTTCAGCTATTCAAGCCACGCCCATATGATATGCCCCGCCTCCTCCTCCTGCTTACTAATCTACATAGAAGAGTAGAGATCAAGAGATGTGTTTGTACTGTATAGGGCACCTCTGGACCAGCATGGACCTTTTCATATTTTGCCTCCTGGTCCGATTGTGCCATCCATGATCCATATCTTTACTGGAAAGAGCTAATTCCATATCGTTTATTGTTGTCATATGGATGTATGAAGAAGTGATACATCTTGGTACCAAGGATTAAAGTTGATTTTGATGATTTCAGGCCGGTGTACACCTCATCCAAAAAAGCGACGTCTTTCTAACATAGTATCAATAACTTAAAACACATTCCTGATCAGGAAATGACTCGCATGACTGCCAGTACGCACACACATACTAGGCTTCATGGCAGACGTAAGGGCTGGGACGGGTTATGTGTGTAGCTGATACCGCCACAGTTACGCTGAATAATAATGTCTCAGACGACACACTCTTTGTGAATGTTTCTTTCGAGAAATGCTTTTTTTGCATGTGGAGCTGCCTGTCCTCCTCTCCATCCTCTCCGGTATCCTGCGAACATGCACCTCCTCGCATGTCCGATACTGTTAAATCACTGTTATGTGGCCATTTTATGGCAGGTAAATAAGTTCTTATTTATCATATTTGTACCACGTGGCAATCCAATATATCTACAGTAGGAACCGTACAAATATAAATGGAAATAATTGTTGTAAATGTCATTGAACTGTACATTTCAAAGATTTAAACTTATTAAAACAATTGCTGGTGACAAATTTATGCTCTGTGATTCTACCTTGCCTTCTTGTCAAAGTTACATTCCTTCAGGCATGTTCATAGTTGGGCGGAAATAGTTTATTAAATGTTGAAATGAGCTGCTCACTGAGCAGATTCCTGATACACTGCAGTGGACTTTTATTCAGTTTTATAAATCTTTAGGTTGAATTAAAACTCCCTCACTCGTTTTCATTTCGATGTTAAGAGGCGAATAAAGTGATTTGAGCGAGTGGATCGAATCAGCAGAAGCTCTAGTGATACACTGTGGTTCAAGACTATCTATCAGTGTCAAACAGGAAGATGAAATGCTCTAAAACTGCAGATGCTTTTTGTTGTGTGTATATATATTCAACTTAAAAATAGATACATGAACACACTCAAGGTATTTATTTATATACAATATATTTATACAGCTTGAATATGGAAGCTAAGTCTACCACATAAGGAATACATGGTTAATTATAAGACAAGTCATAATTATGACATAACTCAAAATGAGATAATAGGTCATGTCATAATTATGAAAAAATATTAAATTGACACACTAAGTTATATAATACAAACTTGAAATTATGAGATAAATGTAATATGACATAAAAAAATTATGACATTAGGTTTATATATATATATATATATATATATATATATATATATATATATATATATATATATATATATATATATATATAATTATATATATATATATATAATTATATATAGTGAAATATGGAAGCCCATTCTACCAATTAAAAATCATGCCTTGGTAAATCATAAGACGCGTCATCATGATGTCACAAACTCGAAATGAGAGAGCGTCATAATTATGATAAAAAAAGTTGAAACTGACACTGTCAAAGCTATATAGTAAAAGCTTGAAATGATATAAAAAGTAAAAATTATGAGTCATTTGACTTAAAAGTCATAGCTGAGATAAAAAAAATTGAAATTGTGACAAAAAATGTATGAGATAAAAGTCAAAATGGACCCGAAATCATATCTATTAAAACCTTGAAATTATGACATAAATTATGAGATATGAAGTTTAAATTGTGACAAAAGTAAAAAAGTTATGAGAGAATCATGACATTAAAAGTCACAAAGAGTCAAGATTAAAGAGTCAAAATGATGAATTATTTGCAAAATTACTCCATTTGACTACTTTTTATTATTTTTATGTGTCAAACTGTATATTATTTTTCGTATGTGGCTGAAATGGGCATGCATGCGTATACCTTATCTGTGTGTATATATACTTATACAGTTTTTAAAGAAGATTCAATTGAACAGCAGTCTTTACTATTACACTGACCCATATGTGTTGCTGAAAGGATTTGAAGTTAATATTCACTATTTACTAAAGGTTTTTAAAGGTACGACGGGGGGAAAAACGTATCCACTGCAATGTTGAGAAATCATTTATTGAAAATGTTTGTTCTTATTGCTGGAGCATCAAGTAAATGTATGACACACAGCCTAAATATCTGGCATTATTAATATTATCACACTGCCAGACTTCAGATCCAACACTCTCGCCCTTCTTCTTGTAAGCATTGACACATATGAAATGCATTGTATTTGTTAGAACTACATCAGGCTGACCTTAAAAGAAAATCAAGACATAAACAATGTATGAATCATTTTTAGTGAAGTACAAATACATACGAGTGTGTTACGGAGTGTTACACCATCCAGCTGTGTTGGCATTGTAAAAGTGCTAAAATATCACTTCCACATTTACGACAAACAAGCTTCTGATACATTACAGAAAAATACTGTCACGGTACATTTTTCTCTTTAATTGGAAATTGTTTGTGAAAGATAAACATCTGAATAAGAAATGTTCTCTAATTTGTTAGTGCAAGGACACCATTTTACAAAAATAAAAAGTTTTAATGACTTTCTGACTGTTTTAGTGAACTGTTGCAAGATTTGCTTCAAATATATATTCTCAAGTGTGAAATGTAATATGCGATAAGTGCATAAATGAACCAGTGTTAACAGGATAAACTGAAACAAAATAACAAACACACTGGCAATGAGAGAGAAACTCCCTCACTGACCTTCAGACACGCAGGGCTTCACACTCTCCCACAGAGATGACTGAGCGATACAGTTTTGGAAAGTTTCAGTCGTTTGTCTAATTGTATCCATCATCGTTTCAAGTTCCCCCGATTATTATTATTAGATGTCTTGGAATCTTAGTCAATATTTATATTTTAAATCACTCGTTTTTTTGTTGAGTATCATATTTGATACATCAGGCTTTAATGGCTCACATGGTATGATATAGTGAGAATATGAAGCTCATAAGAGAACGAAAATAAAATACACCTACATTTTATTCAGAACCCAAACTGAGCAGAAAATGCAATTTGGTGCAGTTACTGATACTTACATGGCCAAAAAGAGTGAAATTCTAATAGCTTTTAATGTTAATCAATGAGATCTTTAAAACAGTACTGTATATCAGACTACTTGTCAGTAGATTCAGTTGTCACTCTATATCTACCAATAGTTTTACATTTTTACAAAGATGTTACGTGTCGGATGTCCTCAGAGCTTGATCTCAAAATATCCCACAGATCATGTTTTATAGCATGTAAAAATTGTCACATTTTGAGCAAAAACTTTTTGTGTGAGTCCCTTTAAATGAAAATGAGCTGCTGCTCCCGGACACTGGGAAGAAGAGGGCGCAGCTTCAAGAGCTGGGGCACGTTCAAGCTCAAACCGGTGCGCAATGTTTTGCTACGGTTTCCGGGTTGAACATCATGTTTCCTGGAAATGATGTGCAACGGGTTTGAGAAACATTTTTGTGTTGTTTGGTGGGTGTGTTAAAAAATGTCAGCCCAATCAGAAGCAACATGTATATAAACCGTGCGGGGTTCGAGACAGCTCGCACAATGGGTCCACGTAAAGTCGTTTACAAATGTGTCCGCTGCAGTTCGGTATACGCAATTGAAGATATTAGAAGACATGTTTGTCTTTTCCTCCTGAAATACAAGGCAAATGTTGGATCACAATAATTAGAAACCACCCTTTCCATGAATCCCTTCACTCTTTTATTCTGGACAGTAAGGGCAGTGACTGTAACATCGAGCGTGTTTTGCAGTATTTATACCGATTTCAGCAGGCTCCAAACACAAAGAACGACCTTCTCAGCTGCCATAGTTGCAACTCTTGGGTCATCAGAACAGGGTGTTCAACGCAACACCGTTTCTGGCAAAAACGTTTTGTCGGGGCTGAATGCCTGGTGTTAGCAGCTCCGATTACCTCACACAGACACGCACTGAAAATAGAAACTGTTCAGACTTTTATGTTCGGACAATGATGGAGAGACTCAAGAAGAAGTGACAACATGTAGAATGCAACAGAACGTTTCTGAATGGTTGATGAATCTATATAGCTGATGTGGAGTTAACTATCTTCAAGTCATTGATTAGTATATTCTGTCAAGATAATCTTTAAATCCCTTGTTGTAAAATGCACAGAGCCAGAGAATATACGCTGCATGAAGATAGAACAGGTATAGTTTAGTTTAATTATGGTTTTGTGTTATGTACTGTATTGTAATAAATGTGAAAAGACGGATGCGACAGCTTGAGCAGACTCCTAATTGTGCTCTAGTACAACAACTCTTCCTCTTCCCAACATGGCCATTTGTTGCATGTTCCTGGGGGCGGGGTTTATGTAAATAATGTGATGTCACTGACCCGGGAGGAAGCTTGTGTAGTCCCTACCAGCCGTTTGTTGTAGTCCTTAAAAAGTGATTTCTTTAAAAGACAATATCTCCCTTTACGTTGAACTTTGAGCGTGGTAACTTTGCAGATGTTGTTTATGCTCAAACAGCAACATTACACACTAACCAAAGTTTAAAAAGTGAAATCATAATCAACCACCCCTTTAAAACAGAAAATGCAGTGCAAAGAACAAATAAACGTTCCTCAAAAGCCTGATGGATCATATTTGATACATTTTAACCTGATTTTGCTTAAAAAAATGATGTATGTATAATCAAGTAAACATAAGTTGCCTTAAAAAGTAACTAGTTAACACATATGGCATTTTATTATTATTAGTAAGTATAAATTATTATTATAAGTGAGTCTGGTGAAACAGGTAGGTTCTCTTTATCAGAACGTGTGTCACATGGCCCCACTTTATATTAGGTGGCCTTAACTACTATATACTTACATCAAACATTAAGTACAATGTACTTACTGTTTTCATATTGTGTTGCAAAACACCTTTGCTGATATTGAGGTGGGATATGGGTAAAGTTAGGGACAGGTGTGGTGGGATGGGTAAGTTTAAGGGTAGGGTTAGGTGTAAGGGAAGGGTCAACAGTGTAATTACAAATGTAATTGCAGAAATTAATTACAGATGTAATTACATTAAGGTATTTTTAAAAATGTAAGTACAATGTAAAAACATGTATGTACACAATAAGTGCTATGTTCCAAATTATTAATTAAAATGTTAGTACACAGTAGTTAAGGCCACCTAATATAAAGTGGGTCCGTATTCATTAAAGTGAAGTTTAAAGTGTAACTCAATATAATGTCATTAAATAAACTAATTTGCTAATGTGACATAAGGGAACATGAGCAGCAGTGCTCACTGGTTTTATGGTGCATTTGTGATATCATGGCCAGCGTTCTGACAGTGTTTTTTTAATTATGCTTTTTATAATACTTTTTTGTAAATTTTCTGTTGGACATCTGTGGACAAACATTTGGTTGCACTTTATTTTACAGTATGTGTACTTACCTAAGAAAGTACTGTTAATATAAGGTAACTACATGGGTTAAGATCAGGTCTAGGGGTAGATTTAGGGTTAGTACCTAGTTATTACCCAGCTATATAAAATATATAGTATGTACATGGGGAACAGGACTGTAAAATTAAGTGCTACCAAACATTTTCCCACATGTATTACACGTTTCACACACAAGACACTCTAGAAAAAACAACACTATTTACAGATGGTAAAATGCTATGGTGCACAAACACACATACACACGACCCAGTGCACTTGGCTTCTTGTGTTCATCAATCGTGAAGCTGGTGTAGGCCTGTTTACAAAGAAAAAGTAATGTACATGTTTGAACAATGTGGCTAATTCGCAATTGTTTTCTATCGAATAAAAATGTTCTAGTTAGATTGGTATCAAAGTCAGCATGAAACGGAAGATGCAATAGTTCTTTCTTCCCTATTGTGACGTATATCAGAGTGAAACAGCTTCTGGAACAAACAAAAAAAAATGGCAGGACTTGATTTTGTCTATGGGAATCAATTGGATGGTTGTGGTTTGCTATTGGTCGATCTCATGTGAGTGACAGGTTGCCCCGCCCTCGCACCGGTAAGCGCATCATCAGAGAAGAGATGTCACTGCAAGAGGGAGAAGTTATTTTGGTTATGAGGGCATAAGAATTTAAAAATAATGATGTGCACAGATACATCATTTATAATAAATACTGCAATATTCTATAACATAAGATTTCATGGTGATTCAGAATATATACTTTGGTAACATTCATCTTGGTTTCATGCTGATGTAAGGGAGGCCAGCTAGTAGTTGCTGTGTGAGTAAACCTCACTCCTCTGATCTCAAGAGACGCTCAAGTGACTGATGCCAGAGGTTGCAGCCTTTAGCCTCCTTGTTAGAGTGTCCGACACTCATGCTGGCGGACCCAGGTTCGAGGCCCGCTTGGAGCGGGGCAGTTCGAACAGGAGGGGTTACATTGGTGCCGTGACCCGGATGGGAGTGAGGTTAAAGGGGGTGAGTGTAACGGAGGCCAGCAAGTAGTTGCTGTGTGAGTAAACCTCACTCCTCTGATCTCAAGAGACGCTCTAGTGACTGACACCAGAGGTTGCAGCCTTTAGCCTCCTTGTTAGAGTGTCCGACACTCATGCTGGCGGACCCGGGTTCGAGGCCCGCTTGGAGCGGGGCAGTTCGAACAGGAGGGGTTACATTGGTGCCGTGACCCGGATGGGAGTGAGGTTAAAGGAGGTGAGTGTAACGGAGGCCAGCTAGTAGTTGCTGTGTGAGTAAACCTCACTCCTCTGATCTCAAGAGACGCTCTAGTGACTGACGCCAGAGGTTGCAGCCTTTAGCCTCCTTGTTAGAGTGTCCGACACTCATGCTGGCGACCCGGGTTCGAGGCCCGCTAGGAATCGTGCAGTACGAACAGGAGGGGTTACATTGGTGCTGTGACCCGGATGGGAGTGAGGTTAAAGGAGGTGAGTGTAACGGAGGCCAGCTAGTAGTTGCTGTGTGAGTAAACCTCACTCCTCTGATCTCAAGAGACACTCTAGTGACTGACGCCAGAGGTTGCAGCCTTTAGCCTCCTTGTTAGAGTGTCCGACACTCATGCTGGCTAACCCGGGTTCGAGGCCCGCTTGGAGCGGGGCAGTTCGAACAGGAGGGGTTACATTGGTGCCGTGACCCGGATGGGAGTGAGGTTAAAGGGGGTGAGTGTAACGGAGGCCAGCAAGTAGTTGCTGTGTGAGTAAACCTCACTCCTCTGATCTCAAGAGACGCTCTAGTGACTGACACCAGAGGTTGCAGCCTTTAGCCTCCTTGTTAGAGTGTCCGACACTCATGCTGGCGGACCCGGGTTCGAGGCCCGCTTGGAGCGGGGCAGTTCGAACAGGAGGGGTTACATTGGTGCCGTGACCCGGATGGGAGTGAGGTTTAGGGGGGTGAGTGTAACGGAGGCCAGCTAGTAGTTGCTGTATGAGTAAACCTCACTCCTCTGATCTCTAGAGACGCTCTAGTGACTGACGCCAGAGGCTGCAGTGGTTGCAGTGCCGACTTTCATGCTGGCGGACCCGGGTTCGAGGCCCGCTTGGAGCGGGGCAGTTCGAACAGGAGGGGTTACACTGACTTTAAGGATTCTGCATTATGGAAGTGTATGAATGCATTAATTACCTGTGAGTGTCTGAACGACTAGCTGCCACTTCATGTGAACAAACTGCACAAGAGAAAGATATAAAAAGATAAACGACATGGATCATAAACAGAAGTATAATACCAATGGTGTAAGGCCTCATTAGGAGTTGGCATTACTCCAGTTACTTTTCCAATAAAACCAAAGTAGGGCTCTTTATTTTTTGTGTGCCAACTTGACAAATGGGGCCTTGCATTAGAGAAATCACCATTGCAATCTACAGTGTGACAGAATGATTTTCAGCTAGAGAGAACATGACTGATGTGGGATGGATGGAAGGGTTGCAGCAAGGCCAGCTGGCATATCAAGGTTATAATGAGGGATGGGGCTTGACACAGTCCGAGGAGCTAAACGGGACTAGAGGTGGGAGAGAGAATCTGAGGGAGCAAAAAGGACGGGGTTAACATGACAATGACTGTGGAATGGGACACGTTTACGCATTTATTGCACTCGTCCTGCATTAGGAGATCTCTGTGGGACTGGAATTATGAGGATGTGTGTTACTATTCAACTGCATGAAAGGGTCTTCCAATAAAGCCATACAATACTTATACGATGTAAAATAACATTTTGTAGAATATATGGTGTAGTAGTACATGTCATTTTTTGCAGAACATATTTTTCTTACAGTACAATATTGAGGAAAAGTAATCCTTATGAAATAATGGTCCAATTAGTTAATGCAATAACTAACATTAAGCAATACTTGTTACAGTATTTATTAATCTATGTTAACATTAGTTCATAAAAAATACAACTGTTCATTGTTAGCTCAGGTTTATTAAATAATATGAAAAGATTAACATTAAGATCAATAAATTCTTTAGAAGTATTTTTCACTGTTTTCACTGTTAAATAATGTAGTTAACTAGTGAAATCTTATTGTAAAGTGTTACCTATTAAATATATAATGCAGATAATATAATAAAGAAAATGCCACTTAAGTGCACTTAGAGAAAGTACACTTTCATGACTGTTTCTTATGCAGACTTAAAAAGTGCACTTGGTAATCATGTCAAATTAAAAGTTTTACTTTAAAATACAATTTAAATTGTTATATTTTAATAATCTTTTGTCATGCTTTATAGAAGTACACTTATTTTGATGTGTTGACTAACATACTAAAGGACAGAGTACTTATAATTACAACTGTAGTGTTTTATTCGACATTACATTTAAAATTAAATATTTAAATAAAATGAATATATTTTAAAAGTACTAAAATGCAACTTCATCAATATAAATATTTTTAAATATTTATATTGATATACTCACACACTTCCTGCTTAGCTACTGTTCGGACGCTCTTGCTTACTGCTCCGCGCTTTGCTCTATCGCTTTTATATTTTATCTCTTTATTTTAACTACAGCAAAACAGCACAGTGTTCAAACGATAAAGCTTGACATCAACGCTAAAACTAGAAACTCTTGCTGGCTGGAAAACTACAAAAAAGGGGAATTATCCAACCAACCTCCACGACAGCAGACACCAGCTTACATTCCGGAAGGGAAAACACAGCTGCCTACATTGAAAAGGATAAGAAAGAAAATGCCTCCTCTTTCTGAAAAATCTATATGCTGCACAAACTGCCACAAACTTCTACAAAGGATTGCAATTCTGGAAACAAAGTTACTTGCGGGACTACCAAACCAGACTGAACACACAACAGAGCCTCGTCAGCATATAGCCGGTGAGTCCCATGAATCTTGTGATCCTAAACAGGCCAAAATGAGTGTAGAGAAACAAGCTCTAACTGATCCACACAATAATCGATGGCACAGACAGGGAGCGAGACCGAAAGGCACTCGAGATAACAGATTGTCAAGATTATCAACAATTGCCGCAGTAGCATCCTCCACCCCCTACCGCCTATACATCTTGCGAATAGATTTGAAGTATTATTGAATATGGGTGAGGAATCCCCAAATGTGTTGAATGTGGGTGAAAAATCTCCAAATGTGATCGGACACAGATCATATCAGCCCGCAGCTAACACTGATACCAACAGGCGCTCAAGGTCGAGCAGACAGCGGCACTCAGCTCAGAGCGCAGCCGAGCCCAGGACTCTGATAGTGGGGGACTCCACAGTCAGAAACATTAGCAGCAGGCATACAACTACATGCTGCCTTCCACAAGCGACAGTTTCTGATGTAAACAGGGAACTAAAGAACATTCTGATGAAACATAAGACTGCAAATCGACTAATCATTCATGTGGGAAAGAACGATATTCAGAGAGAGCAGTCAGAACTCCTTAAGAGGGACTTCAATGAACTTTTTGAAACACTTAGAAGACTGAAAATTCAGTCGTTCATCAGTGGACCACTTCCAGCAAGAGGAACAAATAGGTTCTCACGGTTGCTTGGCCTTAATACATGGCTGCAAAAATCCTGCAACATGAAGGGACTGAACTTCATCGACAACTTTAATCTTTTCTGGAGTCAGAGACAATTGTTTACATCAAATGGCCTTCACCCAAACAAACTTGGTGCAAGAGTGCTAAAGGACAATATCAACTTCTCCCTCCATCATCCTTCATCAGTGTGTGTCACTCCACTCAACCTGAATGGCACACACACACCTGAACAGAATGACCACAGGGCTTCATTTCAGCATCTGAATGGACATGCAGCTGACACATCCCACAAGGACAATGATACCATCACGCCAAAACAACCACTGCTCACGGACACACTCCCAGCTGAGCCCTGCCCACAGAGCTCACCACAGACAGACTGTGACGGATTAGAACTGCTCCAAGATTCAACACCCAAGGATGACTTTATGGAAAACAGCCAGGGAAGCCAGGACAACATATCACAGCCTCCAGTAACACCAGAGCAACAGCCACCTTCACCAGACATGCTATTCCTCTCTCCAGCCCCGCTTCTGAGTTTCTCAGAGAGAATGGAGGATCTTGTTTATGCTGGAATCAGACTATCACACTCTATCGCTGTGAGTCCCCAAATATCAACTAAAAAGCAGCGACCACCAAAGCCTGTGGGCCCAACTTGCCCTCCGCCTCCTCCTGTGAGATTTCTTCGGTCACAACGCCAGGCCCACACCCTCCTCCATCTGTAGGTGAACCTAAAACAACTGATACCAGCTCTCAGTGATGTGTGTTGGGTCCCGCCATGATAACAGTAACTTTATCAAATGTTTACAGAACGAGCGGGAACCCAGTGTGCCTGTCTCTTTCTCTATTTCTGTTCTGTTACGTGATAGAAAATCTAAGGCCTTTTCAGACCGTATAGCAAACCCATCTAATCTGCTGCCTATTACACATCAAACTAATACTACCGTGGGGACAATAAGTAAGACTGTAAAATTAGCACTTTTAAACATCCGCTCACTTAAAAACAAATCATTTCTAGTCAATGACTTAATAACCACAAACAACCTAGATTTTTTGCTTCTAAATGAAACGTGGCTAGAAGAAAACTGCAGTGCAACAGTCCTCAATGAAACAGCCCCTCCTAACTTTACTTTTATGAGTGTGTGCAGAGCATTTAGAAGAGGTGGGGTATTGCTGCTCTTTTAAAGATGTATATCAATGTAAGCAAGTGTCATTTGGTGACTATCTGTCTTTTGAATATCTGGGTATTGTGTTAAAAGGTGCTCACGCATCCTGCTTATCATTATTTACAGGCCTCCAAAATACTCTCCAGCCTTTACTGAGGACTTTACAGAGCTGTTATCAATAATCTCCTCAGAGTTTGATTGTTTTGCTATTGCTGGGGATTTTAACATTCACATAGACAATGCTGAATCCAGTACAACAAAAGAGCTCATGACTGTTCTTAACACTTTTGATTTGACACAGCATGTACATGGTCCCACACACAATCGTGGACACACTCTAGATCTACTTATCAGTAAGGGTCTAAACATTTCATCGATAGTTATTAAGGATATGGCACTGTCTGATCATTTCTGTATTTTCTTTGATATCTCAATCTCTCCTGCCATTGAAGCTAGATCTGTCTCTGTCAAAAGAGAAGCTTAAATGAGAACACTAGTGTGCTGTTTATGAAGGCTATATCTCTAACACCAAGCATATCCGCAGACTCTGTTGATTCTCTCCTTGACTCTTTTAACTCAAAAGTTAAGAGTGTAATTGATGATATTGCTCCTGAGAAAGTCAGGAAAAAGTGGCAGACAGAAAGCACCTTGGAGAAACTCAACGGCAGTGCAAATAATGAAAAGACAATGCAGGAAATCTGAACGCATGTGGCGGAAGACAAAACTTGCAGTCCATTATAATATCTATAAAGACAGCCTTCATGATTTCAATGTGGAACTAGGCAAGGCTAGACAGACCTTCTTCTCAAATATTATAAACAGAAACATAAACAACACGCGCACTCTTTTTGCTACCGTAGAGACTAACAAACCCCCCGAGTCACATTCCCAGTGAAATGCTCTCTGACAGCAAATGCAGTGAGTTTGCTTCCTTCTTCTCAGAGAAAATCAATAATATCAGGACGACGATCAGCACTTCCATGAGTTGCTCTGGGGTCAGTCAGATCAGACCACAACCTCGGAAAGTTACTATGTCTGATTTTGAAGCAATTGATTGTAACATTTTGGAAGAAAGCAGTACAGCACCTTAAAACATCAACCTGCGCCCTTGACACACTCCCCACTTCTTTCTTCAAAAGTGTGTTTAACTGTTTAGAAGCAGATCTGCTAGAAGTGGTAAACTCATCACTTCTCAATGGGACTTTTCCAAACTCCTTAAAACCGCAGTAGTTAAGCCTCTTCTGAAAAAGAGAAATCTGGATAACTCCATATTGAGCAACTACCGACCAATCTCAAATCTCCCCTTCATAGGCAAGATCATTGAAAAAGTTGTCTTCAGTCAGCTGAACAAATTCTTAAGCTCAAACGGATACTTTGACAATTTTCAATCTGGTTTCCGACCACATCACAGCACAGAAACAGCACTCATAAAGATAATAAATGATATTCGCCTCAATACAGATACAGGCAAAACATCAATTCTGGTGCTACTCGACCTCAGTGCTGCATTCGACACTGTTGACCACAACATACTTCTGGACAGGCTGGAAAACTGGGTCGGGCTTTCTGGGATGGTCCTTAAATGGTTCAGGTCGTACTTAGAAGGGAGAGGTTATTATGTGAGTATAGGTGACCATAAGTCTGACTGGACATCCATGACTTGCGGAGTCCCACAAGGGTCAATTCTTGCACCACTCTTATTCAACCTGTACATGCTGCCATTGAGCCAAATAATGAGAGAGAACCAAATGGCTTACCACAGCTATGCTGTGACACCCAGATCTACTTAGCACTATCACCTAATGACTATAGCCCCATTGACTCCTGTGCAAATGCATTGATGAAGTTAACAGTTGGATGAGCCAAAACTATCTTCAGTTAAACAAAACAAAACTGAAATCATTACATTTGGAAACCAAGATGAAATTCTCAAGGTGAACGCATATCTTGAGACTAAAGGTCTAATAACAAAAAATCAAGTCAGGAATCTTGGTGTGATTTTGGAGTCAGACCTGAGTTTCAATAGTCATGTCAAAGCAATAACTAAATCAGCTTACTATCATCTGAAAAATATTGCAAGAATCAGATGCTTTGTTTCCAGGCAAGACTTAGAGAAACTTGTTCATGCTTTCATCACCAGCAGGGTGGACTATTGTAATGGTCTTCTAACGGCCTTCCCAAAAGACCATTAGACAGCTGCAGCTCATACAGAACGCTGCGGCCAGGATTCTGAGCAGAACCAGAAAATATGACCATATCACGCCAGTCCTCAGGTCTTTACACTGGCTTCCAGTTACATTTAGGATAAATTTTAAAGTATTATTACTTGTTTATAAATCACTCAATGACCTAGGACCTCAATACATTGCAGATATGCTGATTAATTACAAACCCAACAGATCACTTGATCATCAGGATCAAGTCAGTTAGAAATACCAAGAGTTCACTCAAAGCAAGGAGAGTCTGCGTTTAGCTATTATGCCAGCCGCAGCTGGAACCAGCTTCCAGAAGAGATCAGATGTGCTCCAACAGTAGCCACATTCAAATCCAGACTCAAAACACATCTGTTCAGCCGTGCCTTTACTGAATGAGCACTGTGACACTGTACGTCCGACTGATTCGCTCTTATCTATGCATCACCTTTGTTTTTTGGAGTTTACATTTGTTCTTATCTTTGGTTTTATCTATATATAATCTTATTCTTTTTAATTCTCTTTACTACTATATATTTTTATTTCTTATGTATCTGTTGATTATCATTGTTGGTTAGGGCTGTCTGACTGGAAGAGATTGGAAAAGGAGAGCAGGGTGCTTCGCTTCATTCTGTGGTAGCAGACAGTGCAAGGAAGCGGACTCCAGAAAGGGGAGGCCCTGCGGGGTATAGGTAACGTCCCCTACAGGAGCCCGTCTTGGACCGACTTGTAAGGTCCAGGAGACATTGCAAACCTGCTCCATCTCTTCCATCTCAGATAGGGGTGACCGCATTTAGAGAATCAGGCAGATAGGGATTTATTTATCCTAATTTTATTTTTTTTTTTAATTAGAAAATTCTCTTTACAAAAAAATTATTTATAAAATTCTCTTTACAACTGTTTTAATTATCCTTGTTTTTATTTTTAATTCTTACACATGGTTTTCTTATTTCTTATGTAAAGCACTTTGAATTGCCATTGTGTATGAAATGTGCTATATAAATAAACTTGCCTTGCCTTGCCTTGCCTTGCCTAAATGCATGTCTACATTCAGAAGTGCACTGGAACCATATTTAAAAGACAATAGAATTATGTAATTACATAATACAGATGTATATCTAAGTGAGTCAAAAATCTAACTGCATTTCATATATACATATATTTTATATATAATATATTTAATATATTTTCATTTAATTGCAATTAACATGCAATTAAGTGTCTGAAAACATTATATTTAGTTCACGCTTAAGTACAGTATATTATTTCTCTTTTTCACAAGGGTATTAAAAACTCCCATCTTAAGGTGACTTGCACCTCAAACTGAAATAAATCAGAGGATCTCACCCAGGTGTGATGCATGTGAAAGTCTAACTTTTTTGATGTTAGTGAATGAATCTATGATGAATGATGGCTGTCATGGGAGTACGAACATTCACAAGCCCCCAAATAAGGAAACAGAGTGGTGACAATCTAGGAGAACACAGAGACATCACAAGCAGGCATGTTTCAAACCCACCAGACGAACGCGCACATGTGCGCCTCCCTCAGGAGTACGCCGAGGCTTTCTTGCTGATGTGGGGCGGGGGGCGGCGGATGACGTAAGAGGGGGGCGGCACCCTGATGAAGGCATGGGGGAGGAGAAGTGAAGTTGTGAGGTGAGTTGGTGTGATCATGACAGTGTGGGAGATAGAGGGGACGGAGGACGGTGAGTGGAGGGGTGTGTGTGTGTGTGTGTGTGTGTGTGTGTGTGTGTGTCGTTAGGAGTTCAAATAGGAGGAATATCACATTTCCATCACCTAAGAGCGAGAATAACTCTAAAGCCAAAGCTACACTACAGGTCAAAAGTTTGGGATAATAATTACGATTTTGTAATGTTTCCGAAAGAATTATGCTCACCAAGGCTGCATTTATATTATAAACAATACAGTAAACAAGACATTTATAATGCTACAAAATATTTCTACTTCGAATAGGCCTAAATGCTGTTCTTTTGAACTTTCGATTGTTCAAAGAAAAAAAAAACATTAAGCACTAAGCAGCAAAAACTGTAATAACTAATAACAAACAATAATAAATGAGCAGCAAATCAGCATATTACATATTATTTCTGAAGGATCATGTGACACTGAAGACTGGAGTAATGATGCTGAAGATTCAGCTTTGATCACAGGAATACATTACACTTTAAAATATATTCAAATAGAAAATGATACTATAATAATATTACTGTTTTTACTGAATTTTTAATCAAATAAATGCAGCTTTGGTGAGCAAAAGAGACTTCTTTCAAAAACACATAAAAACTTAATTATTCCAAACATATAACCAACAGTGTAAATAATTAATATTATGTAATATAGCAGTATTTTTCAATTCAAGAGAGCTGAGCGAGAGTTTCAACCAAACATCTTTTTTGATTCCTGTTTTGTCCACATGATGGCAGTTCTTGAAGCAAAACTGTGAACTAAGAGAGGTTGTTTTGAGGATTTGATAAGACTCCAGTAACATGCCATTAACTGTATTAAAGCAGTAAGTCATTGATGAGCATTATGAATCCAGACATCAAAGCACTGGGGTGAAAGAGAAAAGCTGCTTGCTGTAGCAGTGTGCAAAACTAGAGCAGCAAGAGAGAATGTGTCGTAAGTTTGCTTCTTACCAGCTGGCTCTCACGGCTTCAATATCGCTGACTAAATTCTGCGCAAGGCATATTCCAAATATCTGCGGAAAATCAAGAGAGAGAAACGGGTTGAAGTATAAATAGCAGAGACAGTCAGCAGTCGCAGATGAGGGCGTTCTCACCTGCAGCAGCGCGATTCCAATGAAGATCCCAGCCACTATAGTCAGGTTGTCCTGAAGCCATTTCTCAAACTGCGGCACACAGCCTTTGACATGAATATATGTCTTCTGTTCTGCATCCTAATGAGTAATGAGGAACACATTAAATCAGGATCAAGATTTTCCTCTTTCTATCTATGCACAGGAGCAGTCTAAAGTTTGGACACATTTGAGTTCATGTTTCTCATGCCATCTTATGGACCCTTGATCTAATGGATTATGCTAATATTGTGATTGTTTCAAAGTTTGTAATAGAGTATGGTTTACAAGAAAATACTATTTCAGTATATTTAAGTCTATAAGTGTATTAACTTATTAAAGTTAATAATTGTATGCAAATAACTTATATATGTGTGCATATTCAGGGCTTGACAATATGCTTTGTCAAGTAAATTGGTCAATCCCTTGTTCAAGTAAAAAAGTTACTTGTCCAGGGAAAAAAAAGAAGATTTTGGTGGTGGTAAATATACTAAAGCAATCAGTGTTCTATCAGCTTTAACATACTTAAATCTGCAGATTTTTAATATTTACATTCTTACAATAAATTAAAGGTGCACTATGCAACTTTTCCGTCCGCTAGAGGTCGCCTGTTCAAAACAAAGGCGTAGTTTGATGACGCCAAGGTTGAGCGCAGCATCTTGGGACATGTGGTCTTCACCTCAGAAATCATCTTCATGGATGCGGTTATTAACGTTACTGTAGTATGAAGCAGAGCAGGACTGAGTGTTGTGGGAGCTGAGCAAAGCCGCTGGAGCGATTGTTACGCAACACATGGCTCGCGAGCAGTTGGACTTTTATTATGACGGTTATTATGACTTTTACACAGTAGCTGGCGCCATTTACGCTTAACCTGTCATGAGTATGAGGTAACGCAGCTCTGTTTATCATATTAGATACATTGAAGTGTGTTGAAAATTGTGTTATGACGTTATTCTGTGCGTTTGCTCAGCGGCTGCTTTGACACATGTTCACACTGCAGTAGAGTAAAGCGTTTGTACCAAATCAAACCAGAAACCGAGGGTAACGCAGATATGACGCAATTGACAGGCGACTCCCTTACACCCGTCCCGGTTCCTTTGTTAAAATAGCGATTTTCTCACGATTTACAAATAGTTGGAAACATTTGGAATATTGTAATTACTCAAATGAACAAAATATATAACACTGACCTAGTGGTTTTTGTGCACCTTTAAATTATAATAAGACACTATATATATGTTACCAACCAAATTGAATAGTTTACACTGCAAAATTACAACTGCAATAAATAATGTATGTGTACACACAGTCGAACGCAAAGCCTTGCAAAGTATACATCTTTTGACTCGTAAGCCCACACACGTTCAGTTGGGCGGCAGTGGCTCAGTGGTTCATGTAGATCGTCTGCAAACCGGAAGGTTGGTGGTTCGATCCCCGGTTCCACCTGACCAAGTGTCGAGGTGTCCATGAGCAAGACACCTAACCCCAGCTGCTCCCGACGAGCTGGATGGCGCCTTGCATGGCTGACACCGCCGTCGGTGTATGAATGAGTGAGTGAATGGGTGAATGTGAGGTAATATGTAAAGCGCTTTGGATGGCCATTGGTCTGTTAAAAGCGCTATATAAATGCAGTCCATTTACCATTTACACGTTCGACGCATGCACAGTTTTGAGCAATCTCTCGCCACCAGTTACAACCCATGTAAACACTGGCAAAAAAATGTTTTGTGCATGTGCGACAAAGTGTACAAAAATCAGGTGTAGTGACAAATTGGGTCCCCCCCTGAAATAAGATCTGCTTTTAATAGGTACTGTCTTTTGCGCTTGATTACAATTCCTACAAAATCATGTTATAATAAATGCTGTTTCAACTACATTATAATGACCATTTATGACTGTATTAGTTTGCTTATATACTAGCATAGCATACGCCTGATAGCTTAGATTATACACATATTTGCACTTACCTTACCAATATTCTCAATCATCTTTAATGCAATTATATGTTTAATTAAGTGTTAAATGTCCCAATCTTTCAGTTATAAAAAAAAATAAAAATAATGATGGTCAATTATTCACTGAGGCTATTATTATTATTTAACAATTAACGGTTAAGAAATTATGTCCAATTGGTTTTATTATTTATTTTTCGTACGCATTATATAGCAAGTTATGCTTATATCATTTGAATTTACTTAGGATAATCATTAACTGACAGTTTGGGGAGACCTGATTTCGAAGGAGGACCCGATGTTATGACACCGGTGGTGCACGTACAGTACGCACATACTCTTCTGAGGAAATTCCCGCCACGCGCACTGTACCCTGACCCTCGCGTATGTGTAAAAAGTTATGTATGCTTTGGCCTTGAGAATGCGCAATAGTTCTGCTGTGATCTTTGCTTGGAATTATTGTCGTTTGCGAAACAGAACAAAACAGTCAATACTGTGTCTAAAATTTAAGTGGCTTAATATTAACTACTTGTTTATTGAACTATAAAATCAATGTAACATTTGCAGTCGTGATAATATTCGACAAAGCGTTTTCCTTGGTCATGTTATGTTGCTTAACAATATCATGTGTTACAAAACGTTTTGAAAATTTACCTCAGTTCTTCTTAGAGTTTTTTATGCTGTTACCCCCATTTGATTTCTCCATGAGTCTGGACAGGCGGCGCGGGCCTCATTCTCGTGTTTCGATGAATCTCTAATTATTTTCTGCCTTTGGATGCAAGCTAATTGTCCAGTCGAGCAAGTAACATTTTTTTCATTGCCTCTTCAATAAATCTACTTGTTGCGGGCCCTTATATTTCTGTTTTTCTTTAATATGCCTAAGTACAGTATTTTGAATTACTTTACCATTGATTGTGTATTAAATGAATAACAGCTTCCTTCTTTTGTATTCACACATACAATAAAGGTCAGCCAAACCAGCCTTAATCGAAGTGAAGAGCAGAGCCTGATGCTTTCATTTTCCCTTAAACTGAAGGAGTGTGTGAAAAGTAAGACAGAGTGAGTAAGACTCACCGATTTTGCCCGAACGTCATACCCACACTGTGTGTTGATAACATCCTCCTGCAAAATAAGTAATTTATGTGGAATTAATGGAGAACAGTGATAACATCTCAACTTCAAGGAAGTATGTTGACAGTCAGAAGAATTCTAGTGTGGGTGGAATGAAGAGATAAGAGTTAGTTCAAGTTTTTATTAAACTTCCTCCGAACAAACTAGCCAACAGGATGTGCTTGTCACCCCTCAAATCTCATTTCACTTTAAATAGTTGTTCCTGTTTGAAAACAGTTCTGCTTTTTCATTTGTCCAGTGATTTCATTTGAACATTCTTGAAATGAACGAACTCTTTATTTTAGTAAAGATATTGTAGTTAATTACTCACTATTTGCTTTTAACTTACTGTGAATGAAACACATTACCGCCTGCAGTTTTCCTTCATGCTGAAATAATGAATAGCTGCATTCATAGAAGGGCTCATAAATGAATCATTTTATTTCAATGCTGATTATTTGTTATGAGTTAATAGCTCATAACAGGCCATACTTCCATCCTCTTTGCCATAGATGTCGTGCTTCCAGTGCCTGTTTATTGTCTGTGAAATGTTATTTTTACTCTGTTCACGTACACCAAATCCTGTCCCCTTTTGTTTTGCTCTGTCATGTATTGTTCGCACTTTCCCCTCAGGCTTTTAGTCTGTCTTAAATCAGGAAAATAGTGGCATGCAAATTGTGCTTAGAAAATAACTGCATTATTAATTTTCTTGGAGCAAGATGGCAAGTATCTCAGTGCAAAAAGTTTCTCAATTGAATCATATTTAAAATGCCCTATTATGTTTGGATATTACCTTTCATGCAGTGTTGTATAACTAATTGTGAATGTAAGAGACTTAAATTTCAAAGATGAAAGTGCACATTGAATGGAGTTTTAGGGATTTTCAAACATTAAATAGTTAACCGTGGGTCATTCTAAACCCTGGGTAAACTGAATCCTGGGTTATCTTGCTTCACGTTTCACGCTGGTCATAATTTACCCGGGGTTAACTATTAATCCTGGGTATTCATAAAATGATGTTTCACATTGTACATTCCTAAACCATGGGTTAACACCTTTATCTGCATATTTGCAGTGTTAGTGTCATTGATTAGATGAACGCAACACATGACCTGTTTACATAAAAGCTCTAGCATTGCTCATCCTTGTATTGCCGACTCTATTATCGAGTTTATACTGAATGGACATTTTGGAATATAAAGGTAAGAAAGAAGTCTTCGCTCAAAATGTTGCGTTTTCTGTCAGCATTTTACAGTTTTCCTCTCAAACGCTGAATTTACTGTTTATATACAATGCATAGGGTTTCCATGACTGTCCGAAGTACACAAATATGAGTACACAATTGGATGTCTGCTGCTATGTATCCAGCGGAAACATTCTAACACCACAATGTGGAGTGCAAAAGTGGTGCTAAAACTCCTCCAGAGCAGGGTTTCATAACCCCGGGTAAAAAGCGGTGGTAACCCGGCATCTAAATGCGTGAAACGCTTCTTTACCCCGAGTAAAGCACAGTGTGAAAAGCCCTTTGTCTCCTGTCAGAAACTGCCTGGAACGAGTCATCAGTATCTCCAGTTTGTAAGAAATGTTTCAAAATTCCAGCCTATGGTCTTCATTGGCTGGCTGTGAACAATATCGTAACTGAGACTGGAAGAGTTCGGTTTGTGTTGTCGACATGTTCAGAAGACACTGTTTTCTTTGCTGCGAGAGCAAATTCACTTTGCATGCACTTCAAAAGAATGAGGAATCGGGCTCAAATTGTTTTGGTAAAACAGGCTCAATTGTTACTGTGTATCACTGTGTATCAAGCGCTGAGGAAGATCCAGAGCTGAAATTCAAAGATGGTAATGGGTGTTTGGTTTCCGACACATGCTGGGGTTTTTTCTCCATTCTGTCAACTGATGGAGTTTGGGTTTCTTGACACTGTCACCTCTGGCTTGCTTAGTCAGGGACACTTAATATTCAACAATATTATTGATCTGACTAATTTAATAATTTATGATCTTTACAACAGAACTGAATCAACACTGAACTGACTTCAGCTGAACAACAGCCGTAATGCATGATTTTCCTGTTATCTGGATATTATAAAGCGCTATATAAATAAAGGTGATGCACTATAAGTAGTAGACCAATCACAACAGACTAGGCTGTCTGACCAATCAGAGCAGAGTAGGCACTTGGAAAGTAGGGGTTTACAGAGACCGAATCCTTTAGTGAACCGTTTCAGAGAAATTAGGTAATGCTGAAATGTATATTATGAGAAAATGAAAGTGTTTTTTTACCTTGGATGCATATAAACCTATATTAGGAGACCTCTAAAACAAAATGAGGAACCTAAAACAGCATCATTTAAAATTCAATTAAGTTACAAATCACACAAAGTTTCTATACAGGTCCTTCTCAAAAGATTAGCATATTGTGATAAAAGTTCATTATTACATTTTAGATTCATTGCACACCAACTGAAATATTTCAGGTCTTTTATTGTTTTAATACTGATGATTTTGGCACACAGCTCATGAAAACCCAAAATTCCTATCTCAAAAAATTAGCATATCATGAAAAGGTTCTCTAAACGAGCTATTAACCTAATCATCTGAATCAACTAATTAACTCTAAACACCTGCAAAAGATTCCTGAGGCTTTTAAAAACTCCCAGCCTGGTTCATTACTCAAAACCGCAATCATGGGTAAGACTGCCGACCTGACTGCTGTCCAGAAGGCCATCATTGACACCCTCAAGCGAGAGGGTAAGACACAGAAAGACATTTCTGAACGAATAGGCTGTTCCCAGAGTGCTGTATCAAGGCACCTCAGTGGGAAGTCTGTGGGAAGGAAAAAGTGTGGCAAAAAACGCTGCACAACGAGAAGGGGTGACCGGACCCTGAGGAAGATTGTGGAGAAGGACCGATTCCAGACCTTGGGGGACCTGCGGAAGCAGTGGACTGAGTCTGGAGTAGAAACATCCAGAGCCACCGTGCACAGGCGCGTGCAGGAAATGGGCTACAGGTGCCGCACTCCCCAGGTCAAGCCACTTTTGAAACAGAAACAGCGGCAGAAGCGCCTAACCTGGGCTACAGAGAAGCAGCACTGGACTGTCGCTCAAATTTTGCATGTCATTCGGAAATCAAGGTGCCAGAGTCTGGAGGAAGACTGGGGAGAAGGAAATGCCAAAATGCCTGAAGTCCAGTGTCATGTACCCACAGTCAGTGATGGTCTGGGGTGCCATGTCAGCTGCTGGTGTTGGTCCACTGTGTTTTATCAAAGGCAGGGTCAATGCAGCTAGCTATCAGGAGATTTTGGAGCACTTTATGCTTCCATCTGCTGAAAAGCTTTATGGAGATGAAGATTTCGTTTTTCAGCACGACCTGGCACCTGCTCACAGTGCCAAAACCACTGGTAAATGGTTTACTGACCATGGTATTACTGTGCTCAATTGGCCTGCCAACTCTCCTGACCTGAACCCCATAGAGAATCTGTGGGATATTGTGAAGAGAAAGTTGAGAGACGCAAGACCCAACACTCTGGATGAGCTTAAGGCCGCTATCGAAGCATCCTGGGCCTCCATAACACCTCAGCAGTGCCACAGGCTGATTGCCTCCATGCCACGCCGCATTGAAGCAGTCATTTCTGCAAAACGATTCCCGACCAAGTATTGAGTGCATAACTGAACATAATTATTTGAAGGTTTACTTTTTTTGTATTAAAAACACTTTTCTTTTATTGGTCGGATGAAATATGCTAATTTTTTGAGATAGGAATTTTGGGTTTTCATGAGCTGTATGCCAAAATCATCAGTATTAAAACAATAAAAGACCTGAAATATTTCAGTTGGTGTGCAATGAATCTAAAATATATGAAATTTTAATTTTATCAATACATTATGGAAAATAATGAACTTTTATCACAATATGCTAATTTTTTGAGAAGGACCTGTATATTCCAGTTTCCATCTAAATTCATCTCTTACCGCTGGGTCTTTGGTGCAACAAGAGAAGGGCACGCCACATTTTTCTCGACTGGGGTTGCTGTCTGTGCAATTGAAGTAGATGTTGAGGTTCCAGTCATCTGCTCCAAATGCCCCACAACATTCCCACTAAAGAAACAAAAATATTGTCCACAGAATTACATTACAATCTGGAATGCACTTTCATCATAAAATTGAGATAAAATTGCAATAATTGTGAAAATTAGACACAACTCTATTAGGGAGTACAGTGAAAGTACCGATGCATTGAATGTACTTAATCTGTTTAATACACATCAATGCCACAGATGTGGCATAAGGCGGCTGCCCCTTAAAGAAAGAAAGCCACGATCCCCCATGTTCTCCAGTTATACTAGAATTTGATATTGACATGCAGTGCTTTGCTGTGTCTGTCTTCTTTATCATGCAAGGTCGGCAAGGAAATAACATGGCAGCTCCGCCTGACTCTATCTAATTAAATCTGTCCTGAGGAAAGGCATGTGCTGGCAACGAATCTGCAGTACAGAGCATAAAGCTGGAGAAAAAACAACAATGTAAGCTGCAGTTGTGCAGTGTGGGACTGCGGTAAAAAAACATTTCACAGGAAACAAGTGTGACCTGCTACTTACATATCATTAACAGGAAACTTAACTTTGTACCATTTTAGAATCTATGACAAATGTCGCTCTGTTAACCGAGTATCAGTCAAGAATATGTAAATTGGCACAGCACACCATTACATTTGAATGGATTACTTTGTATTGAATATACATGAATATTACCAAGTGTACGTGACATCATTCATGTTTTTTATCATTTGAACAAAAAAAATGTGTCTGTGACACAAACCACAAGAATATTGACTAAAATAATTGTGCAATGCTTTCACTTTTAACCCTGGAACATTCAACTCTAAAACATTTCAAATGCTTTTTTCAACAAATCGATTTTAATTAGCTGTTTCCATCCACCTATTTTTAAGATGCGCATAAAAATGTGCAATAAAAACTGAATTTTTGATAATAAAAACATGCGCATTAACTACGATGGAAACACATTTACAGAATAAATTCCTTGATGCGCATCAAAAAATCATGCGACTTTGTGTGATGTGACAAGCGGGCCGATCTTTTTGCACAGCATCTAAAATGCTGTTTTGGTTGTTCTGAAATGCCTGAGCAAAGTCTGTCACCAGAGTGGTTTGGTATAATTAATTACCTTCCAGAACCATCTAACATGACTGTGTTCCTAAACAGCAGGCATCTTCCTCCAAAATACGTTTATTGCGTTTTGTCTCCGTGCTGTACGTATTATTATACATATTGACTTCTCCTACTTTTCTTATTGATATCGAAGTCCCTTTAAGGCAAGTCATTTCACTCGGCGGCTATCTTTGAAACGCCTCTCGGGCATGCAAGTGCAGCTCCTATCTCTTTCAAGCAGGAAACATCGATTTCCCCAAAACTGTTCACCAAGCTTTCGATTAAATTTCTTATTTGTAGTCACCTATGAAATCTTACAACAACTGTCTGGCTGTTTTCAGCCTGGACAAAGCAAATGCGCAATCCTAAATGCGCGTCTTAGAACGCTGCCTGTTTCTATAGCAACCCGGAACTTCTAACAGCAGCTGCAGTTACACAATCACTTTACCAATCAACGATTGGCTCTTTCATTTAGAAGGCGGGGCTTATTCGCCATATTAGGCATTGCACTTTTTCTTATTCTTAAGTAATCGGAGTGCATCGTCTTCCTATATAAAAAGTCTTTGGTGGCACCAGTTTATCAGGATTTTGTTCTCTACGACTCAATGGATGGAAACGCTGCTTTATTCGCAAATGTTTTATGCGATATTCCAAAAACCTGATAAACTGATTTCTTAAAGTTCAATAAAACCCCCCAACAAATTTCAGGCCAAAATGGCACTATTTCCAAATAATGATCCATAAACCATCTAAATGTTGTCATTTTATATAGCTTCGATAGCCTCGAAATAAATACAGTTCCGAGCTGAAAACTTACTATTCTAAGAAAGAGAAATGTACACAGACAGGGATCTCTGTGAGTGCTGACAGCGGATAAGGAATCATCAGTTCATGCTGTTTCTATGGGAACTGCCTGTGTGCACTTCTGTGATGACATGTGGCACGGATAAACTGATAGTTTGCTTTTATCTCCTGTGCACACACACACCTACACACTTTTCATTTCTCTTTCATCTTGTTTACGCCTTTCCTCGTTTTCACTTCCTAGTGTATTTTCTCTGCCTTTGTGCTCTGGCTTTGAGTCTTACATATTCCTGAGTGAAGTCGATGAGGTTCTGTAAATCAATGTCATCTCTGTAGGCTCGTATGTTGTTGTTGATGAAAAAGTTGAGCTGATCTTTAATCCAGTCTTTAAAGACAAAGGCCAGGACGCCGGCAGTCAGCTCCAAGAAGAAGATTATCCCCAGAAACACAGAAAACTGGGAGGGGAGAAGACAAATACACTCAAATTAAAGGGATAGTTCACCCAAAAATCATAATTTCCTCATTCTCAAGTTGTTCAAAACCTGTATGAATTTCTTTCTTCTGCTGAACAAGAATATGGGTAACCATACAGGTTTGGAATCCCTTTAACAAAGACCAATAACAAATATATTGTTCAATGGCATTTTATGCATTAACTAAAGTTAACTAAAGGGACCTTATTGCTTTATTACAAAAATGTAAGACCTCAGAAAACTCAGATTGTAATATTGTAAATTAAGTAAATTTCTACTAATTAACTAATTATTGTTACTAAAATTAATTGACAGTAGTTTCATTTTTTTGATTCAATAAATAAATAAAGTGCATTTATTGATCCATGTTATTTAAGACATGCTTGGTTTAAGTAAAAGTAAACTAATGATTAGTGTAAGTGAACAATGTACTGTTTGTTATGAACAGTGTTCTCCTACAGCACGCATAGTTCAATGTGTTTGACATCCAGTTGTCATAGTATAAGCACAGAACAGAAGTAATAAACTTGGAAAACGTACAAATTTGAGCAGGAAGGTGTTTTCCCTCAGGGCCCCGATACAGCCTGCAAAACCCAGGATGAACATCACTCCTCCTACCACCAAAAACAACCACACTGGGTCGAATCCACCCAGATCTGTGATGGAGGAGATATTCGAGAGAACTCCCTGAGGAAGAGAGAGAGAGAGCAGACTGGGCTTTAATTAGCTGAATTGCTTCCCAGAATCTTGAGGTTTCAAATGTGATTGTTTGCAATTACAGCAGATACAATTTTTTGCAAATATGTCAACTTGTGTAATTTAAAAGTTAAATAGGGCACAGAAAATGCAAAACCCACATTGACGAAGCACACACACGCATGCACGCACGCACAGTATATCCAAGTACAGTATGTTTAAAAGAACAGATGGAGCATTGAGTGAAAATAATATTTTCCGTCTTATTTTAAACTGTCCCAAAATGTATTTTTGTGGTCTACCATATCTTGGCAACTATCTGAAATTGTAAATATGAATAAAATTGAAAACTGTATGGGTTTCCTATGTAGAATTCTATGTAGGTCTGCAGCTCATGTATTTAATGTGGAGAACATGGGACATCTCTTCACATGTGCATTAAGATGCTTATCAAATAAAGATGAGTGTTATGGATTATGCATTAGATGCTGTTTTTTCCTCACCTTCTCACTCCATGCCCACAGTCCGATTCCAAGGAAAGCCACTCCAAGCAACTAAAACAAGACAGATATGGCATTGATTCATTAAAGAGACAGTTCACCCAAAAACAAATATTCTGTCATTTACTCACCCTCATTCAAACTCATAAGACTTTACTAATCTTCAAACACAAATTAGGATCGTTTTAACGAAACCTGAGATGCATCTGTCCCTCCACTGAAAGTCTAGGGATTTGAAACGTAGAAGATTTAAAAAGGTTGTTAAGGCGTTGTAAAATGAATCCATATTTGATTAAATTTGTTTAGTAAAATAAATCTGTTAGTCATTTAAAGTGATCATGTCTCTTCACAAGTCTTGTGTTAAACTGCTCGATTCACATGGATTTGTTTATGATGCACCTATCTGGTTCTTCTAATTCTGGTTAGCTCTTATGCTCTGGTTAGCATAGCTTCAATGAAAAGACAGAAATCTCTCAGGTTTAATAAAAAATGTCCTAATTTGTATTTTGAAGATTAACCAAAGGGTTTAGAACGACATGAGGGTGAATAATTAATGACAGAATTTTCATTTTAAGTACATTAAGAAGTTTTAAAAGGTTGCGAAACATTTTTTTTTTTTTTTGATATGTCACAGCATGTATGCATTGCACATTAATGAAAAAAAAATGTCCTTGATGATTTGAACAGATGCATTAAAGGTGCAGTGTGTACTTCCCGAGAAACACACCCCTCCCTTCATTATGCTCCGCTCCTATAACTTTCTTTTTCTTTTGAGTTCACAAAACAGACACATTTGAAGTAATCTGAATGGTTTCATTGTTTTAAGTTTTATGAACTTGTTTCTTTTAATTTAGACATATTTAAATTTGACTGACACTAGGCTGGGACTTTTATTTCCCAGCATGCTTTGCCACGACATGCGAAAGGGTAAAGATAGTGAAGCTAAAGTTAAATGTTAAATACTGTTTTTTGTGCAAGATTAATGTTAACTAATTAATGTAACATTACCTCAAAAATTCTACGTTTTGCCAACTTATTCTGGTTTACAGTGAGGCCTTAAACATTAGTGGTCTGTAAAAGGTGCTTTGGTATAATTTTGGGTTCTTTAGAGTCAGTAAATAGGAATGCAACTCTTATCTGCTTCTTATATCCAACTCTGAACCCAAAATGCTTTTCTCCAAAGTACACAGTCATGTTTCCAAATCAAAACTTCTTTCCCAGTGAGCCAAAACTGAATGTTAAAGATAAAAGACCGCAAGCATTTTATCAGATTTCCGCAGCCTGACAAAACAAAGGTCATAACCACTGAATGTAAAAGGTGCCAACCTCCATATTTCACTCTTAAGGTCTTTTTTAATAATTTCAACAGCTTTTCATGTTACACCATGAGATTTCTGCAACCTGCTTTTATGTGGTGGCATCTGAGCAGACATCTGCTTCTTCCCATGAGACGTATGTCCTCATTATGTCCATAGGGCTATGATTCTGCAAGCCCTTCAGAACTGGAGAACATGGCTTTTATTTCTGCCTTATTTCTTCATTTACTATGATTTTTCTTGTTTTGTTAAACACACATGCATTTTGCAGTAATACGAATACATCTTATACATTACTTTGGAGTTACAAATTTGCCATTTAGTACTCCAAACACAAATGTACTACTGGCAGGATTTGTTTTGCTTGATTCCGTAATGCACATTTATAAGAAACAGGAACAATTTAATCACAAAAATAATCTAGCGACTTTAATTCTTTAATGGCCAAATAATGAAAAAGAGCAATATGTGGGTGGAGACACATGGACCTGAATGTCAGCTATTCTATATATTCATGACTGCTTTCAAATATGAGGACAATGTTTCAGAAGGGTCAGGACCTTTAGCTAGACCTCCTTGTATATCTCAAGGCTGCAGAGACTTGAAACACCTCCAGAAATTCATTCACTATTCCAAAAAACATTCATAGCTACATTTCAGCAAGTCGTTTCTGTCTAAACGGCCCTGTTTGTCTCATAATGCCCCATATTTCCATCTACAGAGCACTGACTGTGCTTCGGACTATGCCTCACACAAGGGTTTTTGTGTACATGAATTACTCAAGACAACAGTACAGTGATTGTGGGAACAGAAGTGGAGTGCAAAGACCACCGCTGGTGCAAGGGTGAAATTGCATTCCGATTTTTAACCCTAAGTTGAAATCATGTTCCGCAATAGATCTTATTCAGAGCAACGCCATGACGTGCGAAATCGAAATTGTGAGGGATAGACTTACTGTGTTTCCACTGGCATCTACTGTAAAAGCTGTATAAGCTCCTAGATCACTTATAATATATATAAAACTCATATTGTCTGGAGTTTTGTATCTAAAAAAATGTACTGGAAAGGTATTTTGCAGTGTTTCATCAGCAGAACAATCCAAAAACACATTAAATAACTACAACCCACTGAAGAGATGCATGTCTATCCCTCACAGCCTCGCTTTCATTCCCGTTAAAAATCAAAGATGGCGCTGCTGTGAACAAGGTCTATAAGACCAAACTTTTAGCGATTAATGGCATCTGCATGCCATTGGGGTACAGTACTGTAATTCTCTTACTGAAAAATAAACTCTCAGATGATGTACAGTCTTAGCCTGAAAAGCCAAACCCACATCAAGTTGGGTCTGGGAATGCATCATTGGCAGGGCTTAATCCGAGGGGCGGGATAAACGGTTGTCTTTCAAATTCCCTCTGGACGCAATAGGATAGATATACAACCAAACAGAGCAACGAAGAAGGTGACGTAGTCAGAACGAGAGTCCTTTTTAAAGAATGCCTTTAGCGCGTTCTTTGTTCTTTTCTCAAAGAAAACCTCAACTCTAAGTCTCCCAGAGTCACGGCCAAAGCCGATTCGAAAGACCACTGTTCGCCAGCAGCAGCCATCTTCTTTGTTTTCAAGTAGCAGGGAATTTACGTGGAACCATCGCAACTCTGCCGTCATTATGTTAAGCCCACCCACCGACTCTATACATGATGTGATTGGCCTGACTAGAGTTTGGTTTTTCAAGTTCGCAAGCCAACGGTGAGTTGCTAGACGACCCTGGCTGCAAATTACATTTACTGCCGCTAGGGTGCATCTAGATTTCTAGGCTAGTACAATCTTACGAAAGATATAAACATATATTTGTTATTTATTAAAGGCGGCATCCAGCATTAAATTAAAACACTATTTTCTAAATGCATGTTCCATCCATCCATCCAATTTTTTTTTTTGACCTCGTAAGGTTTGATCAAAATGTCAAACTTGATCTTCTGGTGAAAACATCAGACTTCTCTCTGGTAACGTATGCAACCCACATCTCAAAATCCAATCAACAACCATTTCATAGAGCCAAGTAACTACGTTCGTTTAATTGGGATTTAAAATGTTGATTTGTTAAATTAAGTTTTTTATTTTTTTTATTGGTCCAATGGTTTCTAATAGAGGGAGTCATTGAGAGTAAAGCATGAAGGACAATTTCATTTCTTGGACTTGATTACAAAAGCAGATGTTGTGTCTTGTACAAAGACTCCATTCATTCCCATCCAAATTTGCATGGCACAATGGAGCAAACCGGAAAACATGCAGCTATTTAAGCATCACAGGGTGTTGTTTGTGATATTAAAGCTGTGCACATACCCAGCATATGAATGTGTTTATTAAAGGGTTACTTCAGCGATTAGCATTAAGCTTTGTATCAGTAGAAACCCCTTTGTATCAGTACTTTCACCCCTCATATGACCCCGAGACGAGAGAATTATGTATTTTATTTCTGGAAAAATTCCTCCGATGACACAAATATCATCATTTTGCGTCATCTGAGTTTTTGGCCAGAGGCTGAAGACTACAGCCAGCAGGAGGCGCTATTTTTACATGTTTTCAACATCGCACTCACAGCACTCGGCTCGGGGAGCGGCGGAGATTCATGTAAATGGAGCGGTGGAGAGCAAAGTGAGTGTTTCAACTTTTCAAATGAATTCCTATGAAAGTTAAGCTTCCAAAGACATGAACTGAAAATGCGCCAGACTGATCACGCGCTGTGAATGCAGCCGGAGCCGCGAATCCCGCGATTACCTCAGCTCATGTGATGAATGTAATCTCAATCTCATGAATGTCAGAGGTGGAAAGTAACGAATTACATTTACTCGCGTTACTGTAATTGAGTAGTTTTTCTGTGTACTTCTACTTTTTTAAGTAGTTTTAAAAAGCTGTAATTTTACTTTTACTTAAGTACATTTTGATTGAAGTATTGTAGTTTGCTACATTTTAAACCACATCCGTTACTGAGTAAAAATAAATCATTAATGCAAAGGGGAGGGGAAAAACGCGATCCGGAAACGACTGAATTGAATAAAGAGCGCGGGACGCGGAAGAGAACAAGCGCGCAAATATCAGATGGAGACGAACAAGACAGACGTCAGTGACGCAGACCCAGCTGAAAGCAAAACGCCGTCGTGAGCCCCTGGCCAGTATGGAAATACTTTGGATATTGAAAAAAATAACGTGGTGTTGTCTTGGAGGATATCAAATGTGCACAAAATGTGGATGCAAATGAAGAAACACATAGAACATGTTCGGACACACATCCCTCTGTGCAGATAAAGGTATGTTTATAACTTAAGGCCGAATGATTTCTGTGACGCAGAGGGAATCCCGGTATCCAGTCATGAACATTACCTTTACATTATAACGTAGGATTCACGTCATATACACAAACTGATGGATGAACGAATAACTTGAAAGAATAAATCAAATCGCGACATGGTCTGTAAATATTAAGCACAAAACATTGCTATATGAATATATGATCTGCTTGCTTGTTCTGTCTCTGTGAATGAGCTGCTCTGTCTACTACATACAGGACTCTATTATTCTTAAACATTTTAATGAATTAATGATTAAATAAATTTGTTAATCTAATTTATCATCATTTATTGAATTCAGTTTATTAGACATGTTTTATTGAATTTTTAATAAACAAAACAAACAAATGGTTTTAAGTTTATGATAAAGCATTTGTTCAACCAAAAAAAAAAAAAAGACCAATCATCTTCATTCATTTAACATCATTTTAACTAACCATAATTTAATAATTGGTACTTTTTACTTTTACTTGAGTAAATTTTTAGACCAGTAATTTTACTTGTACTTAAGTAAAATTTTATTGAAGTAACAGTACTTTTACTTTAGTAGAATATTTTGTTACTCTATCCACCTCTGATGAATGTAATCCGATCCTGCTGCGCTTGTGCCGTGACACTCAATCGACTCACTCATAATATATTGAACAGACACGTTCAGTTTTTAATTGTAGCGTCTCTAACTGAACTAATTTTACCTACCTTTGGGCAGGTAAACCATGTTGTGACTATAGCGTAGGGCAGCGAAGTGCATTCTGGGAATTGTGGTCTTTCATCCCCACGAGACAAAAACACATTTCTAGAAGGCACCAAATTCAAAAATAATTTCACATTTCTACAACATTAATGGCCGAGTTTAAATACAGATGCATCTTCCCAGCGCTGAAGTACCCCTTTAAGCTTTCTAAGTACAAGTAGTCTGAAAGGTGACATTAGCATCAGGTATATCAAATATACCCAGAGCAATATTATGATCAATATCATCCAGATGCTTCAGTAAAGCTTAAGCAAAATGGTTTTCCTGCACTCCATTTTAGATAGAAAATTATATAGGATTACTGAAAAGATCATCTCCAGCCAATCCGGTCAATGTATACACAGTCAATGTAGAACATAGTACTTGCATTATTTTTTAATATATATATTCTGTAATTTAAAGGGGTACTTCAGCGCTGGGAAGATAAATCTGGGTAATTTAAACTGGGTCATTAATGTAGTATAAATGTGAAATTATTTTAGAATTTGGTGCCTTCTAGACTGAGAAAACACAGAAAATGTATTTTTGTCTCATGGGGATGAAAACAACAATTCCCCAGAACGCACTGCTTCACTGCCCTACTCTAGGCATGGCTAGTCGGCTACTGGATTACTGGATCACTTGCCCACCACGTTCATTTTCAGAAAATCAGTTCCGTTAGAGACACTACAATTAAAAACTGAACGTGTCTGTTCGATATAATGCGAGTGAGCCGATTGAGCGTCACGGCACAAACGCAGCAGGATCGGATTACATTCATCACATGAACTGAGGTAATCGCGGGATTCGCGGCTGCATTCACAGCGCGTGATCAGTCTGGCACGTGTTCAGATCATGTCTTTGGAAGCTTAACTGTCATAGGAAGTTCATTTTAAAAGTTAAAACACTCACTTTGCTCTCCACCGCTCCGTTTACATGAATCTCCGCAGCTCCGCGAGCTGAGTGCTGTGAGCGCTGTGAGTGTTGTGAGTGTGATGTTGAAAACATGTGGAAATAGCGCCCTCTGCTGGCTGTAGTCTTCAGCCTCTGGCCAAAAACTCCTCCGATGATGCAAAATGACGATATTTGTGTCATCGGAGGAATTTTTCCAGAAATAAAATACATAATTCTCTCGTCTCAGGGTCATATGAGGGGGAAAGTACAATAATTTGAATATACTCCTGGGTTTCTACTGATACAAAGCTTAATGCTAATCGCTGAAGTAACCCTTTAAGGAAATACCACAAAAGTAATTATTTTAAATATAGAAAAACATCACAATAAAGGGCACCTATTATGCCCCTTTTTACAAGATGTAATATAAGTCTCAGGTGTCCCCAGAGTGTACCTGTGAAGTTTCAGATCAAAATTCCAAACAGATCATTTAATATACCATTTTGAAAATGGCAATTCTGGGGTCTGTTCTGTGCGTGGCTCTTTTAATGCAAATACGCTGCAGCTCCCCACCCGAGAGGGCGGAACATACACATCTCATTCACTGCAGTGAACACGCAAATGAAAATTGAAACATGATATCTGTTTGTTTTAATGATCAGCTCTATCGCCGACATGTGACATTGCAGTTCTTCATCATCATGAAATATTATCACCTGCATGCGTTTTAAAGCCTTAATGCTCTCAACATAAACACACACACATGCTCCTGTCGCATTGCACAGAGCTGGATGTCAGCACATCAGTGAGTATAGTCTATTAAACTAGACTAGTTCTCTATCAAACAACAGAAGATAAACAGAAATTGCTCTTGACTGACTGAACTTTAGTAGCTTTAACACATTTCTTACTTGAATGCTGCTGTTAATGCTCTGATGAGGAGATAAACATGGCGGACTGTGAACAGCTCAGCTCTCTGAGGGAGGGGTCTGTGCTAGTATGTCACTGTCCATCAACATGTGTGAGCGGGGCCTCTGCAGTGTGACGTCACAAACGGCCTGTTCTGAGACACTGCTTATGATTTATGGGGATTAAAAAAAAGGAGTGGGTGGATTTTTACCATTATAGGGTTGCTGTGTACACACACTGCCAACACACATTTATGTTCAAACACCTTATAAAAGTGAATTTTGCATAATAGGTGCCCTTTAAGTAGAGTTTTGCATAAGGTACAAAATTCAACACAGGAATTCATAATTTTATTTTACTGAATTTATTTTTGCTGAATTTCTCATTGCCGCAATGCATCCAGCTATATATATATATATATATATATATATATATATATATATATATATATATATATATATATATATATATATATATATATATATATATATATATATATATATATATACATAACCTTTGGGCAGTGCATAATGTTATTTTGCCTAATTCACTATATTGCATAATGTAAGTACACAACCTTTTTAGTTTCACCATCTGTCATCATGAAGCAAACGACATACACCTCAGTGAACACATTCTGTTAGTGTTTAGTATAGCCAGAAAAATGTCATTCAGAAACAAAGAATGCTTTGACTTGAGGAAAAGCTAGCAAAGCCTGGCTCACTTTCAATTTAGAGATGTATTCAGACATTGTGCCAAGATGACAGCAATATTTTTAAAGTGTGTTATGTGCTACCACAAGACTATAGTGCACAGCACTCTGACTATAAGCTTAAATTAGTCCAGCTGCTTCCTGATATATGTTTTCATTATGAGTCATCTGTCAGTAAAATATAAGCAGTCACAACACCCCCAAATTGTTAACCCAAAAAAAAGAAGGTGAAAAAAGACCAAAAAAAGCATTACTTGGGTGAGATCATAACAGGAGATTCTGACTTCAGTGTCCAGTTTTAGTGTAGTACATTATGAGTCAACAGTAAACATACAGTAGCTCATGTAGCAAGTAGTTCATTGTAAATGAGTTCTGTAAAGTGGCACAGTGAACGCTCAATAATACCGCCCTCATTATTGAACATGTGAAAGGATGAGCGTCCCAGATAATTAGTAAAAACTAGGTGAAGGGACAGAAGTGTTCTTTCTTGTAAAAATAAATCTTACTACATTAGGCCATATGAGTGTTGTAACACGGGTTGAGTTGGTGTGTGACTCTTTGGAGTGTCAACCAGATGGAATTGGATAGTCTGAATGTTCCGATCCAATCTGACGTCTGACCTGTAATGCTGCCTGAATCATAAGCATACACTGTTTGTTCGTTGGCCAGAGGAGAACTGACCCTCCGACTGAGCCTGGTTTCTCCCACGTTTTTTTATCCATTCTGTTCCCTGATGGGAGTTTTGGTTCCTTGCCACTGTCGCCTTTGGCTTTTGGCTTGCTTGGGTGGGGACACTAAATATTCAACAATATTACTCAACAATATTACTGATCTGTCTGCATTGACACCATTGTATGAGGACTGAACGTCTCAGAGCACACAGACAACATGCTATAAACACTGTCATGTTCTCTTATGTTCGGATGCCTAGTGTTGGGAATGCAATCGTGGGAAACGCTTTTGGGAGGGAATTATACAGACTTTGGCTCAGGCATTTCAGAATGACCAAACTAACATTTAAGATATTATGTGTAATATGATTAGTCCACCTTGTCCAGTTATCGAATCACATCGGCTGTTCAGTCAAAATCAAAAAATGTTGTTGCACATCGAGGCATTGATTTGGTAAATTTGTTGCCATCGTAGTTTATGCGCATATCTTCTTATCGGATGAAAAATTAATCTACCTTATTTTTAGAATTTATGTGCATCTTGACGTTTCCATTCAGTGTTTTTTTTATGCAATATCCCAAAATGCCCCATAAATATAGGTGGATGGAAGCACAGAAGCACAGCTGTAAACACAATAACTAAACATTTAGGTAGTCACCATAGAAACGGCATTTAATCATCAGACACTGTTCATTTGTCACTTGATTTACATATTATAAATATATGTTTTGTCTACAAAAGCCAAGTAACACCCCTTCTCTTGCACCCCTAAAAATCCCCATAGAAATTACTTTAAAAGCAAAGTGATTTGCATGATTTAATCTTGTACATCAGTATCACATAAATCAATTAAGTTTAACAAACATAATTTGTTCGCGTAATTTAAAAAAAATATCCCAATTAAGTAGTCTATAAATTATTTTTAATATGGTTCCCTAACGGGATTAATTCATTCAGTATTTTATATTTTTGCGTCACATGACTAAATTATAAGACTGTACTAGCTAGCTTCCAAACTATTAGCTATAGCACATATTAGCATGTTAAATGCTAAGCATGAACTACTTTTTGGGCAAAGCGTTAATAACATGTGCTGTATCAGTCTCTAGCTAGCCTAAAAATGCTCTACTCTTCTCCACAATGTAACCAAGTGACATTTAAAACTGTTCTAATAATTCCAACATAATGAAACATTAAACACAACACTATCTAGTCTGCTCCTTTGCTTGGGATTACGCTGGGAATTATAGTTTCAGCACACTGTTTTAGATGTTTACAATTTGGAATTTGTTTAATATGTTAACAATTTGAAATATTTCAAATTCAAGGTGGTAAGTTGGTGTGGGGTATATTGAAGATGGCATAATAAATAAATTTGAACAGTTTAATCTGATTATATTAATGCACAAAACTAAAATTAGTGCATTATTGCAAATCTAGTGTTACAACTCACCCCGATAGAGGGGTAGGTAACAACGTCACTCTTTGTACTTGACATTATTTTCAACAGTTTGGAGATAAACTGTATAACTATATAATTTGAAGCAGATAAACACTGGAATTATGTAATAACAAAGTTATAGACATACAACACAGAGTTACAGTTTTACTCCCAGGTCTTCCATAGGCTTCTTTTGGAATAACGACATTTTCCGAGTTATAATATCTGGCCACTCCAGTTCTCGCATGCAATCCAGGATACAGTCGGATCAAAACAGGGAATGTTCTCAGAACTTTGGCTAACGTTTTGGCCGTAATCTTTGTTAATTTTCTCAAAACGTTAGTACAAAAACATTATTTGGTAAGTTTATTTTACAGTGTCATTGTAACATATCTTATATGTAGTTAGTAGGCTAATAACTATAAATTATTCATTATTTCACACATGTAGCTCTAAACCAACCCAAACCCTAATCCTAACCCTAAAATAAATACATGTAGCCTAGTCCAGACAGAGGTCTTCAACCCTGCTCCTGGGGACCCACTGCCCTGCAGAGTTTAGCTCCAACCCTAATCAAAGACAGCTGAAGCTAATCAAGCTCTTCAGGATAACTAGTTAAAAAAATACACAGGCAGGTGTGCTGAAGCAGTATGTAAATAAACTTTGCAGGACAGTGGGTCCCCAGGAGCAAGGTTGGAGACCTCTGGCCTGGTCAGTACCTAATAATTACAGTGTATAAAAGACACCTTAAAATAAAGGGTTAAACTTTATCTTACGCTTTCATTGTTACAGTGAAATTATAAAGTACTGAGTACATGTACTTACCATAGGATTAGGGTTTGTTTGACGGTTAGTTGCATGTAATTAAGCATTATTTACTGTAATAAGTGCATGTTACATATTCACCAAGGACACTAAAATAAAGTGTAATCCTTTATACTTTTTTTCCTTAACGGTTTTAGTTGGATGTTTTTCGTCTAACATTTTGCCACTTGTTTCCAATATGTTCATAGAACATTCAAATGGAACGTCCCCATGTTTGCATTATGATGAAATAATCCAAAAATGGAATCTTAAAGCTTAACTTTGTATTTATAACCAAGAAAAAACGTTTTTAAAACTTTTAATACACTGGAGGTTTCGAAGGTCAAGAAAACATTCAGAAATAACGTTTTTAGAACTTCATCTGGAACGTTAGCAGAACATATTTTTGTTAGCTGTGAAGGTCGATGCATTGCTTCACAGAGAGAAAGCCGATTATCTGTAGTAGCCTACGCACTTGACTCGCTGCTGTCATGCACATCTGATAAACGATCGTAAAGAAAGGAGTTATATTAGTTATATCAACACGGAACGGAATCAACGTAAACCTGCTGCCTGCTCAACGTAGAATAATCGATTGGTCTTATTTCATTCGATAAAATGATGCCTGTCTTGTACAGTACATAACACCGGCTCGCATTTCAAACAAACGAACAAAGGGAACGAATTGCGCAAGCGAGCGAAATACCCATATATCATCATCAGACCCACATTCACATGCAATGACAAACAGAAACAATGATATATAAACAAAGAAATGCTGGTGCAAACACAAAGCTCTTACCCAAAATAGTATGTTAAATCCAAATATGAAATATTTAATGCAGCAGCTGACTTCTTGACCCTTGTAATGCTTTCCTGACATCATTGGCTCGTTTTTCCCAGCACAAAGTACTGGGCTCACATAAAACGCGAAGCAGGTTCAGTTTGAGTATTCCGTTCTTAGGACATCGATGTCAAACTGTCCTAGTAATGTTTTTACCCGCATAAAAGAAGCATAATGCTGAGCACCCTCAACAGCGCCTAAATTAGATACAATGCCGACTGTCATTTATAACAAATCCGCTGACTTTAACACTGAATATCTCGAAATAACGGCCCCTTCTTCACTGCAATTAGTTCACATAGCTTTTTTTTTCACTTGACATGGCTGCTTTGATTGACATCACCAGTAACCAATCAGCTGCCTTGTCTTGGTTGTCCTCCCCCACCAGGATTCGCCTCCTCTCACAAGCACGCGCATTAGTAGTTTTGGCCAAAGAGCGTGCACGCGCAGTGTCGCTCAATTTTTGTAAACTGCATTTTAAACAGTCAATCAAACACTGTCAGTATATCTATAGGTTACTATACTGCATAATAAAACAAAACTAACGTTTCTTTTTTACTTTCACTAATGAATTAGCTTAATAACAATAATAGCATATTAAGTGAATAATTGAACATCATTCTTTTTTTTTAAATAAATATTTGGACATGTAACACTTAATTTAACGTAGTAATGTACCGTAAATTATTGTGAATACATAGGGCAACTGTAATGAGTGTATAAACTAAGATATCAGGCTAATCTGGTTGGCTATCTGTATGCTAGCTACATAAGCTAACTAATATACAGTATGGTCATTATGACGTAGTTCAAACAGCATTATCATGTTTTTGTAGGAAATGTAAACATGTTTCGTCACCACATTCACTCACAACAGAGTGTCATTGTTACTGTATGTAAACTGTGAGTTGAAGCTAATTCTTCTATTTATATTCCATCAGACTTTTATGGTCAGATGATATAATAAAGGCCTAATATAATATTTTTTATTTAATTTATTGTGATTTAACCAGGAAAATTCCATTGAGATATTACAATCGTTCTTCCAGTGAAGACAGGAGCAAATACAGTTTGACAAAGATAACAAAAGGGTAGGCTTTCTACAAATACACATATAAGCCTACAGTCAATAAATAAAGAAAATAAATACAGGTCTCCTTTAAAAATATATATAAAACAAAAATCTAATAGCCGATAATAATGAAAAACATATTAGTTTATAATATAAGCTAGTCAGTGTTCTTTTATTAAAAGGGGATGTTAAAGCTACACAATTTTACATATATATATATATACTGCTGACAGAAAAATGCAAAAGGAAATTCCAGAACAGATTGTTTATTTTTCACATCCTCTTTTGAGATATTGCCCTTAATCAGTATTGGAGTAGGCCTATTTAAAAAAATAAAAAATAAAAACATTTTTGTCCAAAAAGAACAAATAGCAAACATAGTCTCAAATTCAAAATCCAAATTCAAAGATTTAAACCAGAGATTTCAAAGGTTTTATATTCCTCACATCCGTTATCAGCTGTTTGAGTTGAAGCACTTCTGGTACACATTTTTTCTCTCCTATTTTTTTTTTCCTTATTATAATTAGACAACCGATTCATAGATATATTGTGAAACTCATGACATTGAACATTGATGCTCCATAAACTTTGAAAGCAACGTTTTCTTGCTCTATGATGACATCCTGTGGCCAAAAGTGCACCTGCAATGTTCTCATCAAATATAGGCTAAACAAAAAATACTTTCTCTTTTAAAGGCACAAATACAGTTCCAGAAAACAATGTGCAACCAGGTGCTTTGGCATTAGCTTAAGATTCACACCAGACATTCTAATAATATTGATGAATTTAATTGTTTTGTAAATGGAGAATAGCTACATTGTGCATTTATAAGCCATGATTACAGACAATATTTGGTGGAGATAACTGCTGCATCCTGCATTGTGATTCGTACCACTGCTATCTGTTTAAGCAGACCGTGTTTTTCTATGTTCAAATCAAATATTATGACCAATGCAGAAATGCATGGTAAATCTACGGGTTCACATACTTCACAAACTGCCTTTTCATTGAGCTGGTGGCTGGCACACACATCTCTCTGCTCTGATATCCTTCAGCTCCTTTATAATAATGTCCGCAGTGTCACTGCTGTACATCACGATGAGAGATGACAGCCCTTGTGGAGTGCAGTTTGATCTAGAAAATATATGAAGACATTTTTAAGGTCACCTTCTGTCACACCTGTGTATTCAAAACTGAGACTCACAACTGGCATGCATAACTATAAAAGGCTGGATAGCAGACTGAATGCACCTTTGAAGTAAATCCTTTTCTCTGTGGTGCTTTCTTTGTCTCTGAACAGGCATGGATGACGCAGACATTTCTTTCAAACAGATACCTCTAAAAAGGCAACACAGGATGGACATAATTATTTGGTTCTATCTTTCACACACAATGATAGCCTAGGCCTACATAATGCAATAAATAGCCTAATTATGTTCAACATTAGGGCTATAGTTAAACACGCTACTAAATACAACGAAACATCTTTACAGTATAACAAAATAAATAGCAACAAAATAATATGCGTACTACATTGTACAAGGGATGTGATTTGGTGAATCGTATTTAGGTCGTAATGAACCGACTGATTCACAGAAGCTGATTCATTAGAACGAATCGGACTTTCCGAGTCCCATTTTACGATCAACCCGGACTTTCCGGGCTCCACAGTATAGTTTAGAATCAGCTGTGTGATCTGAAAGAAATACTTACTGGACTGACCTTCGGACCTTTTAGGTGAGCGTTTAAATTAGGGCCGGGACTCGATTAAAAAAATTAATCTAATTAATTAGAGGCTTTGTAATTAATTAATCGAAATTAATCGCATTTTAATTGCATATAAATATTTGACCTGAGAACAGTGAGAAGTAATTTTTCACATGGACTTTTAGTATACCATTGAATAATGACTGAATACATAAGTTTAATCAACAAAATTTTGTTTATTTATTTATGTCCAGCGTTTTGCGTTGAGGTGATATTAGAGGCTCGATACGCAAATTCCTTGTTGCATAGCTTCCACACAACCATGCTCTTGTCGACGCTTCCATCCTTTCGTTTTTTAAAACAAAATTTGCCAAGCAAAGCTGTCTCGCGAGCTTCTTCGTTCATGTTCACTGTGGTTTGTTGTGTTCAGAAGTCAAGAACGCTAGTTGGTGTTCCAGTATAAACGGTCCGTCGAAACTCATTCATTAAAAAACGTTCCGCGGCGCAAAAATAAGTTAAAATTGTTATCAATTTTTGCGTAATTAATCTTAATTAACGCGTTAAAGTCACGCAATTAATTAATCTTAATTAACGCGTTAAAGTCCGGCCCTAGTTTAAATATTCTCTCAGCTATAAAGCAGCGATAGCGTTTGGTTTGTAACTAACGTTACATTGGTTGAAACCTAAGGTGTAGCCCCTTAATGCTTTACTTTTTAAAACAACTGAGCTAATACTGTTACAGCCATTATGCTGAAATAGTTACATTTGAATGAAAATATATTAGGCTATAGTATACATTTATACAGGTCCTTCTAAAAAAATGTGCATATTGTGATAAAAGTTCATTCTTTTCCATATAATGTAATGATACAAATTAAACTTTCATATATTTTAGATTCATTTGCACACCAACTGAAATATTTCAGGTCTTTTATTGTTTTAATACTGATGATTTTGGCATACAGCTCATGAAAACTCAAAATTCCTATCTAAAAAAAATAGCATATTTCATCCAACCAATAAAAGAAAAGTGTTTTTAATACAAAAAAAGTCAACCTTCAAATAATTATGTTCAGTTATGCACTCAATACTTGGTTCGGGAATCCTTTTGCAGAAATGACTGCTTCAATGCGGCGTGGCATGGAGGCAATCAGCCTGTGGCACTGCTGAGGTGTTATGGAGGCCCAGGATGCTTCGATAGCGGCCTTAAGCTCATCCAGAGTGTTGGGTCTTGCGTCTCTCAACTTTCTCTTCACAATATCCCACAGATTCTCTATGGGGTTCAGGTCAGGAGAGTTGGCAGGCCAATTGAGCACAGTAATACCATGGTCAGTAAACCATTTACCAGTGGTTTTGGCACTGTGAGCAGGTGCCAGGTCGTGCTGAAAACGAAATCTTCATCTCCATAAAGCTTTTCAGCAGATGGAAGCATGAAGTTCTCCAAAATCTCCTTATAGCTAGCTGCATTGACCCTGCCCTTGATAAAACACAGTGGACCAACACCAGCAGCTGACATGGCACCCCAGACCATCACTGACCGTGGGTACTTGACACTGGACTTCAGGCATTTTGGCATTTCCTTCTCCCCAGTCTTCCTCCAGGCACCTTGATTTCCGAATGACATGCAAAATTTGCTTTAATCCGAAAAAAAGTACTTTGGACCACTGAGCAACAGTCCAGTGCTGCTTCCCTGTAGCCCAGGTCAGGCGCTTCTGCCGCTGTTTCTGGTTCAAAAGTGGCTTGACCTGGGGAATGCGGCACCTGTAGCCCATTTCCTGTGCACGGTGGCTCTGGATGTTTCTACTCCAGACTCAGTCCACTGCTTCCGCAGGTCCCCCAAGGTCTGGAATCGGTCCTTCTCCACAATCTTCCTCAGGGTCCGGTCACCCCTTCTCGTTGTGCAGCGTTTTTGCCACACTTTTCCTTCCCACAGACTTCCCACTGAGGTGCCTTGATACAGCACTCTGGGAACAGCCAATTCGTTCAGAAATGTCTTTCTGTGTCTTACCCTCTCGCTTGAGGGTGTCAATGATGGCCTTCTGGACAGCAGTCAGGTCGGCAGTCTTACCCATGATTGCGGTTTTGAGTAATGAACCAGGCTGGGAGTTTTAAAAGCCTCAGGAATCTTTTGCAGGTGTTTAGAGTTAATTAGTTGATTCAGATGATTAGGTTAATAGCTCGTTTAGAGAACCTTTTCATGATATGCTAATTCTTTGAGATAGGAATTTTGGGTTTTCATGAGCTGTATGCCAAAATCATCAGTATTAAAACAATAAAAGACCTGAAATATTTCAGTTGGTGTGCAATGAATCTAAAATATATGAAAGTTAAATTTGTATCATTACATTATGGAAAATAATGAACTTTTATCACAATATGCACATTTTTTGAGAAGGACCTGTATTAGGCCTAAATGCAATTCGTTTTTGACCCATGTAAGCAGGATTTAAAGGGATAGTTCACTCAAAAAAGAAAATGTCTTCATTTAGGCTAACGTTACTCGCGTGTCGTTCCAAACCCGCAAAACTTTCGTTGATCTTTGAAACACATATTTTAATGAAATCTGAGTGATTTCTGTCCCTCCATTGACAGCTACGGAATTACCAATTTTATAAAGAGATCGTAAAAAACTAATCATATGAATTGAGCAGGTCAGTCCAAATTTTCTGAAGAGACATCACTTTATATGTTGAACAGATTGAATTTAGGCATTTATTCACATTTAAACACAAACATTCATGAACACACATCACATTGGTGGATGCTCAATCATGTTTGCTTGATGTGCAACAACCAATGAGGTTTCTATCTCATGTTAGCAGCACATTTGAGCTTCATGCAAGAGCCAACAAGGTTCATTGTCCTGTTACACAGCACGTTTGAGCTTCAGCAAGAACCAATGAGGTTCATTCTGGTGTTACACAGCACGTTTGAGCGTCATGCAAGAACCAATGAGGTTCATTCTGGTGTTACACAGCACATTCGAAGGCGTCATGCAAGAACCAATGAGGTTCATTCTAGTGTTACGCAGCACATTTGAGCTTCAGCAGGAACCAATGAGGTTCATTCTAGTGTTACGCAGCACATTTGAGCTTCATGCAAGAGCCAACAAGGTTCATTCTCGTGTTACGCAGCACGTTTGAGCTTCTACAAGAAATAAATGAGGTTTGTTCTTGCACATCAAACAGGTTCGGTTGAGCTTCTGTTTATGTTCACTGATGTTTAAATGTGAATAAAAAAAAGAATATTACACCTAGTATTCTTTTTTATAAGTCTCACAGGTTTGGAACGACATGAGGGTGAGTAATTGTTGATGTAATTTTTAAATTTTTGGGTGAACTATCCCTTTAAATACATCTTTAGTTTAGATTTTATAATTCTGTTATCTTTGAAATGTGCACTGCTGAAATGTACTGACAAGCATTTATGGGAAACTAAAATATACTTTAATGTAATTTCTATTGAAACTTGTATATATTTAAATATATTTGAAATGATGAAGTTGCAATTTAATACATTTTAAATATATTAAATATAATAATAAAATAATATAACTATAATAATATTGAATATTATACAACAGATGAAAATATGACCAATTACTTTTCAAGTGCTTTAGAATGTTAATCAACAAATTAAAATAATTGTTCATATTTAAAGCATGATAAAAAAATTGAACCATAATTATTTAAAATGTACTTTAAAGTAAAACTTTTAATTTGACATTATTACAATGTACACTTATTATTTAATTGTCTGAAAATATGTTTTAATAATATATATATACCTTTAAAATTTAAAGTAATTTACTAGTGCACATACAATACGATTAGGTGTTTTTCATAAGGGAAATCACACACTGTCAATATTTAGTTAGCACTGTAATCAATATGTGTTTTCAATGGCACATTCTTAAAGACCCATTACTCATAATAGTGATATATTACACACAGACAGGCTCATACCTACAAATGCTTATGTTGAAACTGGATGGCTGTAGTATCCATTGACTCAACTCGCTCGTGTGAAGGTTGACATGATGTACATACAGCTTGCATGCAGCTACATGTCTCCCATGTCTCAAATGTATTCGCTGTCTCTCATATTCTGAGCTGACCGTGCAGCTCTGCCTGTGTCTGTGCTCTGAACTCACTCCAGAAGCTCTCTGCTGTAGCTCCATTGATTTGCTCCTGTAGACCACTAAAAGCGGCTGGCGAAGAGAGCTGCCGTTCAAGCAGTAGAGGCTCTGTGTGAGGGCTTCGTGGAGAACCAGGCTGCCGCTCTCATCCCCAAAGCGAAGCTGGAAGCCTAAGATATCTGAGTGGTGCAGTGGCTGGGTTATTGCAGCTGTTACATCAAAAATGTCATAGCCTGTTGGAGGCACCCGGTCAAGACTCAATAAGTGCTCCACAAGAGGGCCACTAATGCTCAGGTTATCTCTTCCTGGTGACAGACTATGTACTGTGACTGTCACACTAAGCGGCTTGTGATGAAGAGTCTTCCTCAGCAGGACCAGCTCTGCAACCCTCATGAAGGGACTCAGTTGGGACATGTTGAACCAGATCCATCCTGGAGTGCCGTACTTTGAATCTAATTTGAAAAAGACATTTTTTTTTGGGGGGGGGTTGAAAATGAAGCACAATTTATTTGATACCTTTTTTTTAAATAATATTTTGTGAGTTATGTTTATATCTTCAAAGGTTGTCAAACCTTTTTATGCATCAACATCTCTTCAGAGAAGTGTAAAAGTGCAACTACAGTGAAAAAATTGTAACATCTAAATTACAGTCACCCTGCAGTCAATAATCGTATCCCTTAATATGCATCTTTGCTAATCACAATAAAACATTTAAGCTTTGTTTCCTGTGAAAATAATTTTTTCATGCCTTAAAATAGCTTAATAGTTACTCTGTACGTGGAGCCGTTAATATGCAAATGATTCCCCGCCTCCACTCGATCACACCAGCTCGGAGCCTCGGACTACCTAATCCAATCGGTCAGCTGTAGTAAACGCTACATAGTGGCAAGTGGAAATATTGGTTTAATTGAGCTATATATGTTTGAACCATAAACTGATTCAGAAGAAGAAGAGAAACAGCGAATTACGGCTAATCCACGGCTAGCTACTGGGACCGCTTCACCGTTTTATCACTCCGCTTGCGGCGACTGTCAAGGCGGTCGAGCAAATCCACCATATTTTTTTAAAATGCTACTGTTGTCAGGGAATGTAGTTTTAGGAGGTTTTTTTTAGACCTTTTACAATTTATTTAAAAGCTACGAAACAAGCTCAAGGCCGCCAGCGGATGTTTAGCACTCATGTACCCGCCAAGAACATCTTTAGCTCGGCTAGTCCTTCGGGAATTTTCTGCTAGCTCTTACTGTATGTAGGTAGTGGTTAAACATGAGATATAATTCATTTGGGGTACAGTATATAAAATGGTCCCAGGGCAACACCATTTGGGTTAAGTGAAAAATTAGGTTTCATAACTTTATATTTAGGCTATATTTAAATCCTGTAGGGCCTACAAACGTGCTGTTTTTGTACGTTGGACTGAATTGTTTGCTTGTGTTTATTGCCTATTGTCTATCTATTGACTATCTCTTTCTCATTGTCAGAAAGCCTGCCCTAGGAACTAATGTTAATGTTTCCCGCATGTTCCGTTTATAGTGACGCACACCTGTAGAAGATGACAGTCGATCTTCGTTTATGCTGCTGGTTATGCAATGTTTAATGCGTTAATGCAATACATGTAAGTACATATGTACATTTATATCATATCTGTATATGGCATGCATATGATTGATCACTTCCGATGTTTATATTGTAAGAGTTTTTCCGCCTTTTTCTGCCGTAATTTGCCGAAGTAATCTGCTGTATGGAGTGAAAACAGTATCAAAACCTTTCACAAATGCACAGGAGAGATCCACATGCACGCGCACCAATCCACAAATGCACGGGAAAGATCCACATGCACGTGCACCAATCCACAAATGCAAAGTAGAGATCCACATGCACGCGCACCAATCCACAAATGCACGGGAAAGATCCACATGCACGCGCACCAATCCACAAACGCACGGGAGAGATCACATGCACGCACCAATCCACAAATGCACACGAGAGGTCCGCACACACACAAAGCAATTTACAAATGCGCGCGAGAGATCCACACACACAAAGCAACCCACAAATGCTTTATCTGTATTCTGTACCTGTAATTTAATGCACAGTACATCACGAGCATTGTTGTTCTGCCTTTGAATATGCGCTTTTGTACCTGTGGAATCTTTTGAGACTGTCGTTCCGTGGCCTTGATTCACAAATGCACAGAAGCCTATCTGTATCTGTCCAGCAAAGATGCGATACGGTGTCCTTCCTCCAGAGGGCGCTTACCGGCCTTCGCGCTGAATCTTCCAAAGGGCTAGATTCATTTCGTTTTCTAACTTGGCGAGACAACTGAAGTCTAAACATTTTTCACAAAATATCATATTCATATATGCAAATACAGAGTAAAAACAAACCCTTTTTTTATTCTTCAACGTGAAATCTGAAAATATATAGCCATTCTGATAACAGGAAAGCATTAAAGTCTTTAACATTATTTCTGTAACTGTTAGCCATTACTAGGCTCTTTTCGTTTGTTTTTTTTAAAAGGATGAATGCTTCCACATAATTTTAACCAACAAAGTAAAATATTTCTTTCAAAAGTATTACCATGGGCGTCGGAAGCAAATAAAATGTGGGTGGGTCCTCTCTCAGGGTTTTTTTTTACTGGAGTAATATTAGAGACAATTTACATTAAATACAGATATACTGACGTTTACTAAACGATTGATTGGGATAGACAAAATTACGGAAATCACTAAGTTCATTAATTGCGTTCATGGTGTAGGGGTAAGACGCATAGCATCAAGTTTTGACGCAAATCGATCTGAGGTTCGAATCCGGCTTTTGCCGAACTCGCTCTACTCCCTTTTACCATCACATATCAGATCGGAAAGGCATAAAACTGAAGAAAATATTAGAAAAGTGGAAATAAAGCATCTAACATGTGTTTACTATTAGTGTTTATCGGTCATTGGTATAGGTAAACAGACATGTGCTGAATTAGAGACGATAAAAGTGAGTGGGTCCAATATCATTGGTCGTATCGTTGCTCTTAAAAAGTCTTGTCCCACCCACACACAATGGTTCCGACGCCCATGAGTATTACCCTCAAGTAAACAATTATGAAGCAAACCTTTACATGCAAAAGTTTAAACGTGTGATTTGCCTCAGTTGCTCCTTTTTTGGTGAATCAGATGAACCGGTTGTTGTTTATCTTTTTTTGATCTGTCCATTTACTAAAAAGCTTTATTAAGAGTTAAATAGTAAAAGTGGAAAAGGGTATATTATTTAAAACAACTAAAAAATGAGACTGAATGATATTCTCATTTCAAGGCAAAATTTATTAGAAACAACATGAAAACCACTTTAAATGTAATGGTTCAATTGCCAAACATGTTTTTTTTCATCTGTGAAAACAGATAAATCTGTGTAACAGATTTGGGTGAAAAAGGCATTGTTCACCCAAAAATGGAAATTCTGACATAATTTACTTGTCTCGCCAAGTTAGAAAACGAAATGAATCTAGCCCTTTGGAAGAGAAGGCGATAAGCGCCCTCTGGAGGAAGGACACCGTATCGCATCTTTGCTGGACAGATACAGATAGGCTTCTGTGCATTTGTGAATCAAGGCCACGGAACGACAGTCTCAAAAGATTCCACAGGTACAAAAGCGCATATTCTAAGGCAGAACAACAATGCAAAAGACTCGTGATGTACTGTGCATTAAACTACAGGTACAGAATACAGATAAAGCATTTGTGGATTGCTTTGTGTGTGTGGATCTCTCGTGTGCATTTGTGGGTTGCTTTGTGTGTGTGGATCTCTCGTGTGCATTTGTGGATTGCTTTGTGTGTGTGGATCTCTCGTGTGCATTTGTAAATTGCTTTGTGTGTGTGGATCTCTCGTGTGCATTTGTGGATTGGTGCGTGTTTGTGGATCGCTCCCGTGCATTTGTGGATTGGTGCGCGTGCATGTGGATCTCTCCCGTGCATTTGTGGATTAGTGCGTGCGCATGTGGATCTCTCCTTTGCATTTGTGGATTGGTGCGCGTGCATGTGGATCTTTCCCGTGCATTTGTGGATTGGTGCGTGCGGATGTGGATCTCTCCTGTGCATTTGTGGAAGGTTTTGATACTGTTTTCACTCCATACTGCTGAGTCATCACGAGTCATAAGCGTGCTAGTGTTCTGATCCGATACAGCGCGAGTGTTTGTTTACCATTGCTTACAGCAGTGTAATCAGTGTACTACTGTATTTTCGTTTACCTTGTTATTATTAATACTGACATTTCTGTTGAATATATGTTTTGTATTGTGTATTTGATTCCTTTAGTGTAATGGTGAAATGAGACATACATGTTAGACGAATATCATTATAAACTATTTCTCTTTATTTCTTTCTGTAGACCATACAATATCACAGCTGCATACCACAGATGCATATTCAAGATTGCAAATAAATGCCGCGTTAGCAAGAATCTCTTCTCCATTCCTGATTCTCTAATCGGAATCTGATTCATATTTGGCCGCCTCAACCAGTTAAAATATTGATTGTAGTGGGACTTCACTACACTCATAATAACAAAATACTGTACATAAAACAATAATCTTCAATGAAGCAACTCAGCATTCCTTTGTTACTAGTTGTAAAGTGACATTTTAGAATTAGTAATGGAGGCTTGGTCACAACTTGAATCTGTGGTGGAAGAAAGTAGTTCTGCACAAGACAGGGTTTTAAAATTAAATCCATTGTTGTTTTTCATATATGTACTTAAATGTGCTGTCAAACTGTTGAATAAATGCAATATCACACTCGTAGCCATGCAATATGGCTGTATATCAGCACACTGTGATTACCTACAGCCGAATATTGCTCATTTAATGCACGACGTGGAGGCCAGACTGATCTCATGAAATGGCGTATGACACGCCAATTCGTATGCCATTTTGGTGTGCTATCAAGACGCAAAATCGCTTTTAGCGTTTTAGCGTGAAGAACCAATGTGGTTCATTCTTGTGTGTTACGGAGCACGTTTGAGCTTCCGCAAGAACCAATGTTGTTCATTCTTGTGTGTTACGCAGCACGTTTGAGCTTCCTCAAGAACATGCCAATTCGTATGCCATTTTGGCATGCTATCAAAACGCAAAATAGCTTTTAGCGTGTTTATCAACGCCGTTTCAATCCCCCTACATTGCCCTTACCCCTAAACCTACCCAACACACTCACTCACACACACACACACACATACACACTCACACACACACACACTGCCCCTAAACCTACCTATTACAAGAAACATTCTGTCTGCATTTTTACATAAAAAAAAACATAATTTAGTATGTTTTTAAATCCATTTACATTGTGGGGACACACACACACATAATGGTTCGTTTCGGCGTAGACATGCACGCGGAATCACATGGCGTAGACATGCACGCGGATAGCTCAAAATGAGTACAGATAACACGCCATTTGGCTTTAGAAAGTGGCGTGTATGTTTACGCAAAGTCATGATGTCATGTTGCAGAAGCAAAAAACCGAGCGATATGAAGCATTTTAGAACAGCTCCATGTTGTGCCTGACCATACCCCTTAGATGTTCTAAATTCGCTGTAAACCATGGCTTCTTGGGCTTATTGCGTAATTTTTTGTGAAAATAGTTCCTTACACCACAGATTCAAATATCAAGTATAACAGATGAGCCCAAGCCTCCGTTACTAACTGTAAAACGTCACTTTAGAAATACCAACGAAGGAACGCTGAGGTGCTTAATTGAAGTGTATTGTATCTTAATTTGTAATAATATTTTTGCAGTATTACTGTTTTTTAAATTTTTTTATTATTAAATAAATGCAGCCTTGGTGAGCATGACATTTTAAAAAAAGTTTCAGAACTTTTGAAAGGTACTGTATATATATCTATTAACTGTTTACTCCAAATAAAAATATATGTACTACTTTACCTTCAATGCTCCGGAAACTCTGCACAAGAGTTTCATCTGCACCACTCAAGTCTCTTGTCTGTGTGTCCAAGGACTGGTAAAGGTGCTTCATGTAGGGGTGTGGCTTTGCTTGCTGAGGTGCTGACAGTTTATTTATGTGCAGCATCTCCAAAATAGCTTTGCTCAGGTCTCTATCCTCCGGTTCCTCCCCCTCATCTTCCATTAACACCAAACCGTGAATCCCTCCTAGTCCGAAAAGACCAATTAGGAAGCATAAAAACGCTGAAAACCTCATTCTGCAAAAACAGACTGACAGATTCACAGAAGAAAGCTGAACCCTGACTCTCCGACACAGCTCGGTCAGGAAACAGTGGGGACAGCAGAACCTCGCTCACTCATTAGTGGGTGGGTTGGATTCAAAGCCCATGCAACAAACAGCCAAACTCTGAAAAAAAGCAATTACCGCTTTCCCACAGAAAACCCAGGAATGTTACACTCCATTTGACAGGCATTGTGCTCTCAGTTTTCGTGGAAGTCCGCAAAGTGAACAGGCTTGTTTTGGTTTGAGGCTTCAGTTCCTTTCACTGACTTGAATCAAGGGCTCTTTTCAACTAGTAGTTCTTTCTCAATGTAAGCGGATAGTGCTCTTCTCATCTGTGTTCATTAACTTTTGCATTCTTGGTACAAACAAAGTATCAAGTGCAAGCTCTTCATTATAACCTTGAGATTCATGTTGAAAGTTGTGGGTACTAATTTAGCAATAGAAGTCAATATTACTTAATTTCATGACTGGTATTTTTAAAAAACCCATGGATGGATTATTATTTAATTAAAAGCAGAAAATAGAATATAAATTTGGACTCACTAATCATTTTTGAGAGATTGAGTTTTAGGTATAAATGGCACAATTTTCTGAGATTCCTGAGATTGAACACACTATAAGGAGAAAAAAAAATGTAGAAAAATGAAAAATGGAATGGAAAATGAAAAATCTGAATGAAACTGTCTTTATGACCCAGGAGAACAGGTCATTTGCTCCATATAGAGCCATAAGGCCATAGTGGCAAGAGTCACAGAGACACCCAAATATGAGATAGTTTGAGCTGAATTTAGGGTTATAGAGTTGAATTTAAGTTAACAGAAGAATGTGGCTAAATTATTATTTATTTATTGATAAGATCTAGTAATTTAAAGTTAAATAAAATAGAAAAAATAACAAAAAATATTGCATTGAAAAATAGAAAAAAATATAATCAACACGATATGAAATAAGCTTCCTGGACAAAACAAAAAGTGTCAATTTAGGGCTTCGGATCGTTTTGACCCATGAGAGAAGGATTTGTTACAATGTGTCTGGGAAGGATACACATATTTTCTTCATCAGTATTTTTTGTCTTGTTTTCCAGTGCAAATATCTAAACACGCAAATTTCTTTCTTGTTTACTGTTGTTTAAGTAATTTTACTTCTTGAATTCAGTATATTTAGACATTTGTAATGAAAAACAAGACAAAAATACTGAGAAAGAAATTCCTTTTCTGCAGTGCTAGGCTCCATAACATTAGATCGGAAATGAAAATACAACTGAAGTGACTTCAATCATATCCTGCTGTTTGAATTTTGCTTATTTTATACACTGTTTATCTAAAAAGAATCACATTTCTTGACTTTGGAAACATGCTATTGAGGTTCTCCACATGATGGTTGACTTTTCCCACAAACTTCATCTAATCTGTTTTATGAGAAGAGATTTAGGAGTGATTAGCTTAGTTCTTCTGTGTTCAAAACTGTGCAGTCATGGTAACTTGACTGAAAGGACACTGAAGAAAAGTGTTTGTTGACTGTTTCCTGTCTCTTCACGCTCACTAAGGCAATGACCACGGATTAATGGCGTTGAGAAATTTTAAAAGCTTGAGTATTATTTAAAAATTATTACATTTCTTTCTGACCCTTTGACTCCATAATCCTCCTAATAGACTGTAGTTGCTAACATCAAATGTAATTGATGTAGTTTAACACAAAGTGCTATACAACTAAAAAGCAGATAGTCGCCTACTTATCAGTATATAGCGGACCTGGAATCGCTTACTTCTTGAAACAATTTCAAACACCTCAGGAAGAGAAAAGTGTAATCGTACGTGAATGTGAAGTCTGTGAGGAGGTCGGGTTAAACAACTTACCGCTGTTCTGTCTATTCAGTCTTCAGAGCTATTATGTAATTCAGAGCTACGGTAACTGCTGCAAGCTATTGTGAACACACAGAGACACAGTGTTTTAGTAAAAGATCTCTCAGACTATACACTTAGATGAGAGATTAACAGGGATTGTAAGGTCAATGGTCACAGACACTGATGGTTATTGTGTGACAATGTCATTTGGACATTGTTCTACTAGAATTAAAGTAGTCTTGCTATATCTTGATGTTAATAAATAACCAAATGCAGTGAGACTCCAAAGGTTTAGGATATGTGAGACTCTAAAATCATCTAAAACGTGTTCGGTTACGCACTTGTTACATTTAATTACTGAGTAATATTAATGCACTTACTATAGGATTAGTGTTAGGATTAGGTTTGCTTTAGAGTTGGTTTTATGTATTTATGCTTAATTTATAGTATAGTAACTACATGTAACGTAACAAGGACACTGTAAAATAACAGTAAAGTTACCACATTTTCTAGTTGTTCATTTTTTTTTTGTACATATGCATTCTTAAGTTTCATAATTTGTTTTTTTTAATGCAAAAAGGTGTTTAAAATAGAGTAAATAGTTGTTTTTAATGCAACTATTGTTTTGCACTTTACACTTCTGGACTTCTGCATGTGGACTTCTTCCTTGTAAATAGATCATATATTCTTTTTTCTTATATTTTTATATTTAATGCACAATCATGAGGGGTGATTAGACAACATAATCCACTACCTTTGTGTATGTGACAAATGAAACTTTGAAACTAAAACAGTTTTTCTTTGTGTTATTTTGAAGTTTGTCCCATATTATTTGCCAGCTACCCATTTAGAGACACTTAGAAACTGATTTCACAGATCTTGGTGAACAAACATGCTGTTTTTCAGTGGCGTCATCTAGACACCCTTTGATGGAAGATCCCCTCAATCTGTCATTATCTAATGGTGTGGTGCGGTCAGAGCGTAGATTGCTTTTCTTTGATCTCTGTCTGTTTGTGTTTGCTCTTTTCTGATTGCCTCTGCATTTTTTGCTCTCTTCATACCCAGCCTCACTCCTCCCTAAAAGCCTCCGGAGCAGGACAATCCCACCTACCTCCTCCGAGTTTCCACCCTCTTTCTCTACTTCTCCCATCTCTTCGCAGGGGTGAGGATTGCCATCGGGACTCTTGTCAATTAGACAGTTGCTGTGGAAAGCGTTGGAGGGAAAAGGAGAAGATAAACAGTTGTGGAGATATAAGAGCTATGATTTCAGGTAAGGACTTGTCTGCATATGTGCTCTGTATGCTTTTGTTTTGTGTATGTATGTGCAAAAATGTCACTTGCTAGTTTTATTTCATGGAAACATTTGGGAAGACCTTGAGCTTGGGAAAGGCACTTAATAAATAAAACACATTACTATTATTACTATTAAAGATGCTGGTGAGTTCAACTGAAGAACAGATTGAAGATGAGCAAATAAAGGTGTAAATGTGTATCCAGTCACATTTTATGTTAGGTGTCTTTAACTACTTAAATAGTAATTATTGTTAGGTACAATGTGCTTATTGTGTTCATATTGTATTACAAAACACTTTTGCTGGTATTGAGGTGGGATATGGGTAAGGTTAGGGACTGATTTGGTGGTATAGGTTTAAGAGGTAAGGAAAGGGTCAACAGTGTAATTATGTGATAACAGAAATTAATGCATGTATTTATAATTATATGTACAATGTAAAAATGCATACAATAAGTGCATTGTATCAAATGATTAATTTAAAGGTTAGTACAGGTAAAGACAATATAAAGTGGGACCAAATATCCTAGCAGTTAATTTTTATTAAATGAGATATTTTAAAAAGAATGGGAAAATGTTATGTACCTTAAAAATGACCCCAACCAATGTTCTCACATCCATGAAATGATTTCTAAACTTTAAAATGTTTAACTTTAAGTTTGGGCCCAACCCAGTACCAACCCATTGGATCCTTCTATTTGTTGTCCATATGTGAATTTGTATAATTTCCTGTTTATGAACTAAAGTGTTGTTTGGCTGAGAAGGAAAGAGGAATGGCTCTCAAGAGTATAGTCTTTATCCAGGTCAAAGTCAGGTGGAAAGCATGTCACTTCAACCAGCTTTCTCATGTCTGTCCATCTTATGAATCAAACTAGTACATCTTTATTGTTCTTTCTTTAAGCTTACTCTCTTAAAATAAAGGTTCCAAAAGAGGGTGTACGCAACAATGCCATAGAAATGCAGTGGTCAGTTCTTAAAGAAACTCTTGCTGCTGTAAAGATTCTTTTGTGCAGTTTAAAGGATCCATGGATTCCTGGAACCAAAGAACTTTTATTTTTAAGTGTGTAGAATAACAACCCCACCCCCAAAACCCCGCCTGAATGATAACCGTACTCCCTTTTTCATCTGGGAGTCTTCAGGACTTGCGAACACTGAGAACGGTCATGCTGGTATGCTGCCAAATGGGGGCCAAAGCTGTTTAGAGAGCGAAGACGGCGCTTTGTCTCCCCCCTTTCCCTCTGCTCATCTTTGCTTTGGAAATAGTTGGCTACTCGTTACCCTGTCATTAGCAAGATGAGAAGCAGTGCACAGCGCTGTGAGGAAAGGCAGCCGATTTCTGCAGGCTCCAGCCGGTGTCTCCAGTCAGTCCCAGCTGTACAGAATGCCCACTGTCCAGGAACGCACATTTTTTCCCCCAGCGTGACTCAGAAATTGCAGTTTACAGGCAATTTCTAAGGAAATTATAGTTTACATTGCCTCACCTTTTAAGAAGGACAATTATCCTTGTTGCCCCAAAGTAAAAATACAGAAACATCCTTAAAGTGAGATACTATTAAATGAGAAACAAAATTACATGAGATATTAAAGCTTTTTTTGACAGAATGTATTTTGGATTAAGTTTATTATTCTCACTCAATTTGAACAGAAATATAAACCTTAATATACTGTAAAAAAAAAAAAAGTTTTTTTACTTTAAATTCCATCTTAATTCAGTGTGTTTCTTGCCTTTTGTGGAATTGTGTTTGGGATTGATTGATTTACTATCAATTTCTGAGTGAAAATGTTTCTACACCATATAATTCAATTGTAATGTCATAACTTAATTAATTATCTGAAATAATACAAATAATAATACTATTATAATAGTAATTATGGTAACACTTTACAATAAGGTTGTATTAGTTAACATTAGTTAACGCATTAGTTAACATGAACGAACCATGAACAACACCTCAGCATTAGTTAATCTTTGTTAACGCTAGTTAATAAAAATACAGCTGTTCATGTTAGTTCACGGTGAATTAACTAATGTCAACAAGATTTTATTAATGCATTAGTAAATGTTGAAATTAACATTAACAAAGATAAATAAATGCTTTATAAGTGAAGTTCAGCATTAGTTCAGGTTAACTAATGCATTAACTAATACAACCTTATTGTAAAGTGTTACCGTAATTATATATATTCTTTGAATAAATAATTAATATTTTCTTAACATCTTGTGCAGTTTTGCTTCTCGGGTAAATTAATGTTATTCAACAATTAATGATTAACTATTTTAATAAATATGCTTTTGTTTTTTGCTGCAGTTTTGAGGCAGTAATGCTGTGTAACCTTTATTTAACTCATAATAACTTTATGCAGCTGAAAGACAGATATAGTTATCTTTATGGCCATTTTAATTTCATTGCACATTTTGAACGGCACATTTTGTCATTGCTCTATGGTTTTTCACACTTGGTCTTGGCACGTTTTGATGACAAGAAAACTACCCCCACATGTTTGAATGGAACCAGAGAGAAGTTTAGAAAGAGTGCAGAGGGCTCCGGGCCACCCACTCAGTCTGCCTTGGGCTTTCCTGACTGGAGCCTCTTAATCACTGCTAGATCTACATCAAAACATTGGTACGTGAATCTTGGCTAAACTTGAAAATATCTTCCCATTCCTCCAGCCCTCATCATAATAAACAAACAAATGTTACTAATAAGTAATATCCAATTAGTACAAATAAACCTCCATGAAGCGTTCTCATAACATCCACGTACTTGAGCTATTTTAATCAGCTGGCTTTAATTGAGTCCTGATTGCTTGTGACTGGTAGGATTGTTGTGCGTAATGGCCTGCGACTATTGTGGTTTGATATTTCACAGTTTTTTACTCCTGTTCTTAAAAAAAAACATGTATTACATTTTATTAATATGAAACAATAGTTGTCATTAATGGCTTATTTGTTTGGAATTGTATATTTTTGTATTTTGTCTCTTTCTGTATGCAAACAACATCTTATGGTGCACCGTTTGTGAACTCATGGCTTGAATAGCCACTGTGTTTGTGAGAATTTTGCATCTCATATTCTCATAACCCAGCAGCTGTTCTGGGGAGATGCTGGTGGGATTGTTCAGGTGTTTACCTACCTGAGAGCAAGATAAGAGTTCAAAACATTTTTTTTTCCTTTTTTCAAATCTGTCTCATAAATACATTTTTGCTGGAAACTTTCCTAGTCAAGCCTCATTACAATTTTGTGTTTACTTGAACCCATGAAGGATCTCTTCAACACTTGTCTGTTGAACTTGCTCCAAACCTGCAGAGTACATCCCAAACAGGGGTGAACCATGTAATCACAGACTGTACAGCATGTAGAATCATGCCCTGAGAACAACGTTGACAGTTTCTAAACTGTGAGATCACACAAGCAGAGTTGGGAATGCACTGTCTGTTTGATGTGGTGTGCACACAAAAACATCTGAAAGTGCCTCAGAGGCACACAAGGGACTTTAAGCCATTAATCAGAGATTAGAAACTTTGAATTGCTAAAAAAATAGTTAATCTAGTAATTTATTATCTGTGTGAAGGCATTTTGGACATATAGGTTTTAAATTGTGGTTCCCTTGTGAAAATAACTGTTTAAAATGAGGACTATACTTAAAGGTGGGGTAAGCCACATCTGGTAACCGATGTTGATATTTCATATCACCAAAACAAACTCGCCCCAACCCCAAAAGGGTCTCGCCCGTATTTTGATAGCTCCACCCCACACATACGAACGCGACCCAGGCAACGACTATGGCGGAATCTGCTGTGCCAGCCAGCCGAGGCTATGATGTCATCAATAAGTGAAAGCAATGCGTGTTACTATGGTAATCCAGGTCGAATGTTCAATGAAAAAGTCATCCCTAACATCCCAAAAACACAAACGCAGTTCTCATGAACAACTCGACAGCACGAGCACGACAGTCCAACTAACGAATATATTACAATTATGACAAGATTAGGGGGTTATATCGATCACTAAAAGAGGAACCAAAGGAAACATATATTAGGAGTTTATTGTCTTACTTTTCAGACACACTGCGAGCTGACGCTTGAAACAGACACTGCTTTATAGGATGTGGAAATGAATGGGTCTTTATCATCGCTGAAGTGAACGACGATTGCAAGTGGACAAACAAACAAACGTGACACACAAGCACATAAAAGCCACCATATATTAGTTATGTGAAACAAAACAAAACCAATGTTACTCGCCTATCGAGAAGAAATAAAGCAACCTCTGTGTCCGATTGCAGGCCTTAGCTCTCCTTGAGTTCTCTCCAGCGCTGGAAAGCTGATCTGAAAATATGGGTCATACTTCTTGCCTGATCATAAGCCTTCTTTTGTTCCACAGACATTTTCCACTTTTTGTTTTTTATCTGCCATCTCTTGTTGCTCGGCTAATATCCGTCCCGTGTTTTGTGTTTTTTGAATAATGAATAATGCACTGATCATAGACATGCCACTTACTGCTGATTAGTAGACACTCCCCTTACTGCTGATTGGCTAGAAATTTGATTTGGTACTCGGCCTGATACATTTTTCTAAAGCATTTTTTAAATATAGCTTACCCCACCTTTAAGTGTGAACTGCATGTAATATTTTCTAACTTAATTGCATTAAGTGAAAATGTAGTATATAGTTTCAATTTACATTTAAATGTAATTATAGGGTATGTTAACTTTAGTGTCCCACAAGTCAGACGTTAATACATCATTATATGTAAATTCATAATTATTTTTATTTTCTTTGGAAAGTAGGTAAAGTATACTGCCAAATGTACTGTTAAGCATTTATGGATGTGGGGTATATGGTTGGGAAGTGAAAAGGTTCCAGTGCTAATCTTTGCAAAGCACAAGGAATTTGGTCCTTTTCTGGAAAATAACCTGTGAAGAGAACACATAATCCTCCCTGTTATAGACTTCCTGGGGCTACAGTGTGAAAGCTTAGCTTACAAAACACTCAATCCTCTTTCCATGACATCACAGCAGTGGAGATGATCAACATCCTCATGACAGATCAAAAGTAATGAAGTGATCAAGTAAATGTTCAAATTCAGTGGGCTTTTCATCCTGGAGACATTCCCGTCCTCAAATCTGATTGGTCTCTGCATGAAAGACACACGACTGGCAGATCAACATGCTACTATTTCTTTTCGATATTGTTGGATATTATATTACACTGAATGTGAAGTATTTTAAATGACAACATGCTTGACAGGACAGGATGCACAGGATGGTGACTAAGTCCAATGTGGCCCAAATCCGATTTTTTTGCTCACATGTGACGTGATCTGATTTTCTCAAGACCGTGTGAACGGCACAAACCACATGAAAGCTGATCTTTTCAGTTCTGATTTAAGGCACTTCCATATATGGTACTAAATACAATACAGATCAGATGTTTTGCAATTCGACCTCAGTCTGAACAGTCATGTCGGAATTCATGAGACTTTACATCACTCTAGTGCAACATACATCACAATTCTGTGCCCATGGGAGTCACTTCAAAGATTTTACATATACACTCACCTAAAGGATTATTAGTAAGACCTGTTCAATTTCTCATTAATGCAATTATCTAATCAACCAATCACATGGCAGTTGCTTCAATGAATTTAGGGGTGTGGTCCTGGTCAAGACAATCTCCTGAACTCCAAACTGAATGTCAGAATGGGAAAGAAAGGTGATTTAAGAAATTTTGAGCGTGGCATGGTTGTTGGTGCCAGACGGGCTGGTCTGAGTATTTCACAATCTGCTCAGTTACTGGGATTTTCACGCACAACCATTTCTAGGGTTTACAAAGAATGGTGTGAAAAGGGATAAACATCCAGTATGCGGCACTCCTGTGAGCGAAAATGCCTTGTTGATGCTAGAGGTCAGAGGAGAATGGGCCGACTGATTCAAGCTGATAGAAGAGCAACTTTGACTGAAAAAAAACCTGTGAAGCAAAGCATTTGTGAAGCCACAACACGCACAACCTTGAGGCAGATGGGCTACAACAGCAGAAGACCCCACCGGGTACCACTCATCTCCACTACAAATAGGAAAAAGAGGCTACCATTTGCACGAGCTCACCAAAATTGGACAGTTGAAGAGTGGAAAAATGTTGCCTGGTCTGATGAGTCTCGATTTCTGTTGAGACATTCAGATGGTAGAGTCAGAATTTGGCGTAAACAGAATGAGAAAATGGATCCATCATGTCTTGTTACCACTGTGCCGGCTGGTGGTGGTGGTGTAATGGTGTGGGGGATGTTTTCTTGGCACACTTTTGGCCCCTTAGTGCCAATTGGGCATCGTTTAAATGCCACGGACTACCTGAGCATTGTTTCTGACCATGTCCATCCATTTATGACCACCATGTACCCTTCCTCTGATGGCTACTTCCAGCAGGATAATGCACCATGTCACAAAGCTCGAATCATTTCAAACTGGTTTCTTGAAAATTACAATGAGTTCATTGTATTAAAATGGCCCCCACAGTCACCAGATCTCAACCCAATAGAGCATCTTTGGGATGTGGTGGAACGGGAGCTTCGTGCCCTGGATTTGCATCCCACAAATCTCCATCAACTGCAAGATGCTATCATATTAATATGGGCCAACATTTCTAAAGAATGCTTTCAGCACCTTGTTGAATCAATGCCATGTAGAATTAAGGCAGTTCTGAAGGCGAAAGGGGGTCAAACACAGTATTAGAATGGTGTTCCTAATAATCCTTTAGGTGAGTGTACAAAGTTATCGAGACAGTTGTGAAAGGTAGTCAGTGAAGGACAGTGATGTGCCATCATATTAGTCACATTTAAAACAACAATGTGAATGGCTTAACAAAAGAATCGTATATGAGCAATAAATCGGAATTTAGCTCTAGACTTGCAGTGTGAAAGTATAAGCGACAGAGCGGTCCGTTAAGATACAATTATGATGTAATAGTATGTGCCAAAGCTTATCTACTCTTTTGTTACAAACTCAAAAGTACTTTTTCTTCACAAAAACCGTACATATTTTAGTGCATACTATAAGTAGGTGAATTGGGATGTAGCATGTGTGTTGCTTGGAGACACAATTCTGTTTTGACTTTGTTTTTACATTTTGTACCACAAAATGCAGTGGTGTGTCATTGTTATGACGCTAAAGCTGAAATTGTTCGCCAGTTTATAGGAACGGACATTTGTGTGAATGGACACACAGATTCCAAATCACTGGCAGTGTGAATGAACCAAAATCAAACGATCCCGGGACAAACCCTGGGACACATTATCAGTGTATTTTCCGGAATCCCTGTGTGAAAGGTGCTATTTCCTGTGAATGTTCAGATTCCTTGGTAAACTAAGTGCAGTAAACAGTAAAATACATATTGCCATACATATCTGTGTTTATGATTATGAAATTAAATTAAAACAATATAATGATTTTTTTTTTTCAATATCAAGGAAAATAAGATAACGTACACCTAAAATAACTGGAAGTGGCTGAAAAAAGATGTGCCTTGCACATTCAAGTTAAAAATGACATTGCCTGGTCTTACATTAAAAATAAAGTGATAAGTCTATTGATTTTATATTTATTGTAAGTTCAAAATTAAAAGGTAAAATGTAAAGCATTATTTTTTGTACCCCAGATATTTGTTAAAATACTTTGTAAGAAAATCACTTTCAATGTGGGGGTTTAATTACTGAGTTGAGACCTTTTGTAAGGGTACTACATTAAGATGTTTTATTTTTATGTAAAAGATGGGCTAAAATGGCCTGTAATATGTGTTTGAGAGTATAATTCTTATACATTTTTAGACTGCTGTGCTGTGTTTTAAGCCTCCACTGAGAGACGTGGTTGTGAGATACTGCATAAATGCACCATGAGGACAGTGAAACCATGTGCCCCTAATGAAAAGAATGATGTAATGCCAAACTAAAGGTGTCTGGACTGGAAGAGAGTTAAACAAGGGTTACCACATCTGGTTCCAGATATCATATATGTTTCCATCAAGGTGCCGCACATGGTCAAGATGAAAAGATGTTTCACTTTTCATCAATATTTCCTGACATCACATGATTGAAATGCTATAGGTCACCAGTTTAACCACCCTTTCACATTTTATAATGCAACTGTGCTAGTAAAAAACTACATTGAACATTGATAAAAAATGACACTCTGGATCACTGGCTTTCGGGATCGCTGGAAAATTTTTAACTTAAATCCTGTTGTTCTTTTGTTATTTGCAAGCTAAACTACAGCATTTGCTGCAAATACTAGCAATAGTAAAAGTAATAGACTCATTGTTAGCCCCCAACTAGCTTCATCAACAGTAAGAAATCTGTGCTCCAACCCAAGGTGGGATTTTCCCCTTCATCACGTCTGATCATTCATCTAGTGCTGCAACAGGATGAAAAAGTATACGTTTGAAAACTTATTATGAAATAATATACTTTTAAAGAATAGAAGGGCAAGCTGAATGTAATGTCTTTGGACACTTGCATGTTAAAGGTGCAGTGTGTAGAGGATCTATTGACAGAAATGCAATAACTATGTTTTCAGTGGTGTATAAAGACCTTACATAATGAACCGTTATGTTTTTATGACCTTAGAATGAGCCATTTCTATCTACATACACTACGGGTGCCCTTATAGTGAAGTCATTTTGCGCTGTCATGTTTCTACAGTAGCCCTAAACGAACAAACTTCCCAAGAGAGCGCTAGCTACTCTCTGCTGTCTCAGACAACCGCATTTTTGTCCTGTGTCGGCCACCGTAGCTTCTCTATGTGCTTCAAAAGGGAGGGGTGAGAGGTGGGCGATTTGCAATTCACAACCTCTCCACTAGATGCTGCTAAAATGTACACACTGCACCTTTAATTGAAATTGAATGAAAATTTTGAATTTATTTTAAATGCAGTATACATGCTTTTTTGACCCAATTAAATAGGACTTAAATACATCTTTATATGTGATTTCATAATTACTTATATTGTCTTTAAAATATGTTTAAAATTTACTAAAGAAGGATTTATGTCAACTATAATATACTTAATGCCATTTTATTCTAACTGTGTCATGTTGACTTTAGGGTTTTTCACACTTGTTGATCCACTTCCAAACTCTGGTGAGGTTTGAATGAAATATGAATGCAACACTGACCAAAGACATGTAAACGAACCAAACACAGGATGTGATGTCACAAGATGCTGCCCCTTAAAAGGACAGAATGCTCAAGCTAGTTTTTTCTCATCATAGTCGCAGTGTTGCCTATCACAGTTCACTTTAGTATGTTAGTCAACACATAAAGCACAGGTCTAGCCTAATTCTTTAAAGCATGACAAAAGTTTTTTAAATTTTTTTTATATTGATTTAAAATATTATTAATTATTTTTGACATTATTACAGTGCAATTTTTAAAATACGATACATTGACATGAAAGTGTACTCTCTTTAAACACACTTAAGTGGCCTTAATAGCCTATAATATTTAATTAATATAATATCTACAGTACAGTGCTTTACAGTTCTAAAAAATATACTTTTAAGATTTGAAGTACACTACAAAGTGCACATTCCAAATAGTTAAGCAGGGGTGGATCAGTTCTCTTATACATTTAGGAAGCAGAGTCTTTTCTAATGGGAAACAGAGCACAGGCAGTTACTCGTGGTTTTATGTTCAGTCATTTTTTAGAGCTGTCTGTGTTTTCTCCTTGTTTCTCACTGACTTTATGTTGAGTAGACCCTGTTTGTACCTCTATAAAATGTCATGCCATTTCGACAAAACAGGCTGATTATTATCCGGCCATCTTGCTTTTTAAGATATGAAACTCTTGATTAGACTTTTAGCCTGAGGCTGTGGAACAATCTTAGAAAACTGGGTTTTCCAATGGAGATAGACAGCAGGAAGAAAAGAGGAGAGGCCTTTAAAAGAAAACAAGTTAGTGAGTAAACAAAGGCGGACTAATTCCAGATGTATTACTGCTAGATTTGACAAATGTGACCTAGTGAGCTCAAATTCTTTGCAAATCCATCGGGTATTTCACTGTTTTGTTTGGAAGTAACTTGTAATTGGAGAGCCAAAAAGCGGATTTAAATACATTTTATGTTTTGATAAAGCAAAATTGATTAATAAACCATACTTCCATGGGAGAAGTATGTTTGGAGTCTGGAAGAAGGTTTTTGAATGTACGCATCTGTGGATTGGAGTTGATAATTTTGAATAATATTACTGCATTTACTGCATGTGTCCGAATGAAGCTGTAAGGTGGAAAGCATTTATCATGCCCCTGAGCCGGCGTTTTAATGGCTTATTTAACTGCAGGTGGAAGAATTAACGATCTTTATCAGAGTGTTCAGTGCTGACAGATCAGACAGCCTCAATCTCTAAACTGGCCATTTCAGGGCCTCGGGATTGTTTAGGGTCAAAGGTCATATTTTAAGTTGACATTTCACCTCAGTAGGACTGGGCTTGGAAGTAGTTTTTCCCCTATCACTCAACAAACATGTCAGAGAGAGGTGATGGAGAAGTTTTAGCCTTCAACTGAAGAGAATGTGATTCCCAATTCCTTCTTTTGCCAGTTATTTGTTGGATCAATAGACGAGTTGTATCTTCTTTCCCCATTTTTGCCATTCTTTACTTGTGAATCTCACAGATCCTATTTCACCCCAAAATAAAACTATTATGAACAATATACATATACAGTTGCAAGAAAAAGTATGTGACCCACTTGTAGAATCTGTGAAAATATGATTTATTTTAACAAAATAAAATAGATAATACAAAATGTGTTTTTTTTAGTGCTGTCCTGAATAAGACATTTTATATATATGAATTTTTTTTTACATATAGTCCACTAGACAAAAAAATTGCTGAATTTATTAAAATGACCCGTTCAATATTTATGAACCCTTGATTCTCAATGCTGTGTGTCGTTCCCCGGATGATCAACGGCTGTTTTCTGTTTTGTGATGGTTGTTCATGTCTATTGTTTGTCCTGAGCAGTTGAACTGCCCAACATTCTTCAGAAAAATCCTCCAGGTCCTGCAAATTCCTCAGTTTTCCAGCATCTTTTGCATATTTGAACCCTCTCCAGCAGTGATTGTATGAATTTGAGATCCAGCTTTTCACACTTATTCACACTTTCAGGACAATCGAGGGACTCAAACACAACTATTAAAAAATGTTCAAACATTCACTGATGCTCCAGAAATCTAGTGTTCCTGATGGGAGGGTGTAGAGGTGGTGGGAGAGGGAGGCTGGGTGGGAATAACAGGACTGGCGAAGAAGATTCAGATGAGTTCCAGTGTTATAGGGAATTTGACTCACCACACTTGAAATAATCTGTCCAAAAGGGCCAGCCGGTGCTCGCTCTCAGTGGCGGGAGGGTACGCGGGCTTGCTTCCATTCCCTCAAACTCAACGTGGACTCCCACGGAGATGAACAGTGTTGCCGGCTCACACCCCTGGTCAGATTCACTGTGGTGCTTCTGCTCTGGGGCGATGTTGTGCTCTGACAAATAATCATGGTAACCAGGGAGACAGATAACTGGTGCGAAACATGTGACAAATGAAAAGTAAACTGAAGGTCCATGAACAAAACTTAACTGAATGTGACATCTCCAAGCATCTCTAAAACTGCAGCTCTTGTGGGGTGTTACCGGTCTGCAGTGGTCAGTATCTATCAAAAGTGCTCCAAGGAAGGAATAGTGGTGAACCGGCCAACAGGGTCATGGGCGGCCAAGGCTCTTTGATGCACGTGGGGAATGAAGGCTGGCCTGTGTGGTCCCATCAAACAGACGAGTTACTGTAGCTCAATTGCTCATGAAGTTAATGCTGGTTCTGATAGAAAGGTGTCAGCATATACAGCACATCGCAGTTTATTGCATATGGGGCTGCATAGCTGTACATATGTATATGTATGTTACTTTATTATTATGATTTTGATATTTTGAACTTTTATTTTAAGTTTTAGTAATTTTATTATGAGCTGTTGTCATTTTTATTTTTGGTTTTCTTTGTATTTAACTTAATTTTAGATTTTTATATTTTTATTTTACATATTAACATTATCTTATTAATATTAATGTAACTAAAATAATTATGTAACTAGAAAAATCCTAAAAATATGCTTAATTTTCTTTGACCTTTGTGGCAGAATAAAGTTTAGTAATATTTTTGTCTGTTTTATTTTCAGATGTCAAATCTCATATGATGAATGGAGAGTGGAATACTGATTCATGACCTGCAACTGATTGTCTCAGACTAATAGCAAGAAAAGAAAAGTGGAGATGACTTTGTATGAAAACATTCTCTGGACTGAACAAAACCAAACAACTGTTCCTCCAGTAGATTTATCCATTCCCTCATCACCACAGAGGTCCTGATCCACACAAACTGAACAGAATGACTGCAATAGACAGGACGTATTTGCCTTTCCTCTTTCTGGGACTTCTCCACCAGATTCAGGGCTCTCTGGTAAAAACCAATCTTGGTCTTAAGGTGAAGAGAGGGCAGTCAGGTTTTCTGCAGGAGGGGGACTTGCAGTTTCATATACCCAGAGACAAGGATGCCTGCAAGCTGGAAGTTGTGCTGAACGAGCCCATTACACAGCGGGTTGGCACACTGTCCCCACAGGTAAACAATCCTCATTATTTCTTCATGCATTTCTCTCTTCGTATTATCCAACAAACAATGAGTTTTTCCATCGGAGAGTATTTGATATCTGAAGAACTACCCTTGTGAATTGTTATTAGCAACACCAGTGGCCAAGAATCCCTTTTCTTTGCATAACACATTGACAGTACAGTACAGAATGGATCTTTCGGCATTATCCTGAACATAAGCAGTCGTTTCATGTGTCGTTGAACAGAATAGAGGCTCTTTGGAGCGTGTGCAAACATCACATCCTTTTGATTTAAGCGCGATCACACTCGACTTTGAGTATGCTAAATTTAACACTTTAACGATCGTCATATGACATCACGCTCTGAAGAGTCTTTTTTATAGACGTGAATTCAACCTATAACAAATAGTAATTCACTCAATGTAAATTCTGAATGTAAAAAAATATACAGTCTACTTGACTTTACTGAAAACATGTTGTCCTTTTAATTCAGCCAAGAGATATTGATCTTCGCATGATGCAGGTCATAGTTCACCAAACTTTGGAATTCAGCTGAACCATAAACATTATAGCTAAGAAATCTTCCCCATTCCAATAATAATAACAGTGACTGAACTCTTCTGATTTATTTGTATTAAATATGATTTAAAATGAAAGAATGGCCATCATTTTAAGACCTAGAATCTGACAAAGATAGGCATTTCATAAGAGTAATAAGAATGTCATGCAGTTTTTATACTCTTAAAGATCCCCTGTGGTGAAAGTAAAATATTTTCTTATATTAATACGGGTCCTAAAGCTCTTACCTAATCATAACCCTTCTTTTTCCAGTGATATTATCTGACCTTTTCTCTTTTGTAATGTCTCTCAGCCATCTCTCTTTCTACAGTCCTTCTTCAAATCTCCCTCTTGCTCGCTCTCTCTCTTCCCCCATCATCAGTGTACACGCCCCCACTGCTGATTGGCTACAAGTGTGTTGTGGTGCTCGGTCCGATCCACTTTTGTTGTGTTCAAGTGAATTATATTGTGACTGCTATTTTGAAGTGTTGTGTAAAGACATAATGTGTCTGAGAAGAACGGAAGTGAAAGAGTAAACAAGATTGATAAAGTTCGCTACTCCTGTCTCTTGGTCTTCATTATGACAGTTACCACAACTTTCAACAGTGTTTCTTGGAAATGGCTTACTGCACCTATAATTTTTGTTCTTTCTACAACTATTTGTCATTTGATAGGTTTTTGACTGTCACTTTTTGGCTGATGAAGTGAAATACACTCATAATGGATGTCCGATTTTAAAAGAGGATACTGTTAAACTTCGTCTTTACAGGTATGTTTTTCATCCTGCTGTAAATAAATACAGTATATGGAAATATTTGTGAAAGACATTGTATTAAAAGTCAGATAGTAAACCTTTTGTCTTTAAGAATATTGACAATTCATGAAGCTTTCTTTATGTTTAGATTTACAGAGACAGAGACCTACAGTGAGCTGTTCTCTCTCAGTGTTGAAATCATGGAGCCTGACTGTAATGTGATTAGGTTTGGATCACAGAACCTTGAGGTGCCAGAGTTTTATGGCCTCTCCAATATCCTGGATGGCAATGTTGTGTCCTTTCACTATGAACACCGACATAATATTGAGTGCACAGTTCAGGTGACGACTTTTGAGACACATCTACCTGTTCATGGTCAACTAGTCACTGGGGAACCGGAGAAACCAGAGGGACCGAGAGGGGATGAACCAGATAGCTTTGTTCCTCTTAGAAGTCAGCTAGGTAAAAGCATAACATAATAATAATTTTTACCAATTTTCCTACTTTCCTACTGTACAAATGTGCCTTAAAAATATTCCATTAGGTCATAATTCACTCCCCCTTATAAAAACAGATACACTATATTGCCAAAAGTATTGATACACCCCTCCAAATCATTGAATTCAGGTGTTGCAATCACTTCTATGGCCAAAGGTGTAGAAAATGAAACACCTAGGCATGCAGACTGCTTCTACAAACATCTGTGAAAATGGGTCGCTTTCAGGAGCTCAGTGAATTCAAGCATTGTACCGTGATAGGTCGCCATCTTTGCAAAAAGCCCATTCGTGAAATTTCCTCACTACTAAATATTCTACTGTCAACTGTTAGTGGTATTATAACAAAGTGGAAGCAATTGGGAACAACAGCAACTCAGCCACAAAGTGGTAGGCCACGTAAAATCACAGAGCGGGGTCAGCGCATGCTGAGGTGCACAGTGCACAGAAGTCACCAACTTTCTGCAGAGTCAATAGCTACAGACCTCCAAACTTCATGTGGCTTTCAGATTAGCTCAAGAACAGTGCTTAGAGAGCTTAATGGAGTGGGTTCCCATGGCTTAGCAGCTGCATCCAAGCCTTACATCACCAAGTGCAATGCAAAGCGTCGGATGCAGTGGTGTAAAGCAAGCCGCCACTGAACTCTAGAGCAGCGGAGACGTGTTCTCTGGAGTGACCAATCACACTTCTCTGTCTGGCAATCCGATGGACGAGTCTGGGTTTGGCGGTTGCCAGGAGAACAGTACTTGCCTGACTGCATTGTGCCAAGTGTAAAGTTTGGTGGAGGGGGGATTGTGGTGTGGGGTTGTTTTTCAGGGGTTGGGCTTGGCCCCTTAGTTCCAGTGAAAGGAACTATTAATGTTTCATTATAACCAAGACATTTTGGACAATTTCATGCTTCCAACTTTGTGGGAACAATTTGGGGATGGCCCCTTCCTGTTCCAACATGACTGTGCACCAGTGCAAATAGCAAGCTCCATAAAAACATGGATGAGTGAGTTTGGTGTGGAGGAACTTGACTGGCCTGACAGATAGTATCACCTTATTTATTTGTTTGCTTGTTTATTTTTTGTATTTCAGAATACACTACTGGTCAAAAGCTTTGAATAATTACATAATTTTTTGATAGAAGCCTCTTATGTTCACCAAAGCTACATTTATTTGATCAAAAATACAGTAAAAACAGTAATATTGTAAAATATTATTAAAAAAATTAATAACCGTTTTCTGTTTGAATATGTTTCAAAATGTAATTTATATTCCCGTGATGCAAAGCTGAATTTTCAGCATTATTACTCCAGTCTTCAATGTCAAATGATCTTTCAGAAACCATTATGCTGAATTATTCCAAACTTCTGACAATAAGTTTACCTGAAAATACTTCAAAATATACCTTGATTTCATTTGAGCATTATGATATCTGAGGAAAGAATTAACAATTTATTTTGTAGTTTAATATTGGGACATCATTTCCTCTGTCCCCCTGCAGATAATAAAGCTCGAGCTCACTGTAAAAGTGACGACTGTCTAAAGGGTCTTAAACTGCTGAAGATCACCAAAGTACCATGCAATGATTTCCTCATGATGGGCATCCGTTACCACCACATTGACCCTCCATCTCCAGACATAGATTACATCGCCATTAGACTGGACCTCACAGACACTCGTAGCAGGAGCATAATTCAGGTGTACATTCTAAAATAAAAGCATTTTCTTATTACTGCATTTTTACACTACATTATTAACACCAGTTCTGCCCACCTCTCAATCAGTCAGAGCAGGCCTGGATCCCGGTAACCATTAAAGACGCTCTGCCCAACCAGCCACCCAAGCCTGCTTTTATGTCCATGTTCATCTTAGAGGTGGACCAGTTCATTCTGACCCCTCTCTCCACGGCAACTCTGGATGCAGAGGATGATGAGACACCCAAACAGAGGCTGGTGTTCAATATCACTAACCCCCCTAATGAGGGCTTCATTACTCATCTGTCAGATCACACCAAACCCATCTCCTCCTTCTCCTGGACGGATCTCAACGACATGCTGATCAGCTACCAGCCTCCAAACTCCAGTCACACTCAGCGTAGGAACTATGAGGTAACCCTTGTGGAAAAGAAATACAATTTAGCATACTTTTACAGAGTCCTTGAATAATATACGAGTGCAAACTGTAATTTTTTCTGACACTTCATGTTAATATATTAATACCTAAAATATATTAACTTTAAAGGTAACTCTTTAAGTACACTTAAAGTGGCCTGAAGTACACTACATGCATTATTCAATACAATTTAGGACTTTTTTTTCCACAAGGGAACTATACTAACTTAATGTTAAACAGAATTATTTGAACTAACTCCATAATGCAGCAGTTACAGTATGTATTGTTCATTTCTACTAGGTGGAGTTTGAGGTGCATGATTTCTACTTTGAGAAAAGCCAGCCTGTGATGGTTCATGTGTCAATCAGGACAGCTGACACAAATGCACCAAGAGTATCATGGAACATGGGTCTGTATTGTGCATCCTTTTCATATTTACACACACACACACACACACACACACACACACACACACACACACACACACACACACACACACACACACACACACACACACACACACACACACACACACACACACACACACACACACACACACACACACACACACACACACACACACACACACACACACACACACACACACACATGTTGTGTTTCCATGTTTTATGGGGACATTCCATAGGCGTAATGCATTTTATACTGTACAAACCGTATTTTCTATCCCCTACACTGCCCCTGCCCCTAAACCTACCCATCACAGGAGACATGCTGCATTTTTACTTTTTCAAAAACATCACTTAGTGTGATTTATAAGATGTTTTCCTCATGGGGACCAAAAAATGTCCCCACAAGGACAAAAATTTGGATATTGCCATCTTTGTGGGGACATTTTGTCCCCATACCGTAGGATTACCAGTCCACACACACACACACACACACACACACACACACACACACACACACACACACACACACACACACACACTCCTATTTTTTTCAACAGAACATTTGATAGGTGGAGTTATAAATGACGCTGAACAACGTGGTTCTGTATTTGTGAATACATTTGTCTCAAAAAATTTTATAAAAAATCTTTAGAAAAGATCTTACATTAGAAAAGAGAAAAATGACAGGTTGGATTGACCAGTAACAGTTGTGAATGGGACTTAGTGACCCCTTCTGAATAAAAGTGTGATTATCTCTATAGAATGTTCACGTGCTCTCTCCTAAAGTACATTTTAAATCATAATTTTTTAATAATATGTAGTTATGCTTTAAAGAATTACATTTATTTTGATGTGTTGACTAACATTCTAAAGCACATGCATGTAGAGTACTTGATTAACTGTAGAGTTAATATTCAATATTACATTTAAAGTTAACTAAGGGGCCATTTACACGACACTGTTTTCAACTGAAAACTTTTTTTGCGTTTTGCCTGTTCATTTACACGTTTTTAGTACATCGTTGTTGTGTAAACATACCATAAATTGCAACTTCATCATTGCAAATGTATTTAAATACATGACAATTTAATTTTAATAGAAATTACATTTAAAGTGTGTATATATATATATATATTTAGTTTTTACCATAAATGTTTGTCAGTAGCTACATTCGGCAGTACACTTTATCAATATTTCAAAGACAACAAAAGTAATTTTCATATAAAGATATACTTAAGTCATACTTAAGGGGTCAAAAAAGCATTAATGGCATTTAATATAAATATAAACAATACTTTTTATTGAATTGCAAATAAAATGCAATTAAGTGTTCAAAAACATTACATTCAGTTCATACTTTTGAAGTATTATTGCTCTACTCTTTTTAAAAGTATGCTCAAGTATACTAAGGGAACATGTTAGATTAGAGGAATATGTCTTACTTGCCAAAATCACACTGAATGTAAACGGTAGTGGGCTGTTTGTGAAATAAAATGAACTTTCTTTAAGATCACACAAAACCACAGAGTGTTGGTGATTAAATGCCAGGAAAGACCATTAATTGAACCCTGGGGGGGAATCCAGAAAGTTCAGGAAATTACAGTATCTGATCATTTGAAAGATCAGGATGTGTCATGAATGCCAGACTAATGATCTTCTCCTTATTTCTATCAAATGATTAGGTCTCAGTCTGTTGGAAGGTCAGTCTCGTCCAATCACATGGGATCAATTGCAAATTGTTGACAATGACAACCTGAAGGCTGTGAAGATCATCACTGTGGATGGCCTGCAGCATGGCAGACTAACTGTTAGAGGTATACATACAGATGATTTTCAGTTCAGTTTTTTATATCAGTAAAGTCAGAGTCATATATATCAGAGTCATAGTTTAGATATATCTTTGCATTTTGCACAGAACCTCACGACTTGTAAGGTCCAGGAGACATTGCGAACCTGCTCCATCTCTTCCATCTCAGATAGGGGTGACCGCATTTAGAAAATCAGGCAGATAGGGATCTATTCATCCGCATTTTATTTATATTTTTAATTTTAATTATCCTTGTTTTTATTTTTAATACTTACACATGGTTTTCTTATTTTTTATGTAAAGCACTTTGAATTGCCATTGTGTATGAAATGTGCTATATAAATAAACTTGCCCTGCCTTGCCTTACTGCTGTATGTTTATCTGTATGTTAGGTGGAAAAGGTTTCATGTTCACTGTGAAGGATATTAAGGATGGTGTGGTACACTACCATCATGATGACAGTGACACTACTAAAGATTATATAGTTCTCCGGATTACTGATGGCTTACATCAAACAAGACACAAGTTTCCTATCAACATCCTGCCCAAAGATGACAGTCCGCCCTTCCTCATTACCAATATGGTGCTGGAGCTGTCTGAAGGTCAGATGGGTCTTTTGAGAGGATCCATTTTGCAAGCCTGTGATATGGACTCCAGTGATGACTACATCATGTTCAACATCACCAGACCTCCTCAGGCAGGGGAAATCATGAAAATGCCTGGTCCTGGGATAACAGGTGAGGAAAAGGGTTGTATAGGAATACTAGACAATTATCTATATGCACCTTATCAGATTCGAATAATTACTAGCAACTCCCTAGTAATAATCTTGCCAATAAACACCCTAGCAACTACATACTGTTGTAATGTTCTAGAAACCACACATAATTCACAAGCAACTGCCTAGTAACACTATAGTAGTAACACATAACACCCCAGCAACCACCTATTAATTCTCTATGAACAAACCATAACACCCTATGAACTGCCTAGCATTGCCGTAGAAACTACTTAGAACTCCCTAACAACCAATAAGTAACACTCTAGTAGCCATTTATAACACATTAAAAACAAATATTAATGCCATTGTAACCACCCTTAATATCCTAGTAACTTCCTAGTAATCACTGAATATATCCTATCAAATGCTTAGCAACTCTCTAGTAACCATCCAAAGCACTCTAGCAAATGCCTACTGTTGCAACATCCTAGAAACCACTCTGAACTTCTTAGCAACAGCCTAGTAATGTTCTAGTAACTACCCATAACACCCTAGCAGCCTCAAATGAATGCCCTTGTAACAACCATAATATCCTAGCAAACCTACTGTTGCAACATCCTGGAAACCACCTAGAATTCCTTAGCAACCAACTAGCAGCTCCCTAGTAAACACCTTTGCAACTGCCTACTGTTGCAACATTCTTGAAACCACCCAGAACTCCCTAGCAGCCACCTAGTGATGTCCTAGTAACCACCCAGAACTCCCTAGCAGCCACCTAGTGATGTCCTAGTAACCACCCAGAACTCCATAGAAACCACCTATTGTAGTAACACCATAGCAACAAACTAGCAAAGTACCCAGGGCCCGCTTTATATTAGGTGGCCGTAACTACTATGTACTTACATAAAAAAATAAGTACAATGTACTTATTGTGTTCGTCTTGTATTGCAAAACGCTTTTGCAGATATTGAGGTGGGATACGGGAAAAGTTAGGGACAGGTGTGGTGGTATGGGTAAGTTTAAGGGTAGGGTTAGGTGTAAGGGAAGCGTCAACAGTGTAATTATAAATGTAACTATAGAAATGAATTACAGATGTAACTACATGCAGTTAATTTAAAAAATGTAAGTACAATGCAAAAACATGTATGTACACAATGTAAGTGCATTGTTTCAAATGATTCATTAAAATGTTATTACATAGTAGTTGAGGCCACCTAATATAGTGGGTCCACACCCAGAACCCCTAACAAACAGCATTCACATTTTCTTTAGAACAAATAAAAATAATTCTTAGGGAACTGAGTTTCCTCAGGCATCCTTTAAATACCACAGCAAAAATATTTTTTTCAGGATACCCTGTTACCCGTTTTCTTCAGAAGGACCTCTTCCATTCCATCATCTACTATCTGCACTCAGGCAGTGAAGTGTTTGATGACTCTTTTGAGGTGGTGCTCTCTGATTTTCATGACCCTCCTAATCTTTCAGAGCCTCAGGTAAGTTCCAGATTTCCTAAACATCCCCTCTAGGATCTAATAGAAGTTTCAAATAGGTTTTTAGCATCTTTCAGAGTTTGCATGTTATTCACTTACCCGGTGATCTTTGCAGGTCATTGTGATTCAAATACAGCCAGTCCCCGATCAGCCTCCACAAGAGGCACCAGGTGTGACCAGGCACTTGGTTGTCAATGAGACCGATGTCATCTACTTGACCAAGCAACAGCTGCACTTTGTTGACTTGGAATCTCCAGATAGTGAGCTCACATACACTGTCACCACCCCACCTTTCTACAGCACCACATATGGGTACAAAATTAAACTAGAAGCCTATGAAGTCCACAGCAGGACAAATTTATTCAATTGAAACCTGCTGCATATAACTTGACATGTATGTGCTGAAGGAATTCAGGATGATGTTAATACTTGTACATTTTGATTTACAGAGGGTCTGATGCAGGAAGGTTGTTTCTGGTTGATAGCATCCCAAAATTTAACAAGGACCCAAACACCCCAATGCTTAGACTTTTCACTCAGGTAAATACGCTGAACTAGGGTTAGACATATACTTTTCCCCAAAGAATCTGAAGCTGTAAATGATCCTCTCTTTATAGAATGCAGTTAACTACATGAAAGTTGCTTACATGCCTCCCATCCTGGACATTGGACCCTACCCCCAGCACATCCAGTTTATCCTGTCAGTGACCAACCAGCAAGGCAGCATGACCGCTGGAATCTGCTTCAACATAACGATTCTGCCAGTGGATAACCTGGCACCAGAGGTAGCCCTCATCTACTCAATCCAGAACAGAAAATAATTATAGTGCTTGCTATTGGTACTTAATGATTACTTTTCTCTTAATCTCTCAATGTGTTGATGCCACATGGAGGGCTCAACTTTAGGGGGAGATAAACCCATGAATGGCATACTAATAGTTATCAATGAACAATAAACTGGGTCAAGAGAATGTATTTAAAAAAAATCGGACATACTTAACCTTTAAGCCCTTGTACAAAAGAAACATCTTTTAAAATAATATATGTAATTCTGAACTGAATTTAACTCTTTTTTTTGATATTCTGTTTCATTTCCTTCATTTTCGGTTCCCCTGGTTACACATTATGTCCTTGTTTGTTTCTGTAGTTATCCATTAGTTTCAGTTGTGTTTAGTTTGGTTGCCTTTTTTCTACATCTGTATTTATAGCCTTGTGTTTCCATTGTTTTTTGTCAGTTTTTGTTTATGCATAAAATAAAATAAAATCATCTTTATTTACATAGTGCTTTTAACAAGTCCAATTGTTTCAAAGCAGCTTCACAGTGTTAACAGGAAAATAATGCAACAGAATTTGTACAGCCACTCTGGTGAGAACAGTGATGTTATCCAGCTAATTTCAATAATCATATAGTGTCAATGCGGGCAGATCGGTAATATAGTTGAAATGTAGGTCTCCCCAGCTGAGCACGCCAAAAGCCTAAGGCAACAGCCAAAGGCATATTGTGGTTTGTTTTTCTTCTAGTATTACTCTTGTGCTCTCTTGTGTGCTTGTTTTGGTTTATTAATAAAGAATTTAAAAGAAAAGTCAAAAATTGACTCACCAACAATACATCTCCTCTTCCGTTTGGTGTGTCAGACTCACTGTCCTGACCGCTCCCTCTGTGTTTTCTTTAACACTGACCTCAACAAGCTATCCAAGGCATGCCTGCCTGGAGATTGTCCTGACTTTTGTGGATTATATGGAGTGGGTACTCCTGCACTAAGGTTCCCCTCACCATCTGTGTGACAGGGGAAGAGCCAGTCAGCCCCACACCTGCCACGGATCCAGAAACAGAGCCTGAGCCCGGCACAGACCAAGCGAGCCAACTTAGTGCAGACTCCTACCACGGAGCCAGATGCACCTACCACGTCCACCCTCAAGCCAGATCCAGCCTACCATGTCAGTCCCAGAGTTTGCTCACGCTGCTCAGTCCATCCTGGAGCCAGGAGCGGACCATTGCCTGATAGACCTATGGTCCGTGGATCCAGTTCCCTCCCTAGTACCCATACCTCTAACCTCCTCCACCAGTCTTTCCTCTTCCGATGTTCCCAACCAGTCTCCTAGCTCCTGCATCCCATTAGGTCCCGCCTGACTTCCTGGTCTCAGTCCCTCTGCTGGTCCTATCCAGTCTCCTGGATACACTGTCTTTGTTGGTGTTATCCATCAGCCATGCCACTAGCTCCATGTAACTCTCTTGATCCACCTCAGGCTTCCCAATCCCCAGCTTGGATCATCTCATCTCGTCTGTCAGCCCTAGGGCTCCTTGGGGCTCCCTCCTCTCTTTGGCTCTGCCTTGGTTGAGTTATTGTTCTTCCTTTGCCACAGACTTCCAGGTCTCCGGCTGCACCTCGACCCTCCATCCCTTCCACTCCAGCGGGCTCCCCCTTCCCTCCATCTTCCCTATAGTCCTCACTTCCTCTGTTGTTGCTCCGGTCTGCCGAGCCTCCATCTCCACCTTGGTCCACTGCGACTCCACTTTGGGCTTCCAGCTAGTCGATTTTGCCCTGGTCCATCAGCCACTCTGCTTTGCCTGGGTCTCCATTCTTTCCAGCTCTGCTCTGTCAGTCAGTCCCCAGGTTCCACCTGGACCTGGCCGTGGTATCTCCCTCTACCGGCTCCTCTAGGACTCTGTTCTTCACCAGATCCATACCCTCCTTCAAATGATTTTTTAAGACAGTAAAGATTTTACTGTCATTATTTAGCATGATCCTAATGCTACACCTTATTACCATTTTTAAAATAATTGTATATAATTAATCGATAAAATAAAAAATGATTATTTTTTTATTTTTGTTATTTCGAGCTTGCACAACTTATTCTACTAAACCATTTTTTATACAATGTAACACTTATTAATCATAGATATCAGTACTATACAAACACAAATGGTAGCTGAGTACTATGATGTGGTTCTTTTTGTCTTTAGGTACATGTGAGACAGCTGACAGTGGATGAGGGGGGAGAGAGCTGGGTGAGTGAAGAACACGTGCATCTAATGGACCAGGACTCGCTCGCGGACTCTCTGCATGTGGAGCTGAAGACGGAACCTCAGCATGGCAGTATTTACCTGGATGGCACAGCCATGAGTCCAGGCCAGACTTTCACAGCCAGTGATCTGAAAAGCCTAAAAGTTAGGTCAGATGTGGTTCATCATAGTTTGTTTGGGTTCATCGTAAACACTTTAACTAGTATTGGACCTTGCTGGTTCATTCTACATTATCTTTAGTTTTGTCTATTTTGTCTCAACAGATATCGCCATGACAGCTCTGAGACAGAACATGACGATATTAAATTCATTGCCACGGATGGGATCAATATTGCTGACTTTGTATTACATGTCAAGGTAATGGAGATTTTTCTTCTTTTTAGGGGTTCGAGCACGAAGTGCTGAAACCCTATTGTATTTGTACTGATTTTTATTATTATTATTATTCAGCGGCATCGTGCAGACCAAACCGTAAGGGCTAGAGACTTGAAACTTGGCCAATAGGTAGTACAAAAATCGAGGAGAGGTTATCAAATTATGAGCCATATTGGCCTATAGGTGGCGCTATAGCAATCAATTGCGCGAAACTGCTCATAACTCATAGGTCGTATGTCGTAGACTCAAGTGTCTTATATCATTGGAAAGCTGAATACATGACGTAAAAAACGTATATCTCCGATTTTATTTCCGGTATGCAAATTTTCCCGCCATTTTGAATTTTAACGAAAAACTACTTTTGCCAACTATTCCTAGGATTTTTGTCCAATCAGAACCAAACCAGTGCCAAAATGTTCTCTTGAGTCTGATTATCAATAATCATTGAAAAAATGTTGAAATTTCGATTCACGGTTGTTGAGGAGCGTAAAAACGGTCGTTTAGGGCGGGGCCTATTTTACTAAAAAGGCTATAACTCAAAAACGAAATGAGATATCTTCACCAAACTTGGTACACATATGTAAGGGCTCAGTCTTTGGTCAGAATAAAAAAATCGCAACGATTGGCCACTTGGTGGCGCTATAACATGAAAAAACCCTGAAAAGGGCTATAACCACATCACCGCTAGTCCGATTGACTTGAAAATTGGTATGCAGTGTCTTGGTCCAAGGTACCATATATATCTATGAGGACATTGGCGTATCTTAAAAAACATGGCCGCCACAGCCAATTAAATTTGAGCACTTATTAGACAAGGTTAATGGAGGCCGATCGGAATGAAACTCGGTGGGCATGTTTGGCTCATGGCCCTAGAGGTCTGTAAGAATTTTGAAAGAAATCGGCCACTAGTTGGCGCTAACGAGTTTAAAGGCTCTGTAATCACGTGGTGTTGCACACATCCACAAAATATGCATATCATTTGATAGATCTCCTCATGTTGAACAACTTTGCTTCTAGAATCATTGCTGTCAATCAAATCGTTCATTAAATATTCGCGATTATGTCAAAAACCTACTTTTGCGAACTAGTCCCTGGTTTTTGCCCGATCGAACCAAACCAGTCTGGGACAATTCTATGGACTCTCCAGAGCAATAATCATTGACAAAAAGTTGAAATTTTGCTTTTGCATGGCTATAACAGGTTCATTTACAAAAGAGGCGTGGCAAAATACACTCAAAAGCCTATAAATCCTAAGGGAAAACTCATAACTTTACGAAAATTGTTGGGTATATGTGACGTAACATGCCGAAGAAGCATGCAAAGTTTTATGGAGATAAGACTATAGGTGGCGCTATAACTGTTAAAAAGCTTTAAAGCCATGTATTTCCTATGGTAAATTGCCTGTTTTGGCTGTAAATGGCCTTTTCCATCTATTATCATTTAATATTAAAATTATTTGTTATATGTGCTCATTCTGACTCTCTAGGTCAATAATTATATTAAAAAAAAACCTTTTGCAATTGGATGGCTCTAATAGGTTCATAGCAATATGTGATTTTGACCAAGTGTCACCGAAAGCCTTTAACTCCTCAATGAATGTTTAGATCTTCTCAAAAAGAGGTAAGTACATGTGACATATGACTCTAAACAAGCATGCAACATTTCATGGAGATCGGGCAATAGATGCCTCTATAATAGGTAAAAAGGTTTCAATGTGCCAAAGCTTTATACCTAAAACTGCCATAAAGCCACCAGAGGGCAGCATAAGACCACTCATTGGTTCATTCTGCTCACTAAGCATGTATAAAATCATTATAATAACATTGCAAATCACAGAACATGTGTCCTATGCCTCTAAACAAACATATTGTACAATATTGACCTATATAACAGTTAAAAAGGTGAAAATGGCAGTGTTACTATAAATATAATGGAATATTAATCCAATTAGTGGTATTATACTACCCCATTCTGTTCATTTCGTCATAATACTCACTGATATGATCTATAAGTCATATTTAGACTTTATAAAATCACTATTTTAACATTTACAATCATATTTAGTCTAAATTAATCTATCAAGTATTAATATTGACAATTGTCACATTGAGAAATGTGAATCCTGAAGGAGACTTGCAGTAAACATTTTGTTTTTCATCATTTAAATCAAATGTCTGTATCTACAAAATAATGTGTGTGTAGTCCTGTTTCTGAATAAATTCTGAATAATCTGAATAATAGTTTATAAAGAGCTATGTGAAATGCTTATAGACCATAGCATTTAAAAAATGTGTGTGTGTGTGTGTGTGTGTGTGTGTGTGTGTGTGTGTGTGTGTGTGTGTGTGTGTGTGTGTGTGTGTGTGTGTGTGTGTGACTCTCTAGGTCAATAATTATCAAAAAATAAATAAATAACTTTTGCATTTGGATGGATATAATAGGATCATAGCAATATGTGATTTTGACTGAAAGCCTTTAACTCCTCAATGAATGTTTAGATCATCTCAAAAAGAGGTAAGTACATGTGACATATGACCCTAAACAAGCATACAACATTTCATGGAGATCAGGCAATAGATGCCTCTATAAAAGTTAAAAAATTGACAATGCTTATATTGGTGTATTACATTAAATTGCCATAAAGCCACCAGAGGGCAGCAGAAGACCACTTATTGGTTCATTCTGCTCACTAAGCATATATAAACTTTATAAAATCCTTATAATAACATTGCAAATCACATTTTGACAATGTTTATCAATTAATATGTTCATTTAATGTATGTTTTTACAATAATATCACATTACAATTAAAATAACAACTGAAAATATGTTTTAAAGGAAAACCTGGAATAAGCAAACTTGTTACCTATCATTTATTTCAAATATCTATATATGCAACAAGATGTGTATGTGAGTTAGCACGTTTGAAGGCATTCACTTTGAAAATGTGCCCATTAAATGAAAAACAGACAGTTCAAATGAGCTAATGAGTGGTTCTCTGCTGCCACCTGCTGGTTAGAAATATAGTCATTTTGTCATATTACCTACTTATTGTTCTATAATTCATATTTAGACATTATAAAACCACCATTATAAAATGTACAATCACATTTTGTCAAATTTGAACAATTCATTTTTATTTAAGCATTGGTATTGACAATTCTACCAAAAAATGATGGTATGATTAATGTGTAAAAATGACTACAAGAATAGGAGTAAGCATTTTGTTACTAATTATTTATTTAAAATATCTATATGTAAAACATAAGTGTGTGTGTCTGTCTCTCTCTCTATATATATATGTGTGTGTGTGTGTGTGTGTGTGTGTGTGTATGTGTGTACATGTGTATGTGTGTGTGTGTGTGTGTGTGTGTGTGTGTGTGTGTGTGTGTGTGTGTGTATAAGCACATTTATTGGACTTTACAAGGAATATGAACTTTGAAACCAAACCCATTCATACACTCATTCATACACTCAATTGGATGTCTTTAATAGGTTCATAGCAATATGTGATTTTGACCAAGTGTCCCGAAAGCCTTTAACTCCTCAATGAATGTTTAGATCTTCTCAAAAGAGGTAAGTACATGTGACATATGACTCTAAACAAGCATGCAACATTTCATGGAGATCGGGCAATAGATGCCTCAATAATAGGTAAAAGGTTTCAATGTGGCAAAGCTTTATACCTAAAATTGCCATAAAGCCACCAGAGGGCAGCATAAGACCACTCATTGGTTCATTCTGCTCACTAAGCATGTATAAAATCATGTACGTGTATATGCATGTGTGTGTGTGTGTGTGTGTGTGTGTGTGTGTGTGTGTGTGTGTGTGTGTGTGTGTGTGTGTGTGTGTGTGTATAAGCACATTTATTAGACTTAACATGGAAAATGAACTTTGAAACCAAACCCATTCATACACTTATTCATACACTCATGGTGGTGTCAGCCATGCAAGGCACCATTCAGATCGTCGGGAGCAGCTGGGGTTAGGTGTGTTGCTCATGGACATCTCGACACTTGGTCAGATGGAACCGGGAATCGAACCACCAACCTTCCGATTTGTAGACAATCTACATGAACCACTGAGTCACTGACGCCCAGAATGTTTTAAAGGGGAAACCTGGAATAAGTATTTTCTAATCATTTTTAAATATCTGTATCTACAAAAATGTTTGTGTGTGTGTGTGTGTGTGTGTGTGTGGGCATGTTTTTGTGAAATATCAGGACACAAATGTGTATAATGACATGGGTATGACATAGGTATTACAAAAAGAGGGTGAAATATGAGGACGTTCCCCATGTCCTCACTTTTCAAAATGCTTATAAATCACGCGGGATGAGTTTTTTTTCACAGAAAGTAAACTGCGCAGTCTCCTGTGACGGGTAGTGTGTGTGTGTGTGTGTGTGTGTGTGTGTGTGTGTGTGTGTGTGTGATGGGTAGGTTTAGGGGCAGGGGCAGTGTAGGGGGATAGAAAATACGGTTTGTACAGTATAAAATGCATTACGCTTATGGAATGTCCCACATTTCACAAAAACAAACATGTGTCTATGTGTGTGTATACATGTAAGTAATCACGTTTAACAGACTTAACATGGAAAATGTACTTTAAAACCAAACCAGACAATTACAAAGTGAAATTGAGCCAATTGGTTTTCCTCTGCTGTCACCTGCTGATTAAAATAGTCAATTTGTTCTATAATTCATATTCAGTCTTTATAAAGTCACTATTATAACATTTCCAATCACATTTTGTCAATGTATAACTAGATTTCACTTCAGCTCCCAGTTTTAATTATTTTACTGCTTTAGACACAAATGCAAAAGGCCTTTAATTCTTAAGTGCCTTAAGTTGCTCGAACACCGCTAAATGCTGCTCGCAGCTTTAATTTTCAATTACTTTTTATCACAAAAGAAACACATGATGACATATAACAAACGCATGTTTGACAGGTGACGCCAGTCAACGATGAGGTGCCAGTGCTAGTGCCAGGTTTGAAACCCATTTTAGCCTGTGCAGAGGGACAGGAAGTGGTCATCACTGTGGAGTACATCTGTGCCACAGATCCTGACAGTGATGATGGCACATTGATGTATATGATCGCCCGACAACCATATCACGGGGTAGTTCAAAGAAATGGCATTGTGGTGGACCGCTTCATTCAAGAAGATATAACTTCTGGCTTTATTTCCTATAGACACACAGGTAACATAAGAATAATAGTAATCCTTCACTTTTTAAATTGATTGTGTTTCACTTTCTCTGGTTGAAACAGTTCTTTATAAATAAGAATATATTTAAGTGAATGTAATGTTTGCAGACATAATTTAGTTTAAATTTCAGGGTGCTTTTTTGACCCACTTATTGCACTTTTAATGCAATTTCTTAATTACTTCTGTTGTCTTTGAAATATAGTTGAAGTGTACTGCCATACTGACAAGCATTTATGGTAAACTAAAATATACTTTAATGTCAATCATTTCTATTGAAACTTGTATGTCATGTATTTTATAATATTTGTATTTACACATTTGCAAAGGTAAAGCTGCAGTTTAGTACATTTAAAATATAAATATATGGCAGTAAAACATCTAATTTGACATTTTTACAGTTCACTTTTTAACCTTTTAAGTGTTCCCTTAAATTTGTTAAGATTAAGAAACAGTCATGAAAGTCTACTCTCTTTAAGTACACTTTACGTACACCTTTTATATATTTAATATTATATTATCTGCAAGTACAGTTTTTTTAATTACTTTTAAGATTTGAAGTACACTTTCAATGTGCATTTCTGTTTTGCTAAGTATCTAAATGCATTTATTTGATATTGTTTGTTAAATATGATTAAAAACCCATGAAGTAATACATTTATATCAATTTTACATTCAAGGACATGAGATTGGGCTACAACCACGCCATGACGTAGTCACGTTTGTGATCTCTGATGGAGAATCAGGGCTACTTCCTTCCTGTTGCACTGACAAGGCCACATTCTTCAGTGCACAAACACCTGAAATACAGAACTCCCTGCCTGTCTATGACCTTAATATCACAGTTTATCCTGTGAACAACCAACCACCATCTATTGCTGTTGGTAATGGGAACACTTTTCTTTCTGATGTTATTATAACATGCAGTATGTATGTATGAAGGAACTGCAGAAAGTAAGAACCTTTGTACATTATAAAACAAAATATGAATTGTGTTTGACGTTCAAATGCATTCTTAGTAATATCAATAATCTCAGTTATAGTATGATTCATATCCCTTGTGAAAGAGAGGTACATATTAACATACTTTTAAAGAGAGTTCTTATGGAAATGATATACTTTAAACTTGAGTGCCAACTGAATGTTATGTTTTCAGACACTGATACCAATTAAAATGTATTATAGTTTAAAATTATATTAGACCCAGCTACTTAAGAGTTAATATAATTAATTAATATAATTTCTATTGAAAAATGCATGTCCTTAATTTTAATTTATTTGCGAAGTTCCAATTTAGTATAATAAATGTGCTTTAGTTAAATCATGTATAAATATAAACTAAATATACATACTGATTTTAAATTAAAACTTTGACTACTTATGACATTGAAAATTTGACTTTATTACAAAGTGCAGTTAACAAACATAGTCATGAAAGTACATATAAGTGGCCTTAAATTTCAATATGTTATATTGTCTGCAAGTAGTGTTTTTAAAAAATATAAGATTTAAAGTACGCTACAAGTGCACATTCAATACAAATAAAGCACACTTTTTTATTTCAAGAGATATTTGCTACTTGTTGCTGACATGCTTGGTCCATGACACGTTTCTTCTCACATCAGGAGAGGTGTTTATGGTAGATGAGGGAGGGTCAGCCTCCATCACGGTGACCCATCTGAGAGTTGAAGACCAAGATTCTGCTCCAGAGGATCTTAAGCTCATCCTGGTTGCTCCTCCACAGTTTGGCTACATAGAGAACATCCTGCCCAGTCCAGGATTTGAAAAGAGCAACATGGGAATCAGTATTGGTGAGTCAGTTCTGTTATGTGCATTTCACTGAATCTAAAAGCTGCTGTTTTAAAATTTGACTTTGACCAAATTGATGTCATTGCCTTGGTTTATATTATATGGTAATACTGGAGCCTGTGGTGAAATAACAATGTTGTTTTTTCCTCATTCAGCCTGTTTCACCTACAGGGATGTGTTGAATGGACATATTAACTATGTCCAGTCTAGACACCAGAGGATGGAGCCGACAACTGACCAACTCATGCTACATGTGTCAGACGGGAAACAGCAGTCTTCTTCAATACCGTTCTACATCATCATTCGTCCGACCAATGATGAGATTCCAGACTTCCTGGCCCGAAACATCACGGTCAGTCAGACAACCATCTTGTAAATAACACTGCTATGTTGCAAATTAGCTAAAAAGGGAGAAATGGATAATTAATCATAATGGGTTTTAGCTTTCAGCATTAAATGTAGCAGAATTAACTTTATAATGGACTGATCTGTTCATCCACCAGAGAGTACAATCTTCTGTCAACTCTAAGAAATGTTTTTCTCCTGGCCAGGAAGGCTTTCTTACTGTAGTCAAGTCATGTCACCTTTATTTATATGCGCTTTTTACAAAGGGCAGTTCTTACCTGACCAAAAAAAGAACAGTGTATGATTATGATTCAGGCAGCATTACAGGTCAGAAGTGAGATTGGATCTGAACATTCAAAATATTTAATCCAGTTCAATCTGGTTGATGATCAGATGCATCAGGCCGGTATGGAGATGGATTTGTTAAGGATCAGTGCCACTGGCTGTCATGTCAATGAGGCCTTCAAAGGGAAGAGTCTAGTTGACAATCTCTGCTGACACTTTAGGGATGCGTTGTGGTCGTGTCTAGGTGCAGGTCCTCCATCTGATCTGGATTGAAATTGATAATGCGTTATGTGTATGCCAGGTTAAAGAGATATGTTTTTAGTCTAGATTTAGACTAGTGTGTCTGCTTCCCGAACAATGCTAGGAAGACTATTCCAGAGTTTGGGTGCTAAATAAGAAACAGATCTAAATCCTGCTGTTGATTTTGATATTCTTAGTATTATCAACTAGCCAGAATTTTGAGGCCGCAATAGATGTGAGGGAGTATAATGCGTTAAGAGCGCTCTCAAGTACTGGGGAGCCATTTATTGCTTTGTATACACTTTAAAATCTTGCTAATTACTTACAATGTATAATAGGGAGCCAGTGCAGTGTTGGTAGAACCGGGCTAATATGGTCATACTTCCTAGTTCTAGTAAGAACTCTGGCTGCTGCATTTTGCACCAGCTGGAGTTTGTTTATTAAGCATGCAGGGCAACCACCCAGTAGAGCAGTACAATAATCTAGTCTTGAGGTAATGAGCGCATAAACGCATAAACTATCTGTTCCGTATTTGTCATTGAGAGCAAATGTCACCCAGGTTCATGAAGGCTTGACAGAGCAGCCATCAAGTGTTAGACAGTATTCTAGGTTATTGGAGGTTTTTGGTCCAATAATAAAGTGCATTCTGTTTTTTCAGAAAGAAATAGTAGGAATTTAATAGTCATCCATTTTTTTAAATATCAGCTATGCATTCTGTACATTTTTTTAATTGGTAAGTTTCATCTATATGCAAAGAAATATACAGCTGAGTATCATCAGCGTAACAGTGAAAACTAATGCCATGCTTCCGAATGTTATCTCCCAAGGGTAGCATTTACAGGGTGAAAAGCAACAGTCCTAGTACTGAGCCTTGTGGTACTCCATACTGAACTTGTGATCGGTATGACATCTCTTAATTTACTGCTACAAACTGATAACTGATACAAACTGATTTGAAGCAGGGATGGACTGGGGCTAAAAAACAGCCCTGGACTTTCTCCCAAATAGGCCCATCATCCGCCATTCGCCCCTAGCCGTGCACAACAGACACTAGCCAGAATGTACTATGCCACAGTATTGTCAGACTATCAGACAAGGTATTCACAACAAATAACATCTCAAAACCAATGATAATAAAGTAGTGTTTATTAATGAAGCCTCAGCCCCATTCATTTTGTCTGTAAAGCTTTCACAAACAACCACCAGGTCTTTGCCAATTCCATAATAATAAACACAAATATGAAATACAAGGAAAAACTGCACTCTGATGGAAGACAGACAGAAAGTGCAAGACAGATTTTTTGGTTAAACAAAAATGTAGTCAATTATTTAGCCCTCTTCCATGTGTATTAGCATGTTTAGAGTGGCAGCAATGCATGCCTGATGTGTTCCTGTTTAATTCAATACCTTAGTCTTCATTCTAGTAGAAAATGTTAGCTCACTACAACCTCTCATATACAACAAAGTGAACAAAAGAAATGAAAACCAATACAATATGATGATGAATGTCCAGAAAATGACACCCACAGACTGTTTTTAAATGGGGTTGGATACATATTTTTGGCTTTTAAACTATGTGTGTGGGAGTGTGTGTGTGTTCCTTGTTATATTACATTGTGGGGTCCAGCCAGCGGTCCCAACTTTTCAAAAGGCTTATAAATCACACAGGATGAGTTTTTTTGAGATAGTAAAAATGCAGAATGTTTCCTGTGATGGGTAGGTTTAGGGGCAGTGTGTGTGTTTTTGGTTAGATGACAGTTGTAGGTACACACACACACACACACACACACACACACACACACACACACACATGTTGTGTTTCCATGTTTTGTGGGGACATTCCATAGGCGTAATGCATTTTATACAGTACAAACCGTATTTTCTATCCCTCTACACTGCCCCTGCCCCTAAACCTACCCATCACAGGAGACATTCTGCAATTTTACTTTTTCAAAAAACATCACTTAGTGTGATTTATAAGATGTTTTCCTCATGGGGACCAAAAAAATGTCCCCACAAGGACAAAAAATTGGATATTGCCATCTTTGTGGGGACATTTTGTCCCCATACCGTAGGGATTACCAGTCCACACACACACACACACACACACACACACACACACACACACATGTTGTGTTTCCATGTTTTATGGGGACATTCCATAGGCGTAATGCATTTTATACTGTACAAACCGTATTTTCTATCCCCCTACACTGCCCCTGCCCCTAAACCTACCCATCACAGGAGACATGCTGCATTTTTACTTTTTCAAAAAACATCACTTAGTGTGATTTATAAGATGTTTTCCTCATGGGGACCAAAAAAATGTCCCCACAAGGACAAAAATTTGGATATTGCCATCTTTGTGGGGACATTTTGTCCCCATACCGTAGGGATTACCAGTCCACACACACACACACACACACACACACACACACACACACGTTGTGTTTCCATGTTTTATGGGGACATTCCATAGGCGTATGCATTTTATACTGTACAAACCGTATTTTCTATCCCCCTACACTGCCCCTAAACCTACCCATCACAGGAGACATGCAGCATTTTTACATTTTCAAAAAACATCATTTAGTGTGATTTATAAGATGTTTTCCTCATGGGGACCAAAAAATGTCCCCACAAGGACAAGGATTTTGGATATTGCCATCTTTGTGGGGACATTTTGTCCCCATACCGTAGGGATTACCAGTCCACAAACACACACACACATTTTGTGAAATGTGGGGACATTCCATAGGCGTAATGCATTTTATACTGTACAAACTGTATTTTCTATCCCCCTACACTGCCCCTGCCCCTAAACCTACCCATCACAGGAGATTGTGCAGTTTACTTTCTGAGAAAAAAACCCTCATCCTGTGTGATTTATAAGCATTTTGAAAAGTGAGGACATGGGGAACGTCCTCATATTTCAACCTCTTTTTGTAATACCTATGTCATACCCATGTCATTATACACATTTGTGTCCTGATATTTCACAAAAACATGCCCACACACACACACACACACACACACACACACACACACACACACACACACACACACACACACACACACACACACACACACACACACACACACACACACACACAAATGCAATTCGCTAAGATAGGCAGCCTATTATAATGTGTCCTGCTACTACTGGCACTTACCAGGACCTCTTGCTGGTGTGAAGTTTACTCTGTCTGTCCCTCCTCATCATGACGAGGCCATGGAGCTCTGTGAGCTTTTTACACTATGCTGCATACACTACACTTTCTCATCTAACGTACCTTTCTTCTAACGTTTTCTGCTAGCCATTCTGCTGGCAATTTGATTCCGGGCAATTTGGGGACCATCCACAAATTAGTGCCCCTGCTGTTGGCTGTTCATATTGTGTTATTTTATTTATTTTTTGCAGACGGCCGGGCGACGGCCCTCGGTTGGACGGCCGTTCTGGACTTTTCCGTCCCTGATTTGAAGCATGCCAATGCAATTCAACTAATGCCAACATAATTTTTGAGTCTATTCAAAAGAATGTTGTAGTCAATAGTATCAAATGCAGCACTAAGATGCAGTAACACTAATAGAGAGAACAACCACGATCAGATGATCAGAGCAAATCATCTTTATCTCTAATGAGAGCAGTCTCAGTACTATGATATGGTCTAAATCCTTACTGGAAATTCTCGCAGATACTATTTCTTTCTAAAAAAGGACCATACTTGTGAGGACACTGACTTTTCTAGTATTTTTGACAGAAAGTGTAGATTCGAGATCTGTTCTGTAATTGACTAATTCTCTTGGATCAAGTTGCGTTTTTTTAATAAGTGGTTTATTAATAGCAAACTTAAATGTTTTTGGTACGCATCCTAATGACAAAGATGAATGAACGATATTAAGAATGAGGATCTATGACCTGGAATCATCTCTTTCAGTTGCTTAGTCGGTATAGGGTATATAACAGCTAAATAACTGAATAAAGCGAGTAGGTTTGTGTTTACACATTTGGCATGATCTGTATCAAGAAACATTGCTCTAATGAGCTGATGATCAATGTTTGTCTTTTAGGTTCGGGAGGGAGAGATGAAAGAGTTGGACCCATCTATAATCAGTGCGGTGGATCTTGATGTTCCCAGAGACCGTTTAATGTTCAGCATAGTCCAGCAGCCTCAGCACGGCTCCATCATGAGTGTCCCACACGGCAATGATGTGACACATTACAAGCGTGGATCTGAGATCCCTGTGGAGCACTTCACTATGGACGACCTTAGGAGCGGTGCTGTACTTTTAAACCTTTTACATTTTTCTTTTGCAGGCTTGACATTAACACCCGCCAACACAGTCACTCCTACTAGCCACTTTGGCGGGTTGAATTATATATATAATATATACATTTTTTTTAGTCTTTTAAAAAGGCTGAATTAATAAACTAAGTGCATTGTTGTGTTGTAAAAAATATATATTTTTCCGATACATATTGATACTGAAATATCTAAAACAATTCCAATACTTTTCCACAGAATAGATAAACGTTTCCAGCTGCGTTGTCTCACTCTCTTCTCCCACAGATTTTATGCTCACACTTAAAGTGCGTGCGCATAAAGACACCTCTCAGTACTAAACTGAGTTCTTTTCCGCTGCTTATTGTGCGTCAAATGCACACAAAATAATGTAAAAATGCCAGTCTTGGCATGTATTCACGTAAACACAGTCAGATATGTTTTAAGTGAACATAAACACGTGAGAAAGAAAATGCATGTGTAATAGTGTAATCGATCTGTGTCTCAGGTCTTATAGTGACACAAGCCTAATATAACTGATGCCAAATTATGAGATAATATTAAATATATCTATATGACAGTTTTCCCCATGATATCGATGTCAAAACTGTTGCCAGTAAAAATGCTGAGAGGCTAGTAATTTAAAAAGTAAAACCACTAGCGTGGCTGGTGAGCAAAAATGTCAAGCCCTGCATACACACACATATATATATATATATACATCCTTGCATGATTTAATGTGGCCCCAACCTTTTTGTTTTAATAATAAATCATACAATATATTTTGTGTTGCTTTGTCCTCAGGCATGACTCTGATGTACATGCACGATGATTCTGAGAGTGAGCTAGATGGGTTTATTGTTCAGCTCTCTGACGGAAAACACCAGATCCAGAAACACGTGCAGGTCAAAGTACTGCCTGTCAATGATGAGGACCCGCAAATTATGAGGTAATTGCTAATTAATGTCATTAAAGTAAATCATGCTGTTATTCATCAGTGAATTATACATTTGTTTATTTGTTATAACATACACAGTTTATGATTATGGATTGCATACTACACAATATATTCAAACCATAAATCTTGAAGACACTGTAGCCTATCACTAAGTCACATTAAATGGTAAATCTTTGTGCAAAAGAAAAACACAACACTAGGTTTTTGCATTGTTTCTTCAGGAACACTGGCATTGAGATCGAGGCTGGGGAGTCCAGACTGATCTCCAGTGCTGTGCTTAGCGCTCATGACAAAGACACTCCTTCTTCTGACATCATCTATGTGTTTGAGAGCATACCGAGTCATGGTGTCATTCAGATGAAGGTCAGTTTGCTCAATATGCAGTGAGAAAAATATCTAATATCTCACTGCCCAAATCTCTGAGGAATGTTTTCAGCACCTTGTTGAATATATGCCATGAAGAATTAAGGCAGTTCTGAAGGCAAAAGAGGGTCCAACACAGCACTAGCAAGGTGTACCTAGATGGCTGAAAAGTGCCCTTATATATATTATGTGAGCAAATCCAGAATGTTTGCTGTCCCTCAGGTTGGCACAGACTGGGTGTCTGTATCTGCAGGAATGAACTGCTCTCAGCATGTTTTGGATATGAACCTGTTACGTTACCTTCACACCAGTCATCCTGGAGCACCCACTGCTGACTTCTTTGTCTTCCACCTGTTGGATGGAAAGAACCGCTCTCCTGCTCAGCACTTCCACATTACAGTCAAAGAACTGGAGAAAGGTGGGCTGCTGCTTTTATCTGATGATATGCATGATATATTCCAAGGGTTCTCAACAAATTGTTTAACTGAGTCAAGTCTGAGTAAGTCCGCTCTGTGCTGCTCTCCAGGAGACATAGCATTGTTCCTGAAGTCTGTGAGGTCTAGTCGTGGGGAGCGCGTGGTTCTCACCACAGACGTCTTGCTGGCGGTAGACGGTACTGACAAGCCGGAGGAGCTGCTCTACGTTATCACTGTACCTCCAGCACATGGACATGTGGAGTACATCAAACACACTGGCGTGCAAATTCAGTCGTTCAGCCAGCTGGACGTAGCAGCAAACCTGGTGTGTTATGTACATGACAACAGAGCCACTTCACCTAAAGAGACCCTGCAGTAAGGACCTCATCCAAGGACTGATGAAATCTGCGTTCATTTATTATTATTATATTGTTATTATTATTATATTTTTTTAATGGTTGAATCTTGCAAAATAATGTTGTTATATTTTCCCCTAAAATGAAAATAAATTATAATTTTTTTAAATATAAATATTCAAAAATGAATGCCTGTTTTAAAAACATTTAGGTAATTAAGCACAATTTGCACACAAGTAATAATTAAATACAATAAAGATTTAAAGATTTTTAATATGATTTTTTTATTATATTAAATTTAACATTATATATACTGTTTATATATTTAAATTGTTTTTTTTTACTTTTTCAACAACAAAAAACCCCAAATAACTGCACAAGAATAACTGCAAACACTATATATATATATATATATATATATATATATATATATATATATATATATATATATATATATATATATATATATATATATATATATATATATATATATATATATATATATATATATATATATATATATATATATATATATATATATATATACACACTATATTGCCAAAAGTTTTGGACCGCACTCCTTTATATGCAAACTTTAAACTACCCCATTTTTAATCTGTAAGCTATAACAGCTTCAACTCTTCTGGGAAGGCTTTCCACAAGGTTCAGGAGTGTGTTTATGGGAATTTTTGACCATTCTTCTAGAAGCGCATTTGTGAGGTCAGGCACTGATGTTGAACAATAAGGCCTGGCTCGCAGTCTCCGCTCTAATTCATCCCAAAGGTGTTCTATCGGGTTGAGGTCAGGATTCTGTGCAGACCACTCAAGTTCCTCCATACCAAACTCGCTCATCCATGTCTTTATAGACCTTGCTTTGTGCACTGGTGTCCAGTCATGTTGGAACAGGAAGGGGCCGTCCCCAAACTGTTCCCACAAAGTTGGGAGCATGAAATTGTCCAAAATGTCTTGGTATAATGAAGCATTAAGAGTGTCTTTCACTGGAACTAAGGGGCCAAGCCCAACCCCTGAAAAACAACCCCACACCATAATCCCCCCTCCACCAAACTTTACACTTGGCACAATGCAGTCAGGCAAGTACTGTTTTCCTGGTAACCGCCAAACCCAGAATCGGATTGCCAGACAGAGAAGTGTGATTGGTCACTCCAGAGAACACGTCTCCGCTGCTCTAGAGTTCAGTGGCGGCTTGCTTTACACCACTGTATCCGACGCTTTGCATTGCACTTGGTGATGTAAGGCTTGGATGCAGCTGCTCAGCCATAGAAACCCACTCCATGAAGCTCTCTACGCACTGTTCTTGAGCTAATCTGAAGGCCACATGAAGTTTGGAGGTCTGTAGCTATTGACTCTGCAGAAAGTTGGTGCTTTCTGTGCACTGTGAACCTCAGCATGCGCTGACCCCGCTCTGTGATTTTACGTGGCCTACCACTTCAAGGCTGAGTTGCTGTTGTTCCCAATTGCTTCCACTTTGTTATAATACCACTAACAGTTGACAGTAGAATATTTAGTAGTGAGGAAATTTCATGAATGGGCTTTTTGCAAAGATGGCGACCTATCACGGTACAATGCTTGAATTCACTGAGCTCCTGAGTTCTTTCACAAATGTTTGTAGAAGCGTCTGCATGCCTTGGTGCTTGATTTTATACACCTGTGGCCATGGAAGTGATTGGAACACCTGGTGATTGGAATTCAATGATTTGGAGGGGTGCCCCAATACTTTTTGCAATATAGTGTATATGCTTACTGTCTTTTTGTAACATATAATTTCTATATTTATTTATTGTGGGGTGAAATATGACCCAGATGTAAGATTAACTTTTTGTTTATCTTTAGTTTAGTTTTATTTTATTGTTATTCTTGTGCAGCTGTGATTACTGTTCCATTATGGTTATTGATTCGTGCTTTGTGTCTTTGCTCCATATGTCTACATTATCCATAGGTTTGTGGTCAGCAATGGCATATCAACTCGCAACGGGACCCTGGAGATCTTGGTGGAAATGACTGATAAGGTTCTGCCCACACTAGTGCATAACACTGGTCTACGGGTTCCCCAGGGGTCCACCATAACGCTGACACCTGAGGCTTTATTCCTGTCTGATCCTGACAGCCCACACACTGCCTTGAGCTACAAGGTGGTCCTCCCACCCCAATATGGCCAGTTGCTTTTGAAGGGACAGAGACTGGTCACTGGTAGCAGTTTTACCCAGCAGAATATTCAGGATCTGGCTGTTGCATACAGGCACTCTGGAGGTGCTTCTCAGATTGATCGCTTCAGATTCACAGCCTCTGACAGCACAGAAAGAGGCTTCCTGCTGGATGGAAAAGTGCAAACTGAGCCGGTCTTCTTCACTCTGGAAGTTAGTTGCAATCATTTGTTTTGGTACAATTTTTGTTGTTGTTGCGCCTATTTTTAAAAAAATCAAAAAAGCTCTAAACATTTTTCAAGCAGGAGATAAAAAAAACAATTCAGACGTTTTGTCTGTCTGTTTTCACCATTGTATCAACTCACCATTATCAGTTGTTATACAGAAAACACTATAAATATTCAGGTGCTCATAATCAGACAATCAAACCACAGACTCCAACTCCATCTGGAACAACAAATAATAATAATGGGAACAATAACACATCAGGCAAAAATGCCATTCATAAACATGTGACATTTATTATTTTCTTTTTACAAAAAACATGATAGATCATAATTCTGTGCCCGCCATGAACACACCTTGTTTTCAGACCAGCACGCCCATGGGTGAACAGATGGGCTTGAGTGCATTTGCTATTTAAACACTGTGTTATTTAAAGGGCGTGTTAGTAATGTGCGCCTATAGGCGGGTGCACAATACGCATGTACTCTGCTTATTACACACACAGGGACACGCAGCAGCACACAAATATTTTTAAATATTACAAATAAAATGATTCCTCTCTGGAGAAGCGTTCAGTCTTTCTGCTCGCATATTCCGACATGTCAATAGTGAATCCGTCATGGTGCAAACGCAACTCGCTTTTAAAGGGAATGTGAGATGATACTCTGATTGGTTTATTGCATGTTACGCTCCAAATCATACACATGACTCATTAATAGACTAGGTACAACCCTTTTGGACCATGCGCTTGGCACGCCGACTGTTTTTTTCGGTCGGTAAACTAGCAAAAGTGGATTCGGACATGCCCTAATTGCACTTGCTCATGCGGTTTAGACCATGTGCTCAGACCGTTAAAATAGGCCCTTAGCACCTAATTAGTTGGTAGAGCGCATTTTGTACCTATTTTTAGACATTTTAACTCGTTATAGACATTATAACTCATATCCTGTCATTGGTTTCAACTTGTAATCCTGCTGAAATTGTGTGTCTGCCACAGATTGAAGCTCTAGACAGCTCTGCTCCACAGATAGCAGTGCTAGAAACCCTGTGGAAAGTGGAGCTCCTCAAAGATGGTCGTTATGGGATCTTTATTTCCTCCAGAGAGCTTAAGGCTCAGGATACTGACTCGGCAGATGTTGATCTGATCTATCACATCCTCAGAGCGCCCTACTTTGGGTACCTGGAAAATTATACCAATGGTGAGAAGTCTGTCTGTGTGTCTATATATTTGTCTGCCTACAGTATGTCTTTCTGTCCGTATCTCTCTCTCTCTCTCTCTCTCTCTCTCTCTCTCTCTCTCTCTCTCTCTCTCTCTCTCTCTCTCTCTCTCTCTCTCTCTCTCTCTCTCTCTCTCTCTCTCTCTCTCTCTCTCTCTCTCTCTCTCTCTCTCTCTCTCTCTCTCTCTCTCTCTCTCTCTCTCTCTCTCTCTCTTTGTCCATCCATCTGGCTGGGTATCCATGTATCTATATCTAGGCTTTCCGTCTGTCATAATGTATTTACATCCTGTATAATGTTTGTAGGTGAGTTTGTGAGGCATCGTTTCTCTCAGAGGGATCTGAACAGAAGGAATATTCTCTACATCATAAACTCTGCTCTGGACGCTTTAACTGACAGCCTGGAGTTTGCTGTTTCTGATGCACTGGACAACACTGGACCCTCTCACAAGTAATCCTTGGGCTTTACTTTTTTTTTCTCTCTCTTGTGGGATCAGTCACTGTGTTGAATTAAATTCTGTTAATTTCCATTGCCCATAAATAGTAACTTCTTATAGCAATATAATGTTTTGGTAACTTCTGTAACACTTTGTCTCTTTTGAGTATTGTGTTGATCTACTTTTGAACTTTACAACTGCATGTTAGCTAACTCTCATTAGAGTATTAGTAGGCCGTCTGCTTAAAGGGGTGGTTGATTGCCCCTTTTTACAAGATGTAAAATAAGTCTCTGATGTCCCCAGAGTGTGTAAGTGAAGTTTTAGCTCAAAATACCCCCCATATAATTTTTTATAGCATGTTAAAATTGTCACTTTTTGAGGGTGAGCAAAAATTTGCCGTTTTTGTGTGTCCCTTTAAATGCAAATGAGTTGCTGCTCATGGGGCGGAGCTTCAAGAACTCCAGTTAGGAGCTATGATAACCTCATGCAGATGGGCAATGAGACTGTTCAGCCTTTTCTGTTCAAACCGGAGTCAGACAGTGATGGAGAGACTCAAGAAGAAGTGACAACATGTAGAATGCAACAGAACGTTTCTGAATGGTTAGTTGATGAATTGAATGTAGCTGTGGAGTTAACTATCTTCAAGTCATTGATTAACATATTCTGTCATGATAATCTCACCCCCTTTGTTGCGTTTTCCTGGAGACAGGGTTTATGTAAATTTCAGGGTTAGTGATGTCACTAACCCAGGAGGAAGCTTGTGTAGTCCCTACCAGCCGTTTGTTGTAGTCTTTAAAAAGTGATTTCTTTAAAATCTCCCTTTACTTTGAACTTTGACCATGGTAACTTTGCAGATGTTGTTTATGCTCAAACAGCAACAGTACACAATAACCAAAGTTTAAAAAGTGAAATCATAATCAACCACCCCTTTAATATAACTCTTTATTGTAATAGTCCTCCAACAGACATTCTACTGACGATAAGCAACTGTGCAACTACACGTCAACTTCTAACCCTAACCCTACCAGTCTACTAATACTCTACTAACACTATAATAAGAATAAGTAGACATGTAGGTGCAATGTTACTTATAGGCAACAGAATGTGTTAAAGGGACCATCAAAATAAAGTGAAACCAATGTTTTTGTATTTCTCAATGCATCAATGTAACATCACATCTCCACATATACTGCATGTACACTTGAATTGCATGCTGTTTGTGTATATTAGGATGTGTAATATTACTCCCTCTGTCAGATTGGAGTTCAGCTGGGCCAGTGTTGAGCTGACCGGGACTGATTATATAATATGTGAGAGTCAGGGGTCAGTCTCATTAACCATCCAGAGGAAGGGGAATCTGCAGGACTCATCTTATGTGACTGTACAGGTATAGTGGCGTGTATCTTTATTCGTTATGGATCGTTATTGGCTGATAATAGCTTTATATAGTTTGATCAGTGTTCTCTGTAAAGGCCGATCAGATGACACAAAACTTGCAAGCAGCTAAAATTGCTTCACTACATTTACCGGTCTGGCAGTTCTACCAGGTGTCTGAAAAGGACGATCAATTTGCAATGTCTTTGCGGAGAGAGGAGATATTACAACGACAGCAACCCTACAGCAAGTGGTTGAAAAAATAAAGTCCTTAATTGGTCCTTCGTGGACAAAAATGGACATCCATAGGAATGAATGGGAAAAACTAGAATACAGAGAATTTTTTTCATTACTTGTTCAATAAAAAATAATAAATCCAAAAGAATGCCGATCAAACATACACATACATGAAGTGGTGAGTCTGTACAACATTTTCAATGTGGCAAACACTCACACTCACTCTCACACACACAAAAACTTTTTCTTATTTCATGTATTTTTCTAAGCATGTTTTGGTATTTTTGTATAGTCTAACCCAACACAGAGGTCTTTTTTTTATTTACAATTTTAACTTGTGACAAAATATAAAACTTAGATATTTATAGCAGTTAAATTCCTTAAAACATTGGTTTACTGAGTTCAGCCTATATGCAGCTATTGAGTACTATTATGTCATCTAGTGGCAATTTTTTATAAAATTTATACCATTATTTGTCACCAAAGTCACTACATTTTTAGGTTTTAGTTATAGTTAAGAATATTAAATATAACATAAAAATAGGTATATTTTACATTAAAAATATGGTACTTTTAGAAGTAAATGAATTAAAAAATACCACAAAAATAAAAACCCTGCATAAATGGATAGTTTTTATGATTGAAGATAGTGATATAAGAAGATAGTGCCCAAATTTGTCTACGAAGGTCCAATTAAGGGCTGCAAATACAAAGGTCTTTAATGGAATATGTTGCACATGTTGCTTTCCAATAATTAATGTGTTGTCAATTCATGATACCTTCTCATCTCTTCATTGTTTATATTTAAAATACTTTGTTGTTAAGAATAGTTGGCCTATTATTTATTTCGGTGATCGGTATCGGCCAATACTGCTTCCAGTAATGGTGATCGGCCCCACAAATCCTGATGGGAGCACCCTTTATTTTAATATATATTCTGCGTCATTCTCCATAGGTGAAAGAACTCACAGCATCTGCTGGAACGGATTTTATACCGGCTTCATCTTTGATTCAGTTTGACCCAGGTAAATTGAAATAGGGATTTTCTTAGGGTTTTCTTAAAGCTGCATTCTGTAACTTTTTTTTGGTTAAAAATGATCCAAAATGAATTTTTGAGCAAGTACATAACCAGCCATCTCCTTACCTTAGCCCGATTCACAATGGTAAGCTTATAATAATGTGTTATAATTTGAGTGGTACTGGTAGATTTCTGCTGAAAAATTTGAGCATGTCGCCATTCATCTTTGTGTCATTATGTCACGTCTGTATTCATATATACAGGTCCTTCTCAAAAAATTTGCATATTGTGATAAAAGTTCATTATTTTCCATAATGTAATGATAAAATTAAAATGTCATATATTTTAGATTCATTGCACACCAACTGAAATATTTCAGGTCTTTTATTGTTTTAATACTGATGATTTTGGCATACAGCTCATGAAAACCCCAAATTCCTATCTCAAATAATTAGCATATCATGAAAAGGTTCTCTAAACGAGCTATTAACCTAATCATCTGAATCAACTAATTAACTCTAAACACCTGCAAAAGATTCCTGAGGCTTTTAAAAACTCCCAGCCTGGTTCATTACTCAAAACCGCAATCATGGGTAAGACTGCCGACCTGACTGCTGTCCAGAAGGCCATCATTGACACCCTCAAGCGAGAGGGTAAGACACAGAAAGACATTTCTGAAAGAATAGGCTGTTCCGAGAGTGCTGTATCAAGGTACCTCAGTGGGAAGTCTGTGGGAAGAAAAAGTGTGGCAAAATACACTGCACAACGAGAAGAGGTGACCGGACCCTGAGGAAGATTGTGGAGAAGGACCGATTCCAGACCTTGGGGGACCTGCGGAAGCAGTGGACTGAGTCTGGAGTAGAAACATCCAGAGCCACCGTGCACAGGCGTGTGCAGGAAATGGGCTACAGGTGCCGCATTCCCAGGTCAAGCCACTTTTGAACCGGAAACAGCGGCAGAAGCGCCTGACCTGGGCTACAGAGAAGCAGCACTGGACTGTCACTCAAATTTTGCATGTCATTCGGAAATCAAGGTGCCAGAGTCAGGAGGAAGACTGGGGAGAAGGAAATGCCAAAATGCCTGAAGTCCAGTGTCAAGTACCCACAGTCAGTGATGGTCTGGGGTGCCATGTCAGCTGCTGGTGTTGGCCCACTGTGTTTTATCAAGGGCAGGGTCAATGCAGCAATGCAGGGTCAATCAGGAGATTTTGGAGCACTTCATGCTTCCATCTGCTGAAAAGCTTTATGGAGATAAAGATTTCGTTTTCAGCACAACCTGGCACCTGCTCACAGTGCCAAAACCACTGGTAAATGGTTTACTGACCATGGTATTACTGTGCTCAATTGGCCTGCCAACTCTCCTGACCTGAACCCCATAGAGAATCTGTGGGATATTGTGAAGAGAAAGTTGAGAGACGCAAGACCCAACACTCTGGATGAGCTTAAGGCCGCTATCGAAGCATCCTGGGCCTCCATAACACCTCAGCAGTGCCACAGGCTGCACGCCGCATTGAAGCAGTCATTTCTGCAAAAGGATTCCCGACCAAGTATTGAGTGCATAACTGAACATAATTATTTGAAGGTTGACTTTTTTTGTATTAAAAACACTTTTCTTTTATTGGTCGGATGAAATATGCTAATTTTTTGAGAAAGGAATTTTGGGTTGTCATGAGCTGTATGCCAAAATCATCAGTATTAAAACAATAAAAGACCTGAAATATTTCAGTTGGTGTGCAATGAATCTAAAATATATTACATTTTAATTTTATCATTACAATATGGAAAATAATGAACTTTTATCACAATATGCTAATTTTTTGAGAAGGACCTGTACATGGTAGCGGTACTGTAATGTTTTTTTTCTCAGTTGGTTAGAACAAAAGTGCCAGACATGTTACTTACTTGTTCAGATGACATTTTCCAGTGTCATAATTTGGTCATACTTCCAAGATGTAGAATCTATAATTCCTGAGTCCGCGCTGAGGAACCGTGCCGATGCACAACCCGCGTAAAAATTTTAACTCCGCAAATAACTGCAATCGCAGGTTTCAAACAGAGATGGCGACAAAAGAGGCAAAACTTATGGACTGCAGCTTTAAACAAATAAATGAATGACTTGAGATGCTACAATAAAATATTACAGAAGATAATTCAATGCTTAAATCATTGCTAACAAACTTAAATGGTGTCTTTTTTCAGGGATGGTCAGTCGAGTATGGAAAGTGGAGATTGTTCAGGATTCTTTGGAGGAAGCTGATGAGAAATTTGAGGTTATCTTGGTATCTCCGGTGGGTGCAGTGCTGAAAGACAAATCAAAAGCCACTATTTTCATTAAGGACACAAATGGTTAGTGCAAATTGTCCAGAAGACCAAAATTGCCAACAGTTCCTTTAATGAATAGAGCAAGTATTCACATGATGATGAGACGTCACATGTTATGTTTGTTGTAAGATCATTTGTTGGGTGTTTCTAAAGGGCAGTGCAGACAGGACCGGATCAAAGCAGACACTACGATTCAAGGTCAAGAGGTTCAGCCAGGGCCGTACCCTCGACACGGCTCCATCCAGGTGGAAACGTTGCCTTTCTCTCAGGGATATATCAGAGGGGATGGAGATAAAATAGTTGAAGCTCCCTCCACTACAAAGAAAAGACTCAGAGGAATTGGGAATGGAAAAGTGGTAAGTTACACGTTTCGAGTGGTTAATATAATATAATTGAATAGTATATATACACTCACCTAAAGGATTATTAGGAACACCATACTAATACTGTGTTTGACCCCCTTTCGCCTTCAGAACTGCCTTAATTCTACGTGGCATTGATTCAACAAGGTGCTGAAAGCATTCTTTAGAAATGTTGGCCCATATTGATAGAATAGCATCTTGCAGTTGATGGAGATTTGTGGGATGCACATCCAGGGCACGGCTTCTGCTCCACCACATCCCAAAGATGCTCAATTGGGTTGAGATCTGGTGACTGTGGGGGCCATTTTAGTACGGGGAACTCATTTTCATGTTCAAGGAACCAAATTGAAATGATGCGAGCTTTGTGACATGGTGCATTATCCTGCTGGAAGTAGCCATCAGAGGATGGGTACATGGTGGTCATAAATGGATGGACATGGTCAGAAACAATGCTCAGGTAGGCCGTGGCAATTAAACGATGCCCAATTGGCACTAAGGGGCCTAAAGTGTGCCAAGAAAACATCCCCCACACCATTACACCACCACCACCAGCCTGCACAGTGGTAACAAGGCATGATGGATCCATGTTCTCATTCTGTTTACGCCAAATTCTGACACCATCTGAATGTCTCAATAGAAATCGAGACTCATCAGACCAGGCAACATTTTTCCAGTCTTCAACAGTCCAATTTTGGTGAGCTCGTGCAAATTGTAGCCTCTTTTTCCTATTTGTAGTGGAGATGAGTGGTACCCGGTGGGGTCTTCTGCTGTTGTAGCCCATCTGCCTCAAGGTTGTGTGTGTTGTGGCTTCACAAATGCTTTGCTGCATACCTCGGTTGTAACGAGTGGTTATTCAAGTCAAAGTTGCTCTTCTATCAGCTTAAATCATTCGGACCATTCTCCTCTGACCTCTAGCATCAACAAGGCATTTTCACCCACAGGACTGCCGCATACTGGATGTTTTTCCCTTTACACACCATTCTTTGTAAACCCTAGAAATGGTTGTGCATGAAAATCCCAGTAACTGAGCAGATTGTGAAATACTCAGACCGCCCCGTCTGGCACCAACAACCATGCCACGCTCAAAATGGCTTAAAATCCCCTTTCTTTCCCATTCTGACATTCAGTTTGGAGTTCAGGAGATTGTCTTGACCAGGACCACACCCCTAAATGCATTGAAGAAACAGCCATGTGATTGGTTGATTAGATATTTGCATTAGTGAGAAACTGAACAGGTGTTCCTAATAATCCTTTAGGTGAGTGTATATATATATATACTCATCTAAAGCACTTTCATCCACAGGTTCAGCCTTCGGAAACCATTCGTCAAGGATCTGATGTCATTTACAAAGTAAGCGGAATAGAACAATGGCAGTAGAGCAGATGTGCAGTTGTGATTAGATATATCTGGGTTATGTCCAAGAACATTATTTATCTTAATTTTTGGTACTTTAAAATTTTGAAATATGATGTTAATATTCAAGTGATCAATAACTTACAGTATCATGGTATCGTATCGATGGCGGTGGAGGAGGACAATGCTGACTCAAGGACTGACAGAAAGGCGCAGGTGCAGGTGACCAGCTGGGGCAGCAGCGCTCTCCTGCGTTCAGGACAAAACTACAGCAAACCGCCCGAGTTTTGCAGCCTTTTGTGACTCGGGTAAGAGTTTTGTGAGTTTGTTTGGAAATGGTCAGATTAATTAGAGTAATCTTTTGCAAATAAACCTGCATATTTGGTTGTCTCTCTCCCAAGCCTTCTTCTAAACCCTGCACTCCAGAGCTCACTGGCTTTCTCCATTACAACGACAGCTCAGGTCAGCTGTTCAGCTGTAATGGAGTCTCCTGGAGCCTCTGGACGCCTACTAATGAGGTCATTCACATTAATATTAAATCACAATGACTGAATCTCCAGTTGCTACATTTCATGAGATGATTTGAATATGTTATGTTCTCACTCAGACGTTGAAAGCACAGAAATGTCCTCGAGGATGGACATACCACAACAATTACTGTTACATTCTGAGCACAGAGCGCAAAGCCACGTGGAGCGCAGCGGTTCGGGCCTGCAGAGAAAGGTGCGACAAACCCTGAAGAACAATAATACCAACAGTCACGACTTATACGATTGGAATACTACACGACTTTTGCCCCGATCTGCAGTCTGGACAAGTCGATAGTATTTGCTGAAAGTCAGAGCCGGTCTGCAGATTTGATTTGACTGATTTCACAAAAAAATTGCGTAGAAAACATGCTTTTTTTAGCTTCAGTCTTTGATTCCACCCAGTTGTCACATTCAAATATATCAAATATGTCTGATGTTTTAAAGTCTGCATGAAATGCAAGTTGTGATAGTCTTTGCTTCCCTAGTGTAACATATATCCGAGTGAAACGGGACTTGTTCAGGGTTGCCAGGTCTGCATAACAAAACTAGCCCAATGGTCATATCCCAAATATCAAAACTCAAAATATGCCATTCCCACATCTAAAATACATACAGTGGGTACGGAGAGTATTCAGACACCCTTACATTTTTTACTCTTTGTAATATTGCAGCCATTTGCTAAAATCATTTAAGTTTCTCATTAATCATTTAAGTTTCTCATTTTTTCTCATTAATGTACACACAGCACCCCATATTGACAGAAAAACACAGAATTGTTGACATTTTTGCAGATTTATTAAAAAAGAAAAACTGAAATATCACACGGTCCTAAGTATTCAGACTCTTTGCTCAGTATTTAGTAGAAGCACCCTTTTGAGTCTTTTTGGGAAAGATGCAACAAGTTTTTCACACCTGGATTTGGGGATCCTCTGCCATTCCTCCTTGCAGATCCTCTCCAGTTCTGTCAGGTTGGATGGTAAACTTGGTGGACAGCCATTGTCAGGTCTCTCCAGCGAATTCTCAATTGGGTTTAAGTCATGGCTCTGGCTGGGCCATTCAAGAACAGTCACAGAGTTGTTGTGAAGCCACGCCATTATTTTAGCTGTGTGTTTAGGGTCATTGTCTTGTTGGAAGGTGAACCTTTGGTCCAGTCTGAAGTCTTGAGCACTCTGGAGAAGGTTTTCGTCCAGGATATCCTTGTACTTGGCCGCATTCATCTTTCCCTCGATTGCAACCAGTCGTCCTATCCCTGCAGCTGAAAAACACCCCCACAGCATGATGCTGCCACCACCACGCTTCACTGTTGGGACTGTATTGGACAGGTGATGAGCAGTGCCTGGTTTTCTCTACACAAACCGCTTAGAATTAAGGCCAAAAAGTTATATCTTGGTCTCATCAGACCAGAGAATCTTATTTCTCACCATCTTGGAGTCCTTCAGGTGTTTTTTTAGCAAACTCCAAGCAGGCTTTCATGTGGGAGAGACTTCCGTCTGGCCACTCTGCCATAAAGCCCCGACTGGTGGAGGGCTGCAGTAATGGTTGACTTTCTACAACTTTCTCCCATCTGCCGACTGTATCTCTGGATCTCAGCCACAGTGATCTTTGGGTTCTTCTTTACCTCTCTCACCAAGGTTCCTCTCCACCGATAGCTCAGTTTGGCCGGACGGCCAGCTCTAGGAAGGGTTCTGGTCATGCCAAACGTCTTACATTTAAGGATTATGGAGGCCAGTGTGCTCTTAGGAACCTTAAATGCAGCAGAATTTTTTTGTAACTGTGGCCAGATCTGTGCCTTGCCACAATTCTGTCTCTGAGCTCTTCAGGCAGTTCCTTTGACCTCATGATTCTCATTTGTTCTGACATGCACTGTGAGCTGTAAGGTCTTATATAGACAGGTGTGTGGCTTTTCTAACCAAGTCCAGTCAGTATAATCAAACACAGCTGGACTCAAATGAAGGTGTAGAACCATCTCAAGGATGATCAGAAGAAATGGACAGCACCTGAGTTAAATATATGAGTGTCACAGCAAAGGGTCTCAATACTTAAGACCATTTGATATTTCAGTTTTTCTTTTTTAATAAATCTGCAAAAATGTCAACAATTCTGTGTTTTTCTGTCAATATGGGATGCTGTGTGTACATTATTGAGAACATTTTAGAAAATGGCTGCAATATAAAAAAGAATGAAAAATGTAAGGGGGCTGAATACTTTCCGTACCCACTATATTTTACATTCACTAATATCCAAATCAACTATATTGTAGTGATAATAAACACAGCTCAAAAGCTCCCCAACAGCAGTGGCTCTCCTTCACAAACCTTAACATCTAGCACAGTTTGATAAATGATAGAATAAAGCATTTCAATACAAGCTTTTTTAGCCAAAAATATTTTATGCGACATGTCAAACCTTTAACCAGCATGGGATAGAAGGTCATTAATTTTTAAAGAGAAATGTCAGAGGATTTGGATATAAGAGAAGAGGAGCTTGAGTTTGTTGCCCAGCCGTATTTATTTGAACCGTGAGAGGTGTCAAAGCTTACGCTACTACTACATCGTGTCAGGGGTTACTCTTTTGGCGATTTAAATATGGATATTTTACTTACAAAACCCATCACTTCTCTTCAGAAGGCCTTTATTAACCCCCTGGAGTCATATGGATTACTTTTATGATGGATAGATGCACTTTTTTGGACTTCCAAAATTTCGTCCTCTATTCACTCCCGTTATAAAGCTTAGAAGAGCAATGATGTTTTTTAATATAACTCCAATTTTGTTCGTCTGAAAGAAGGATGTCATATACACAGAGGATGGCTTGATGGCATGAGTAGATCATGGGCTAATTTTCATTTTTGGCTGAACTAACCTATTTATTGCTGCAGTCTACTTAAAACCATATTTCTTTTATTTTTTAAAAATCAGTTTAAATGAATGATTCAATGACTCACTCATTAATCCTTCACTTGCATTTTTGCAAGCACAGCATTTTTGATCAAATCTCTTGAATGATTCAATGACAAACACATTCGCTGTGTCTAAAATGAAATACTTCCCTACTATATAGTATGCGAAAAACAGTACGCCAAAAGAGTAGTTTCTCCGAATACATAGTATTCAAAAAGCACTTGGCGAAAAGTACCCGCATGACCTACTACTTCCGTGCGCATTCGATGGACACTTTACTATCCCATGAGGCCACAGAAGGGGATTTGTGAATGGAAGTGAAGTGACTTTAGACTGTTATAAATATAAATGATATATGGATATAGTGTCCGTGATGTCAACCATAGGATTCTGAAGAGCAGTTTTGAAGCGTAAAGTAGGGATGAGTTGGCCGTTGCCATCTCGGCAGCGCTTCATCATGCATCACTCCCGGATAACAGAAAATGGGCAAAGAGGCGGGACTAGAGCAGAGCTGAGGTGACGTGATGACTAACAGACAGCAGACAAACGGCAATCCATCTGTCACTCAAAGTGGCCACGCCCTTAATTATGCAAAACTTTAAGGCTTTATATAATGTAAACGAATGAGTTATAAACCCCCACCCAAAAAAACCCCATTGCTATTGGTCCCGCCCTCATGCCACACTGCAGTGTTCCATAAAAATTGTCAAGTTTGTGACTTTAATGTTGACTAACTAAATACTTGTTTCCTCAAGCTTCAATGGAAACCTGGTCAGTGTTTTGTCAAAAGGAGACATGGACTGGCTGTGGGACTTCAGTGAAAGAAAACCCTTTTGGATTGGTAAGTCTGGATTGGACATTTGTGAAGGTTCTTCAGCACAATGCGATTTAAACGCTGTTTTTCTTTCACCTCAGGTCTGAATGATCGGGAAAGCAAAGGTCGCTGGGAGTGGGTGGGCGGAGAGCCTGTCACATACACCAACTGGAGGCGGAGCCCACCAAGAAACAGGAAGAAGGGAACAAAGAAGTGTGTCCTGGTCTGGAGGAAGACGAAATGGCAGATACGAGACTGTAAGAAAGGAAAGGGACACCGCTATGTGTGTTATGTTCACATGTGAGACTGCTCACAACATGTGATCTCACTTCTTAGTGCACAATAATCATGATGTGAACAGGCCACATTAACAACCGTTGCTATGTCAACGCACTGTTTCTTAGTCCAAGGGTGACGTGACCACATCTTTTCTAACTCAGAGGACCGTCATGTGTTGTAATGTAAATGTAAGATATGCAACTCAGTCTCTGTGTATTTATTACTGTATGTGCTCTGTACGTTATGAGAATGATTTTCAAGAAATGGTCTTAGATTTAGTTTTTTTTTCTTGTTCACTAAATGATTGTCATACACATACTGTCACTGCAAAGACCCCTCTTTAGAATAAAAATATCTGACGTTAATGAAATATGAAATGAATGCTCTATTATTTTGATTTCTCTGGAAATTATTGCTACCTAATTATTGCTACGTAATAATTGCATCTGAGACTGAATATATCGAGAATCACAAATATTCTAGGCTGTTTATTAAAAATAAATATGCATATAGTTCATAACAAGAGATTAACATATTTGAACTTTGACAAGCAATATATCTATTTTTTTAAATATTTTTAAGCATTTGGGTTCAGTAAGTTTTTTTTTATAAATTAACTTCATTAAATTCAGCACGGATGCATTAAATTGATTAAAACTGACATTAAATACTTAAATATAGTTATAAATGTATATTCCAAATAAATGCTTTTCTTTCGAACCTCCTATTAATCAAAGAATCCTGAAAAATGGTTACCACAACAATATTAAGAAGCACAACACTGATAATAATGAAGGTTTCTTGAGCAGAAATCAGCATATTATTATGATTTCTGAAGGATCATGTGACACTGAAGACTGGAGGAATCATCTTAATAACGTTAATAAATTACATGTTACAGTACATTTCCAAATAGAAAACGGTTATTTTAAATTGTAATATTTCTCAATATTAATATTTTTACTGTATTTTAGATCAAATAAATACAGCTTTGGTGAGAATATGACTTCTTTCAAAAGCATTTGAATGATAGTGTAAATACTCACATAAATTAAGCAACCATGCTATGCTTAAATAAATCAGTTTATTAAAAGTTCTTAACCAAAATGAACTACAATATTATAAAAGAATTGAAAAAGTTAACATTTTACAGAAAAAAACACCTTTATCCCATCTTTACATATAAAATAAGGCACTATTCAGTGTTCTGCCTAGCAATATACAAAATGTCATACAAATACATTTTTTACAACTTGTTCCAAATATGAAAGAAAAATCAAACATTTTGTGTGCCCAAATAAAGTCAAGCTCCACCGTTTACATACAAATAACCAAACATTTTAATCTCCAGTGTCCTGTCTATGATTTCTGTGCACATTGGTTGAAAACTCAACATATTTAAAGTCGCTCATTTTAATTACTCAGGGACTAAAAAAAGATTTCACACACCTAAACCAACACAAAAGGCCATGAAACATTAAAAGCAGTTCTTAGCAAATACAGGAATGGTTTCACATTTAGCAGCTTCACCCTCTGAGAATACAATCAAATCTTTTAGCAGCTCTGCCCTCCAAAAAACGACCAAAACATTAAGCAATTTAAGAGAAAATCTGAAGCAGTGAACAGAAATGCATCCCTCCAGATGAACCTCAGGGCAATCGATCACTCTTCTTCTTTCAGTTTTGTTAGTCTTAAGTTATCTCACATCAAATATATTTGAGCCTAAGGAGTGTTTTTAATGAATGTTTTCTTCTAAGTTACATAATATTGTTCTCTTTTGGCTTGAAAATGTGCAAATGTAATGTTTGATACTGCCACACACACTCCAAAAGTGTAGAAACAGACATGTTCAAGAGAAGGCCATTAAACGTGTCAGAGTCCCGGGATAGCAGGCTTCATCAGCAGCGCTGTGTGTTTCGCAGACGAGACCTCATGTCATAGAAAGCCGTGCTCATCCAGTCCTTTCACTGAAACCGGGTTCCATTTTGCAGTGGGTTTACTGGGAGCATGAACTGAAAAACAAACCGTTTAATGAACATGTGAACAGTATTATCAGACTACTGACATGAGCTCCATCTACCAAATCCCTATACACACAGCTGGGAAGATAACATTAAATAGCACAGTAGAATCCAGCCATCATCTGACCTTTCCTATCCATCCACCCATCCATCAATCATCTGATCTTTCCTATCCATCCATCCATCCATCAATCATCTGACCTTTCCTATCCATCCATCCATCCATCAATCATCTGATCTTTCCTATCCATCCATCCATCCATCCATCCAATCATCTGACCTTTTCTATCCATCCATCTATTCATCCATCCATCATCTGACCTTTCCTATTCATCCATCCATCCATCATCTGACCTTTCCTATTCATCCATCCATCCATCCTCTGACCTTTCCTATTCATCCATCCATCCATCATCTGACCTGTCCTGTTCATCCATCCATCCATCATCTGAACTTTCCTATCCATCCATCATCTGACCTTTTCTATCCACGCACCCATCCATCCATCCATCATCTGAACTTTCCTATCCATTCATCAACTGACCTTTTTCTATCCATCCATCGATCCATCATCCATTCATCCTCAACCTTTTCTATCCATCCATCCATCCATCTTCTGACCTTCCATCCATCAACTGACCTTTTCCATCCATCCATCCATCCATCTATCCATCATCTGACCTTTTCCATCCATCCATCAATCCATCCATCCATCCATCCATCCATCGATCCATCATCTGACCTTTTCCATCCATCATGACATTTTCCATCCATCCATCCATCCATCATCTGACCTTTTCCATCCATCCATCAACTGACCTTTTCCATCCATCCATCCATCCATCCATCCATCCATCCATCCATCCATCATCTGACCTTTTCCATCCATCCATCCATCCATCATGACCTTTTCCATCCATCCATCTATCCATCCATCCATCATGACATTTTTCATCCATCCATCCATCCATCATCTGACCTTTTCCATCCATCCATCCATCAACTGACCTTTTCCATCCATCCATCCATCCATCCATCCGTCTATCTACAATCTATCTGTTTATTGAAAGTCTTCATTACTTAAATGACTACATATAAATTAATCAATGTGCTACATCATACAATAACCTAATACAATCACTAATCTTAATGTTATTTTATTTCATTTCTAATATTTACTTCAAGTGACTGCATCACCAACTGTGACTAAAATGCTACTACTAGGTTTCAACCGCTACACCCCAATACATTAACTGTATTCGAGACTCTCATTACCTGGTAGCACTATGGCTCTGGTGTGCGATGGTGCCTGCGTTTCCGAAGGACCTGGTGACACTCTTTCCCCATAATCACTTTCACCAGATGAGGTGTGATCCCCGGCTCTAGAGTCAACCATCATATGAAGCCCGGGTCTCTTTTTATGGTACTTGGCACGGTATGTGTCCGTCATGCAATTATCCACGGAGAAATAAGTGGTGGGGATGACAGGAGAGCCGACAAGAGGTTTAGGAAAGTTGGAGAACTTCTCGTCGCTCTCACTAGCTGACAGATCATTCCTCTCCTGATCCGAGGAGCCAGACTTGGAGCTTGTATCAGACGAGATCATGTGTGGTTCAGGCAAGTTTTCCAGCCACTTCTGCTGGATGCTATGGGACAGGGCTGAGTCGTTCTGAGGAAGGCACTGAGGACTGGGTGGGCAGGGATCTTGTGGGATGTGTCGTCGATTCTCTGAACTCAAAACATGTGGCTTTGGAGGTAACGGTGGGCCATGAGATAGAGTCCGCGAGGGAACCTGAGGTGGCAGGTCAGCATGTGACGATGAATCCTCCAGCTCGGAAAAGGGACCGGCAAGGTCATCGGAGCTGTTCCACTCCGAGCTGCTGGTCTTGGTGAAATAAGGAGGGATGGGGTTCCCATTTAACACATGTGGTCGTTCTACCTCAGTCTTTTCCACCATCTCCTTACCAGGAATGTATCTAAAAGCTTGCCTTCTGCAGGAGGAAACAGTCTTGATATATTTAATAACTACTGACCCTTGTAAAAAAGTAGTATGCTTAATTAAAATACTTGAATACTTCCAGAAAAATATAAAATAATTGGCCAGTTAAATGACCAGTCTTAACACTTTTAAAAAGTTGAATAATTCAAATTAAAAGTTCTACATAAATGTACATTTTAGACCGTTTTAATAATCCTGTTGTGCTTTAAATAAATACAATTATTTTGATGTGTTGACTAACATATTGAAGCACAAAATTATTGATTAGAATTGTAACTGTAGTATGTAATTCAATATTATATTTATTTAATGATAAATAACATGTATCATTATTTACTAAATTACAACTTTGTCATTACATACTGTACATATTTAAATATATGACAAGTTTCAATAGAAATTACATTAAAGTATATTTTAGTTTACCATAAACGCGTTGACATACAGGTCCATCTCAATAAATTAGCATATCATGAAAAGGTTCTCTAAACGAGCTATTAACCTAATCATCTGAATCAACTAATTAACTCTAAACACCTGCAAAAGATTCCTGAGGCTTTTAAAAACTCCCAGCCTGGTTCATTACTCAAAACCGCAATCATGGGTAAGACTGCCGACCTGACTGCTGTCCAGAAGGCCATCATTGACACCCTCAAGCGAGAGGGTAAGACACAGAAAGAAATATTTGAACGAATAGGCTGTTCCCAGAGTGCTGTATCAAGGCACCTCAGTGGGAAGTCTGTGGGAAGGAAAAAGTGTGGCAAAAACACTGCACAACGAGAAGAGGTGACCGGACCCTGAGGAAGATTGTGGAGAAGGACCGATTCCAGACCTTGGGGGACCTGCGGAAGCAGTGGACTGAGTCTGGAGTAGAAACATCCAGAGCCACCGTGCACAGGCGTGTGCAGGAAATGGGCTACAGGTGCCGCATTCCTCAGGTCAAGCCACTTTTGAACCAGAAACAGCGGCAGAAGCGCCTGACCTGGGCTACAGTGAAGCAGCACTGGACTGTCGCTCAAATTTTGCATGTCATTCGAAATCAAGGTGCCAGAGTCTGGAGGAAGACTGGGGAGAAGGAAATGCCAAAATGCCTGAAGTCCAGTGTCAAGTACCCACAATCAGTGATGGTCTGGGGTGCCATGTCAGCTGCTGGTGTTGGTCCACTGTGTTTTATCAAGGGCAGGGTCAATGCAGCTAGCTATCAGGAGATTTTGGAGCACTTCATGCTTCCATCTGCTGAAAAGCTTTATGGAGATGAAGATTTTGTTTTTCAGCACGACCTGGCACCTGCTCACAGTGCCAAAACCACTGGTAAATGGTTTACTGACCATGGTATTACTGTGCTCAATTGGCCTGCCAACTCTCCTGACCTGAACCCCATAGAGAATCTGTGGGATATTGTGAAGAGAAAGTTGAGAGACGCAAGAGCCAACACTCTGGATGAGCTTAAGGCCGCTATCGAAGCATCCTGGGCCTCCATAACACCTCAGCAGTGCCACAGGCTGATTGCCTCCATGCCACGCCGCATTGAAGCCGTCATTTCTGCAAAAGGATTCCTGACCAAGTATTGAGTGCATAACTGAACATAATTATTTGAAGGTTGACTTTTTTTTGTATTAAAAACACTTTTCTTTTATTGGTCGGATGAAATATGTGAATTTTGGGTTTTCATGAGCTGTATGCCAAAATCATCAGTATTAAAACAATAAAAGACCTGAAATATTTCAGTTTGTGTGCAATGAATCTAAAATATATGAAAGTTAAATTATCATTACATTATGGAAAAGAATGAACTTTTATCACAATATGCTAATCTTTTGAGAAGGACCTGTATTGTTGACATAAGTACAAGTGTACAAGACAATAGAAGTAATTATGAAATTAAATAAATATTTACTTAAGTCCTACTTAAGTGGTGATGTCAAAATCACTCTAAAGTTCAGCTATTGCATTTTTAATAATTGCATTTAATATAAATTTAAACTGCAATTTTTTTTAATGGCAATTAACATGCAATTAAGTGTTTTATTATTTCCATAAGAACTTTTTAAAAAATGCTTAAGTATGCTTCTTTTTCACAAGAGTAGACACTGCAATAAACTATATTGAAACATTTTTATTAATGAAACGAGCCACATGTATAATTATGCAAAAAATGAAATTTCCTTTGAAAAATGACCCAAAGAGTCATCTTGAGCAAATGTGATTTAAAAACATAATTATGCTCCCAAACATGACAAAAAAGTATATATATATATATAAATTCTAATTGATGCTTAAACACATTTTCAGGACACTGTGTTAATGATTTTATACAACTGAACGTTTATGTGTATGGAGAATATACAAAATAGCATGGAAACGATTCAAAGCTTCATGCATTCATATTTCCAAAAAACTTACCTCGGAATAACAGGACTCATGGAACGATCATGTGCTTTCTTTTGGTGGTCACCTGTAAGATAAATGATTAAAAACATTTAAGATTTATGTATAGTTGCATGCATTCTTTAATGTGTAGTTATTCGTTTTAAATCTCTATTTGTGCACTGAAAAATAGTGTGAAAGACAAAATATGCCCACATAGACTGAGGCTGAATTTTGGCCGATATGTCACTGTCAGAAAGTCCTAGCTGTAAAATTCACACTGCAGACATGTTATGTAAAGGGTCAGGCTGGGGTATTGTGTGGGTTCAGAGAGGATGTGTCTCAGTGGGGCATCTGGCGGGCAGTGCTCAGCAAGGGCTCTGGGCCTGTCTAAAGTAGACAAGTCTAAAGAGAAGGGGCCCAGGCTGGGCCATCCGGTTCAAACCAGCTTCTCGGTGCGCGCCAATGGCTTGTTAACAATGAGCTCAAGGGGTAAATGCGATCATAAAAGTGCCCATACCATGCCAAGTGGTCAGTGAGTCAGAGAGCTTGGATTCTAAGGAGACAGCAAAGCTTTCAATGTGTTGCTGTAGTGACCGCACCTTTAAATCTAAATAGCTGTCAGGTGGACTGTGGGACATATGACCACAGAGATTCATGCTGGGAACACATTCACAAGCAACGCTGCACAAAATAACAGTGAGATTGTCAGTGAAAGCAGCACCACTGTGAAAAACCTCAAAACAACAGTGCAATTTTCCAAGGAGTGATAGAATAGCTAATTAAAGATTTTAAATGTATTTTTTGGATTTCAGTATATAAATTGAGACCATATATTTAGTGCTCTCCTACAAGTTTGATGCACATCTACACTTTTTTGCTCATTAACGCAAATATCTAATGAGCCAATCATATCAACTCAATGCATTTAGGCATGTAGACGTGGTCAAGATGATCTGCTGAAGTTCAAACTGAGCATCAGAATTGGGAAGAAAGGTTATTTAAATTATGTGTTGGTATTTCAGAAACTGCTAGTCTACTGGGACTTTAATGTGCAACCATCTCTAGGGTTTACAAAGAATGGTCCGAAAAAGAGAAAATATCCAGTGAGCTGCAGTTTCTTTGGCTGAAAATTCCATGTTGATGCCAGAGGTCAGAATGGTTCAGCTGATAGAAAGGCAACAGTAATTCAAATAAACACTCGTTACAACCGAGGTCTGCAGATGAGCATCTCTGAACGCATTAATTGAGCATCGTTTAAACGTCACTGCCTACCCTAGTATTGTTGCTGACCATATCCATCCGCGTATATACTAATGGCTACTTCCAGCAGGATAACACATCATGTCACAAAGCTCAAATCACCTCAAACTGGTTTCTTGAACATGACAGTGAGTTCACTAAACTCAAAAGGCCTCCACAGTCACCAGATCTCATTTCAGTAGAGCAGCTTAGGGATGAGCAGCCGACATCTGCAGCATGATGCTATCATGTCATTTAGACCAAAATCTCTAAGGAATGTTTTCAGCACCTTATTGAATCTATGCCATTAAGAATTAAGCCAGTTCTGAGGCAAAAGAGGGTCCAACCCGGTACTAGCAAGGTGTACCTAAAGTGGGGGGTGAGTGTGTTTAAAGAAAATAAGAATGAAAATGAAACACTAGAGGGAGCTAAAGATAAACACTTCACATTACTGGGTAGACAAGTCTGTCATAAGGATTTCAGATATGTTAAGCTGTGAAAGTTTAGAAAGTCATACTTTGATTACTATAATTTCCAAAAATAAAAAAATACATACTGAAGCTGCACCATTTCCATTTACTTTAATAATGCATAATTTGATATAAAATATACCATAAAAAACAGAATACAACAGAAAAGAAATCTGGCAAATGATTTATTTAATTAGTCCTACACTTCCTTTTCTTCATGGGATTGTCGGTTTGTCTATGAATCTGAGCACAGTGGTTGCCCTGATCTCAAGCCCCCTGAGACTCAGCCAGCAGTGTGTGTTTGTGTGTGTGTTTGTGTGCGTGTGTGTGAGATGTATCAGCACGCATTGCCTTTCCCTCCTTCTGTTATATTTTCCCCCAGCGCATTAACAACTAAATCCCTTTGGCTAGCATGCAATTATTAGAGGATTGGACTTTAGACCCCATTTTCTGGTTTTTCAAGCCTGTCGTGTTTAAGCCGTTAAGCCTCATGAGAAGAACCTCCATTTGATGGCCATGACTTGCAATGGTGGAGCTGTAAAAAACTAACAAATAAAATACTGTCGAAGCCCAAAAGATATGAGGACTCCTTATATATGAGGACTCCCTCCATCAATGCAAGTTTAGGGGATTTTTTTTCCTCTGTTTAATCTTCCATCAAGCAAAAATTGGAAATCCAATTGAAAAAAAAAAAAAAAAAACACAGCATCTCTTTTCAAGAAAAGGATAATGTGAGATGATATAATCATTAATGTCTGCAAACAGTGAGAGATGATTATGTGTGCGATCCTGGACCACAAATCCAGTCATAAGTCTCACGGGTATATTAGTGGAAATTGCCAACAATACATTTTATGGGTCAAAATTATCCATTTTTCTTTTATGCCAAAAATCAGTAGGATACCAAGTAAAGATCATGTTCCATGAAGATATTTATATATTTATAATATAAAAAGTATTATTAGTAGTAATATGAGTTGCTAAGGACTTCATTTGGACATTTGGACAGATTTTCAAATCTGTATCTGTATCTCAGCTGTATTAAATGATTTATTCAAATTCATAATAAACACCACTAATAAAAGATAATGGTGTTCAGATTCAATTAGTATTATGAATTACAAGAACTGATGAATAACCTATGAGTAATATTCTGGATGGTAAAATAAAAATGAGCACATCACCAGCTGGTGTCATCAAATGTAGTATTTATATACTATTATAGCATTTATTAATATTTTGAATGAGCTTTTATTTGTTTTTTTTTTCAGTTCTTAATTTTAGTTTTAGCATATTTGTTATTTACTTGTCATTTTAATAAAAAAAATATTCTACTGTATATGGACTTTTTATTCCAGTTTTAGTATATATATATATATATGTAATGATTTTCTTCTAAAAAAATTACAATACGTTTTCTCAGATTTATTTCAATTACCAAAAATAAACATTTTAATAGTTTGGTAACACTTTACAATCAGGTCTCCTTTGTTAATATTGGTTAATGAATAAACTAACAAGAACTAACAATGAGCAATATATTTTTTACAGCATTTATTAACCTTTGTTTATGTTAATTAATAAAAACATTCATGTTAATTCAGAGTGCATTATCTAATGTTGAGAGAGACCACAACTTAATGTTAACAAATGAAACAATACAGTGTTACAAATAGTTTTAGTTACCAATTACAACACAGCATAAAATTGCATTTTTAAAATGATTGTAAAAAACATTGCTTTCCCAACAACACATCCTGACGTGTGGGGAAATCAGCTCATAGATGGCATGTGCAGTCAGACTAGTTTCAGAAGTTGAGGTAAAGCTCAGATCTGATTGACAGGTTGGGAGTGGTGTTAAACTCGAACCATACGTCAACACTCAGCGATTGAGCCAACATGAGATCACTGCCAGCTCAGCAGCCAAGCGACACACACCTGTTCTCTAGATAGTTGAGTGAATCAGGCCCAAACAAATCAGCAGCAAAATCCGATGGACCAGAGGGCTTAGCTGGAACATACTGTTAGCTTTGGAGATTACAATTAAAAAGTGTGTGACAACATATTACCAATGCTGGGTGTTGGGATGCATTACTAAGTAATTATTACAGTAATTAAATACCTTTTCACTTAAAAAGGAAAGTAAGTGATTACTCTTCATTTTTCTGTAATTTAATTAGTTACTTCTGATGTAATTGCATTAAACTCTAGAGACTAGAACAATTCTATATAAAACGAATGTTATTTTTAAATTTTAAAGTTTAATGTTAAAATGTATGTTTTTAATGCAACCTTCTCCCTTTAAATACCTTAGAATAATTTATGCAATTTTATATAGTTTATTTTAAAGAATTAAAAAAGCAGTTTCATGTCTATCTTTGTATTGTTGGATTTAGAAAGTAATTATGTAATAATGCAATGCTTTTTAAACAGAGTAATGAGTACAGTAATAAAATGACTCTGTTGAAGATGTAATTAGTAGTTAGTAACTAATTACTTTTTTAGAGTAACTTACCCAACACTGCATATTACTAAATTAAATTAATCTAGTAAAGTAATACTTGCAAATATAAATATGTATGGTTACACTTTATTTTAAGGTGTCCGTGTTAAAGTGTATTATACATTTAAGGACTATAGGGTTAGGGTTAGGTTTAGGATTAGGGTTAGTTGCATGTAATTATGCATAAATTATAGTTATTACTACAGTAACTTCATGTAACATGTTTAACAAGGACAGTGTAAAATAAAGTGTTATCATATGTATAGATATTAATCACATTAGACAAGACTGAACTGGAGCTGCCGACCTGCCAAAAATATTTACTCATGTCTAAGAATAAATATTTTCCACAGTGCAACAAGATCTCTCTTTAATGCTACTTAGAGAACATCTCTTTATGGTTTTAATGTGTCATGCCATGCTACAAACTCTCTACTATATTCATACTTTCACATTTACTGGGCCAAACACCAAAAGTAAATGGACCAAGCCATTCTCAAAATAACAAATAGCCCTGTCTTCATTTAGTTTTAAGGATCAGTCTCATTTAGTTTACATGCAACATCACATCTGCTGCCTTAGAACAAAGATAAAGTTTTATGTAAGGCTTTCAGACTTTGGTTCAGTGTAAATACCACATCAGAGCTACATTGTTTTATATATATATATATAAACAATGTGGCTCTGATATACATAGCCAAAAGTTTTGAGACGTCTGCCTTTACGTGCACATGAACTTTAATGACTTCCCACTCTTAATCCGTATGGTTTAATATGGAGTTGGCCCACCCTTTGCAGCTATAACAGCTTCAACTCTTCTGGGAAGGCTTTTCACAAGGTTTAGGAGTGTGTTTATGGGAATTTTTGACCATTCTTCTAGAAGCGCATTTGTGAGGTCAAACAATCAATGCAACACACATGACGGCGATCTCCCACTCATCACTGGGGCCATATGAACCATAGTGAAGAAAGAGCTGTTAAGCTTGATCTCCCAGACACGCACTAATGTCTGTTTGCCTTTGTTTTACCCTTTTCTCTTACAGAGAGTGATTAATGAGAAGGAATCTGGAAGCTTTAGGAAAACTCTCTGTTAACTCCCTGCTGTCTGGCTGAAGTTTACTATCTTCACTCCACTATCTCCAAGATTCTCACAACAGAAGCACAAGAGCACCAACCCTTCTTTCATCATCACCATTGCACAAGAAATATAGAAGTATACACACACAAAGTCATACACAGTCACACACACTGTGTGTGTATATATATACACACACACATGGGTACAGAAAGTATTCAGACCCCCTTAAATTTGTCACCCTGTTATATTGCAGCCATTTGCTAAAATAATTTAAGTACATTTTTTTTTTCTCATTAATGTACACACAGCACCCCATATTGATAGAAAAACTCAGATTTTTTGACATTTTTGCAGATTTATTAAAAAAGAAAAACTGAAATATCACATGGTCCTAAGTATTCAGACCCTTTGCTCAGTATTTAGTAGAAGCACCCTTTTGATCTAATACAGCCATGAGTCTTTTTGGGAAAGATGCAACAAGTTTTTCACACCTGGATTTGGGGATCCTCTGCCATTCCTTTCGTCCAGGATATCCTTGTACTTGGCCATATTCATCTTTCCCTCGATTGCAACCAGTCGTCCTGTCCCTGCAGCTGAAAAACACCCCCACAGCATGATGCTGCCACCACCATGCTTCACTGTTGGGACTGTATTGGACAGGTGATGAGCAGCGCCTGGTTTTCTCCACACATACCGCTTAGAATTAAGGCCAAAAAGTTATATCTTGGTCTCATTAGACCAGAGAATCTTATTTCTCACCATCTTGGAGTCCTTCAGGTGTTTTTTAGCAAACTCCATGAAGGCTTTCATGTGGGAGAGACTTCCGTCGGGCCACTCTGCAATAAAGCCCCGACTGGTGGAGGGCTGCAGCGATGGTTGACTTTCTACAACTTTCTCCCATCTCCCGACTGCATCTCTGGGGCTCAGCCACAGTGATCTTTGGGTTCTTCTTTACCTCTCTCACCGAGGCTCTTCTCCCCCGATAGCTCAGTTTGGCCGGACGGCCAGCTCTAGGAAGGGTTCTGGTCGTCCCAAACGTCTTACATTTAAGGATTATGGAGGCCACTGTGCTCTTAGGAACCTTAAGTACAGCAGAAATGTTTTGTACAAATGGCCAGATCTGTGCCTTGCCACAATTCTGTCTCTGAGCTCTTCAGGCAGTTCCTTTGACCTCATGATTCTCATTTGTTCTGACATGCACTGTGAGCTGTGAGGTCTTATATAGACAGGTGTGTGGCTTTTCTAATCAAGTCCAGTCAGTATGTAATCAAACACAGCTGGACTCAAATGAAGGTGTAGAACCATCTCAAGGATGATCAGAAGAAATGGACAGCACCTGAGTTAAATATATGAGTGTCACAGCAAAGGGTCTGAATACTTAAGACCATTTGATATTTCAGTTTTTCTCGAAATCGAACCCGGGTTTGGTCCAGGCACTCGAACAAAGTGTAAAAGCACCAGTCATTATTTGGGTAGCACACATATTCTGAATGCCTTCATCAGAATTCAAATGAGCCATCTTAATCTAGATTAATTCCAAGATCACAGTGAGATTAATCTAGAGTAAAAAAATGAATCTATGCCCACCACTAATATATATATATATATATATATATATATATATATATATATATATATATATATATATATATATATATATATATATATATATATATATATATATATATATATATATATATATATATATATATATATATATATATATATATATATATATATATATATATATATACATATACACATATACACACACACACATACATACATACATACACAACTGCAGATGGAGAACAGCGAATCTCTAAAACCATAGAGTGCAAACAGCAGTCCTGACAGGAAGATCAACTGTCAGGGGTTCGCCTGTTCAACATGCTCAGCTATCAGCAACTCCTGCTGGTCTGACCTTTACAAGCATCTTATGGGATACAAAGCGCACAGCACACTAAAAACTGAGCACAGCACTGATACTGAACAAGAGGTCTATAGAGACAATGAGACAGTTGCCATTTAGAAGCAAGAGAAAGCACATCCTGCCAATAGCTCTTAAAAAAACCCTCTGCATTGCACTTCTGATCAAACAAGGACAATGTTCAACTGCACTGTTTACTGAAAGCTTGGGCTGTTAACATCGGATTTGACATTTCCTTCCTTAGCAACACAGAAAGAGCGGCCAAAAAAAAACTCTCGACATGTACAATTTGATACACTCATTCCAAGCAGCATTTACAAACAAATTCATTTTGTGATTACTTTTAGCTAGCTGGTGTAAAGGTGATTTTTAGTGGATGTAAGTCAGTTCGACATTACTATGGACATTTGACAACTAGAAAGCTTCCAAATACAAATTGTCTTAATTTTGAACAGTATATCTATTTAATAACGTATTTAAATAAAAATGTTTAGCTTGTGCCATTTGAAGCAATGACATACACGCATTTATTCATTACATTTAAATTAAATATAATTTTTTTATAAAAGCCGTTTATTATATTATAATTATAAATATTTTAATCATTATATAATTAATATATATGCCCCTATTATGCTTTTTTGTGTAACATAACGATTTGTAAAGTTAAAAAGGTCTGCAAAGTTTCAGATCAAAGTGCACAATAAAGTTATTGTCCCTTAAAAGAATAGATTCTGAACTGCCGAAACGAGTCATCAGCAATTCCAGTGTCACCTACCTACACCTAACAATGTAACCAATTTATTTGAACCCCCTTATGTTGCAGAAGGATTAATATTTAAACATTCTTTTTGCATTTAATATTCACAGATGCTACCAGAATAAACTTACCTCACACAGTCAGCATCTGAATCCGTTGCTCTTAAAAATAAACAGATTTTCATGAGGTAAATTATTCCCGGATTATTCCTCAACGCGTCTCAAAACGATGTAGCTACAGTATAGCACTACACTTGATGTGCTTATTTGAATTGATGTGGGCGTTGAGTCTGCTCTCGCATGGATCACGCCAGTATTTGAATCTCAAAAGACGTGCGCTCCGTGGGCGTGGCGCATTAACGGATAATGAGACACGTTGCGAATGATTGACATCTCTCTCTTTTCATACAGATTACATAAACACAGAATATTTGTTTTTGATTTGATTTACATTTATTTAAAATCTGACATTTCAACGTTTCTATAGACATACAGTCGTGGTCAAAATTGTTGGCACCCCTGGTAAATATGATCAAATATGGCTGTAAAAAAATTAATCTGCATTGTTTATCCTTTTGATCTTATATTCAAAAATTTCACAAAAATCTAACCTTTCATTGAAGTAAAAGAATTGAAAATGGGGGGTAAATTACATTATGAAATAAATGCTTTTCTCCAAAACACGTTGGCTACAATTGTTGGCACCCTTTTATTAAATACTTTTGCCAAGATAACAGCTCTGAGTCTTCTCCTCTAATGCCTGATGAGTTTGGAGAACACCTGAGAAGAGATCACAGAACATTCCTCCATACTGAATCTCTCCAGATCCTTCAGATTCCCAGCTCCATGTTGGTGCTTCTTCTCTTCAGTTCAGCCTCTCATTCTCTATAGGGTTCAGGTCAGGGGACTGGGATGGCCATGACAGAAGCTTCATTTTGTGTTCAGTGACACATTTGTGTGTTGATTTTGATGTTTGTTTTGGATCTTTATCCTGATAGAAGAGCCAACCACAGCCCATTATAAGATTTCTAGCAGAGGCTGTCAGGTTGATTTTTAATCTGTTGGTATTTGCTAGAATCCATTATACCATGTGTCTGAACAAGATGTCCAGGACCTCCAGCAAAAAAAAAATAGGCCCTCTACGTTTACGTTCCAGCTGTATTTTTAGTGTGGGCATGGGGTATTTTTTATCCCTGTTTGCACAAAACCCTTCTGGTAGATTTGCTGCCAAAAAGCTATTTTTATAGTTAATCTGACCACAGAACCAGGTCCCGTCTGAAGTTCCAGTTGTGTCTGACCACTGAATATGCTGGAGTTTGTTTCTGGATGAGCGAGGAGGATTTTACTTGAATCCCTCCCAAACAACATATGGCGATATAGGGGTTTGTTTGATTTTTTTTAGGCTTTCTGACCCCAAGACTCAACTAATCTCTGCGATTCTCCATCTGTGATCCTTGGATAGTCTTTGTCCACTCAAACTCTCCTCCTCTCTGTGCATTAGGACAATATAGACACGCGTCCTCTTCCAGTCAGATTCATAACATCTTTAGCTGATTGGATCTTCCTAATTATTTCCCTGATGGTGGAAATGGGGGTTTTCAATGCTTTAGCTATTTTCCTACAGCCATTTTTTTTGTTTTTTTTTGTGAAGCTCAACAATCTTTTGCTGCCATCAGAACTATATTCTGTGGTTTTACTCATTGTGATGAATGATTAAGAGAATTTGGCCTTTGTGCTTCCTTATATTTATACTTCTGTGAAACAAGAACATTTTCTGAAGAGAATCAGATTAGACGTCTTTGACAGAGAGGCTGCAGATCGTGCATCATGTTTGTTTTCTTTATTTTGCAAAAAGCACAATTTGTTTATATTGTGACTGTACACAAAAAATAATAGAAACTTAACAGATTATAATTATGTATAACACTTGCCTGAATTATAAAAAAACGACAGTTATTTGAGCACTGATAAGAAAAAAGGCAGTCTATCGTGACAGCGTGACGGCTGACTCCTAGGGGTTAAGTTGTCTTTGTTACACTGTAACTAAATAAGTAAGTAGTCACAAGTAATATTAAGTAACTAAAGGTACTTACTATACGGTTAGGATTAGGGTTTCTTTTGGTTTAGGTTAGTTGGATGTAATTATGAATAATTTATAGTTATTACAAAAGTAACAGCATGTAACATATGTAACAATGATCGCTGTAGTTTTTACAGCAAAATTTTACAGAATATTACTGTTAAAGCATTTTAAAAGATGTAGCTGTAGTTCGTTGTTTTACAGTTGTTAACAGTATATTTCCATGTCAACTGTAATTCATTTACAAGGAGGTGTTGTTCCAGTAGCTTATGCATTTTCACAATAACTGTGGTGTGGCATTATGGGATTGTGCGGGCTTCAAATTTGAAATCCAGTTGACTGGAGCAGCGCGAGCACGATTGAAGATCAGAGGCATTATTCATAATTCCTGGTAAGTTCTATAGGAGTATACCCTTTTATATTTATTAAATTTGATGTATAAGCAATATCATGTCACTATATCTAACGTGCTAGCACGACATTTAGAAGTTAACGTTACATATAAAAGTTGTCAATATGTTTACCCATACATAACGTTAGGTTAGTAACGTGAATGTATCCTTTAACTTTAAGATTTCTGTTTCAGGCGCGACGCGCGAGGCTTTTTGACGCGGTACCCCATGGTGAGACGAACACGAACAAGGTAAAAACATCGAAAAATTACATTTTACAAAATTACAAAAATAACAAGGATGAATACTGCAGTTTATGGTTCCATTTCACTATGTATTCAGTTAATTGAACTTGTTGTAGAGAGAGCACTCGTTCAGTCGCTCTCAAATGAGAGGAGACAAAATGCCGTGCGGTAAGCTTCAGCTGACGAAAAACATCTGAAAATGCGATCAAAGCATGATTAAATGATGCATTCTCATTTCGCCAGTTTAATTTTCTTATTGAGCAAGTCACACAGGTGCTCACGTGAATAAAAGAACAGTTCAACCGCTCAGCGAGTCTCATCTTCCTTGTTCGTCACAGTATCTTTTTCGAAATAACTGACGATCAAAATATGTGAATTTTCTACTTGTTTGTTCAATTGTGTTACTGTCCCATATCGATCTCAAATTAGAACCTACTGGTAAATGAGAAATTGTGTCTGCATGAGAGCAATATCATAAGCGTCTATTCTATGCTATGTATCACTGTTGCTAAATACTGTTATACTGTTGTATAAGAAATGTACATATACATATGCATTTTTCGGGAGTGTATTTTTATCTAATAATATGTAAATGCATTAAAAAAAAATCACAATAGGCCCATCTTTTGTCTTTTTCTTGTAGGTGCAAAGAACAGCAGATGATGTGGAGAAAAGTTGGACATTTCAAGTTTCTGAAACTGATTAAAGGTAGGCTGGTGTAAAGTATTATGAATTCTGTTGTAAATCATTTAATAAGATGTTGTACTTTAGATTACATTTTATATTGAAATACCACTGTTAAATTGTACGTTAAATTATTGCTTATATTTATTCATTTCAGGTGAATCCTGCAGATTTGACTATTCGAGGGTCAGGTGGTTGTGACTTCATCTCAACTCTGAGGCTGGATTTGCAGTCGTATTTCAACTTCAGTCTGGTGTCCTGGGAGCAGGCATCTTTTGCACACTTAACAGGTAACATGCTTTACTTGACTAAATTTGTTTCTGAAAAAGGTTATTTGGTTTTATTACTGGTACATTTAAATGTGTGTTCTGTATGTTAAATGGTTAGATCTGCCAAAAATGAATATTCTGTCATTAATTCCTCTCCCACATGTCGGTCCAAACACACACAATTTTCATTCGTCTTCAGAATAAAAATTCAGATATTTTTGATTAAATGTGAGATCTTTCTGTCCCTCCATTGACAGCTACACAACTATCCCTTTCAAACCTCAAAAAGGTAATTCAGACCTCATTAAAGTATCCATATGACTTCAGTGGTTAAACATCAATTTTATGAAACGATGCAAGTGCTTTGTTTGTGCAAAAAAACCCCAAAATAATTTACCACTTTAAATTAATGTAACAACGTCCACTCTCGTGTCAACACAACACACTTGCGTCATGGTACTCTTGTGAACATGCGTTGGAGATTAATATTTTTTAAGGAAAGTGTTTTTTTATTTTTAATTATTATTATTTTATGCACAAACAGAGCACTCGATTCACTTAATAAAATTGAGGCTAAACCACTGGATTCATGGATTACTTTAAAGATGTCCTTACTATCTTTCTGGGCCTTGAAAGTGGTAGTTGCGTTGACTGTCATTAGAGTCAGAGAGCTCTCAGATTTCATCAAAAACCATCTTCATTTGTGTTCCGAAGATGAATGAAAGACTTATGGGTTTGGAACAACATGAAAGTGAGTAAATGACAGAATTTTCATTTTTGGGTGAACTAACCATTTAACAGTACTTTATACATTAGTAGTGCAATTGATTGTATTGTATTGTATTGTATTGTACTGATTGTATTGTATAAGTGGCATTTGATTTTATTGAGCTAGTTTTATTCAATTTTGAACATTTTTCTAAAGTTTCTGTTTATATTTTTGTGCAGATGTTTTGTTGGAGTCACATCACTCACTGGAGCCAAGACAACAAGCACAGACTGCGGCAAAACAAGTGGAAAGGTCTCAGAAAGGGAACACCCTCATGTGTTTGCTCATCTCAGTGAGTGTGTATATATTATGTTGACTTTTAAAGAATTAGTCTTAGTTTAATAGATAAGCTAAACCAACAGAATTTGTGGAATAATGTTGATTTTAGCATTTTAAAAAAAAAAATATATAAGTTGCAGTGAGTTTCAATAGGAGCCAAAATGCCACAAATTCTGTTGATTGACTTACATTTTTATTGAAAGTTAATGTTCTACTGAGAATATTTCTTAAAATGGCCTTTTTTTAAAGTTATTTTTGGCTATTTTGTAATACTATGTCATTTTTATAATAAGATTTTAACAGTTGGAAGACTGAAAATGTTACCTCTCAATGTTAATAAATGCAATGTCTGCTAGTTTTAATAAATATTTACTTGCAACACCCTTGACTTGATTTTTATTCATTTGTAAATGTATTCCTATAGTGTTCATTCTGCATTTAAATCAGTAATTTTCAGTTTTTAAGTTATTCTTTTCAGCATTTTTAATGTTAAACTATTACAAACATCATCTTGGATTATGGGGGTATTTACAGGATTTTATTGGCAACTTTAGTTGCCAGGTAAATACTGTATTTTAGTGTAGTCAGTTTATTAGTTTAATTTAATACGCTTTATCTTATTTTTTTTCTTTGTTTTTCAAAATGATTTCTGATCTATTGGCTACTGGAATCAGGCCAGTTTGAAAGGCAACACACACTCCGCACATTTGAACTAATTCCAAGCTGACATTTGGAAAGAACTGTCAATATGCAACTGGATATAAAATGTGATGGAATATTGCAACTCTAAAAAAAATTATCTGGGCTTAAAGAAAACAAGGCAGACAGCAGAAGAAAAAGAAAAACTTAAATTATAAACCTCTTGCATCACTCACTGTCTAAGACCCCCAACTCATTTAGCATCAAAAGAATGCACAGCCATTATTTCCCACGGCAGCAGACACTTCAATGCTCGCGTTGCAGTGAGAACACCCTTAAAGGCGAGCAAGAGGACAGAGCCTGAGAGCTGTCCTTTCTGCTTCACTTCTTCAGCCCATAAAGCTCCCATAAACCACCTACAGCGGGGGTAAATAGACCCCCACCATGGCCATCACAACACACTCACACATACACAAACAGCTCCCAGCGCTGACAACCAGGACAAATGATTCGTCCCCAAACACGACCCCATGTGCACCCTTCACTTCACCAGTTCATCTGGAATGAGAGTGCTGATAACGACCCGTCTGAGGCCCGCACTGGCACATTACATATATTATTTATTAAGTGTTTATTAATATTTTGAATAATCTTTTATTTATATTTCCAGTTTTAGTCATTTTGTTACTTTTCTCATTTTTTAAAAATATTTAAGTTTTAAATTTCTATTCATTTAATTTAAATTTGAAGTTTTTTATGTTTCAGTTTTTCTTTTGATATTTATATTTTAGTTAATGATTGTTTCAATCAATGAATGAATTTTGAATAGTTTTAGTTAACAATAATGACACTAAAATAAAAGCTACCGGAACAGTTGAGGCTTATTTTGAATTCTTCACCTCATTCTTAGTTAGTAAACATAATTGTTTGCTCTTATCACTAGTATGTGTTGTTTAACACTGTGTGGGGGTTTAATCGACCCCCAGCCTCTGTGGCGAGATCTTTCAAAGGTGGAGAGGTTAACAAAATACACACTTTGCACCCGTTTTCCAACCCACTGCCTAATATTTGCAACATCAAACATATTTTTGGCAACATGCTTACATTCATAAACAAATGTTATTGTCAACTAAAACTATTATTGGTAATTGGGATAAAGCTAAAATAAAATAAAACATAAATAAAATACAATTACTATCAGCTAATCACTGGTAATTAAAATAAATAATACAAACTGAAATATTGCCTTGGGAACTAACAGAAATAAGTTAAAGTAATAAAATAATTCAAAACAAAAATACAAAAATAAAAATAAATCTAAAATTACTAAAACTTCACCTAAAATTCAAATGAATACTGAAAATATTAAAGCTGATATAAAAGCGAACACTATAAAAAGAACACAAATAACACTGATCCCCATCAGAGGTTTCATGACGGTTAACATGCCTTAGAAGTCAGGAGGCAGCAAGGAAGCTTACTAGACTGGAAAAGGAATTTCTGATAACACGTTTAACTCTGTGGGTTCTTACTTCTTACCGTAGAAGATGGACGAAGGTGAGATCTCAGCCTTCGAATCCTCATACCTCCTTTGGTAGTTTAGCTCCCTAAAAATACACAATGCATTTAACTCATTAATGTGCTATATGCAAAGTTGTATTTGGCTTAAGGGGTGGTTACACTAGATTTTTTGCTCCATTCACTTTAATTTAAAAAAAATGAAAGTGGGAGAATGAGTACACATTAAAATCTACATTACCGGTATTTTAAGTTCACATTTGGTGAAAATCAAACATGGGAAAAACTCTAATTTTCTAGTTTCTAGTTACCTAGTCCTGTTCTATACAAGTTAAATGCAAATGTCAAGTACACATTACACACTAATTTCTGTTAAGAACAGCTGCATGAAGCAGTCATCTAATGTAACCGGTTCTATAGTCAGTCTCTATTAGTTCTTCCCAAGCCTAACCTTTTTAAGACATTAAACAATGACGTAAACACCTTCACCGAACATTACTGCAACATGGTGTACTCTGATTCACAATGACAACAGGATATGCACAGCCACACAAGAATTTGATACCTTATCTGACAAAGAAAAACAGTCAAACGGTACTCAAAAAGTGCAGACACAGCTTGAAGTTTAAAAAGAATGCTTTAAAACAAACAAACAATTATTATATACACCACTGTCCAAAAATGTGGAATTGGAAAGATTTTTAAAAGGCTGTTAACTTCATTATCAAAAATACAGTAAAATAAGATATATTGTGAAATATTACAATTTAAAAGAATTGTTTTCTATTTTAAAATGTAATTTATTCCAGTAGTAAAGCTGAATTTTCAGCATAATAACTAGCATAATAATAAACTGTGATTATATTTGATGGATAGAAAGTTCAAAAGAAAGGCATTTATTTTATATCTTTTGTAACATCATGTCTTTACTGTCATTACTAATCAAATGAATGTATCCTTGCTAAATAAAATATTAGAAAAATAGAGCCCAAACTTTTAAACAGCAGTGTATAAACAAAAATCGAATAAAAAGTGCATTATTAAACCCTGCTTTTTCTTGTCCTTTCTGTGGCCTCCCTAACTAGTATTGAATTCTTGTTGATTTCTTCTCTTGTAAATCACATTTATGTCACTACTGTAGTGACGTTTATCCCCCAGTGTGTCTTGCGTAAATGTCTTGATGCTCTTCCTGACTGAGGATTACTTTAGTTCTTACCTGGAGAGGTTTGGTTCGGGTATGGATTGCATTTCTTTGTTGCTCAAGTTCTCCACCACAGGAGAGTCCAGATTGGCTGAGCTATTGCTGAGACGATCACTGCTTTCGTATCCAGATTCAGTGCGCTGGATTTTCCAGTTATCAGGCCGAATGGTGAGGTTGTTGGCGCTTATTTTAACCCTGTCCTGCTCTGGAGGCCCTCGACCCTCCGATTCCAATGAGCTCCTACTGCCCATGTCTTGCCTCTGCTCGTCCTCATAAATCGTCATTAAACTCTTGGGTTTGCGTTCTTCGCGTCGCCCCCATGCCAACTCATCGCTCTCCTGATTAAAGGTTTGTCTGCGAGAGTTCTGGGAGTTTTGATTATTATCACTGTTTAGTACGCTGTCGACATTAAGTGCCTCTCGCATCGGCCTCCACGCACGATTGGCTCTGCTGCGAGAGCCCTGACTGCTGTCCGTATCGTAGCCGTTGCCGACATCCAACCTTCGAGGGCGAGGCTCTACAGGGGGATGAAGCGGGATGCGTGGCTGAGGTTGAGTGCGTGGTTCGTGGTTCAAGCGAGTGGCCGTAACAGGCCAGCGTTCCGCTTTGGTCGGACCTCTGCCCTGGCTGCTGTACAGCCGTGTCTCCAGATTCTTGAAGCCATTCTCAGGAGGCGACAGTGAGCGGGCGTAAGGCTTCTCAGGCGCTGAATCTGTGGATGAGATGCATAGTTACAACCTGCTTGATTCTGGGAAAATTTACCCTGCTTGTCAACTGGCACTGAAGGTACTCGCAGTGCGGTTGTCTACAGTGGGGTCTAATGCCATGTATAAGTCATGTAGTCAATCCAACATACCGAAAAATGTAAAAACAAAAACACCCAGTGATTGGGTGTCAAGGTAAAAAAAACAAAAACAAACAAAAAACACTGGATAGCCTTCTTCCTAAATGTTTTCTTATTAAAGTTACAAAAATGCTTCAGTCAGGAGCAGTGAGTGATTTCTTTGTCTTTTGTTGTTGATTAAAATAAATGACAGACAGCTGTAGGTTTATTAGGCTGCAGTCACTTTAAGAGCGAATGCACTGATCTAATATACTGATACACATGCGCTTTAGTTCGCAACAATTTACACTCACTTAAGATCTAAATTACTGTGTTTATGAGGATACTCACAAAGACAGCATTTTGACACATAGGTGTGTGTGTAGTTGACTGTTCAAGCCCAAGAAGACGGCCTCATGCGTTGTATGAAAATCGGCTTCATGTGCGCACATCTCACAGACAGCGTTCAAAAACAATATTAGTGAAATGTGTTCTCTTTTACTGCTTATCGCACTTCAATGGTTTAAAATCACTTGTTTTTGTTCCACAATGATTAAAAATGCATGCAAACCATAATCTTTTGTGACGGCACAGCACAGCAACATCATGTGAACGTAACTGCGATGGAGACGGTAGTCCAAAATCTCTACCACTTGACAAATTTCTCCACCCCTATTCATGTCCAGACTGTATATAAACTGCATTTAGGTTTCCAAACAGGACTGATAAGTGCATTTTGCCACTGTGTAAATGTAGTCCTTGTTCACGCTCAAATTTTGCTGCGTTATTAAATTGTTAATTTACATTACACAAACAATTCACAGATGCTGCTTCCATCCTACAGGCCAGAATCATCCATCTCCGACATATGCGAGGTTGCACTAATAGCCTGGATGACCTTTTTTTCTTGTGAAGGTGGAAGAGTGACTCTCTTTGGGCAGAACAGTGCTGATATTGGCACTGTTAAATAGGCTGGCATAGAAATTCTGCGGCATTGCAAATCCATACTGCTGTGGTGCCATTCCACATTTCCCAGTTCCTATATCGTTATGCAGTATGAGCTTTAAAAACAGCATTGTCTCATTAGATATTAATGCAACTTTGACTTGCGGTCGTCACACACACTGAAAATGCTAATTAGCTGGCATAATGAATTCTCAAACAGCCTACACAGTTAACTTTCTCCAAGATGAAGGCAATCTGGTCAGAGATCTACACGCTGAAGGCTAAAAAGCCATTAGTAAGCCATATACATACTTAAAAAGGGTAAAGCAAAGTCAAGCAGCTTGGCTTGCAAACCACAATTTTACTGCTCATGAGCAATAAAAGGGGATGGTAATGTTGGTCACATGACACTTGCACAACATGGTGAGCCAGTTTCACTGCACATGAGAAAATGACTTGTGGTGCCAATAAACTCGTCTATATGGCCTTGTTATGTGCACTGTCCAATGTACCATGTGTCTTAGATTTCCCCCTTTCGCACCTGACTTAAGTTTACCTGGGTCATCTCCTAATCAACGCCCCCAAATGTCTCCTGATCGACCCTTACATATGTATCCTTTAGTGCGTCTCCTAATCAACGTCGCTGAGTCGGACGACGTCTCATCCCCAATGAACAATATCACTTGGCCAATAAGGTCTCTAGTGCCCCACTAACTTGCTGCGCAGCAATGAACCAGACAGACTCCAGCAATTGCCCTTGAAATGCTTTAATCATCTGGGAAATCTCAATCACAGAGAATCTCACCAGCAAAGAAGAATACAGTAGTTTATATATGATAGCGATACATATCATATATCATATACACATCAAAATAACATCATCTCACCAATATGATTGATTCAATTAGTGCAAAACAGCATCCACCTACTCCTTCTGTCACTGGAAAAGCAAGTTTAGGTATCAGAATCATCAAAATCATTGGATTGTTAGTTTGTTGATTACTCAGTATGTCATGGGGCTAATATATTTGGATAACTGTCTAGCCAATGCCTCAAAGTTTCCACTCTTTCTACACACCAAACTTGGTAAATACTGTTTATGCGTTTGTTCTCAAAAGTTAAATGTTAGACCTGTAAGGAAAAATAAATGTTAGTTATGGTTAGTCTTAAAAAAATCCATTGCTATAAAAGAAGTGTGCGCAATTGTAGTATACTTAAAATCTTAAAAGTAAAATTGGTTACGCTTTATTCTAAGGTGTCTTTGTACTTAAATGAATAGTTACACTGACAGAGTGATAATAAACAACATTTACTAATATAATTAGAGTTGGGAGTTTAGTTACATGCAATTATGCACAATTTTCTCTTTTACCACTATAATTATATGCAACAAGGACACTAAAATAAAGTGTTACTGTATATTTAAAAAAATATAAATTAATTAAATAAAAGGTCACTTAAATTTTACTTAGAGTAAACTTTCATGACTGTTTCTTAACACAATACATTCAAAAAGTGCAATTAATAATATAATTAGTCAAATTAAAGTACATTTCAAATCATCATTTTAATACACTTTTGTCCTGTTTTAAAGTACACTAAATTTGATGCGTTGACTAACATACTAAAGCACATGTAAAGTACTTTATTATCATTTTAACTGTAGTGTGTTATTTGATATTACATTTAAAAGTTAATACATTTGAAATTAACAGATTGCAACTTCATACTACAAATGTGTAATTACAAATATATTCGAATACATTTAACACAATCTTAAACAGAAATTACAATAAAGTATATTTTAGTTTGGCAGTACACATTAAATATGACAATAGCCATAATCAATAATTATGAAATTACATATAAAATGTACTTAAGTCTTAATTCAATCCTGATCCTAACTCAAAAGTTCAACTAACTGCATCTAATATAAACTATAATATATTTATATATAATATATTTTAATAACATGCTATTCTGTGTTCAAAAACATTATATTCAGTTCACACTTAAGTATATTATTCCTATAATAAGTATGTATAAAAAAAGAGGGGGATTACTTTTGAAGGAGTAGTTAACCAAAAATAAAAACTCTCACTGTTCAAAACCCGTATGGCTTGCTTGATTCTGTAGGACACAAAAAGAAAATTGTCAAAGAATGTACTATTAACTCTTTGCCATTGGCTTTCTGTGTTTTCACTGTTAAAGGGTAGGGGGTGCTTTTATGCATCTTCTGAAAGAACACAGAACCTCCAGATCAAAACACATGAAGAAGCAGAAACATGTTATAGCACATGTAAAATAACACGATCACCATCATAAAACATCATATAAATAAAAATTGCCTAATGTAACCCAATTAAATGACTGAAGCTTTGGGGTTGTTGTTGGACTCAGTCTACTCCATATATGTTTTGATCATCGTTGTGAATCTGATCCAGATATAGTTTTTGACAAAAGACACATTTTCTCAGCTTTTTGCTCAAAAGGTTGCATTTTTATGAAATGTACCCACATTAAAGTGCTGAAAAAAAAAAAAAATAGAATGCATGAAGTGCATTTTTGTTTAAAAGCAGAGGCTCTGTTCTTTCTTTTGATATACTGCATGTTTTATGATATTTTGCATAAAATATTCTGGGGGACATGAAACTTGTGAACTTGTAGGGGAAAGAGTTAGCTAGTTTCTTATTAGCATGCATATTACTAGGATATTGGCTGTTTATTAGTACTTATAAAGCACATATTAATGCCTTATTCTGCATGACCATATTCTACATTCCTTAATCCTACCTAATATCCAAAATTAACAACTACCTTACTAACTATTAATAAGCAGTAATGAGTCGTAGTTAATAGTTAGTTAAGAGTGAGAACTGGACCCTACACTTAAGTGCAACCCACTATTTTCCATGTAATGAAGCTAAAACATAATGCAAAACTCCTACTGTTGTATTCCACATAAAACGCAAGTCATGCGAGTTTGGAATGACATAAGGATTGGTAAATGAGTTTTACGTTTTGCCTGAATTATTCCTCTGAGCTCATACTTGTCAGTAAGAGTGTGTATGCTTCAAAGACAAACAACTGATGTCCTTACTTTTCAGCAAGCAATCTCCTCTAAAACAGATGACTTGATCTGATGAACATGTTTCATTAGAAAGGCTCCAGCAAAGCCTTCACGGCCCTTTGAGTGAGTATCACTGACCTCATCCAGCTTTAGTGTGGTTATGCAAGTGGAGCTTCTGTGCGGGTGATCCAGTGTGCTGTGCACAATCTGAGCTCTTCAGCAAATCTGACACAATGACTTGATATAGTCATATTGATCTAAAATTGGACTCCGATAATAAAACTACCTGAAAACTTAGTAGTGCAGTGGAATTGCATTGCATGATCATGCATGACATGATTTGGCATAAAACATCAAACATTTTTGTAACACCAACACATTTTGTGAGGCAGAAATACAGAAGCTGTCAGTCATCTGGTTTGTTTCAAATGAAATTAAAAATTTTAAAACATAAAAATACTACATTACCATCTATAACTCTCCGTTTAGAGGTGCATGTAAATATTCAAAATGTAACTGCATCACCCAGTACAACCCATTATTAATTTGAGCTGAAAAAAGAGCTGGTCGCTCAGCACAAGCCAGACTGAGGAACGTTACAGAGATTACAATACTCAGCGTGAGGATGGAGCACACGTCAGAGGTAATCTGTGTTTTTAACACTTCTCACTGACCCTGGGTTACATAAGGACCAGCAGAGCACTGTGAGCTAGTTTATTCCACTCCAAAGCTCTGCTAAAAGCTCAGTGTAACTACCACACATCTGTGCTTCTCTAAGGAGGACTGAGAAGATATTTAAAGAGGACCTATTATTCTTTTTTGTACATTTTCAACATTTTTTAAGTGTGTAAAGTTGCTGTTTGAGCATGAAAAAGGTCTGCGCACAAAGCACTAAGTCACTCCAAAGGGAGTTATTCTCTTTATTAGTAAACACGGTTTCTGAACTCCCTGAAATGATTCATTGTAGTCTTCTTCCGGGAACAAACACCTCAAAATATTCCTCATTTAATAATTCTTGTCCAAGGCATACACAAAATAAAGGGGCGAGATCTGGTTGAGTTGCGTTAGTAGTAAGCTGAAACTTGGGGGTATGGTAAGGAGCGTGACATTTCCCAAACACCCCTGAAGCGATTGATCAAACACAACACACTGGCCCAGCTGACCAATCAGAGCACATTGCACTTTTCAGAAGGAGGGGCTTAAATGAGACAGGAACTAAACAGAGCGTTAAGGCCCCGATATATTTCAAGCAGAATTGAAGAACGAACTGATGTAATTTCAAACAAAATCAGGCCAAAACGAATTTCGTTTTTCTATACATTTCCGGAAAAGTTGGTAAACACCTTTGTACTACCATTGGTCCGTGGTGATTAAGTAATAGTAGGTGTTCGAAGGTGGCTTCGCCTTCTTTCACACTGAAACCTTTTCCAGTTCATTGAAAACATGAACACACCGGAGAGCCGCTTTATAGTAGAAAATGAAGTTGTAGTTCTGATGAAACGAGACACTGACACTGTTTTTCATGTTTAATACAGTAAAGCTGCTTGGTTTTAAGCAATATTGTATAAAGTGATATATAAATAAACATAACGTGACTTTACGAGAGTGCCGAATTGCAGAGCTCGTGCAAATAGATCCACTTTGCTTTGATCAGATGCTTTTCTTATGCTTTATTAAAAAAAATTATTGCTGTTTTCTCAGTTTTGTTGTGTGTTTATTTTGTTGTTGAGAGAAAAGCATGCAGCACATATTTACATATTCATCTAAACGCTGCTCTCAGCAGAGCGGGCGGCATAGGATGTTCGCCAACAGTATTTTGCTAGTCACGTATTTCGAACTTCGTTTTACCCCTCGCAGAGTATATAAAGCATATATACTTTACTGACAGACTGGGAAGACAGGTGCTGCAACAATGTTTGGCATTTTATTTGAATATTTTTTACCCAAAACAGTCAAAATGTAACATTCTTACCCCGGTGCCTTAGTGTTTCTTGTCTTGTCTGTGACCGGTCCGAGTCCTTCTTGATAAGATTGATAGGACGGCCTTCTTTCGGCAGCTCCCTCAAAATCTCTCTAAATCGACTCTTTGGATCCAAGTTCATCTTCACTGTAAGACAAGCAACACTTATATGGTTAAATTTCACTAGAGATGTAATTCTACAAAATTAAGCAATAGGTGCTGTCCCAGCAAAATCCTGCTAAATGAGGTTTCTGCTAGTATGGAGGTCCCACCAAGGTATTAAAAACGATATAGCTTGAATTCATTAGCTTTACTATAAATTATCATATATCAAGGTCTAAATCTAGCACTTTTTCTATACAGGAATTCTGAAATGTTAATGCAGCCATTAAAAAATAAACTGTCAAGTATGTTTTATGGGTCAGCTGTAAAATCCATATGCAGCACCCTTCAAATAAAGCATTAGAGAACACTTGAAGTTAAGGATCATTGGGATTGGTAGGAGAAAGTGTGGCCTCTGCACTCTTTAAATATACCCCTGAGGCTTCTGGGAAGGACAGTAGAGCCTTAACGGCAATCAATGTGTGTGTGTTTTAGTTTTTTTTTTGCTGTGCCGGAGGAAAAAAGCAGTGAAGTGTTACAAGAAAGCAAAAGAGTGGGAGAGAGAAACAGATAACAAAAAGAGAAAAGACACTTCTTGCCCTCAAACACACTGCAGTCACATAACAGTCTCTTAGCGAGGGGTTACTAGATCCAGCTGAAAAAACATGCTATCAGTGATCACATCTTACATTCCAAAACATACTTAAAAGATACTGATCTCCATTTGAACTTTGTAAAGTTTACTCTTACAGTGGCCCCAGGAGGTACTTGGACATCTAACCCACATTAAAACAAGGCAAAACGCTGTATATGACGAATAGTGTTGCTTTTGCTCCTCTTTTTCATATTTCATGTTTACCAAGCCAAAACAAACTAAGCAAACCAAACCTCCCAAAAAAACTAACTGAAAACTACATGGCTCAGAAAAGTGAAATTAGACAAAACTATTTGATACTGTTTTATCATCACATGCAGTGACATGTGATTTAGGAATAAAAACGTTCAACTATATTCAGACGGCCTATAAACACTGTCGAAACAAATGTTAACATCCATAAAATATAATGGCACCTACTGGTACTAAGTTACTGTTGCATTCTATCAAAACTTTGTTCGAATTGCAGCTGTGCACCTGAATCGCTGAGGACTATAATAAAAAGACTCATTTTGTACGACTTTATAAGCTACTTCCCCAAGCCAAAGGGAATATTTTCACTGCCTAAGGACAGAAAGCCATTACAAAGTTGATCTAAGAGCTTTTAGTGGAGAGGAAACTTCAGCAATAAAAAGAGAGAAGCATCAAGCCATTATGGTTTGTAATAAGAGTGGAATGTGGGCTACTGGAGTATGAGGCCATACGTCTCCCCGCAGGTCTTTCTTGTCTGTCTTTGTTCAAACATCCTGTACTTCTTTCTCTTATCCTCTGGGTATTAAAACACTCTGCAGGGGAACAGTGTTTCCTCCAACAAAGAACATTTTGACCACTGCACCGTTCATGAAAAAAGCATGAGGTTTGAGATGGCTGAAACAGGTAAATCCAGGTAACATAAATTCTTGGGTATTTTGGGTCTTTTGTTTTATGGGCACAATCATGAGTAGGGACATTTGTTCTTGCCTGTTAAAGAGGGAAAATACCCATTTGTCACTATGTTGTAACTAGGGTTGCACAATAAATTAAATTAGAATACCATATTGTGAGGTTTTTACAAATATGTGACTTGTAATTAGCCTGTTAACCGTCAGAGCTCTGTTTTTTTTTTTTTAAATTGACTTTTTTCCCTATCACATATTTTAGTAATCATCAGGGCTTGACATTACACGCCAACCCACCAAATGCGGGTGGATTTCAGCAGTGGTGTATAACGCAGTCACTCCTACTAGTCACTTTGGCGGGCTGGATTTTATAGGCTATATAATATAATCTTTTTCAAAAATCTGAAATAATAAACAATGTTGTGTTATACATTTTACAATATCGATACGGAAATATCTGAAGCGCTTCCAATACTAATTTTCCGCAGAATAGACACAATACCAGCTGCACTTTCTCTCTCTATCCTCTCTACGACAGCGAGTTGCCACACAAACACGCCTCCCATTACTCGCTCATCACATTTGTTCTGAATATATACAAGGCTTCCGCTGCCTCATTGCACTTAAAAAATCAAATTGATTATATTATTATACAAAAATATTGGCGAGTATTCATGTAAACATAGTCAGTTATGTCTTAAATGTAAAGTTATGGAACTGTGTGTCAGTTCTTAAAGTGACAGCAGCCTAATATATATGCTGCCAAATTATGAGATAGAATTCAAAATAAATATATGGCAGCTTTTTTTAACAAGCCAAGCAAGGACAGCTAATTTATATATATGTTTTTATATATATTATCCCAAAAGATCATTTAAAGTCATTACTGTGAAAAAATTTAACAGACATAAAAAAAAAGTAGCTTCAGAAATAAATATTTTTGGGTGAACTATACTTTTAATGTTTGTTTTTATTAATATGGAAATATGAATTTTTTAAATGAAATTATACTCTAAGTAAGAAAGTAAAACTGCCAGTAAGTGGTGGTAAATGTCTAATGGAGTGAGTCATTGAGTCATTCCTTCATTTGATTCGTTCAATCAGCTGATTCATTCAGGAATTAAGTAAAAATGCTTAGTCAAAGAGAGTGACATAAAAGTTGCATTAATAATTCCAATATTCAGTGATATTCAGTTGCATTTCAAAATATTAGACCTCTACCGGATTTAGTACCACATTAGGAAGTGGCCAAAAAACAGAATGGAAAATATCAGATTCCATGTGGTTTGTCCTGTTCACACTGTCATGACAAAAACAGATCTTAGTCTCATATGAGCAACCAAAAAAACAAAGGATTTGGCCCACATTCACCTGCAGTCTGAACTTAGCCTAATAGTCCTAGTTATCAGCAGTAAGGCGGGTGTGTCCACCAAAGCGTTTTTTTCACGCGGCTAGATGGCGTATTCAATTGTTTTCAATGGGAGCGCCGCGATTTTAGAACACCATGAGCGAGTATGTCACGCTCGAGCGCTGAGCATTTTTTACTGGTTGATGAGAGTTGAAGAATGTTCAACTTTGAATAAAATGCCGCGTTCATCACTGTCACTTTTCACCAGCCATCCAATCACAGTGGAGGAGGGGCGGGACAAACACAACACTGACATTCTGCTTACAACATCCACAGATGAAAACAAGCAGCATAATAAGGGAACAAAATAATTTAAAACAAGAGCCAAAGCAAATACTTTACATTGTATCAGCATTTGTATATAGAATCAATACAGAAACAAACTATCTGTGAAAGGTGATACTAGTAACACTTCCACGGATATTCCGCATCATAAGCAAAGAGTCTAATGAAAAATAAACGCTGCACTGCCAAAGCGCTCTCAAGCGCCCACGGCGAGGCGTTTTCAGCTGGCTAAAAACGCTTTGGTGGACACATGGCCTAAGTCACTGTGAGGTGCAGTGACTGCAACCATACAATTTGAGGTGTTCACGTTATAGTAGTTTGAAGTGTTTTTTTGTCTGTTTTTTTACCTGGCCCTCTGCCGCCACTGGTCTGGTTACTGCCACGACTGAACACAGAGGGAGGCTGAGACTTCTGCTTCAGAGTACCATGATTTGAGAAGAAAGCAGTCAAGTTTTCTCGAGTCAATTCCAACTTCCTACCACCCAATATAGGAGTACCTGAGAGACAAAGCATTTTGTTCTTTTAATTTAATTTTATTAAGAACTACTGATAATTCTTTTGTACTATCAGTTTATTTGTTGATATTATTTGTTTCTATGTATATGTTATTTTTTTTAATGTACATTGCAACAAAAATGTTCAGCAATTGGGATCTCAGTAAAACTAAAAATTGAACGGGCAGAGAGAAAGAAGGGCAAAAAGAAAACACCAACAGCTTTCAAAAGCTGTAACTCGTCTGCAACATACAATATGATTTAATTTTGTACAATCATTTATTAAAAATTAACACCAATTTTCAATATCCATCATAGGTTAAACAATTTGAAGAAGGAACGATATTGTTATTTCTAAACATATTTGATTTGCAGTGAATCATCATTTTTAGTGGTTCAAGGTTTATATTTAGATTTACTACCAATACTGCTGGAACTAGTTAAGCATTGATTTTGGGCTTTTATTTGTCATGTAAGCTGTAATATACAGAATAAATTGCATATGCATTGGCTAGTTAACAGTCTAAAAATAACAAACAATGATCAATTGGTGCTGATCGATACTAGCATTAGACAGATTCATTAGACATTATCCTCTCTCCTAACAACAACAACTACAACTACAACAACAGAATTTTGAAGATAAAAAAACTATTTACTTTATTATATTTTTTGGGGCACTGTATTTTATGATAAAGTCACAATCAGAAACTTAGGGCTGATAATCGATTACTTATTAATTAACTGTGATTTATCTCATACTTCTTATGCAAAAAACTTAAATGTGTTCAAAATAATTATTTAATATCACTGTTTATTACATGTAATTTAACATATTTACTAACAGCTCTGATTTCTAGTTAATTTTCACAATAAGTCAGAATCAGAATTCTGATCTGACCTCCAAAAAAATTCTCTTAAAAATATTTGTGTGTTGAATTTATCTAAATACCATGGAGTTGTTTTTACCTATTTATAATGGAACTGCATTGAAAGGCTTTCTACCTGGTGTGTCTCCATTGATTGAGCTCTTATTGTGGCTGGAACTACTGTTGGTCCGCTGGGACTCGTCTGTTATCACAGCACTGCCATCAGGGTTAGTGTAGAATAAAAGCAAAGGCTGGAAGTGACCTCTGATGCATTTGGTGACCACATCTTTCCACCTGGAACCCACCTTAAAAAAAAAAAAAGTTATACAGTTCATTAGTATCATTAGTAAAGTACAGCTGTGAAACAGACAGCAATAAAAAAAGTGATTATTATTAGACGTGAAGGCATGCATGCCTCAGGAAGGCTTAGGTAAGAGTATGCAGGCTGTACTACAAAGTCTCTCCAGGCAAACAGATGTAACCTTCCTTCTTAATTAACAGACAGAAGATAAAGAGAGAGCGAGCAAGCGAGAGAGTGAAAAGCAGGAAAAGTCAGCAAGCAGGATGTGGACGCAGTTCTTCCCATTAAAGAAACAATTATCTAAACGGTCAAAAGCAACCCAGGCTCATTGGAAAAATGTGCCTGTGGCAATTTTTCTGCAAAATTATATAATAGTTGTGTCTTGCACGTTTCATGACTTTGAAATGTTCAGTGAGAGGTGCATGTTCAGTTTTATCGAAAAAGGTGAATCTTGTACGTAGTGCAGCGATTCAGAAATAAAATATCCTGTGAGTGGTGCTAAAATGTTAATGCTAAAGGTTAATCGTGTTTGAAAATAATGTACCACTACCTACACTAAACCTGAAACATAGCCGATAGTGTTAAAGTCCCAGTGGACTTCAGTGTTGTGACGGATTTACAAATGAAACAGAATATTGAATAGAGGGCGGGTTTCACTTCAGCGCTCCTCCTCTCCATCTCTTGTTAAGGATATTCAACCCAAGGATATTCAACCCTGCTGGCATCCCAGAAGGAACGCCATTCCAGTGCGGAAGCAAATTTTCAGATTTTGATTAAAGATTACCATGACAAACTTTATTTTTGTGTATTAACTTGCACGGATTGATTGTTACACACAATACTAGTAATGTGTGCTATCAAAGTGAATAAGGTCAATTTTGATTTCATGACGACTTCAACAAAAGCAAATGTGAAACAGAAACACATTTGCTGAAGCAACCATGCCATTTTGGCTTGCTTATACTAGCAGGACTTGGCGCAACAGAGGGTGGTGCGGGACAAGTTTTGAATTGCTGAGTGCGGGTGTGGGAGGAACGATATTGATTTGTGCGTGGGAAGCGGGAAAAATAAAGGACACTTGGGCTCCCGCAAAATATAATTAACTAATAATAACAGCACGCACAAGTCTGCCACTGGAGATCTGGAGCGTTGTGTGTGTAAATTGGAAAAAATTGCCTATTATAAGCACCGGAACAATACAGAATCTAGACCTCTTCCTACGGCTTTTGCGGGCGGGAACGGGACTTAACGTGAAAGTTTTGGGCAGGAGCAGGATAAAATGTAACATTGAAAAAGTCTTGCCGCTCTTTTTATCGTGACTCATGTTGTTTCACAGGACTCGTACTCGAGTGCTACACAACACAAGAGCAATGTTGTACCAGGTCAGCTACAGAGCAAATTTGCAAAGAGATGTGGGAGGAGCAAGCAAGACCGGTGCGTGATTGAGAATGAGCGTCACCTGCGAGGCACACCGCTCTCGAGCCCTCTCATGAGGGAGCTCTGAAGCATATAAGGACAAGCGACACCAGTAAAGGACAAGAGAGGACCAGGCCTGGATTTTATTATGTGTGTGCGCAGCAGTCGTCCGTGAGGGGCTGCCCTCGGTTTACTTTCAGTTTGTTTATTTATTTATTTGTCTTTTTAAACGTTCGCCGGTTCCCGCCTCCTTCTTCCCTGAACTAAGAACTGTTACCATTGTATTGTGCAAAAACTATTGAAAGTAAGTCTTTATTAACCAATAAACTGTCCCTGTAATCATAATTTGTGTAAAGGAACAAAAGTTGTTGCTGGTGTTCATTTCAGATGGAATCTGCAGTGATTTGTAAGCATTGGTATGTTTTTTGAGTTTTGCAAACATATAAGTGGAGGCAAAACATTTTGATGTTGGTCAAAATGCAAAGCAAAAAAAAGAGGAAAGGAGATTAATTAAGATATGCTTAAAAAGTCATCAACAAAACTGCTGTAATTAATTAAAGACATTAAAAATGTGATAAGTTCTGCATACTGGGTTGGCTCTCTATACTGTAAGTTATAAACATCTACTGTAGTGCACATATTGTGTGTGTGAGGGTGATTCATCTTGGCGGCAGCGACGGGCACCACTAGCCCAGTGAGAGCTGAAGTGCACACGCAAGCACAAGTCACACGCTACTGATAGATTGATGAAGAGATACGGGCCATGCACCATTACACTGCATCTCAACATTTTTCATTCTTGCTGGCTGCCCATCTTTTATTTGGTGGCAATTAATAGTGACTCTTTAGCCAGGTAATAATGAGTGTCTGATTACAAAAATTAAGGGGATAATGGAAAGAATTTTCTTAACATACAAATATAAATGACAATAACTCAAATGTTCAATTCAAAATCAAGAGAAAAATATATTTTGCATTAAGAAAAAGGTTGTAATTTATAGATTTGAAGAAACATACACAGTAAAAAAAGTAAAGTTTTAACAAGAAAATACTATTTCAGTCTTTGTACTTTAAAATTTCACACACAAGTGTTCCTTGCGGTTTCTTTGTAATAATGGTGAAATGGTTTCAAACTAAATAAATAATTTTTCTATTTACTATAAGCTCTTCAAATGACTGAAGGAATGGAGGAAACATTAGTTGCAATGTTAAGTTACAGGAAGTAAAACAGATATAGTGACCATGCAATCAACAAAAATAGCACAAATGTTTAGATATTTAAATGTGCAGACGCAGGGAATGTTTTTTTTAACAATGAACATCACCAATGCCAGGACTGCTGGGTAGTTTCTAGCATTATTAATAGTACATATGTAAATATATAGACAAAATGACTCAATCCGTAACAGGCAAGTATAGTCTTACCTCTTTAACATTGGCATCATCAAAGAAAATCCACTTGGATGATTTGGTGTGGTAGGCAAAGGCACAATAATGTCTGCTGGAGTAACAGATCATTCCCACCAATAGCAGCTCACTCTTCTTCGCACGCTCATCTGTGACACGATAAAAGAGCTGCAGACACAAATGCACATTTATTTAGACAAATCATAACACAACCCAAAAATAATTAACACTTCACAATAACTTCCCTTAGTTAATGTTGCATTAACTAACAGTGATCTGGTATAGTATTTATTAATCTTTGTTAATGTTAGTTAATACAAAAATGGCCATTAGTTCATGTTAGCTTAGGTCCATTAAATAATATATACAACTTTTGGTTTTAACAATGTATTAGTAAATGACATTAACAGTAGGATAAAAAATATTGTTAACAATTAGTTAACTTGAATTAACTGTAAATGTAAAAATGTGTTAAAAGTGTTACCCAAAAATCTTATAGCACCATTATCTACCAATATTGAAGGTTCAAGTTATGCACCAAAATTTTGGCAACCGAAAATATTCAGCCAAAATAGTTTGAGGGCCAAAATCATTGACTGAAACTGCTTCTCTGCATTTTGACTGTAATGAGCAGCATATATTTTGTGCACACAATGTGGATAAACTACAACAGGTAAATATGTCAGGAGTGAAAATGATGCAATATGTAAATGTTGCAATAAGAGTAGTAATATGTAAAATTTGTTTGGCTGAAATATCGAGAGATGGCTAATTGCTTAAATCCTTTAAACAACTGGTTCATTTGAGTTCAATAACCCAAATTTAAAAATCACCAAACCTTGTTTCAGTTTTTGGGTAAATAAAAACTTTATTTTTGGTTTCAGTGTTTGACTAAAAATTGATTTCAGTGAATCACTAGTTGTTTTGTCACAATACTGGAATTTCCAACTTCGATACTATACCTTGAAAAATATCAATACCATGGGGAAAACTGCCATGTGTACGACATACAGATAATTTGTTATCTCATATTCATATCATATCGTTTTTCAAGACAAACCATGACCAAAATGAGCACTAGAGATTTCTTTCGGTAATGCAGAATAGGAGTATTGGAACCATTTCAGATATTTCCGTATCAATACATATTGATATTTTTGAGAACACTATCACTAGTTTAAGGAATAAAATCAAAACTATGTCATAATTTATAGTTATAATAAAATCATGTCGTCATCATCATTCACCCTCATATCTTCCAACCCTATATGATTTTCTTTCCCATCAAACAGAAAAAGGAGACGTTAGACAGGATGTTTATAAAGTTTCTTTTTCTCCATATCGTTTAAGTGTCGATTTTCAAAAATTACACAAAAAAAGCACTTTACAAGTACCACAATTCTTCATACTTTCCATCTGTTTTTGGAGCTCGACAGTCTCTGGTCAACATTTACTTTCTTTACACACACAAGAGCAGCATAAACATCCTCCTAAACATCTTGTGTTCCAAGGAAGAAAAAACTACGAAAAATCACACAGGTCTACAACGACATGAGTAAATGACGATATGTTCTTAATTTTTGGTATATAGCGTTTCAATTTCAGAATTAGAAGGCAGAAGTAGGTGACAGAACACAAAAGTATTTATTTGCTGAAACAAGTTTAAATAAAACAGCTATTGCATAACCAACACTTGTTCCTCCACCCCTGATTCTTGAATAGCTGGTTTTCTTCGGAGGCACATGAAACAATGGATTGCAGGCAGGCAGGGAGCTATTTTCCTCTGAAGTCTCCACCATCACATGGAGAACTAGAGAATGAATTAAAGCCTTTGTACTTGTCCAGGGGGTTTCGGCTGAGACTAATCCAATACTGGAGGGTGGTAACGTGGAAGTGGGCGTAAAGAAGAATGAAAGCCATTTAGCATCTGTGACAATTGTTTTGAGTAAAAAACTGATTTTTCCAATCTAGATCTTCAACGCCAAAGAAAAATCACTATGTTTGTTTGGACAGCTCAATAAAAGTAAGGAGATTTGTAAGGTCAACTACAGATGCATTTTAGCCATCTGAAATGCATACAGCTGCACAAACAGAATGGCCATCTGGTGGAAAACAATTCTGAAACATGACTTTATACTCCCACACAAGAGGCTTGTAATGAAGGCCATCTACATACTCGGACGCCAGATGACCTTCCATTGCAGTGGCTTTCTGTTCAAGCGTGGGCTATGCAGGCACTGATGCAGTTACACAACCTCAATCTTATGATCTTATGAGGATCAACCCCTACTTTATTTCATACATATGGTCCAAGGCACCACCATAAATCGGCCCCGATGACACCATCACCAGATGTGCGGTAAAATAAATAACTGAAAAAGAGCAACTGTGGTGATGTCAGAAGCTTTTTTATAGCCATTTAATCTGGATGGAGGCTTCCTATGAATTCTATATTTTATATAATAGCCAGGAATAAGATAAGATGTTATGGATTTCTCCACAATGATTCAGTCTTCAATTACATATAAACAAGTAACCTACAAGTTGATTAGAAGATTCTTGTCAATTTAGGTGTCAATCTAATTCCCAAGCTTGAAATATGGAAAGTATTCTGCTTGCCAACTATCAAATTTTGTCTCTGATAAGAAAAAAGAACCATGGTAATGTGTTTTTATACATGTACCATGGTAATTCCATGGGATTTGACTGGATTCTTTAAAGCGCATTTAAAGGGATCGTTCAACCAAATATCAAAATTCTGTCAAAAATGTTTCACCCACATGTCGCTCCACACCTGTATGACACAAAAATGTTTGGTTACCTTTGACTTCTAAAAAGGTTTGAAATGGCGCCATTTAAATCAATGTTATTTGAATATGGTAATATTCAGTATTGTAGAACATATCCCATGGTACACCAGCCACCATACTTTTTAGTAAGTAAAACCGAACACATTCTCAACACATTCACATTTACACAAAAAAGACATTTGATAGTACCTTGTAAAGCATAATCAAATGTGATCAATCTGGCAGTACATTAAAGCTTGATTTTCTGTTCAAATCTTTTATTCTGCATTCTACAAAGCATTGTTTCATGACTGTTTCACCATTCATGGTGTACTGTAGAGCTTTTGTAGTTTGATTCTTTAGGACGGGATCAAGGGCCTTCCTGAAATTAACCAGGTGGAGCAGAGTGTTTGAGAAACTTTGCAAGACAGCATTCTTACCCCTGAGAGGTTGAGGTGGGGTCCGAGAGATCGGAGGACGTCTCCGGTGAGGTCTGAATGTTCTGAGTCCCAAACAAATCCAATAGTCACGATTTCTGGAGAGTTCATCAATACGCGTCGAATCTTGATTTTCTGACCACAGTTACTCTATTGAAGGGATAGGGGAAAAAAAACAATTATTTGTTTGTTTGATTTTTAACACCATGTCAGCTTTTTTGGCTTTGGCTAATGATGGCAAATTTGCAGGAATTATTGTGACCTAGTGTAATTTATATTATTCGGTTTTTATTTGAATTCGTTTTGTCATTTTAGCAAGTTTTGTGTTTTCGTATTATTATTTTTAAAGGGAACCTATCATGCCCCTTTTTACAAGATGTAATATAAATCAGGTATCAAGCTTCAGCTGAAATTACCCCACAGACCATATATAATGCAATGCTGTAAATGCCTCTGTTTGAGTGGAAAGTAACAGAAACATGCTGTTTTTGTTTGTGTATCTTTAAATGCAAATGAGCTGCTGCTCTCCGCCCCCCTTTCCAGAAGAGGACGGAACCTTTACAGCGTGTGCTTTGAATACCTTGCCAACAACAAAAACATCCATCTGTTTTTGATAATCATCTCTATCATAGTTACAGTCATTGCAGTTCTTCGTCATCATGTTAGTTTATTAGTTGCATCCATTCTAAAGCCATATGCGTTAAACTGAGCGCACGCATTTTCTTTCACATCGTATTGCGCTTAAACTGTCAAATACACACAAAGTTCACATAAATACAGTCAGTTATGTCTGTGAACGTAAACAGTCGGGAAATAAATCACATGTACATATTAGATATGTGTATTAAAGGTGCCCTAGAATGAGTTGAAACAATATTTTCTACATAGAGGGTATGTGACTTATTTAAAGGGGTACTTCAGCGCTGGGAAGATGAATCTGTATTTAAACACGGTCATTAATGTAGTAGAAATGTGAAATTATTTTTGAATTTGGTGCCTTCAAGTCTGAGAAAACACAGAAAATTTATTTTTGTCTCATGGGGATGAAAGACAACAATTCCCAGAAAGCACTTCGCTGCCCGAGGCTGCTCTAGGCACGGCTTACTTGCCCACTGTGTTAATTTTCATAAAATCAGTTCAGTTAAAGACGCTACAATTACAAACTGAACCTGTCTGTTCGATATATTATGAGTGAGTCGACTGAATGTCACGGCACAAACGCAGCAGGATCGGATTACATTCATCACATGAGCTGAGGTAATCGCGGGATTCGCGGCTGCGGCCGCATTCACAGCACGTGAACAATCTGGTGCATTTTCAGTTCATGTCTTTGGAAGTTTAACTTTCATAGGTAGTTCATTTGAAAAGTTGAAACACTCACTTTGCTCTCCGCCGCTCCGTTTACATGAATCTCCGCAGCTCCCGAGCTGAGTGCTGTGAGTGCGATGTTGAAAACATGTAAAAACAGCGCCGTCTGCTGGCTGTAGTCTTCAGCCTCTGGACAAAAACTCCTCTGATGACGCAAAATGACGATATTTGCGTCATCGGAGGAATTTTTCCAGAAATAAAATACATAATTCTCTCGTCTCAGGGTCATATGAGGGGGGAAAGTACGATTATTTGAATATACTCCTGGGTTTCTACTGATACAAAGATTAATGCTAATCGCTGAAGTAACCCTTTAAGGGCAAAAATTGTCCAGATACGGTTTTACAGGTCCAGTTACAACCCTAGAAATTGTCCCTAGAATGAAATGGTCTGTTTTTGCCTTATTTGGAAGGGTCATGAATATTGATGCAGAGTTCTGCTCTGATTGGCTGTTTCACTGCGGCTAATTTCAGTAGCACAGAAACACATCTATACTGTCAATCATGACAATGGAGAGATTATGCACCCAACATTATATGTTTGATCCTGTTTCTGACGAAGATGCAGATTTTGAGGAACAACCAATTTGAAATGGACACTTCTGAGTGGTAAGTTTAGTCTTTATTTTCAGTAAGAACCTGCAAAACGCAACGTCAGTATGTCACTATAACTTCAGCCTACATGTGAACTAGCGTATAACATTAACTTAATACGTTAACTCAACATCAGCAGTTTTTAGCATTGTAAAAATATTTTAATTATTGTAATGTGTCACCGTATGATTTAACAATGATAGCTTTTTCACTTTAAATCACAAACTCTAAACAGCGAACTGGGTAGTGCGTAAATATGTTGTTTGTACAGTATAGTAAAGTTTTTTTTAAACAAATTGACTAGATGCCTTGTCAAATGACTATCGTTTCAACTTTAGTGGTGGAGAAGGTGAAGTTAGCTAGAAGGATCGAGTGAGCTATCTGTAAGTAACTAACGTGGTAAGCTGCTGAGTTACAGTATGTGTTGTTTATGAAATATAGGCTAAATTATAATTCTATCTGACAAAAGGGATTGCCATATGTATCTACGGTTGTACTTTGTAGATTTATATGAAAACACTGGCAGGAAAAATATTAACCTTTGTCATTTGTCAAACTGTTATGTGCACTACTTGGAGTTTCCTATTGTTACTGTACTAGCATTTTGTGTTGGCTCTAAACAACACAGGGGATATTATTGTTAATGTTAACATAACATTTATATCCATGATCAGCAATTTTCGCTATTCTTGCGTGATGCTTGTTTCTTGACAATACCTGTAGAACTTCCAATGATTCGGCTGCGTAGTTCCGCCTGGCCGCCTGGAACATGTGCGGGCATATGCAAATGTTAGGGAGTACATATTAATGATCCCGACTGTTGCGTAACAGTCGATGTTATGTTGAGATTCGCTTATTTTTCTATGGTGTTTTACACAAACGAGATTTACATATGAAGGAGGAAGCAATGGTGTTTGAGACTCACTGTATGTGATGTCCATGTACTGAACTCTTGTTATTCAACTATGCCATGGTTAATTCGCCTTTTCATTCTAGGGCACCTTTAAAGCAGCAGCCTAATATCCAGTACCTGCTGCTGTCTGTGCGATTAATGTGAATCAAGGGGCTGGATTATTCGAAAGACTCGGACTTCAAAACACCCACATCTCAGAAGGCCGCAAAGGTTAGTACGAGGGTTGTTAAGTTCTTAAATGTAAAAGTATAATTCGTCAATTTCTCTCCCCCAAAAAATCCCTGTCAACGGTGCGCAATGAATTCTGAAGTTGGGTAGGCCGCAAAGGATCCATTTGTTATATCCTTTATTGCCCGGAAATGAAGGACACATTTCGATGCCGCATTTGAATGAGCCGTCAAATGGAGACATTGCTTGTTGCACAGTGGTGACACAATCGGGCTTCGAAGGATGCAGCCTCTGAATTGGAACACAGCTCACTCAGGGGAGGAGCTAAGCTAATAGGGCAGAGTCTGTCGCCAGTCGTGGGTGGGGCCTGTTGCACTGACATCACAAGGGACACATTCCCGAACAACTCATTTTGAGACACGCTTTCTGATATATGGGGAAAACAGCAACTTTTTTAGTATAATAGGGTGGTTGTGTGCACACTGTGGACACATATGTTCAAAAATGTGAATTTAAATGCATCTATGTAGTTATTATTTTTGTTTTTTTTTAAGCTAAACTAAATGCCTTGGCAACTACACTACAAATATGTGTTTTTTAAAATAATTTATTAATGTAATGAATGTTTTTTTTTTAAGGTTTTAGATTTAGTAACAATAATAACCCTGTTGTGACCAAACATTTCATTACTTCAGTGAGACGCATGGCTGCTTCTGACAGTGACTAGTACGATGTGACTTCCTACTTCGCCAGTTTAAAAATGCAGAATGTGTTGATATGCGAGAGGAACGTTCCGGTCTCATGTTTCATCTCGCTGCTGGCCGTCACATAGAGGTGTTACACTTGCAGAATATCAGATAAGATAGGAGTGAGTGTGTGTGTTTGTCCTTGTGTGTGCTTAATGACATCACATTGCAGAAAGAGCCAGCATACTATGTGGATGATGGTGTCCTCTAAGTGCTAGTAAATTCTACATTATTAAATCAACATTGCCGGACGCCTACCGGACAGTTGCGCATATCTCCGACGGTCCTGGCAGCTTGTAGCAACTCCCCAAACATATCTGGGCGCAACCTTTCATCTCTCATCTCCATGAGTTTTTCGCTGGAGCGCAGAGAAAGAGAAATCAAGATAAAAAGGTATTTTGATATTTTTAGGTCAATATACCAACAAAAACACATCTCAAGTTTCTGGCATGATGGCTGGAGAGGGTCTCATTTACCAGAGGGCTGTTGTGGACACATAGTGCACAAGCTCAATGAAGGGTAGCGGGTCGGAGGACGCGTCACAGCTCCTACACACTGACTGCAGGGGAAACCACACACACAGTGATGCATTACAAGTGATGTATGATAATATATGATGTTAAGCCTTAATTACACTACTGTAATACTGTAATGTGATGTAAGAGATGTCTCAACCCACATACACTGTGTACAACCTGAGGGTGTAACCGATTTAAAAATTCCTTATACAGGAAACACAAGAATGAATAATTTATTGGCCAAAAAGCAGATCACACATTGCTTTACAAGGTGGTATCTTGTGCGCACAAAATGTACCACGGCTTAACCATGGTTTTACACATTATGCAATGAGTCTCCATTTATTTTATCAAAAATACAGTAAAAAACAGTTTACAAATATTACAAAAGGTTTTTTCCATTTTAATATATTTTAATTTGAAATGTATTCCTATCATGGCAGAGCTGAATTAGCAGCAACATTACTTTAGTGCTTAGCGTCATATGATCATTCAGAAATCATTCTAATATGCTGATTTGCTTAAAAAAAAAAATTCTTAGTGTTATTTTTTTTGTGTGTGTGTGGAAACTGTTATTCTTAACTGTTATTGATGAATAGAAAGTTCTAAAGAACAGCATTTATTTGGAATAGAAATCTTTCGTAAACATTATTAAAGTCTTTACTGACTCTTTTGATCAATTGAATGTATCCTTGCTGATTAAAAATACAATAAAAATGTAAATGACCAAAGATACACTAAACAATGCAAATTAGCACGACAGTGCAATCCCATAAAAGTGCTGATGGGAGTGGAAAGTTCTGCGTGTGAAGAACAGCAGGATCATTTCCATAATGTCAAACGCAATCTACCAAGTGCAGCGCAAATTAGTGTCTGGTTTAAGACATGCTTCTTTTGGGTGGTAAATAATGGCGCAAATACCATTAAATTGACTAGCGTAAACCTTAGCAAATCACCTTACATGACTCATTTAAATACTCTCCTCCCATAAATTTAGCGTCTGAAAGGGAAACTCCTACAAATGCATATGTAATAAGGTCAGCCGCAAAAGTAACCCTGTTCACATTTTTTCAGAGGTAATTGTTCACTGCGTGTCTTTAGTAAATCATGACAGTAGTTTTTTAACGCCAAAAGAGGGTTTGCGCTGGTGCAAGCTTTTAATAAATCTGGCCCTTAAACTGTCATTTATATGACACACTATGTGTACCATGTTATTAACATCCAATACCATTACAATACTTTTATAAGGACAGTGTTCCCATGTCTCAGCAGAAGGGGAAAGAGGGAATGGATCCTGAATTAGTATTCCCTATGAGTATTCCGCCCACTGTACCCGACTGATTGAAAACCGCCGTCGCAGGACAGCAATCAATTATCTGTTACTCACAGGAGGCGCGTGTGCATGCATGTGTGTGAATGAGTATTACAAAGCTACAATACCTGTTCATAAAGTTCCATAGCAAACTTCTGATGAGTGATACAAGATTTGGATGTGCAGGCGCCAGTCTCGGTGAATCCCTGAATGTGCAGGTGAATCCTTTCTAGAATGTTCTCCTATGAAAAATATTTTGTGTGTCATGAGCATGGCATTTTCCAAAAAGTATATAAATAAATATTTAAAAACGTTACACACACACAGACACACGTTGCATTTATAGACATGAAAACAATAATTTCTTGTATTACCAGATAAAAACACAATGGATTTGTTTGGGCTGGTACAATGATACCTTGGCATAAAGTGAATGAACTCTAAGCTTTAGTAATTTTCCCCAAGCTTCAAACCTGAGAACCGTGGGTACATTTAGTAACACCAATAGCACTGGGACAATTTGCCTTTTGTAAAGAGGCAAGATTAATTTGATTTTTAAGATTAATTTCCTCCAGTAAGATTAGCTTATTCTGAACAGTCCTAGTTCAGTATAAAAAGGCACCCTGGACAAATAAACAAAAGCATTGGCGGGATAGCCTCTCTAGCCAAGCGCTGATAGAGAACCTGCATTGACTGTTAGAGCAGTGTGAATGCATCTGTGCACTCCAGGCTTGTTTTGATAGAGATCATTCATTGATTGTGTTGTTTGGTGGAGCACTGTAAATGAACTTTTACTGAGGTAATGACTGACTCTCCACAGTCCTGCTGTGCTAAACAGAAAATGATTACAGGCCCCAGTGCTAAGCAGGTTTACTGCAATTAGGTGGCCCTAAGATAAATACCACATACCAAAGGGGTAAAACATGCTTACTTCAGCTTTCCAGAAAGAAAGAGAGACTAGACACTAGTGCAAGGGTGAATGAACTGTGCTGTGTATACCATTATAATAGCAGCTGAGCTTCATTTGGAAATCAGTATTAAAGCTTGGCTTTTATTTCTTGATAAAAAGACAACAATCCAAAATGACCATTAAATTAAGCATTTGGGTTGGATATTATCCACAAATGTAACACATTGTCTAAAAATTTGTCACAATGCCTGCATTAGCCTGCACAAAATAAAAAAAGACTGTAAAATAAATGTGATAAAGTTGTTTATACAGTCTAATTCTACATTTAGCTTAGGAAGGAATTAAGGAATTATAATTATACATAATATTGCAAGTATTACTGGGCTACATCAAATGTCTGAAATGTTGCATTGATTGTAATGATTGATTTTTATTAGGGATGCACCGAATATTCGGCCACCGAAAATTTTCGGCCGAAAATGGCCCAAAAGTACATTTTCGGTTTTCGGCCGAAAGACTTTTATCACCGAAACAACACGGCCGAAATGTTGTGATGATGTAAACACACACCGCGACCTGCACGAGCTTGTCTACGGTCTAAACAAGCAACATGTCTGCGGTGTGGACGCATGTGGCTCATCTCACATCTGATGACGCATCGATAATATGGGTTGTAACTTGAAAATAATGCTTTGTTTCTGTTTCTTTTGATGGATACACGTGCTGGCTCCTCAGTGATACACTACAACAACAGCGATAATGAAAGAAAAACTTGGGCAAAACGGTCTCTCTTTGTAAACTTTGTAAAATGCATGCGAGTGCTGCCGTATGATCGAATATGACCAGGCGTTTTCGCGTCATCACCGGGTGTAGCGCCAGAAGACAGGAATGAGAACTCACGCGCTCAGCGCGCAAATATTGAGTTGACATAGTCTGTATATGCCTTAAGTGAATTGTATACAGTCGAGAAAGACGACGGATATCCCTGCATAAGGTCTTAAAGGGGCAGTAGCCTTTACTGCGGTCTGTTTAATGTCAACAAAAGACAAGGACATCACTCACTGCTCTTGACTGAATATCTTTTCTAAGTTTAATAATGATTAATCTTTAATTTAAACAGTAAAATATGCAGTTATTTTATGTTTGATTACTATATTACATTTCTGTACCTTTCCATGAGCCATTAGGCCTGTACATTATTATTTAATGTACACATGAGTGAGGTCAAGTTAAAAAAAATTAGTTTGAATTTTATTTTATACTGTGCATTGTTGCAATGTGCTAAATAAATATTTGCATAATTTGTAATTGATTTATTATTTGAAACTTTAATATTAATTTATGCAATTGCAATGCCTTGATTTTTAGTAAAGTTGCACAGCCATAAATGCAATGGTACTAATAATTGTTTCGGTTTTCGGCTTTCGGCCTTGGATTCCTCTTTTTCGGTTTCGGCCAAGAATTTTGATTTCGGTGCATCCCTAATTTTTATTTTATCTTTTTATATATTAACCATGTAATGCATACATTTTTAAAATCACAAATGAATCAGTGTTATTATAATACTACTTTGATACTATTATAGTATTTATTTTATGTATTTAATTATTTAAATGTGGTTTCATTATAATTTTTTTAGTAATGTTCTTTCGTAATTTGTATTAGTTTTTTAATATTTCTATTTAGATTTAATTTATTTCAGTTTGGGTTTTAGTCATTTTAGTTTTCATCTAATATTAATATTTTATTGTATTTTATCTTTATTTCAATTAACAAAACGTTGGTTAACAATAACAACACTGATCTCAATGGTTTTAATTTTTAAAGTTCAAAACCAAAATGTAAAGATTCTATATCTAATAATATCTATATCGTTAGGTCGAGATCAAATGATTATTTGTTGTGTTCCTCATGCATCATAGGTTTTAAAAAATTTTATTTTTTTATTTACACTTTTTTTTTTTAGCTACAATGAACCAGCCCTACATATCAACACATCTGTGCACATGTTCCTCGGTCTGACTCACAAAAACACATACAAAGACACTTACGAAGCACTCGGCAG